>CM060939.1:1053142029-1053796362 GCA_030765085.1 Allium cepa
TATCCGTACGGTTTTTGTCAACATTTTACTTCATATTTTGTGTATTTTAGTACAACGATAGACATGTGTTTATTTTTTATTAAGCTAATAGATTGTATTATATGACTTTAATGCGTATTAATTGCTTAAAACTATTTATTGTCATTCTATTTGTTTATTTTCACACTTTTATAATCAATAGGATTGAAAAAAATATGCTAAATCAAAATTTTCTAGTGATATTTCTCGATTTATCAATCGTTAGCGTATAGAATAATTATCCGATATCCGTCCGCATCGCGGATTCAGATATCCGATATCCGAAAATGATTTCGAACGCGTATGCGGGTATGACACTACCTGTACCCGAAAGTACTTGTTTACATGCCTATTAATCACTGTAGCCACAAGCAATGTGTGTAAAGAGAAAGGGACAGGTTTACTCTTATCCGCTTGAATTCAGTTTTAAGTTACCAGGGGTAGTTTCATATCAAAATAGCCATAGTACAGGAACTTAATACTTCATTGTCAACGGAGACAATGATGAATAAACTAAACATACAAGGGGCTTTTAAGAATTTCGACAGTATCCAAGCGTATATGAACCAAAATTTTACAACTAAACAGCAATTGACACAGTTATACCATAATATCATGCACTGAAAAGAAAAACAATAAACTAAAGTAGAAGAAAATTTTGTGCAAGAGTGAAAATTTTCACATGAAAGATAACGGTAAGATAATCCATGGCAAAGGTTAAAAAACGAACCGCGATAGGAGGTGATTTCGAATCGTAGGATACAGAGGAGAATGACGATCACATCTAGCGCGAGAAAGTAAACAGAGCAAGAGGGGAGAGAAAGATACTCGACGACGAAGACTTCAAGGGACTTACTGTGCAGCGTTTTCTTTTCTTTTCCTTTTTAAACCGCTTCATATTAATTTTTCTTTGTTTAACTTCCTTCCGCTTTCCCTGACCACGCCACTTGCCCCTACAAGATATATTAAAGATAATTACATAATAGTGGTTATTTGCTTATTTTCTGCTAATGGGCTGAACCTATGGTATTTACGAACTAATTGTATCGACGAGAAAACCATTCCACATTCCAACGCTTAGGGTTTTACCTAACAAAGAGCTCGAGTAGGCTCAGTTTGTTTGAAATGCTAAATTCTGAATTTTGATTGCTGAATTTTGAAGTCTGAATGCTGATTGTTGAATGCTAAATTCTGAATAGTCGCTTGCTTTTTTGTTTTCATTCAGTATTAAGAATAAAAAACAACATTCAGCATTCAGAACAAAAAATAAGCACTAAAAATCTTCTAAATTATTTTGTCTGAATAGATAGTTTTATTCAAAACATTAAAAAAAACAAATAACATAGGAAGTTCTGATTTTTAAATCAGAACTTAGATTCAGAACTTCTTATTAAAAACTTATTAAAAACAAACGCAGACCATGAATTCCAGATAATCATATTTTCATGTTTCAAAAATGACTACAACTTTGAATACGAGCAGTACAATTCTAGGGAACTCCTACCGACTTAAAATTACTAAGGAGTCAAATGTATAATAATATTATGCATGGGCAATAATATCTTTGTTTTGGATCGAAACCAATTACTCCTGCATCTCGTTACTCCCACAATCAACAAAACCCTATAAACAACCAAGAAATTTACACCCCAAAAAATTTCAAACTTAATTTCTTGCCGTCACGAGGATAAAGAAAACTACTATAGATCTTGAAAGAATGCTAGGAGGCTGAAAGGTTTTTTTTCCTGCGCTTTTCCTTTTCGAATGTCGGTTGTACAATCAACAAAACCCTATAAACAACCAAGAAATTTACACCCCAAAAAATTTCAAACTTAATTTCTTATAGTCACGAGGATAAAGAAAACTACTGTAGATTCTGAAAGAATGCTAAGGAGGACTGAAAGGTTTTTTTTCCATGCTTTTCCTTTTCGAATGTCGGTTGTATAATTGTTGGTAAGGATGAAGTATGTTGGAAAAGGGAATAATGAATGAGACATTAATGCTTGGGGAATATGAATAGTCCAATAGCCTGTCATAAATATTAAAATATGCATATATATACACACACACACACATATATGTGTGTATCAAAATGCGATGGCCATAATAGTTATATAGTTTTTAAAGAGTTGGAGAGAGAGACCAACTTAGCGGGTGGTGCGCACCAACGCTCACCTCCGTGCCCATGGATAAATGGGCATTTGAGGCGTATTGTGGCACTCAGCACTTTGCAATTGGCGATTCAGTTTGAAATCAAAACAAGATTTTTATTTTTCCGTGCCTGTTTCTGTGGACGAATGGACATTTGAGGGCTATTGTGACACTTAACACTTTGCAGTTGGCAGTTCAGTTTGAAATCAGAACAAGATTTTTATTTTTACGCCAACAGAAAAAAACAGTCAAACCGTCGTGTCTCACCAAACAAAAAGAAGAGTCGACAATGTTTCAGCAAAGCAATGATAATTCCACAGTAACACAACCTATGACAAGCAATTATAGTAGAACTATGGTTCCAACTGTGGCTCGGTCTCATGGAAAAGCCTAAAAAGTTCACTGTGATGGACTTCAAACGCTTACAACAAAAGATGTTATTCTATCTGACAACTCTATTTAGTATGTTCGAGTTAAAGAAGCTAATCCATTTTCTAGTTCATTGTTTTATTCCAAGATGGGAAATCTCTATTTAATATATATGTGTATGTGTGATGAAGTGAAATGATTGTCATGAATGCTTATTTATATGTTGTGCATCAAGTGTTGATTGTTAATATCGTTGTTTAACAAGTTACGTTAAATACACGTCGATATTACACAAGAAAATCACTTTTCGAATCAAGTTATAAAAGTAAATATGAAATCATTAAACCTCTTGAAAATGATTAGAAACGTTTTTAATCGTTATCATTTAACTTGTCTCAACAAGTTTAAAATAGAAATTGAAAAATCGAGCTAAAACTAGGCGCGTTGCGTAATGGTAGTTCGCAATTTCGCGCCGTAGAATTCAAATGGGTATATAAAGTGGAATATAGCTCGGAATTCTTCGTAGTAAGAATTTTTCTGGACTATTATTGTTTGCGTAAAAAATGGTCACAAACACCCAATACCGTGAAAGCACCAGTGTATGAATATAAATCAGCGATATTCAAACACAAATCACAGATCTCAGCAAATAACCCAAATACGTTTGCACAAAAGATGGGCAAACAACTCCAAGTTGTATGATTTAGTTGATTTTATGTTGTTCGTAATGATTTAGGTGGTTTATGCAAATACGTAAAAAGCAGGGACTGAACTGTAAAAGACACACAGATTTATAGTGGTTCGGCCAAAATGTGCCTACGTCCACTTTATATGTTATTCTCCTTTTCCAATCCGATTACGAGTACAAAGCTTGTAGTACAAGTGTATGAAAGTTGTTTGAAAGTTCCTTCCAGGTTTGAGCTCTCAAAAACTCCCCCCCCCCCATTGTTGTACCCCTGCCCCTTTATTTATAGAGTGAGGCTGGGGGCGGAGGTCTTGGATGTATATAGCTGCTGGTGGGCTTGGGCTGATGCAATCTGGCCTTGCAGCATTCTGGTTCGGCAGCGTCTTGGTTCGGCGGTGAGTGGTAACATGGGTGATTCGGCAGGTAGTGGAGATAGGGGTTCGGTGGTAGGTTGGACCGGTGGTAGCGTGGAGATGGAGCTGGACCGGTGGTTGGTTCGGTAGTATGGTAGGTAGAGGAGGTTGGTTCGGCAGTAGTTAGTCCGGCAGCTGGTTCGGTATGGTTGGTTCGGTAGGTAGTGGAGACAAGGGTGATTCGGCAGTGGAATGGAGGCAGGGGTGATTCGGCAGTGGCGTGGAGAGGTGGTGGTTCGGTGAGGGTACTACCGAATGGAGCTTATAGAATGCCGAATGATCCCTTCATATTCGAGAATGCCGAATGAGCCTTCGGATCCGAGAATGCCGAATGAACCAGGGGGAGTTCGAATACCGAACGAACTCTTGCCTCGCTTCCAATCGATTTTCAATCCCGACATCCATCATTCCTTGCCAGTTTGTTGATATTCTAGTTTTGACCAAAAAATGGGATAACAATTATACCCATAATTTTCCGTCAAAGAAAAAAAATCAAGTTTTCATCTTATAGATTTTCAGATAAGTCCAAAGCAAATTTTAAAAAATATCACAGTTTTGCAGTTTAATGACAAAAGTTTAAAAATGATTTAAAATGAACATTTCAAATGTTTAAAATCATAAAAAAATATTATAAATCTTTTAAAATGTTTAAAAGAGAATTTGAGTTATATACATAAATTTAAAAATGATATAAAAAGTCATTTTAATCAATATAGCATTTAAAAACTTTTCGCAGCACTTTCCACAACACTTTTTCAATAACTTTTAAAATATGATTTCAAACTTCACAATTCTTTTTCAAACATTTACAAATATTTTATGATAAATAAAATAAGTGTTGTAAAAATGATTTAAAGGGTTTTTGATTTAGTTAAAAGAGTTTAAATAAATTAACTTAAAGGAAAACTACTATAAGCAAATGATTTAATCTTGTGGCCCTAATATGCCGACGAGTACACCTGATTTTTCTATTCGTGGGATCTGGCTGATGGACATAAACTAAGGAGATGTTTAAGAACAATCAACGCCATGGCTCATCTAGCCTCCTCCAAATGAGGTATAAATAAGGTCGAAATGTTAGAAACGAATTAAGTATAAAAGATTACACTTTTTAAATTTAAACAGTTTGGATCATATAGAACTAATCTCCTTATACTTGGTGTTAACTCCTCTTTTGAGCGACCTGGCGACCTAAAAAGTAAGCGAACTAACAACCTAACTTCATAAGCGACCCAGAAATCTAATGGACTCAGCGATCTAATGACTTGACGATCTAAAGATAGAACACCGCTAACGACTTAAAGGATTAACGACCTAATGAGATGAGCGACCTAACAAGTGTGCAACTTAACGACCTAAAGATGGAACGGTCTTAACAACCTAAGGATGAAGCGGCTTAACAACCTAAAGATGGAACGGTCTTAACGACCTAAGGACTCGACGACCTAATAAGGTAAAATGGGAACGACCTAGCGACTCAAGCATGAAGCGGCACAGCACGAAACAACTCAAGCGACTTATAGGAGGGCGAGCGACCTAATAACCTAGCGACCTAGCGTATTAAAACAAAGGAAGACTGCATGCGTTCACTTTCGTACATTAGGTCGCTTACGAGTTAAACAAGGTCGAGATAACTTCATATGCCATCTTCTCCTTAGGTCGTTCACGACCTAAGACTTGCCAGAGTGTTCAAATGATCAAATAAGCCTCTGTTAAGCCGTAAACCGTGACCTATGACCTACCCTAGGTCGCCCACGACCTACCGACTCACTCGGAAGAAACCAAGTGCTGCCCTGTTGAGCCGTATGTCGTGTCCTCTAGGTCGCTCGCGACCTACGACCCACACTTAGGTCGTTCGCGACCTACGACCCAGTCCAGATTCTCCCCTATAAATACAGCACTAGCTCCAACTGAAAGAGGATCTTTTGGCTCATTTCTGGAATGCCAATACTCTACTGAATTCTCGACTCACTCGACACTTCAAACACGAAAGACATCTCAACAAACTTCAAGAGGAAATCTAACATAACCGACATGGATTCAAAGACTTCTTCTACATCGGAGTTCTAGTTATTTGTCCCATCAGTGTTGTAATCGAAGATTGTTGTAAAGTTGTAATTGATTCAGTAATAAAGAAGATTAAAGTGGACATAGGCTTAAGCTGAAGCCGAACCACTATAAAACTGTTGTCTATTACTGCTTTCTCTGTGACTTTTCTACTTGCTTCTAATTCCCGTATTCGCGAGTGATGCTTTCACATAATCTCTACATACACCGGGGTGTTAGCGTTCAATTTTAAGCGTTAACCTTTTTGGTGCTTTCACTGAGAATTGAACTTAGGCTATCTTCGTCATTGCTTCGCAAAAGTTTGTTGAAAGAATCCCTCTCAAAACCAGAAGTCTGTCAGAGATAATGGCTCCTGGAAGAAAGCGCGGATCTACAAGACCCAGTAATGTCCATGAGAACACTGCCACTTCTCCTTCGTCAAGTCAAGCAGCACCAAGTGCCGGAATTACATGAGCGGAGTTAGATGCTGCAGTATCTGGGTTATACCAACAGATGGAAACCCAAAATGCTTTGATGCTAGAAAGGTTAAATGCATTGCTCGGAGCTAACCGTCAACCGGTGAGTAATGAAGAAAACCTTGCAGATGATGTTCATAATCCTGAAGAGAGGAATATTCCTCAAAGAGCAGCTAGCCCCGCTAAAGAAACACCTCCTCAAGTTGGAGGATCGAGACCACAGCCAACTCTCCACGAACGTTTGTCCAGACAAACTTCCGAGAAAATGGCCAAAGTCTGTCCTGCAGATCCTTTAAATGATGAGGAATATCTTTCGGGCATGGTGCGACAAATCATGAAAGAAAGCATGCAGAGGGATGAAGATGAGAAGGAATGGGGATTCGCTCCAAGCAAAACTCCGTTCACGGAAAGGATTCTAAAGGCGGAATTCTCAAGGAAGTTTATTCCTCCTACCATCCCGGCTTATAAGGGAACAAGCGATCCTAATCAATTCCTGTATAAGTATGATTGGCACATGACTGGTGCTAGAGCGTCTGATGAGATCAAATGCCGGTACTTTCCGGTATACTTGGAAGGAGTGGCTCTGCTCTGGTTCACAAAGCTTCTGGTCCGATCCATAGACCAGTTCACCGATTTGACTCGGAAGTTTAAATAGCAATTCAGGTTGTATGCTTCAAAGGCAAAGGATATTATGTCACTGTCAAGCCTGGAACAGAATCCTGGGGAATCTATTAGGTCTTTCTTGAACCGCTTCAACATAGATTTGGCTGAAGTGGACAATGCAGAGCCACGGATGGTCTTGACATACCTGATGAGGGCAATCGACAAATCAAGCGAATTTGGGAAGTGGCTGAAGATGAAAGAACCGAATTCACTTGAGAAATTCTATAAGAAAGCTGATGAATTCATGCGCTTGGAAAGCCTTCGGGCACCAGTTAAAGTGGCATTGACAGAGGTTAAGGATAATACTGCTGCCCCTATCAAAAGGAATCTGGAAGTCAGAAGAGGGAAAATAACGGTGGGAAGAAACAGAAAGATGTGAAGAAACCTCGCTTCTTAAAAACTTCAGATTTCACTCCTTTGACTGACACCCCGGACAATATCTTTTTTGCGACCAAAGATGCGGTAGAATATCCTAAATCGCCTGAGATGAGAGTTAGCAAAAAAGCTGCTCAAAGTGGGAGATTTTGTCGGTTTCATAATCAACCCGGTCATGATACCAATGAATGTCGCCATCTGAAAAGTTTAATTGAAGAACTACCGAGAGAGAACAAGTTGCAGCAATATGTTAAGAGAAGTAGAAATGACCCAACATCATCTACTAAGGGCCAGCAACTTCCTGCTCATCCATCTGGCACGAGTGAGAGGAATACCGTGCATGAATCGGAAAGGCCTGTTATCAATGTGATTACAGGAGGTCCTCACCCAGCAGGCAGAAGCTGGGGCGAGATGGAAAGAAATGCCCGTGCCTTGAAGTATGTACCAGCAGAAGAGAGTGTTTTTGTGCTAGAAAATGATGCACCTTTGAAGCAGCAGAAACCCTCAATGATGATATTGTGTTCAAAGCCAGGGACTCTATGGGTAATGAAGCTCCAACCATGGATCCCTTGGTCATCTCTGCAGGCATTGGGTCGGCTATTGTGAGAAGAGTGCTTGTAGATTGCGGCGCTTCTTGCAATATTCTCTTCAAAAAGACGTTCGACCAAATGAAAATTCCGATGGCTGACGTTCAAGCTTCATCTCAGAAGATCGTTGGGTTTACTGGGGAACCGAAGCAGCCCATTGGAACTATCGACTTGTTCTTGGAGCTTGGAGAGGGGCAGAAAAAGGTGGTTCGGAAATAGACTTTTGTAATTGTTGATAAATTTTCTGCCTACAACGCCTTCCTAGGCCGACCAACTCTTGTGGCTTTTAAGGCAATTCTCGCCCCGTGGTGTCGCACTATGAAATTCCCCACGGATAATGGAGTTGGAGTTATTAAAGGGGATCAGAATGCTGGGCGAGAATATTATCTAATAGAGTTACATGAAGCAAGGAAGAGAGAAATGGGAAAAGATGCGGCAGCCCCAGTCCGCATCAAAGAACCAACCTTGTAGCAATTACAGGGTGGACCCTGCACTGGCGAGCGTAGCGGGCACGAAGAGAAATGGATCCCAGAAAAGCTAGTGCATGGGAGAATAGAGTGGTGCCAGTTGAAGTAACGGTGCCAGTACCTGTTGACCCGAAAGATCCGAACAAAGTGGTGAATGTGGGTTCGCAACTTAGTGTGACAGTTGAAAATTCCTTGGTAACATTCTTGAAAGCAAATCTGGACGTATTCGCTTGGACTCATGCTGATATGTGTGGAATATCCCTAGAAATTGCAGTACATACTCTGAATATTGATCCGAAGTTTACACCGGTGAAACAGAAAAGAAGAACCCAAGGTCCTGAAAGGTCAGCAGCGTTGAAAGAAGAGGTAGACCGACTCATGGAGAATGGTTTCATCAAGGAGTCTACTTATCCGAATTGGGTTTCAAATCCAGTACTGGTTAAGGAAGCTAATGGGAAATGGAGAGTATGCGTCGACTTCTCTGATTTAAACAAAGCCTGCCCCAAAGACTGCTTCCCGTTACCGAGGATAGATCAGTTGGTGGATGGAACAGTGGGGCATGAATTGTTATCTTTCATGGATGCTTACTCCGGATACAACCAGATCATGATGCATGAGCCGGATCAGGAGGACACGAGCTTCATTACCGATGTTGGTCTCTAATGCTATAGGGTCATGCCCTTCGGGCTTAAGAATGCATGGGCAACTTACCAAAGACTCGTCAATACTATGTTCAAGCCACAGATTGGAAAAACTATGGAGGTTTATGTTGACGATATATTGGTAAAATCAAAGAAGGCAGTAGACCATATGGATCACTTGGCAGAAATGTTTGCAATCCTCCGAAAGTACGGAATGAAACTTAATCCTTTGAAATGTTCGTTTGGGGTGGAGTCCGAAAAGTTTCTGGGTTTCATTGTGAGTGCTAGGGGCACTGAAGCTAATCCTACTCAGATTGCTGCCTTAAAAGAAGTCAAAGCTCCTAGAACGAAGAAGGAATTGCAAAGTCTTCATGGAGAAGTCGCTGCCTTGAGTCGATTCATTTCCAAAGCTAATGATAAATGCATTCCATTCTTTGATGCTCTGAAGAAAGGAAGGAAAAATTTCGACTGGACTCCTAATTGCCAGAAGCTTTCGATGAATTGATTCATCATATGGAAACGCCTCTAATACTTTCTAAGCCCGACGATGGTGAAAATCTTTTCGTATATTTAGCAATCTCATCTCATGCTCTTAGTACAGCGTTGGTACGGGAAGACGCAAAGATTCAACGCCCGGTCTACTATATCAGCAAAAGATTCACTGGGGCAGAGATGAATTATTCAAAATTGGAAAAGCTCGCCTATTGTTTACCGATTGCATCAAGAAAGTTGAGGCTGTATTTCCAAGCTCATCCTATCAAAGACCTCACTGATCAACCTCTAAAGCAAATTCTATTTCGTCCTGAGACTTCGGGTCGTCTTTTGAAGTGGAATATTGAACTCAGCCAATACGACATCACTTATCATCCCCGGAGAGCAATTAGTGGACAAGCTTTAGTAGATTTCATCGTAGAATGTACAGATAAAGGTGATAGTGAGGAAGAGGTGGCTGATAATACCCCAATTCATTGGAAATTGTATGTTGATGGTGCAAGAAATGATTACTGTTCCGGAGCTGGGGTTGTGCTTGAAACCCCTGAAGGGCGGTCATTGTTCTATGCATTGACATTGGAATTCCCTTCGACAAACAATGAAGCAGAATATGAAGCTCTTATTGCTGGCTTGAAAATTGCTAAAGAATTGAATGTCAAAGTGTTGCAGATCTTCAGTGATTCACAGCTTATTGTATGTCAAGTCAAGAAAGAATTTCAAACTAAAGGAGGAAATCTGCCCGCTTACTTGTCAAAAGCCTGGGAACTTCTTGATGATCTTGACCATTATATGATAAATCATATACCCCGGGAAGAGAACATGAAGGCAGATTCTCTCGCAAAGTATGCAAGCACTGGTGAAGCTCAATTATTGGAATTAGTTCCTGTCGAAGTCCTGTCAGCTCCAAGCACTGATGAGATGGATATTGACTGGATCATGACCATATCTCAAGAGCAAGAATCATGGATGACTCCGATAATGGAATATCTGCTCAACGGTTCTCTACCAGAAAGTTGAAAAGAACGACAGAAGTTGCTAAGAAAAGCCTCCAGATATATAATTCAAGATGGCCGATTATATAGGCGGGGATTATCAATGCCATTACTCCGACGTGTGACCAAGGAAGAAGCTAAGACAATTCTAGCTGAAGTACACGGAGGAGAGTGTGGAGACCATTTAGGTGGTCAAACTCTAGCAAAGAAAATTCTCCGTTATGGGTATTTTTGGCCAGATATTAATCGTGATGCTGCAAGCTATGCCCGAAAATGTGATCGATGCCAGAGATTTGCAAAAATCCCAAGAGCACCTTCCACCAAGATAACACATATGGTCAGTCCGTGGCCATTTGCTATTTGGGGAATAGATCTCATCGGGCCTTTGCCAACCGCCAAGTCCGGAATCAGATATGCTATTGTTGCTGTTGATTATTTTACTAAATGGGCTGAGTCTAAACCATTAGCTGCTATTACCTCTAAAAAGATGATAAACTTTGTAACTAAGAATATCATTTGCAGGTATGGTGTGCCTCAAAAGATAATCACAGACAATGGAACCCAATTCGAAAGTGAAGAGTTCCAAGATTTTTACAAGCAATTCAAGATCCAAAAAAGCTTCTCAGCAGTGGCTCATCCACAGGCAAACGGGCAAGTGGAAGCAGTAAAAAAAATTATCAAATCAACCATCAAAAAACAGCTGGAAAAAATGAAAGGTAGTTGGGTCGATAAGCTACCACTAGCACTATGGGCATACAGAACTACACATAAAACTACGACTGGGCACACTACATTTTCATTGGCGTGTGGATCAGAGGCAATGATTCCGGTAGAAATAGAAGTCCCTTCACATAGAAGAATTCATTTCAACCAAGCTGAAAACGAAGAGTTGCAACTTGAAGCACTTGACTTCCTTGATGAAAAAAGGGAAGAGGCTCAGCTTAGAATTGCAGCCCATCAGCAAAGAATTGCCAGACACTTCAATTCCAAAGTTCGCCAACGCAGCTTTGAGATTGGAGATCTAGTCTTGAAAAGGGTCATGATAGCAACAGGAGTGTTTGCGCCAAACTGGGAAGGGCCATATGTCATAGGCAAAAAACTTCTTGATGGCACTTTCAAACTGACAACTGTCGAAGGAGATCCAATTCCAAGAGCTTGGAACAACAATCACTTGCGCCCATATTTTACTTAAAAAACTTTACTGAAATACTGTAAAAGAATTGTTGATGTATGATTCTTGTGTTGAAAGCCGTTGTAAAGCCAATGCAAGTGAATAATAAGAACTATAAAGTGGATGTAGGCCAAGTTCTTGGCCGAACCACTATAAATCTTGTTTTCCCTACTATTATAAACTGCCTGTTTTATTTCGATATATAAAGTACTTCAATTGTATTGCTAAAATGTCGATTTAATATTGCATGCCATTAAAACAAAGCTTACCCATCATAAGACCAAGCGATCCCTGACATCACCCAACAAATGAATGTTCAGCCACAAAAATTCCAGACTCAAATCCTATATAAGAAGTGTTTCATGCAAACAGTTAGTGGTTCTGCCAGAGGTGGACCCTTCCTAACTAATTGTGATCGTTTGTGCAAACGAACATCTGATTAATTAGCCTGTGCCTTCCCCTGCGAACTCATTTAACAGTGAAGTACACTTCTTTGGATAAAATAAGCTACTTGCAAAAGGAAGGAATGTGTGCTTGAAAATGACAACAGGGAACCGCTGATACGAGCAAATGGCAAAAAGACATGGGCGAGCAGGCAGCAAACAGCAAAAGACCTCTTCGGAGGCACAAGCCCTCTTCGGAGGCATAACTCTTCGGAGGATAAAGACCTCTAATGGGACTTGCCAGAAAAAGAAAGTTCTCTTTCTCAACAAAAAAGATTGGTGGAATGACCGGTGGCACAGGACACTCGTTAACTAGCTGAGAACGTTTGTGCAAACAAACAATCCAAGTAACTTGTGTCCGCCCCGTGAATCCATCCAACCATGAGAAAGAAACTTCTGGGCAAAAGCCCTACTCGGAGGCACACATTTCACTGTGATCTGAAATAAAACTTCACACGAGTTGAAAGGTGAAAAGACCTCTTCGGAGGCACGCATTCCACCTAGATCTGAAATAAAACTTCACAAGTGTTGGAATGTGAAAAGCCCTCTTTGGAGGCCCATTTCACCAAAGTTGAAATGCTAAAAGACCTCTTCGGAGGCACACATTTCACCGCGATCTGAAATAAAACTTCACACGAGTCGAAATGTGAAAAGCCCTCTTCGGAGGCCCGCTTCCCAGCGGACCGGGAAAAAATAAAAGCCTCTCGTCAGAGGCAGAAACAAAAAAGCCCTCTCCCCAGAGGCAGAAACAAAAAAGCCCTCTCCCAGAGGCACACACAAAAAAGCCTTCTCCGCAGAGGCACACATAAAAAAGCCCTCTTCCCAGAGGCACAATCAAACAAAAAAGCCCTCTTCCTAGAGGCACAATCAAACAAAAGCCCTCTTCGGAGGCACAAGCAAATCAAAGCCCTTTTTCGGAGGCCCACTTTACCACGAAGGAAAATTCACTTGCCAAAAATAAAAGTGACTTTCTCCAAAAGCGAAGTGTAAAAACTTCGCCAAAAAAAAGAGAGAGAACTTCTCCAATACGAGGCGCATTCTACTAAATCAGAAAAATATTTCCTTAAAATGGAAAAATTATTCTATAAAGTACAGATGCATACCTCCTTCGAATGGAAAAGTTGTTCTCTAAAGAAAGAGTACAAGTCTTCTCGAAATAGAAGAGTTGTTCTCCAAAATTTTGCCAATGTGAAAGAGGTTGCAATAAACCATGGTATGGAGGCAATATAATATAGTTACAAAAATAAAAACAATGCTCAAGCAACATACCATAGGTTTACTGCAACATCACACAGAGAAAATAAAGAAACTTGTATGAAAAAGAAGAATAAATGCATTCTCAAATACAGACAGAAGTTTGTACAAGTAAAAGAATCATCTTATTCCATACTATAAATTTTTTATACATGTGCAGGTCTCAAAACAAAAGAAGGCGGGGACCGGTACCCGCACAATCTCCGGTCAACATAAGTCTTTATATATACAAGCAAAAAAGCGAAAAAGCGAGATGAAAAGCATAAGTCCCAAACCCATCACTTCTTCTTCCTGCCACCTTTCGAGGCTTCGCCTGGCCGGATGATTAACTTTTTGGGTCGGCTTGTGAGAGTAGAGGAAGAAAGAGGAAGGGGTGCAATTGGACTTTCTTTTGCTTTTTCTTCGCCGGTAGAAGCTTCTCTCCTTTTCTTTGAGACTCCACACTTCCCCTTCTTCCTTGAAGAAGACTCATTGCCCGGAGTGAAAAGTGCAGACAACTTTATATCATCGGAAATAGTTTGCTCTGGGGTTCTTTCGCCTTCTTCAGGTTCCTCGGCCTTCTGTTCTTGAGAGGCGACCAGGTCATCCAAGCCTTGAAGAGCTTCTACCTGCTCCTCTTGTGACCCGGGTTGAGAAACGGAAGGGGGAGTAATCTGAAGAGGCGGAGAGGACACAACTGGAAGAGGGGAAGGCTGAACAACACTTGGCGCTTTCACTACAGGAGAAGAGAAGTTAAAGTTAGAATCTCTCATAAAAAGAGGAGAAAGTGGTGCGTCAAGATTTAAGTAATAATCAAAAAGTTCATCAAGCTCATGTGAAGAAAGCAAGCAGTCCACTTGAGCGAGATCAACATTGAGGTTACCTGGAGAAGTAGGCTTTACTATGTCAACTTCAAAGTCCTGCGCTTCAGCGCTTTCTTGAGTCTCATCTCCAATGCGGGCGGTGGCACTTTCAATAACATCTTTAGCAGGAGGAGGAGAATGGGAACCGGAGCCAACAATATTGATGTCGGCCGAAACCGAAGGTTGAACTAGGACGATTGAAATTGTCTTCCCTAAATGTTCACCTTCTGTCATTTCGGCTCTCTCTTTGGCGAGTTGCTCCTTTCCCCCAGCAAGAGCGGCACATGCATCATCATCTAGATAATGTGCCATTAAATCTACTTCGGCATATCCAGGTCCTCCAAGCATATCAAGTGCGGCCTCCTACACTTTGGCCAAAGTGATTTCATACTCCGGTCCCAAAAATTTAAGGCTACCTCGCCCCAGAACACTATGGATGTAAAACTCGAATAGAGTGGAGCTGACTTCGGCTTTAGTTGCCATATGAGATTCTTCGGCTGCTGCTTTGCCGGCAATAGCTTCATCACGCTCCTTTTCAGCTTCAGAAAGTCGAGCTTTGAGCAGTTCAATCTCCAAGTTCTGGGAGTTGGTTTTTTCTCGGAGTTGAGCAACGTCAGCTCGGTAGTTTTCTACAGCTTACTACTGTGCTTCAAATTTGGCTTCAGCGTCTCTCTATGCAGCGTGAGCATCTCTCACCTGTTTTTGAAGCACCTCTTCTCTTTGAGAGTAGGAAGTAAAAGAAGTGGCGAGCTCTTCTTTGAGTTTTTCAACTTCCGCTTCAAGCTTCTCATTATAAGCGGCAATACTCTTCATTTCGGCATCATGCTGATCGAGTGTTTTCTGCCACTCGGATTTGTCATTTTCCATAGTCAGCATGGCTTCAAGGTTTGCGCGATTCACTCTTTGAAGCTCATCAACAAGTTTCTACCAACCAGACATTCTCTCGATATCGAGTTTGATGGCATCAAGATTTCGCAGCATGGCTTACTTATCAATCGGGACCAAGTCAAGATCGAAGCGCACTCCCTTTAAGCACCAGTGCGGGAATCGGCTTTGAAGAGTAGCCGGACCCTGTCCAACTTGATAGGGGGGCCTACTTATGACTCTTTGAATATCGGCTCTTTGAAGGGCGGGAGAGCTGGAAGGAATTTCTAAAGAGACGGGAGCAGTGGGCTTTTCAGAGAGTTCAGATGTCAGTTTTTCACCAAGTTTGGCCCATTTACTCGGGTCCACAGCGACATGGCTTTTTCCCTTGTCATCACAGGATTTTCGCTTGTGGGAATCATCCTCTCTCTGGGAAGAATCATGTCGTTCGTCCCGTCTCCCGTAGCGTTCTTCATAGGCGCGCTTCTCATGAGCCTTCCTCGTAGCTCTTTCTTCGTCGGTTTCCCAAGAGGCGGGAAGATACCTCCTGGGGTCATAAGAACCGCGCTTCCCATAACGCTGAAAATCATCGTAGTAAGAGCCACTTCGTCCCATTGGAGGACCTGAAAATGAAGAAAAAATAAACTCAGAAAATCTTCAAAGCAAGGAAGTTGAACGTATAAGTGCTGAAAAGTCCTAAGTGTGTGTAATATGCAAACTACACGCGTCAAACTACGAACCACTCCTGGGTTGAAGGGTGATGATGGATTTTACAGTCAGTGTCAACTCTTGGGCTGATGGAGTTTGTTGCAGAACGGACGTCGCTTCAACTGCTGGAGAAGTAACTTTAGTAGTGATGGGATCATCTTTAAAAAGCTCCTGTGAAGTAATCATCAGGTCGCTCAACCCTTCAAAAGTATCATCACCGCTGTGCCTGGCAGGACTTGTTCTCTCAGTTCCTTCGTCACCAGATTTCCCGGATTGTTAAGGAGGTTCCTCTTCTTCGATGACCGAGGCAAGTGCAAGTTTGCCAGATGGCCCCGCAACATCAATAGAAGTAGAACACTTTACCAATGAAGCCTCAACAGTATGTTCTTTCGGTGTAAGTTCTCCGACGGAAACCGGGGCATCCGATGTCTCTACTGGAGAATCAGGGACTTCATGAGGCTGAGTAGAACGGGAAGGGTGCAGAAGCCCGTATTGGTGAAGAAATTCATCTTTCAACAAAAACTTAATACTTCTTTCCTCAACCGGCACGACACTTAATCTTTCAAAAGTCGTTTTGTGACTGGGATCTCTAGAGGGAGGAGGAAGTGCTGTAAAAGAAAAGAATGAAGTTAGCGCTTAGCAATTCGGATCTCGAAAAGCTCAAATGGAAAACATGGGAGTGAGAAATCTTAATTCCTACTCTCCAGATGGCGTAAAATCCTGGAGGGCGACGAACGAAGAAGAATTGATTTAAGAACCCGTGGGCGCTTTTCGGAAGATCGACAATTAATCTACGGTTTTTGGCGCTTCTCACGAGTGCGATCGAGGGATGATCTTTATTCTTTGCAAATGTGCACAAGTAACAGATTTCTTCAAAACTCGAAAGACGATCAAGTGTCCTCCTGAACATCACACAAAGTCCCATGTTGGGTGTGTTTCGACCGGGCCAAAACCACCAAACCAACCCTCTTCTAAAGCACTGCCGAACCTACTCTTTTCCTAAGCATTTCCGAACCAACTCCCTTCCCAGTGTACTACCGGTCCAACTCACTTCCTATACCTAGCCGAACCAGAACTCAACCCACCTACCACCGGACCGTAGCGTTGCCGAACCAACACATCTCCAAGGTACTACCGGACCAACCACTGCCGAACCAAAGCCACTCCCTTCCCATGCCTGCCGAACCAACTCCCTTCCTATGCCTGCCGAACCAAAGTGATACCGGACCAATTCCACTCCAACCATCTCCGGACCAAGGCCTTGCCGAACCAACATTGCCAGGCCAGACTATATACATCCAGGACCCCTACCCTCAGCCTCACTCTATAAATAGAGGGGCAAGGGTACAACAATGGCAGACTAGTTTGAGAGCTCAAGCACGGATAGAACTTTCAAACAACTTTCATATACTTGTAATCAAAGCTTTGTACTTGTAATCTGATCAGTAAAGGAGAATAACATATAAAGTTGACGTAGGCACATTCTGGCTGAACCACTATAAATCTGTGTATCTTTTACAGTTTAGTCCCTGCTTTCTACATATTTGCTTAAATCACCCAAATCGCTAAGAACAACATAAAATCGACTAAATTATACGACTTGGAAGTGTTTGCCCAATTTTTGAGAAAACATTTTTGGTGCTTTCACTAAGAGCAGGAGCTCGAAGCTTCAGCTTCTCCCAATTAACCTTCTTCCTATCAGCATCGCTCATTGCTTGGAAAAAACGCCTCCTAGACAGAAGAAAGATGCTAACAAAGGAAAGAACATCGCAACTAGCAGTATTCCAGATCCAGTGATCACTGATCAAGAGAATCGTCCCGTTCCAACAGCGGTACAAAATGGAAGTCAGGTAAATCCGACTGCCCTTGCCACGGAACAACCGGCAGCAATTACTAGGGCAGATCTAGACAGGATTGTGGCTGAAGTGACTGATCGCTTCACATCCCAACAAGAAGCCTTGGTGAACCAACTCATGTCACGCTTAAGGGATGCAGAAGAATCCAACTGCAACACTGAATCATGGGATGAGTCCCAGTCTGGAGGACCTGGGAGGCGACAAAGATCTTTCTTCTTCGAAGAGGCAAACAACAGAAATAGCAATGGTAGGAGCCGAGCCCGGACTCAGCCCGAATTCCGATCCGAGGAGACGCTTGGAACCGAACCCAACAAGGGAGGTACCAGGCGAGGGTCGGATGTAGCCGAGCCGGTCATGCTACCTAGCCATGGGAACGCCAATGAACGGGACCGATCTAGAGTCCAGCCCAAAGTTGAACCTGAGGAAATGCTTGGAACAAAACCTAGCAGGGGAAGATCCAGGCAAGTGCCAACTGTAGCTGAACCTAACATGCTCCCAGAAGACCAGAGGCAGCCACTGGAAAATATTAGGAGTGATAGACGATACCATCCCTACAAGTCATCTGGAAGGAATCAATCCCGCAGAGAAGAACCAAACTCATTTCTATCTGCTCCAAATTCTGATGAAAGGGTGGCGCGATTGTTCAAAGAGTGCGTCCGACGGGATCAAAGAGATCGAGGGATAGGCGCTAGGATAACCAGCCCCTTCACCCGCAATATCGAAATTGCCATCACCCCCCGAGAATGGAAAATGCCGACAATGGAGCCTTTCAAGGGAACCTCTGACCCCGTCGTACACTTACAGAGATACACACAACATATGCTCATGAGTGGAGCGACAAAAGGAGTATTGTGTAAATGCTTTCCACTATTCTTGGCAGATCTAGCTACCTTCGGGTTCTGCCAACTACCCCAAGGGTTCATCAGCTCATGGGAAATGTTGAAAGAAAAGTTCATCAGCCAATTCCGCATTCTTGTGGAACAACCCAAGGACGCTTATTCCTTATCCAATATCAAACAAAAGCCCGGAGAGACAGTGCAACAATATCTAACCCGATTCAATGCCGCAGCGGCCGCAGTCCAGGATGCCAATAAGAAATTTATCCAAATGGCCCTCTGCAGTGGTGTGCATCCGGATACTAAATTTGCTAGGAGATTAACAAAAGAAAAGCCAGCTACCTTTCCCGATTTCTTCCATGAAGCCGGAAAATATACGAGACTTGAAGACGCTGCCATTGGAAGGCAGACAGGGCAACAAACTAAGGCAGCTCATGGCAACACACCGTAGTAGCAAAGGACGTTCGAAGAAATGACTCCAGAGATAGTGCTGGGGGCAAGAAGGGAGAAAAGCGTCTATATCGGCCAGGACCGAGATTTGACACTTACACTCCTTTGATTGAAACAATCGAAAACATCTTCCTGGCCACCCAAGACGAAGTTAAATACAAACGCCCCCCGCACAAGAAGGAATCAGATAACGCAATTAAATATGGAAAGTTCTGCCGTTTCCACGAATCTCATGGGCATGATACCAATGAATGCCATCATCTCCAGAACTTATTGAAGAACACATCAGAAGGAAGAGACTGTAACGCTATGTAAAAAGCCAGAACAGGACTCCAGCTCCTGCCAATAAAAGCCCGAGGCTATCACCCCCGGAAGTAGGCGGAGGAAATCGCAACACCAGCGGCTCTAATCAAGAGAAGATAGTGGTCCATACCATATCGGGAGGACCACACATCGCCGACAGAAGCTGGGCTGAGATTGAAAAATATGGAAAGTCGCTTAGAAACAATGAAGACTGCGTTAATTCCGTTATAGAAGAACGCCACCCAAAGCGAAATGAGAACAATGACATCATATTCGGTAGGCGTGACCTAGAAGGAAGGCAGTACCCTCACATGGATCCTATGGTCATCTCTGTCTGGTTCGGTCCAGCCAAAATTTTCCAAATTCTAGTAGACAATGGAAGCTCAGTAAATATCCTATTTAAGCAGGCTTTCGATAAAATGAAGCTGTCAATGAAGGATGTGTCTCCCTGCAACAAACCGCTACATGGTTTCATTGGAGATGCGAAGATGCCACTCGGGCAACTGGACCTCTTTGTTGAAATAGGAAGTCATCCCCGCTCCGTTGTGCGAAAACAAACATTTGTGCTAATAGAAAACCACTCGGCCTACAACGCCTTTTTGGGAAGACCAGCCTTGTCCGACTTCCAAATTGTCCTGGCCCTGTGGTGGCTGAAGATGAAATTCCCAACAGACAATGGAATAGGAGAAGCAGAGGGAGATCAAGACGCTGCTCGAGACTGTTATGTAACTGAACTTCGCAATAACCATAGAAGGGATAAAGGGAAGAATGCAGAGACTACTCTATGCATGAAAAGCTTGGAAGCATAGCAACTAAAGAGAGCCCCTCCTCTTCGATATACCAGTGATCCTTTCACTGAATTAGACCCCAGGGACAAAGAGGAGGAGGCCACCGCCGAGCCTGTAGAGGCTATGGAGTTTGTATCTGTAGACAAACATGACTCAAGTAGACTATTGAAAATCGGATCTCAACTAAAAGCAGAATTGAAGGATCAACTCATTGATTTTCTCCGCCACAACTTGGGTGTATTTGCATGGACGCACGCTGATATGACTGGAATCTCCCCAGATGTAGCGTGCCACGTACTGAACATCGATCCTACCAAGGTGCTAGTAAATCTGGAAAAAGAGAAGCATGGGGGCAGAACGATCAGCAGCCCTCGATCAAGAAGTAAAGAACCTGCTTGCCAATAACTTCATACGAGAAGCCATCTACCCAGAGTGGATCGCTAACCCGGTATTAGTAAAGAAGGCTAATGTGAAGTGGCGAACGTGGATTGACTTCTCCAACTTAAATGATGCTTAACCAAAGGATTGCTTCCCTCGCCCCCGAATCGATCAGCTAGTGGACAGCACAGCCGGGCACGAACTCTTATCTTTTATGGACGCATACTCAGGATATAACCAAATTCCTATGCACGCTCCCGATCAAGACCACACTAGTTTTATCACTGACCGGGGATTGTACTGCTACAGAGTAATGCCTTTTGGACTTAAAAATGCCGGAGCTACTTATTAGCGTCCTGTCAACAAGATGTTCGCAGAACTAATAGGACGAACTATGTAGATTTATGTGGACGACATGCTAGTAAAATCAGGGAAAGCCAACGACCACGTAAGCTACCTAAGCAAGATGTTTCAAGTACTTCGCCAATATGGAATGAAGCTGAATCCTCTAAAGTGCTCCTTTGGAGTATCATCAGGAAAGTTCTTAGGATTCATCGTCCATGCCAGAGGAATTGAAGCAAACCCTGAACAAGTCCGGGCTCTGAAAGAAATCAGGATACCTTCCACTCGAAGAGAAATGCAAAGCCTAAATGGGAAAGTGGCCGCTCTAAGCAGATTCATCTCCAAAGCAACTGACAAGTGCGTCCCTTTCTTCGAAGCTCTAAAGAAGGACAAAGGAAAGTTCGAGTGGACTGACGAATGCTTAAAAGCCTTTCTTAACCTAATCGAACACCTCCAGAGGCCACCGGTACTCTCAACTCCAAATGAAGGCGAAGAGCTATACCTATATATTGCCGTGTCATCTCATGCTCTAAGCGCCGCTTTGGTAAGAGAAGACAACCGCGCGCAGCGGCCAGTATACTTTGTAAGCAAGGGGTTTACGGGGGCAGAAGCCAGATATCCTAAACTTGAAAAGCTAGCATACTGTTTACTAATCACATCACAGAAACTACGACACTACTTCCAATCTCATTCCATCAGAGTTCTAACCGATCAACCGCTAAGGCGGGTACTCCATCGTCCCGACACTTCCGGGCGACTACTTAAATGGTGCATCGAGCTGAGTCAATATGATATCACCTACCATCCTCGCACCGCCATCAAGGGACAGGCCATGGCCGATTTCATTTCCGAATTCACTACCAACGAAGGAAATGAGCAATCTGAAATAGCGAAAAACATCAACTGGAATCTCTTTGTGGATGGAGCATCAAATGAACAAGGCTCGGGGGCAGGTATTGTAATAATCACTCCCAGGGGAAGGAAGCTACACTATGCTCTAAGGTTGGAATTCACTGCCACCAACAACGATGTAGAATACGAAGCAGTGATAGCCGGATTAGAACTTTCCCTAGAGATTGGAGTCGGTTCTTTATGTCTCCATAGTGATTCTCAACTTATTGCAAATCAAATACTGGGAGAATTGTAGACTCGAGGAGAACGACTCACAGCATATCTAAAGAAGACCAAGCTGCTGCTCGATCAATTGGATCACTATTTAATCAAACACATTCCTCGAGAAGAGAATCAGGAGGCCGACGAACTGGCAAAGTAAGCTAGCATGAAGGACGGCACCACTTCCGGAATAGTAACCATCTCAAAGCAACTAGCCCCGAGTTTCGAGCAAGTAACTCTGATAGCTGCAATCGAAGAGGAAACTTGGATGACTCCCATCCGGAAATACTTACAAAGTGGCACAGTGCCCGACGGGCGTAACGAAGTTAAGAAAATCTAGAGGAAAGCTTCCCGCTACACAATACAAGAAGGCATCCTCTATCGGCGCTGCTTCTCTAACCCCTTATTAAGGTGTGTCGCTGGAAGGGAAGCCAAGGAAATCTTATCCAACATCCATCAAGGAAGTTGCGAAGATCACACTGGAGGGCAGACTCTGGCAAAGAAGATACTCCGATATGGATATTTCTGGCCCACCTTAAACAAAGACGCCTTGGACTTCGTCAAAAAAAGTGATAGATGTCAGAAATTTGCTAAGATATCTCGACTACCAACAAATGAGATTACTCAGATGACCAGCTCTTGGCCCTTTGCAGTATGGGGAATTGACTTGATTGGCGAACTGCCAATGGGCCGAGGCGGAGCCAAATATGTCATAGCAGCAGTCGACTATTTCACCAAATGGGTGGAAGCGGAACCTCTAAATAAAGTATCTTCAGCAAAAGTTATTAACTTCTTGATCAAAAATGTTCTATGCAGGTACGGGGTTCCACTCAAAATCATATCGGACAATGGACTTCAGTTTGACAGCAAGGAATTCGCTGACTGGTGCCAAGAGCACGGAATTTACAAAAGCTTCTCGTCCGTGGCTTATTCCCAGGCAAATGGACAAGTCGAAGCTGTCAACAAAATTCTCAAAATTCTAATCAAGAAGAAGCTTGAAAAGTCAAAAGGCGCTTGGGTGGATGAACTTCCTATGACACTTTGGGCCTACCGCACGTCTTTCAGAATACCAACAGGACATACTCCTTTCTCTTTGGCATACAGATCGGAGGCCATGCTCCCAGTTGAAACTATAGTGCCTTCCTACCGTAGGATCCACTACAACCCAGAAGAAAACAAAGAACTCCTCCATATGTCTTTGGATCTAATCGAAGAAAGAAGAAATGATGCATCACTCAAAGCGGTAGCTAACAAGCAAAAGGTGGCAGCACAATACAACTCCAAAGTCAAGCATCGCAGCTTACAAGAAGGAGATCTTATCCTCAAGCGAATCTTCCCGCGCCCCGGAGCGCTAGATCCAATCTGGGACGGACCATATGTAATTCATAAAGATCTCCACGATGGAGCTTATATTTTGTCAACAGTGGACGGAGAGGTGTTCTAGAGGGCATGGAATATCCAACACCTTCGTCGATACTTTTCTTAACTTGTACTGCCCGTATGAAGTGAATTAACAAAGAGAATCGGTGGACGTAGGCATTTTCGTGCCGAACCACTTTAAAAATCTTGTCTCTTTTTTATCCTGTTCCTTTATACATCTTGGCTGCTTGTTAACTTTATCCTTTTCTGTTGAACAAAATCCTGTGTTTCTAGTCAAGACACATCACGGCGCGACTTCACCTGGACAAGACCTAACAGGTACTATACGAATCTATGCCCTTGCCAATGAGACACTTTTGCTCCAGCATCCCTCTGCTGCGGGTTAACTCATTGCTCGCGACGGCCCTCAAAGCCAACTGTAATAAGCCGATTATAAGCTACCGAGGAGGCTGAAAATAGCCTAGGAAGCTCATTACGGCGTTCGGCTCGCCGGCAACTGTGAACCGACTTTAAGCCCCAACATAAGGTGTGGCCAGCCAGGGGTAGTTCACGGTTGACGATCGGCACCCACGCTAGCCGGCCACGGTAAATCGAATAATACCCACGATTACGGGCCATAATGGTCTGGGTAGTTACCGTGTGCGATCTCGGTTCCGATGTGTCATAAGTACGGTTGTGGTAAAAAAGAAAACTCCCCGCGGAGGCGTAAGATGGGTGACAAGTGTCTCCAAGACCCACGGTTAGGGAAAGTGATTACAAAAACCGTTTGCCACGAACTTGAGCACATCG
Source organism: Allium cepa (assembly GCA_030765085.1). NCBI lineage: Eukaryota > Viridiplantae > Streptophyta > Magnoliopsida > Asparagales > Amaryllidaceae > Allium > Allium cepa. Next base: position 1,053,165,922 of record CM060939.1, read on the forward strand.
AAGGCCTTCCGTGATTGGAAGTTTTATTATTTCTTATATTTCTATTTTGTTTGAAAACTTTTCCTCCTATCCTCTATAACAATCCCTAAAGTACAGGACACAAAATAGGAGACGCTCGCCAATGGAAATAGGAACTCACAACTGAATGACATGACACTCAGCTGCATTCCATACTCAGCTACACAAGACATTCAAAGCTACTATCTACAACTAAGACATGAGGGGCAGTATCTTTTCCTCTTGTATATAAATACGTAGCTATAATTTATTCGCACATCACACAAACATTGCAAGATATGAAATTATATTTTAAGCAAGAACTTAGCATCAAACACGATTGAATCACAGACATGTGCACAGCTGTATTTCTTATGCAACATATCAAAATAACAAAAGCATTCAAATATAGCAGAATCAGTCTAAGTTAAAAGTTACATGCCAAAAATCAAGTTGTTCGTTACATAATTACAACCTGAAAATTACATTAATGTTTTAAGACTAACATAGACAACAATGTCAAGTAAACCAAAAAATGTCCAGATCAAGCCAAGGAGTCGGCTGCATCAGGGCTTCACCTCTATCCTGCTGGCACATTATCCTCCTTGATCATCATCTGTTCCTTGATCATCATCCTCCAACTGCACACCTACCTCCTCAGCAATGAGCAGCCGCATACCCTCCTTCACCGCCACTTTCTCCTCCTTGGTGAATCGGGCCGTAACCACATCCATTCTGAAGGCCATGCCACCCTCCTTATCCGCATCAGCCTTGGCCTCCTCCAGATCCCTGAGATAAATCCTGGTCATGACTCGGGGATAATCATCCATCCAGGATAAGTTGCCATGTTTCCAAGTACGAAAGTACATATCCTGGAGCATCTCATCCATTATCCCCTCGTTCTCCTCGAACTCACTCATTCGGACCTCAGAAGCCAACAGCTTTGCAACGGCAGCATCCCTCTCCGATCGGTATCATGAGCAGTCAACCTGAAAAGATTTCCTCATTGCCTCCATCTCCTCCTTTAGCTTGGTTTGAGCAAGCTCTGCGGCTTCAAGCTTCCCGGATAACTCCTCTACCCACTCAAGATCCACTTTCCGGACCTCATCCACCGTTGCAATAGCCATATCGATCTGTTCCTTGCAGGCAGCCTCCATTCTCCGTAACTCTGCTCTGCTAGCCTCTTCCATGGTTTTCTTTAGTCGCCTGAAGGAGGCCTCATGCTGAGAGATCTGGATGGCCTGATCGGCGAGTTGCTTGGCCAAGTCGGAAACCATTAACCGCAATCAAATGTTAGCACTCCCGATTTCCTCTCCGGCCTTGACCAGTCGGGCATGATGCCCCATTAGCTTCCTGGTCTCCTCAGCAACCCGGTCGATGTTTTCCTTAGCTTCGTCCCCCATAGTTACAATCCGAGTAGCAAGCAAATCAAGGTCCAGGGACTTAGCCCCATCAAGCACCCGTACCATAGGATTGTGAGGGAGAAGGTGCTCACCAGTAGCCTCGTCAAAGGAAATATCATGAGAGCCTGGATCCAGGTCCGGATGACCCACAAACGAATTACGAGCCAAGCCGGGATGATCTATTGGGGTAATAGTAGGGTTTTCAGACGGGTGCGGGGAAGGTATAAACTCGATATTCTCCTCCATGGTATCCCGAAGAGGTTGAGTTGGGGGCTGAGGACCAGGTGAGGATTCGAACAAGGAACGGTTCCTCATCCTCTTTTGGATGTCCTCTTCGATGACCCCAAGAAGAGGACGGTAGCCGATTACGTCTCCGGGGCGGTTGTCGAAGGCTTCGGCTTAGTAGAAGCTCTGAGAAGTTTGTATTGTTCAAGCTGGTGCCGAACATCTGATGTATTGGCTGCTTCGCCCGCTCCTGGAATAAAAACTAAGCGTTACAAGCATACATTGAGCTATAATTCAAGAAACGTATCAAGTTAAGAAGAGTAAAAAGACGCTTTTGTTATACAAACCCTGGGGAGGAGTATGATACTGCAATAAGTCCTGGATCTCATCCCAGGACGTGAGCTGGCCATAAAATATTCCTAAATCCTTATCATAAATGGAGTCGTCAGGAGTCAAAAATTCACCTTGAATCGCAGGGGTTGCCTTAGCTGAAATGCTCTTGGAAGATGAATCGGCACCAGTCCCGGCCTTGTCAGCTTTCTTTGGCTTCTCCACCAAGGCCGATCCTTCCTCCAACCCCTCAAAAGCCTGGCAGAAATCATCATCTGTCCACTCTTGGATCTCCCCTGCTTGCCCAGAGGACAAAGCCCCAGCGCCATCACCACTCTGTCCTTCACCACCATCATCACCATCACCTTCTCCATCACCTCCACTCTCCTCCTCGCCTCTTTCTTCCTCCACATTTTTCTTCTCCGGAACATCTGGACATGTGCTGGGGGAGGGTCCATCGGACTTCTTGAGTTTTTTTCCCCCGACGATTGGGTGTATCGAGAAGGGTTTCCTTTTGCTGCTCTTCGCCGCATCCCTTCCTTTAGCCTTGGCAGCCCTCTCCTCAGCTGTGTCTCTCTGCTTGACCACAGACTGACGTGGTAGTATCAAATTTGTGCCCCAGAAGAGTAGCATTCTTGATCAAGTAAGAAGCTGACCTCTCCCTTCCCGAAATGGCTTCTATTTCCACAGCCATCTGAACCAGGCGATCGTTCTTCACGACCGCAAAGCCACCTGTCGCTAGCAAGAAATAAAAACACATAAGAAGAAGCATTGCAGTCAGAACAGAAATTATAAATAAGCTTCAACTTACAGCCAAAGGTGAAGCGACGGATAGAAACAGAGTCATCCTTGACGAAAAACCATTCCTTCTTGAACATGCTGAACTTCGAATATAAGTCCAGGACCGGTTTGAAGGACACGGCCGATTCTAAGCTAATGTAGGGAGACCCCTTCTCGTAGCCTCTCAAATTGTACAGGTACCGAATCTCCCAGTTGGAGGGGGGACGCCCGTACTTTCTCTGGAAGATGATAAATAGACTCACCAAGATAGCATAAGAGTTGGGCTGAAGCTGGAAAGGGGCCACCTTCAAATAGGTGATGAAGCTGACTATCCAAGCATTGATCGGGGGAGTGGCCCCACACATACAATGTTAACTGCTATATGCAAAATATCCTTCAGGAGGGTCATACGGCATAACTCCATTCCCTGGCAGCACCACGTGTGTTCTGTCAATCCTGAAAGAACGAGATATAACATCAAGCTGCTCCTCTTTAAGGGAGCTAGGAAAGCAGTCAGGTGGCGAGTTCAGGAGCTCATGAGGGTCGTACCCATCTACTAGTGATCTCGGGGGAGGTCCATGACGTCCCGGTCCTAACTGAGCTGGGGGCACTATGGAGGACTCTTCTCTGTCCTTGGATTTCTTCTTATCTGATTGATTTTCCACTTTACAAGGCATTTATCTGCAAACACAAAAAAGTGCGTCGTTAGAATGAGGGAAGTAAACAAGCAAGTGTATGTAGTCTGGAATTTCACTCGCAGTTCAAAACATAAAAGTGCTTTCGGTAGTTCAAGGCCGAAAGGTCATTCGACACTCGAACTCGCGAACTCATCCGGTAAAGCAAGGCAAAAGGTCATTCGGCACTATACTCTCCAGTCCATTCGGTAGTCTAAGGCTCAAATACCATTCGACACTCATATCCTTCGATCTCATTCGGTGGTTCAGGAAAAAGTTGGTTCGGTGAAAGAAGACCTCGCCTGGTCCGGCAATGTAATTGATTTGGCAAGAAAAAATTGGTTCGGCTACTTCAGTTGGTAAGGAATAACGAAAGCATAAGGCCCATATTAATAGGCAAATACCAACGACCGGACCAATTGGTTCGGCGTTCGAGACCGGATGAGAGTGTCCAAGATAAGTGACCTAAAACAAAGCACGCCATATGCAGGCACATACCCTGCTTTGGGGGGGGGGCAAATGTTGGGTGTGTTTCGACCGGGCCAACACCACCGAACCAACCCATTTCTAAAGCACTGCCGAACCAACTCTTTTCCTAAGCACTACCGAACCAACTCCCTTCCCAGTGTACTACCGGACCAACTCACTTCCTATGCCTAGCCGAACCAGTACTCAACCCATCTACCACCGGACCATAGCGTTTCCGAACCAACACATCTCCAAGGTACTACCGGACCAACCACTGCCGAACCAAAGCCACTCCCTTCCCATGCCTGCCGAACCAAAGTGATACCGGACCAATTCCACTCCAACCATCTCCGGACCAAGGCCATGCCGAACCAACATTGTCAGGCCAGATTGCTTCAGCCCAGGCCCACCAGCAGCTATATACATCCAGGACCCCTACCCTCAGCCTCACTCTATAAATAGAAGGGCAGGGGTGCAACAATGGCAGACAAGTTTGAGAGCTCAAGCACAGATAGAACTTTCAAACAACTTTCATATACTTGTAATCAAAGCTTTGTACTTGTAATCTGATCATTAAAGGAGAATAACATATAAAGTGGACGTAGGCACATTCTAGCCGAACCACTATAAATCTGTGTGTCTTTTACAATTTAGTCCCTGCTTTTTACATATTTGCGTAAATCACCCAAATCGCTAAGAACAACATAAAATCGACTAAATTATACGACTTGGAGGTGTTTGCCCAATTTTTGTGCAAACATCCCATTAGGATGGCGTGGCCATTGGGATGCAGTTGGAAATGAGAGATAGTTAATCGGAGAAGGAGTCGTTGAAGAAAGTCATTGAAAGGAGGAATGACACCACATAGGCACATTTGACGGTTGACGGCGATAAAACCGAGAGGTGGCCTATCAACGGTATCGTTTGGTCCAAGAAGCATAGCGTCTGCTTCAGCAATACCAAATTGAATACGTAATTGATTGAATGCCCGCTGACTCAGAGAAGTTGGAGTTCTTTCCGGAGGATTATCCAATGGATTGGCTATCGGGAAGACCCCTTCAGATTGCTCTATGATCTCTTCTTGAGAAGACATTCTATACAAGGAACTGGATATTCAAATATGAAGGTGCACGTTTCCTAAATGTGTGAAATGTTGTGTAAAACTAATAAAACGACAAGCAAATATAACTGAAATTAAACTAGCAGGCATTTGTCAGTTACAAAGTTTCAGGGTTTGTTGTTTTAAGTCCAAATAAAAGTGCAGTGTTGATGCAAACAAATCAGTTTTAATTGATTAACATTGCTTTGCTTTAATACTTTACTTGAGTTTGTTGATTCACAGCATTTCATACAATTTCTTTAAGTTGATTATCCTTTATCGACTAATCTGTCACTCGATGTGGGGGATCAGTGGCAGTATATTCGTCCCATTTTTCTACAAATGTTGTCTTTAACAGGATGTTAGCATTAAAGTTAGCATAATATGTAAGGAAGTTCAAACAGTTCAATCAAGTTCTTTCAAAACTTTACAAGTGTTCCAGTTTTGTTCATCTCCTAGGTCGCAGGAACGACTTCGGTTAACTCGGGATTCTTTAGGTCGTCCAGATTGTGCTCAAGCGACCTAGCATAGGTCAGGTTTTTATTAAGTCGTCCTGCTTAGAGTTCATAGGCTATTCTGGCAAGTTAAGACACAACAAGGTCGCGAGTTACATAAGTCGAACTCTTTTAAGTTACATTGTTCAAGTCAAGACAGTGTAAATTTTGTTAAGTGCTAAGTCGCTTACGCGACCTAAAAATTAAGTCACGCCGATTCTTTAAGCCGTTTGCCGAGTTAGGTCTCATGGTTCTTGTTCAAATTGCTAAGGCCCTAGGTCGCTCGTTCCTCCTCAATGCGTCAATTCGCCTAACTCCTAGCTCCTAACCTGTTAACCCGTTAGCTTCTCCACCAACAAAAACCCTTGTCTCTCCATACCGCCGAATCACCCAAAAAGCCAATTCGAATCACCTCGGAATCACCACAAATCCAATGCACCGCCGTTTTATCTCAAATCACAATAGCAACATGATCGATAGCAGTTACAAATCAATCAAAAAATGGTTCGTGATGAAACACGACACAAAAAGTGGTTTGGAATCGGAAAATGGGAGGGTCAGAAGATCGGTGATGGATGTAGTTGAGCAACAACCAGATCCACTTACTTAATGTGATGAGATGATGATCAAAGCAAAAGGTAGATTCGCTTCAAAAGTTTTCGAGCTCAAGAGTGGCAATGGCGACGGAAGTAAGCAACTAAGTGAGGAGGAAGAAACGAGTTAGCAATTTATATGGAGCAAAGAGATGGAGACTAAGGGGTTCGCGAGTTTGAAGTCTTAGGTCGCTCACGACCTAACGGAATTAGATCGAAGCACATGATCTATGACATAGGCCTGTACTTCGAGGGGCAAGTGTTAACTCCTCTTTTGAGCGACCTGGCGACCTAACAAGTAAGCGAACTAATGACCTAACTTCATAAGCGACCCAACAATCTAATGGACTCAGCGATCTAATGACTTAACGATCTAAAGATAGAACACCGCTAACGACTTAAAGGATTAGCGACCTAATGAGATGAGCGACCTAACAAGTGTGCAACTTAACAACCTAAAGATGGCACGGTCTTAACGACCTAAGGATGAAGCGGCTTAACGACCTAAAGATGGAACGGTCTTAACGACATAAGGACTCGACGACCTAATAAGGTAAAATGGGAACGACCTAGCGACTTAAGCATGAAGCGGCACAGCACGAAACAACTCAAGCGACTTACAGGAGGGCGAGCGACCTAATAACCTAGCGACCTAGCGTATTAAAACAAAGGAAGACTGCATGCGTTCACTTTCGTACATTAGGTCGCTTACAAGTTAAACAAGGTCGAGATAACTTCATATGCCATCTTCTCCTTAGGTCGTTCACGACCTAAGACTTGCCAGAGTGTTCAAATGATCAAATAAGCCTCTGTTAAGCCATAAACCGCGACCTATGACCTATCCTAGGTCGCCCACGACCTACCGACTCACTCAGAAGAAACCAAATGCTACCCTGTTGAGCCGTATGCCGTATCCTCTAGGTCGCTCGCGACCTATGACCTATACTTAGGTCGTTCGCGACCTACGACCCAGTCCAGAATCTCCCCTATAGATACAGCACTAGCTCCAACTTAAAGAGGATCTTTTGGCTCATTTCTGGAATGCCAATACTCTGCTGAATTCTCGACTCACTCGACATTTCAAACACGAAAGACATCTCAACAAACTTCAAGAGGAAATCTAACGCAACCGACATGGATTCAAAGACTTCTTCTACATCGAAGTTCTAGTTATTTGTCCCATCAGTGTTGTAATCGAAGATTGTTGTAAAGTTGTAATTGATTCAGTAATAAAGAAGATTAAAGTGGACGTAGGCTTAACCTGAAGCCGAACCACTATAAAACTGTTGTCTTTTACCGCTTTCTCTGTGACTTTTCTTCTTGCTTCTAATTCCCGTATTCACGGGTGGTGCTTTCACTTAATCCCTACATACACCAGGGTGTTAGCGTTCAATTTTAAGCGTTAACACTTGGTGTTAAATTCCAAGGAGGGAACTCGTACTATTCATGGAATTTAAAAGGTGATTTCACCGTTATTCTACCCATAGTACCTGTTGGATACGGAAATTAAAATTGAGCAAAAGTAGTACAATTTCTATTTGACGCTATTTTACTCAATAATGTATTTTAAAATAATTTATGAAAATGATTTAGTAAATCTTCATAGGGAGGTTTAACGAATTCCATATATACTGAAAAGAAATGGTTTTCAAAAAGATAAAAGTCTCTAAAAGTTATCTTTGGATAAAAAGAAAACAAGTAAACGGATACTTATTATTTACTCACTTAACATCTTTTTTATCGACGATTGGTTCGTCAAAAACGGAGTCGGATTTCGGTAATCCCTATTCGAAAACCATTTCAAACAAATTTACGCATTTGGAAGTGATGATGTTATATTGAAGACCATGATTTTGAAAGATAGGGTAGCTTCATCTTCATTTTTGGTCACTGGTGAATTTAATTGATGTGTTTATCATAAGTATGGAATATTTACGTTATTAATTTATCATGACCCGCCCTTCTCGACCCTCGAAAATCGACACAAAATATGCTACAATATAATATGCCGACGATCGGGTGCTGGAAAAGACAGATTGTTAAGGAAAAAGAAAGAGGATTGAAGGAAGAAGGAACTAAACAATAACAGAATCTCATAATCGCAGCAGAACAAGTTATAATAGCCAATAACAGATCTTTACACAGAATGAAAACTATATCTGTTTTATACAATATATCATCAGAGTATCATAAACAAACAACAATTACCAACCTGACCATTTCAAACAAACATAGTAGCGGATATAAACAAATACAGTAATATGTCTCGGACTCTAACTCCTCTCCTGAGCTCCTCAGCATCCTTTCTTGTAAACTATAATACTCGGTCTGACCCGAGCAGTATAATAAAATAACACTCGAGTCAGTCTGGAATACCAGCTTGAGAAATCACACTCAAATTGATTATTAAAGTTTCAAAATCCTTTGAATATTAAAAGCATCTCGTAAGACCACGCCGCAAATAAACATGTCAGGATTTTACCTTACGATAGCCAAAACATTTTTTATAAAAATCCTCTGATATTATAATAGTGTTTATATACAGATACTTATTCAAATAGCCAAAATTGTTACATGATTAAATTCCAGCTACTAGCCACAAAGTGGGTTATACAAACAAAAAACGAAAAAGGCTCGTAGGGAGAATGGATTTCCAACAACGACTAGGCATTGGGGTACCACCTGTCACAGTACGTGGCCTAGATCAGTGTACCGAGGATTACTCCCAATCCCCTGCAACACAAGATTGGGACTACCCCTTACTGGATAATTCCGAGTACGATCACCCCACGGTTGAGATCAGCAACCGCACCACTAAACCGAATAAAAAGGGACATCAAGACAGGGACGACCTCACCCTAATGGACGCTACCCACTTAGCCTTGCTGCATATCCCCTGATTTTCAGTCATTCCCGGTTGATGAGGCTTGAGGCTAAGCGTTACCCTTTTAGAACGTTTCACTTAGAATGCCCACCGTCCACCTGACGATATTCGAAAGCATTCATCCATACATGTCCTTCCCGGGTTCGAACGGAACCGAAGGCACTACTCCTACTACATCCATTTTGGAATCATCCTCAGGATTAGCAGCGACTAGCCCTTGCACTTCACTACTCCATCTTCGAATCCAAACTCGTTTTTTCCACAAAAACGTACAAACCGGATCGAAGTGATTTTCGAGAAATAAATCCCGATCCCGGTCTCTTCGAAACGATCAACGCATTGGCCAATATTGATAGTCGGTTATTTAACTATCAATTAACATTCACAAATATCCATCAAACACTAAATAATTTCCCCAAATTATTTATTAATCTCAAAATATTTTCATAAGATATATTTCCATTTTAAACCCTTTTTGAAAATAGTGTTCAATTCACACTCTGTCATGGAATAAATTTCCCAAATATTCATTTCCACTGGAAACAACCAAGTCCAAACATTTAGATTTTTAAAACAATTAAATCACTTTATTCTAAAATATACCTTAAAATATTTACATTAACTACTTAAACATTTTATTCAACATACATTTTAAAAACATTTAAAGAAAACTACTTTATAAAATGTAAGCTAATTTTAAAATAAAGGTTAAGTTCAAGCTAAATATTAAAAGAGGAGTTACAAAATTCTATGCTAGTTTCAAATAAAACTTCAACAAAACTATCTGTAAAATAAATCCATTTTATAAAATATAAATATTAATAATATTCTTTTCAAAACATAATACCAATTAAACCTTAAAAATAATTACTTCTATAACTAATTTATTAAATATTTACTCTTAAAATTTCTACTACTTAAACAATAATTTCTTAAAACATTCTTTTAAAAACAAATTTAAAACTTTGATTTTTACTTAAAAAAATCTGTTTGAAACGTACTTGGCTTTTCAAGGAACTACACTTCCATTTTCAGAATAAACCAGTACACGATTTACCTCGATTCAAATTTACATTTAAATCCCGTAAACTTCTTCCAACACTCTCTGAAATAACCACCTTTTTATTTTTAACACATTTCTCATTTCCTGGGAATCACTCTCCAAAATATATACTTAAATTATTAAAATAGGCTACTAGAAATTATTTAAATAAAATAATACTTGAGAAAATATAGGGGAGATTCTAAATGATTTAAACCAAATTACATTTTAAAATAAAATTATTAAATCAATTATTTGTATTAAAATTCCCTTCTTGGAAATTTAATACTATTTTACCCCTTTAAAATAATTGAGTACTACAAATTCTTTAAATAAATATTTACTTTGTACTTGAAATAGTTAAAAGTAACATCTTCTTCAAATATCCTAAACACATTTCAAACCACTAATTTATATTTTGGAAGCTTTCTTTGGAATCATACTTAATTTCCAGGGAAAACACTTTCCATCTTTAGAAATAATCCATCTTTATATCTAATTTTTTTTATACCTTTTTATAGAATTTCCCACTGAAAATCTATACTTTCAATATTTATTCCGCGATAAGTATTCCATTTCATTTATAAACCCAGTTTATAAATTTTCATATTTCCTTTTAAATCAAAATTCCAAAAGCACTTAAACAGACTCCAAACCGATTTCCGAATTTAATTCCTTACTTAAAAATTTCTTTTGTTTCCTTTTAAACCCAATTTATTTTATTTATATTTTAAATTCCCAGATTGTATTCATACAATCACTGCACAGCACAATTTAATTTTCAGATCAATCTATCACAGTATATAAATAAAATACAACATCAATTTTGAAAATAATTTCTATATTGTGAGGAATCCAGCTGGATCCGTCTAACCTGTTTCTCCTGCATCCACGAACGTTAATATAACAGATAAAATATCATATCCAGACTGATAATAATATTCACATTCAACCAATCAATCATTCATTTAAATTTTAACTATTTAAATTAACTGGAAATTCCAGATGTGAGTGAGATTAACTCACCTTGAGTTTCCACGAGCGTTTTAAATTTTAAATTAAATCGAACCATTCGATTTAATCCAAAATTCTCGCTTGCTCCAAACATCTCCGGATCTACTGCAGCGCGTAGATCGCGTCGCTGCGATTTCGGCGCTACCAAATTCGTCGAAATCTGATAATGCATGTAAAAGATATGACTTGTTAAGCATTTGAATATAATTTATAAACAAATTCTTTTTTAAATACCATAAACGAGATCGCCGTTCATCAATTCCATAAAAATCAAGGCCAAACAAAACTCTATCGTCTTCGTTCACAAAACCTGGGTTGTTCGAACCTATCAACGTCCATCTAGGGCTCCAAACCGCTCCATGCTCGTACCAAACGAGTTAGATCGAAACCCACCACGCGATAGCTCGTCGCGACCTCCACCTTCGGCCGAAACATGGCGAAGCCCGACACCTCCATTTTACCAAAAATCGAGCATGACCGAAGCACTTTCTCGAGCCAAGTACGGTCGATAATGGCCACCAGAAATGATCATCACCAGTTGAACTATAGAGCTCAACGAGCTCTTTGATTTTCCAGTTGGAGGATTTTGCTAATAATTAGTAGATAAGAAGGAATTTAAAGAAGAAGATGGAAGCACATCGACCATCGAAATGTTTTAAATGGCGGCTCGAGAATTAGGCTAGGGTTTGGGCCGATAAACGTATATATATATACACGTAATCTAATTATATTATTATTAAATTCACTTTTAAACAACTTTCTCAAAAGATCTCCAAACAACGCGTGCCGATAGGCGATTATAAGGTTTTACCACCTTCCGAACATAATGGAACGTGTTTCGAAAGCTAATTCGATCATATGTGAAAGATAGCCTTTTGAATTGAGTTTAAAATATCGTATCCAGACTGATAAAAATATTAACATTCAACCAATCAATCATTCATTTAAATTTTAACTATTTAAATTAACTGGAAATTCCAGATGTGAGTGAGATTAACTCACCTTGAGTTTCGACGAGCGTTTTAAATTTTAAATTAAATCGAACCATTCGATTTAATCCAAAATTCTCGCTTGCTCTAAAAGTCTTCGGATCTGCTGCAGCGCGTAGATCACGTTGCTGCGATTCCGGCGCTACCAAGTTCGTCGAAATCTGATTATGCATGTAAAAGATATGACTTGTTAAACATTTGAATATAATTTATAAACAAATTCTTTTTTTTATACCATAAACGAGATTGTCGTTCATCAATTCCAGAAAAATCAAGGCGGAACAAAACTCTACCTTCTTCGTTTACAAAACCTGGGTTGTTCGAACCCATCAACGTCCATCTAGGACTCCAAACCGCTACATGCCGTTCCAAACGAGTTAGATCGAAACCCACCACGCGATAGCTCATCGCGACCTCCACCTTTGGCCGAAACATGGCGAAGCTCGGCACCTCCATTTTCCTAAAAATCGAGCACGATCGAAGCACTTTCTCGAGCCAAGTACGGTCGATAATGGCCACCAGAAACGATCATCACCGGTCGAACTATAGAGCTCAACGAGCTCTTTGATTTTCCAGTTGGAGGATTTTGCTAATAATTTGTAGACAACAAGGAATTTGAAGAAGAAGATGGAAGCACATCGACCATCGAAATGTTTTAAACGATGGCTCAAGAATTAGGGCTTGGATTTGGGCTGATAAACGTATACACACACACACGTAATCTAATTATATTATTATTAAATTCACTTTTAAACAACTTTCTCAAACGATCTCCATACAACGCGTGCCGACATGCGATTATAAGGTTTTACCCGCCTTTCGAACACAATGGAATGTGTTTCAGAAGCTAATTCGATCATATGTGAAAGATAGCCTTTTGAATCGAGTTTAAAGTATTAAATTATCGATTTTATTTTCAACGCGTTTCTCACCCGTACGAATAAACGGTAACTCCAAACGGTATGAAAATTGAAATCCGACAATAACTAACTATTACGGATCCAATGGAACTGGTTTCGTCGAATTCCGAGACTGTGTCCCGTAGGGCTATTTTAACTCGTCGATAAATTCGAGCGATTTTCAAAATTGTCGAAATCACTTAAAATTTCACCTTTAAAATTTTACTAACTTATTTATAAACCATGTAGAATTTAATTTCCCAGTAAAATCATTCTCATTCATTTCGAACCAAATTCTGATTATTTGCATTATTATGTTATTAAATTCCACTATTAAATTAATATAAAATTCCAAATTTAACTTATCGACTTTTGTTTTCATCCAAAAGTCAAATACTATAATTCAAATCAAATTAGACTTAAAATAAATCTTAGAAACCATTGTCATAACCATTTACATCCAGATTCACAAATTATCCCATTTTCAAATATTTATTTTTTATTATTCAAATCCAATTGAATAGCCATATTTGAAATTTTAACTAAATTCTATTGGTTTAACAAAATTCTTATTTAAAAATCAATTCAAAATCCACATTGACATTCAAATTGAATTTAAATGTTCAAAATCTAACGATCAAAATTCTGGATCGTTACATTCCTTCCCCCTTATAAAAATTTCGTCCTCGAAATTTGCTAAGGTATGAAAAATGCTACTAACCTCATTTACTTACTCATACTTACTTAGTTAAAAACTCATAATCACTTCTCAAAACTCTTTAGCTTAATCCAAAACCAATTACTTTTATTTCTAACTCAAAAGCTTTGTTTTCAACGTCATTTCAAAAATAACTTTCCTAGTTAACCAAAATTTTCAAAATTTTCAAAAAATTTCTAACTCCCAAAATTTTTGAAATTTTTTGACAGCGTCTCCTTTGTACGGAGAGCATTTCACAATATCACAATAGATGTAAATACATATACATCAACCCACACGGTCGGAAAACAAAATATACCACAATATATTTTCATTTTTCAAATTTTATTGCGTAGACGTATCTTTGATTAGCATGTTAAAAACAAGCAGCTAATATATTGTGCATTTACGTGCTCCAACTCAATCGATTGCCTACCGTACCTGTACTTACTCAAACAAACACATCATAATCAATAATATAAGAATTTTTAACAACATTTCATTTATTAATCTTAGCCAAACACATCAATTATACATCCCAACCAACCAATTCCCAAAATCCTACATGCTAATCATATTTTATAAGAAATCACAAGATTTCAATCACCATTTTAATTCCCTAACAAATCCAAACTTCATTTTATTCCACTCAAATGATTTACATTCAAGTTTACTGTATACAATTCATATTTACTACAACCAATTCATTTTCTCTTCAGTATGATTAACCTATGCTTTGCTTACATCAATTTACTTCAATTCAATTCCAAATTGATTCACAATCAAATTTTAATTTTAAATTTGATATACTTGCATTTCTTTTATCATTCACTTGCATTTATATACAAATCCACTTAATAAGATTTCAATTCATTCCAATTGATTTAAAAACCAATTTCATTTGCTTCTTTAAACCAATTCAATTCCGTTTACATCAAAATGACCCATTTCTATGCAAATTTGATGTTATTCAAGCAAATAACAATTATTTAAGTTTATAACAAATTTAATGTTGGGCGAATTCTCACCCAGAAGCTCTCGAGACCAAGAAGTCACAGTTTTACCCGAGCTCGCAACCTCCACCTCGTTCGACAAACACAAAGCTAGAAGTCCATCCCCATTCGGCCCCATGACTCCATTCGGCATGTCCATCCGGTAGCCGGACCAACCATATTCGGGCAAATCACAAGTGCCATTCGGCATGCCCATCCGGTAACCGAACCAAACATCCCCTACTACTACCGGACCAGCCATACCGGTCCACCATACTCCTCCGAACCAACCATCACCCCACTACCGAATCAACTCCCATGCTACCACCGAACCACTTATCTACCGGACCATCTTCACAACCGAACCAAATACTCACCGGTCCACACTCGTTGCCGGACCACGCCTACCACCGGACCAAGCTCCATGCCGAATGTCCTCCGCCGAACCAGACAACTGCCAGTCCAGATCGCTTCAGCCCGGGCCCACCAGCAGTTATATACTTCCAAGACCCCTGCCCCCTACCTCATTCTATAAATAGAGGGGCAGGGGTACAACAATGGCAGACAAGTTTGAGAGCTCAAGCAAGGAAGGAACTTTCAAACTACTTTCATATACTGATATACGAAGCATTGTACCTGTAATCTGAAAGAAAGAAGATAATAACATATAAAGTGGACGTAGGCACATTCTGGCCGAACCACTATAAATCTGTGTGTCTTTTATATTTCAGCCCCTACTTCTTTCATATTTACATACTCATCTGAAATCACCAAAAATCACATATAATCAACTAAATAATACGACTTGGAGGTGTTTGCCCATTTTTTGTGCAAACATTTTTGGTGCTTTCATTGAGAGCTGAACTCAGGCTTCATCTTCTCCCACTCAACCTTCTTCCTAATAACATCACTCGTTGCTTAGAAAAATCATGCCTTCCAAACAGAGAAGGGATGTTAACAAAGGAAAGAACATCGCAACTAGCAGCCTTCCAGATCCAGCAATCACAGATCAGCCCACTTTAACAGCAGTACCAGATGAAAATCAGGAAAATCCAACTGGTCCCGCAACGGAACAACCAATCACTAGGGCAGATCTGGACAGGGTTGTGGCTGAAGTAACTAACCGCTTCACATCCCAACAAGAAACTTTGGTGGACCAACTCATGACACGCTTAAGGGATGCTGAAGAGTCCAACCGCAACACTGAATCATGGGGTGAATCCCAATCCGGAGGATCCCGGAGGCAACAAAGGTCTTCACTCTTCGAACAAGCTATCAACAGGAAAAACGATGATAGGGGCCGCGCCCGGACTCAGCCCGAATTCCGACTCGAGGAAGCCCTTGGAACCGAACCTAGCGGGGGAGGCACCAGGCGAGGGTCGGATGTAGCTGAGCCAGTCATGCCACCTAATCATAGAAACCCCGCTGAACGGAGCCAAGCTAGAACCCAGCCCGAAGTTGACCCCATGGATGTGCTCGAAACAGAACCCCACAGGGGAAGATCGAGGCAGGGGGCAACTGTAGCTGGTCCTAGCGTGCATCCAAGCAGCCAAAGACAACCACTGGATAATGCTAGAGGTGATAGACTGTACCATCCCTACAGGTCATCTGGACGAGATAGATCCCGTAGGGAAGAACCGAGCTCATTTTTGTCCGCTCCAAGTTCTGACGAACGAATGGCACGATTATTCAGAGAATGTGTCCAATGGGAGCAAAGGGACCGGGGAATAGGTGCTAGGGTCACCAGTCCCTTTACCCGAAATATCGAAACTGCCATCACTCCCCGGGAATGGAAAATGCCAACCATGGAACCTTACAAAGGAACTTCCGACCCCATCGTACACCTGCAGAGATACACCCAGCATATGCTCATGAGTGGAGCAACAGAAGGAGTATTATGTAAATGCTTTCCGCTATTCCTATCAGATCTAGCTACCTCCTGGTTCTGCCATCTACCCCAAGGATCCATCAGCTCATGGGAGATGTTAAAAGAAAGGTTTATTAGCCAGTTCCGCATCCATGTGGAACAACCCAAGGATGCTTATTCTCTATCCAATGTCAAACAGAAATCCGGAGAGACGCTGCAACAATATCTAACACGGTTCAACGCCGCAGCGGCAGCAGTTCAAGACGCCGATGAAAAACTCACTCTAATGGCCCTCTGTAGTGGTGTACATCCAGACACCAAGTTTGCCAGAAGATTAACTAAGGAAAAACCAGCTACCTTGCCTGATTTCTTCCATGAAGCTGGAAAGTATATGAGACTTGAAGACGCTGCTACGGAGAGGCAGTCAGGGCAACAAGGCAAGATAGTTCAGGACAAGGTTCCCACTGCAGCTAAGGACGCTCGAAGAAATGAATCTAGAGACAATGCTGGGGGCAGAAAGGTTGAGAAGCGCCAATATCGACCAGGGCCAAGATTTGACTCCTACACTCCTTTGAATGAAACAATCGAAAACATCTACCTAGCCACTCAGGGCGAACTCGGATACAAGCGCCCCCCGCACAAGAAAGAATCAGATAACGCACTCAAGTCCGGAAAGTTCTGTCGCTTCCACGAATCCCACGGACATGACACCAATGAATGCCACCATCTTCGGGACTTGATCGAAGAACACATTAGAAGAAGAAGACTGGAACGTTATGTGAAAGGTCAGAACAGGACTCCAACTCCTGCCAATGAGAACTCAAAGCAACCCCTCCCGGAAGTAGGCGGAGGGAATCGCAACAATCACAACACCAGTGGCTCTAGTCAAGAGAAGATAGTGGTCCTTACCATCTCAGGAGGACCACACATCGCCGACAGAAGTTGGGCAGAGATGGAAAGGTACGGCAAGTCGCTTAGAAATGCCGAAGGATATGTTAACTCCATTACGGAGGAACGCCACCCGAAACGAAAAGAAAACAATGACATTGTATTCAGTAGGCATGATTTGGAAGGAAGACAGTACCCACATATGGATCCCATGGTCATCTCTGCCTGGTTTGGTCCAGCTAAAGTTTTTCGGATTCTAATAGACACGGGAAGCTCCGTAAATATCCTGTTCAAACATGCTTTCGACAAAATGAAGTTATCAATGAAGGATGTATCCCCCTGTGACAAACCACTGCACGGTTTCACTGGAGATGCAAAAATGCCCCTCGGGCAACTTGACCTCTTCGTCGAAATAGGAAGTCATCCCCGCTCCGTTGTGCGAAAACAAACGTTCGTACTAATAGAAAACCACTCGGCTTACAACGCTTTCTTGGGAAGACCAGCCTTGTCTGACTTTCAGACTGTATTAGCCCCCTGGTGCCTGAAAATGAAATTTCCAACAGACAACGGAGTAGGAGAAGTAGAAGGAGATCAAGATGCTGCCCGAGACTGCTACGTAACTGAACTTCGCAATAACCGCAGAAAGAATAAAGGAAAAGGTGCAGAGACCACTCTCTGCATGAAAAGCTTGGAGGCATAGCAACTAAAGAAAGCCCCTCCTCTTCGATACACAAGCGATCCCTTCAATGAACTAGACCCCAGGGATAAAGAGGAGGAGGTTACCGCCGAGCCTGCAGAGGCTATGGAATTCGTATCGGTAGATAAGCATGATTCAAGTAGACTATTAAAAATCGGATCTCAGCTGAAAACGGAATTGAAGGATCAACTCATTGACTTTCTCCGCCACAACTTAGATGTATTTGCGTGGACCCATGCCGATATGACAGGAATCTCCCCAGACATAGCATGCCACATGTTGAACATCGATCCCACCAAGGTACCAGTAAAGCAGAAAAAGAGGAGCATGGGTGCAGAGCGATCAGCAGCCCTTGATGAGGAAGTAAAAAATCTACTTGCTAATGGCTTCATACGAGAAGCCATCTACCCAGAATGGATCGCTAACCCAGTGCTAGTAAAAAAGGCCAATGGAAAGTGGCGAACATGTATTGACTTCTCCAATCTGAATGACGCTTGCCCGAAAGACTGCTTCCCACTTCCCCGAATTGACCAACTCGTAGACAGCACAGCTGGGCACGAACTCCTATCTTTTATGGATGCATACTCCGGATATAACCAGATCCCCATGCACGCTCCCGATCAGGACCACACTAGCTTCATCACCGACCGCGGATTATATTGTTACAAAGTCATGCCTTTTGGACTCAAAAATGCTGGAGCTACCTATCAACGCATCGTCAACAAAATGTTCGCAGAATTGATAGGACGAACTATGGAGGTATATGTGGATGACATGTTGGTAAAGTCCAAGAAAGACAACGACCATGTAAGCCATCTGGACGGTACGTTTCAGGTACTTCGCCGATATGGAATGAAGCTGAATCCTCTAAAGTGCTCCTTCGGAGTATCATCGGGAAAATTCTTAGGATTCATCGTCCACGCCAGAGGAATCGAAGCAAACCCTGAACAAATCCGGGCTTTAAAAGAAATAAGGATACCTTCCACTCGAAAGGAAATGCATAGCCTAAACGGAAAGGTGGCCGCCCTAAGCAGATTCATTTCCAAGGCAACTGACAAGTGTGTCCCTTTCTTCGAAGCACTCAAGAAAGACAAAGGGAGGTTCGAGTGGACTGACGAATGCTTAAAAGCCTTCCTCAACCTAATCGAACACCTTCAGAGACCACCAGTACTCTCAACTCCAAATGAAGGTGAAGTGTTATACTTATACCTCGCTGTATCATCTCATGCTCTAAGCGCCGCCTTGGTAAAAGAAGAAGACCGCACACAACGCCCGGTTTACTTTGTAAGCAAAAGATTTACAGGGGCAGAAGCCAGATATCCTAAACTTGAGAAATTAGCGTATTGTTTATTGATCGCGTCACGAAAACTGCGACACTACTTCCAGTCTCACTCCATCAGAGTTCTAACCGATCAACCACTGAGACAAGTGCTCCATCGTCCTGACACTTCTGGGCGACTCCTCAAATGGTGCATCGAATTAAGTCAGTATGATATCACCTACCATCCTCGTACCGCTATCAAAGGACAAGCCATGGCTGATTTCATTGCCGAATTCACTATCAACGAAGGCAAGGAACAATCCGAAGTAGCAAAAAACATCAAGTGGAACCTCTTTGTAGACGGAGCATCGAACGAACAAGGCTCGGGGGCAGGTATTGTGATCATCACCCCCAGGGGAAGAAAGTTGTACTATGCATTGAGATTGGAGTTCACGGCCACTAACAACGATGCTGAATATGAAGCAGTAATAGCAGGATTGGAACTGGCCCTAGAAATTGGAATCAATTCCTTATGTATTCATAGTGATTCTCAGCTTATCGTAAACCAGGTACTAGGAGAATTCCAGACTCGAGGAGAACGACTCACAGCATACCTAAAGAAAACCAAACTGCTGCTCGATCGATTGGACCATTATCTAATCAAACACATTCCTCGAGAAGAAAACCAAGAGGCAGATGAACTTGCAAAGCAAGCTAGTATGAAGAACAGCACCATTTCCGGAGCACTAGCAATCTCAAGGCAGCTGGCCCCAAGTTTCGAACAAGTGAATCTGATAACTGCAATCGAAGAAGGAACCTGGATGACTCCCATCCGGAAATATTTACAAGATGGCATACTACCCGACAGGCGTGACGAAGCCAAGAAGATCTTGAGGAAAGTTCCCCACTACACAACACAAGAAGGCATCCTCTACCGGCGTGGCTTCTCTAGCCCCTTATTAAGATGCGTCGCCGGAAGGGAAGCCAAGGAGATATTAACAAACATCCATCAGGGAGGATGCGGAGATCACACTGGAGGACAGACTTTGGCAAGAAAGATACTCCGATATGGATATTACTGGGCCACACTAAACAAAGATGCCCTAGACTTCGTTAAGAAATGCAACAGATGTCAGAAGTTCGCCAAGATCCCTCGACTGCCCACAAACGAAATTACTCAAATGACCAGCCCTTGGCCCTTTGCTGTATGGGGAATTGACTTAATTGGCGAACTGCCAACGGGCCGAGGCGGAGCCAAATATGCTATAGTGGCAGTCGATTATTTCACCAAATGGGTGGAAGCGGAACCTTTAAATAAAATATCTTCAGCAAAAGTTATCAACTTCTTGATCAAAAACATTTTGTGCAGGTATGGAGTCCCCCTCAAGATCGTATCAGACAACGGACTCCAATTTGACAGCGAAGAATTTGCCGACTGGTGCCAAGAGCATGGAATTCATAAAAGCTTCTCATCAGTAGCTTACCCTCAGGCAAACGGACAAGTTGAAGCTGTCAACAAAATTCTCAAAACCCTAATCAAGAAGAAACTTGAAAAGTCAAAAGGCGCTTGGGTGGACGAACTTCCTACGGCACTATGGGCATACCGCTCATCTTTCAGAACATCAACGGGACATACTCCTTTCTCTTTGGCATATGGATCGGAGGCAATGCTCCCAGTTGAGACTATTGTGCCTTCCCACCGTAGGATCCACTACAACCCAGAAGAAAACGAAGAACTCCTCCTCATGTCTTTGGATCTGATTGAGGAAAGGAGAAACGATGCAGCACTCAAAGCAGCAGCTCACAAACAAAAAGTGGCAGCACTATACAATTCCAAAGTCAAGCACCGCAGCTTACAAGAAGGAGATCTTGTCCTCAGGCGAATCTTTCCGCGCCCCGGGGCACTGGACCCCATCTGGGACGGACCATATGTAATTCACAAAGATCTCCACAACGGAGCTTACATTTTGTCAACAGTGGACGGAGAGGTGTTCCAGAGGGCATGGAACATCCGACACCTCCGTCGATACTTTTCTTAACTTGTACTGCCCATATGAAGTGAATTAACAAAGAGAATCAGTGGACGTAGGCATTTTCGTGACGAACCACTTTAAAAAATCTTGTCTCTTTTTAACTTGTTCCTTTATGTCTTGGCTACTTGTTAAGTTTTATCCCTTTCTGTTGAACAAAATCCTATGGCATCTCCACTCAAGACGCACCGCGGCCTCATCTGGACTAGGCCTAACAGGTACGCTACGATTCTATGCACTCGCCAATGAGACTCTTTTGCTCCAGCATCCCTCTGCTGCGGGTTAACTCATTGCGCGCCTGCCCTCAAAGCCAACTGTAATGAGCCGATTATAAGTCATCATAAAGGCCGACTATAGCCGATGGCAGCTCATTACGGCGTTCGGCTCGTCGGTAACTGTGAACCTACTTTAAGCCCCAACATAAGGTGTGGCCAGCCAGGGGTAGTTCACGGCCAACGGCACCCACGCTAGCCGGCCACGGTAAATCGAATAATACCCACGATTACGGACCATAATGGTTCGGGTAGTTACCGTGCGCGATCTCGGCTCCGATGTGTCTTAAGTGCGGCTGTGGTAAAAAAGAAAACTCCCCGCGGAGGCGTAAGATGGGTGACAAATGTCTCCAAGACCCACAGCTAGGGAAAGTGACTACAAAACCCGTTTGCCACGAACTTAAGCACGTCGACGGCCTTCCGTGACTGGAAGTTTTACTTTTACTATGTTTCCATTTCATTTAAATATTTTTCTCCTATCCTGTATAACAAACTCTAAAGTACAGGAAACCAAATAGGAAGCATTCACTCATGAGGCTCTAAGCCTGCGTACTGGGTGGCAGGGCGCTCAGCTATACCCGTGAACAATTACACAAGACACTCAAAGCTACCGCCTGCGAATAAAGCATAAAGGGCGGTACTCTCTTCTCTTGTACATAAATGCGTAACTATAGCTTATTCATACACTGACATTGCAAAACGTGAAATTATATTTCAAGCAAAAACTTAACATCAAACACAACTGGAATCACAGGCATATACATAATTATACTTCTCACACAGCACATAAAGATAGCAACAACATTTAAACATGACAAAATCAGCTTATATTATAAGATCACACGAAGTTATTCTTTGCAAATAATTTTATTACAGTTGCATATCAAAGACTAACATAAACAGTGATAAAAAAGAAACAAAAAGATGGCGGATGCCTCCACACTCCACCACCAACTTCCCCAGCCTACTTAGACGCAGGATCAGAGCCCCGAGCGTGTGGATCTGAAGTCCCACCTGTCCAGATCAGAAGAGGAATTCATTAAACGAACGATCAAGTTATGAAAACACGGAAAGAAAAGAAAGGGAAAAGAATAACTCACCAGCATCCGCCGCTTGATCCTCATCATCCAACTGCACGCCCGCTTCCTCCGCAGCGAGCAGCCGCACCCCCTCCTTCACCGCCGCTTGCTCCTCCTTTGAGAACTGAGCAGTAACCGCACTCAAGTTGAAAGCCTCTCCGCCTTCCTTACCCGCGTTCACCCTGGCCTCCTCTAAAGCCTGGAGATACACCCTGGCCATGACCCGAGGGTAATCGTCCATCCAAGACAAGCCGCCCTCCTTCCAAGTGTGGAAGTACATATCCTGCAGCATCTCATCCATCATCCCCTCGTTTTCCTCAAACTCCCTCACCCGGGCCTCGGAAGCTTGCAACTTGGCGACGACAACGTCCCTCTCTGATTGGTATCTCAAGCAATCAGCCTGGAGTGACCTCCTCATTTCCTCCTCCTTCAACTTAAGGGACCTCCTCATCTCCTCCATCTCCTCCTTCAACTCAGCCTGAGCCATCTCCGCAGCCTCGAGCCTCCCTGACAACTCCTCTACCCGCTCGAGATCCGCATTTCGAACCTCATCCACCGTTGCGATAGCTATGTTAATCCGTTCCCTGCAAGCGACCTCCATCTTCCGTAATTCCGCCCTACTGGCCTTCTCCATGGTCTCTTTCAGACGCTTGGAGGCTTCCTCATGCTGAGAAATCTGGATGGCTTGGTCGGCGAGCTGCTTGGCCTGATCGGCAACCTTTAACCTTAACCGAATGTTAGCACTCCCGATCTCTTCCCCGGCCTTGACCAACTTAGCATGATGCTCCATTAACTTCTTGGTCTCTGCGGCCACCCGGTCGATATTAGCCTTGGCCTCATCCCCCATGGTGACTACCCGTGTAGTAAGTAAATCAAGATCTAAAGATTTGGCCTCGTCCAGCACTCTTACCATGGGGTTGCGGGGAAGGAGGTGCTCTCCCGTGGTCTCATCGAATGAAATGTCCCGAAAGCTTGGGTCTAAATCAGGATGACCGGCAAAAGGGTCACGAGGCACGGGGCGAGGCACATCGGGACGCCTTATATGAATGACAGTAGAACTCTTGGAAGGAGGAGGAGGGGGGCCGGGCTCCGTGCTCTCCTCCGTAGTATCACGAGGAGGCTGAGTAGGGGGAGGCTGAGTAGGAAGCTGCGAAGCAGAAGAAGACTCAAATAAGGAACGGCTCCGCTTCCTTTTCTGAATACCCTCTTCGATGACCCCAAGAAGAGGGCGGTAACTGACTACATCCCCAGTGCGATCAGTAGAAGGTTTCGCGGAAGCTCTCCTCGACTTAAATTGTTCAAGGCGATGTCGAACATCCGACGTTTTAACTGCCTGGCCTGCCCCTGGGATAAAGAACAAGTGTTATGAACATACAATAACCCACAGTTCAAAAAAAAAAAAAATGTGCTAAGTTAAAAAGAAAGAAAAGTGGGAGGACACATCTATTATACAAACCCGGCGGAGGAGTCGGATACTGCAATAAGTCCTGGATCTCATTCCAGGACGGAAGTGAACCGTAAAAAATTTCTAAGTCCCTATCGAAAATGGAATCGGCAGAAGACAAATTTCACCTTGCATCGCCGGAGTCACCCTAGCTGAGGAACCCTTAGAGGATGGGTCAGTGCCAGCCACAGCTTTGCCGGTTTCCTTTGCCTTCTCCGTTTCCTTCTCCTTTTCCTTCTCCGTTTCCGACTCTCCCTCCGACTCCCCGAAGGCCCGACGGAGAGCCTCATCCAGTTCGAGGTCTTGCTCAGAGGTTAGAGCAGCAACCCCACTACCACCTTGACCATCGCCATCTCCTCCACCCTCCGACCCTTCTCCAACTTCGCCTCCTTCCTCCTCTTCTACACCTTCCTCCTCCGGGACAGTCGGGCAAGTACTTGGAGAAGGGCCATCGGACTTCTTCAGTTTCTTCCCCCCGACCACGGGACGCTCTGCGAAAGGCTCCCTCTTACCGCTCTTTACTTTATCCCCCTCCTTAGCTTTAGCAGCCTTCTCCTCAGCCGTGTCTCTTTGCTTAACCACGGACTGGTGCGGTAAGATCAAATTATACTCCAAGAGGGTTGCGTTCCTGATCAAGAAGGAGGCCGACCGGTCCCGTGCCGGAATAGCCTTTAGTTCAGCAGCCATTCGCACTAAGGAATCGTCCTCCACGACTGCAATACCACCTGTCGCTAGCCAGAAATAGAAGCATGTCAGAAAAAACACTACAGTCAAAACACATGAAAAATATAAATGAAATCAATCTTACAGCCGGAAGTGAAAAGGCGGAAAGAAACAGCATCGTCCTTGACGAAGAACCACTCTTTCTTGAACATGGTGAACTTGGAATACAAGTCCAGAACTGGTTTTGTTAGAATGGAAGATGGTGTATTGAGAACATGATTATATTCTTCATCTCTACTCGGTATTGACACGTTGCAGAATCTGAAATTCTGAATCAGGTTCATGTTCTTTTCTTTATACTTCAAACCGTTATACTGGTATGAAGATATATTCATTTGAAAATGTAATAATTAAAAGTAGTTACTGTTTGATTCATCCATCAATTGATTGATTAAAAATTAACAGATCTTGAAGAAGTTTACAAGTGTCATCTAGAGAATGTTATTTAGACTACAACCAAATCTCTTGAATTGTCATCTTCGACTGCTGCATTGAAGAATATTGGGATAAAATATGCACTTATTTGAATGCATTATATATTTTTCGCATATTTTATACCAGTATTAGCACATGCTATTCTTATTGAAAATAGTAACTCAAGCAATTATAGCAATTTTGATTTTTGTTTATTTAATTATTGCTTATGGATTCTGTAACTATTTTTGACAATTTTGCCATTGATTCACTCATTCGGTAAGGCTATAAAGTTGTGTAATAGAGCATCCATTCCTTCATAAGTCGATATATATAATAAAATGCTATTTTGGCATCATACTATAAAATGCTTAATTATTGACATGTAGATATTGATATTAAATGTACTATCAAAGCTATTTTTATACAAAAATATAACCTCAAGAAATATTATATTTAACTGTCCTATGGACAATTAAAATATAAATATTTTTGTTATGTGTTTGTTATTAAATAATCATTCATTTTGGTTTGGTTCTCATTTCTATGTGAATAAAACACTATAGTGAACTTTTCCATAGAGTTTTTGTCATGCAAAATGAGTTATACAGTTGATCTAATCAACTTTTGGTATTTTAGAATTTACTACTCACTCTATACAGTAATTTCTAACTTTTAAAACTGACCTTAATTGCGTTTGGAAAATCCAATTACAAATATGTGACGACCCTGAATTTTGGACAATTGAAATTTGAACATTTAATTGATTTTAGATATTTGAATGATGGTTTAACTTGAATTTTAATTATAACTATGAATTTGGTAATTAAATTATTTAATTTAATTATTAAAGCTTGGGTAAGAATTTGAATCTGAAATTTTAAGCTGATTAAAAATATTTTTAAGGCTTGGAAAATTTATATTGATGATATTGAAGATAATGGAAGCTTCAGAATTGAATTTGAAATTGTTTTATTCAGTTTTGAAATTATATCGTTTAAATCGATATTTAAAAATAGCCTTCCAATGCATAATCTCGGAATTCGACGAAACCAGTTCCATCGGATCTGTAATATTGTACTATTATCGGATTTCAATTTTCGTAATAATTGGAGTTGTTGTGTGAGCGTACGACATATAAACGCGCTGAAATATATATCGAAAATTCAATTTTATAACTAGGTTCAAAAGCCATCTTCTCCATACGATCGAGTTAGGACTCGATACCTTTTCCATTGTGTTCGGAATAGGGGTATAACACTATTAACGCCTAGCGGCACGCTTCGATAGGATTTCGGAATTGTAAGTTCATTTATCGAGACGATTCAATTTTGAATT
The DNA here is from genome assembly GCA_030765085.1 of Allium cepa. NCBI lineage: Eukaryota > Viridiplantae > Streptophyta > Magnoliopsida > Asparagales > Amaryllidaceae > Allium > Allium cepa. The sequence continues at coordinate 1,053,192,515 of CM060939.1, forward strand.
TAAATTTAATTATAAGACACTGACAAGTCAAAATCCTCTCACATCAAAACTTTTTCTATCACTATAGTCGTCCCCGTAACGTCCCATCGTGTCCCATATTCCCGTTTTTATCTCACGCAAAGCAGCTTTCACATCTTATTCGTCCTTCACGTTCCTTTTTCAAATATCTCATTCCCCTTCTTCATTTACAAATCAAAAAGCATCAGAGAAAAATGAAAGCCCAGTTCGAAAAAAAAAGATTTACTACGGATTCACTTCAAAGCGCCTCTTTTAATCGAGATTCCCCTTTCGTTCAATTCATCTCGAGTCTCTCCCCCACATTCATTATCAAGGATCGCCTCGTAATTCAAAATTTGGCAGAAGAAAATCACGAGTTTGAAATCCTAATCGAACTCGAAAGAGGGATAGGTCATGATTTCCAACTTCTTTGAGGAAGAGCTCGCGAGGGTTAGGGTTGGCGGCCGAAGCTTCGGCATGGCGGGGGCGACGTCACTATTCGTCTCGCAAGCACGAGGGAGGCGGTACCTTTCTACGTGAGGGTTGGGGCAGCTCGAACTCGACCGAGGCCGGAAAGGAGCGCGAGATCATTGTGTGGCCATTCGAACTAGGATCGTGATGGCGTCTCTGGCATTCGTGGATTGTGGGCAGCTCGATTCTAGGGTCACGCACGCGCGAGGCTGGGGGAGCATCGCGAGCACGATGGCGCGACAGTAGGGTCACGAATCGAGGCCTGGGTATGAGTTCGTCTTTGTACAGTAAGGTAAATTTTTATTTATTTTTATTTATTTTAGTAAATAATATATTTTTATACATATAGGAAAAAACCAGAAAGTAATTTCTTTAAATTCGGTTTTACTAAAAATTATATAGGGTTGAAAAGGGATTTCAAAACGTTTTGATTTGGATAAATTATTAAAAAAAAAAATTGGACCTTTGGTTTACATAGATTATTAACGAAAAACTAGTTTGAATTAAAGTTAATAAAAGGGGATAGTTGATTGTTCGATTTATTTAAGCAATTAACTTGGTTAATTCTCTTATTAAAAAAAATTGATACTAAAGGTAATTTAAAGGGAAGATTAGTTTAAACTAAATCATTAGTTGACTAAATTAAATCCCTAGTTTAAACTTAAATTATTAGTTGAATTAAAATTATAAAATGCTAATAGTTTGTTCGATTTATTCGAATGTTAATAAGTTGTATAAATTAATTATACAAGGTCAAAATCGTGGAGAAAACAATTTGGATTGGAAATGGGTTGCATGCGTAGGCAAAGGTGAGATCTTCTCACTCAAATTATAATATTGAAAATTTTAGTTATTAATTGATGGTTGAATTGTGATAGTTAAATTTAATTGTTGATTGTGTGCTTGGATGATTAATTTATTATCAGTTATATTAGTTTAGACCCTACCGCATAATAACAGAGGTTTTGTATTTAAACCCATATACCGCGATATTCCACCTCGAAGTGGAAATGGTATTATATATATATATATATATATATATATATGGAGTTGTTGATTTCCCACATTATATAGCGGATGAGACCCTATTGCGTCGCATAATAGCGGATGATATTTTATAAATTCCATATACCCCGATATTCCACCTCGAAGTGGAATTGGTATTTAATTGTTATGTTAACGTCTGTGGATGCAGGGAAAACAGGTTGGAGAGATCCAACTAGATTCCTCAAATATTCGAATTTGTTTCAATATTGTGTGTTGATTATTTATAATCTGTGTGTGACCATTTGTGATTGAAACTGTTGAAGGCTATAATTTAGCCAAATATATTTTTGGAATCGTAGGATACCATAAATAAATAAAATTTGATTTTTGAAATTTAGTAGAAAATTTATAGTAAATTAATTTTAGAAAATTGAATAAATTTAAATAAGGAATTTGTTTCAAAAGATAATAAATTTGGTGTTGAAATAAATTTAGAAATCAGTTTTGAAAATTGATTTGGTATTTTAAATAAATTTGAAAATCGTATATCTGTGGATATTTGAAAATTAAAATCAATGGATATTTTATAAAAGAAAGAGAAATTTGTTTGAAAAATAAATATTGTTTTATTTTAAAAAAAATGTGGAAAGGAATTTACGGATTGGAACGTAAATTTAATATAAATCCAGAAAGATTTATAAATTGATTTGAATGAACCATTTTAGAATGAAAGGTGTACTTTCCCTGGAAAGTCGAGTATGTTTTCAATATGGTCCATAAATATGAAATTGAAGTTGTGAAGATGGTTTTAAGGAAAGATTATTTTGGAGAAATGATTTACTTGGGTTATTTTGAAAATCTTTAAAGCAAAGATATATTTTAATTTATTATAGAAGTGATTATTTAAAGTTTTAATTGATATTTGTTTATAAAATGGATATTTAAATAGTTATATCCTATCTATTACTTTATTTTAAAAATTAGTTTGGACTTGAATTTTATATGAGATTTTAATATAATATCTTCACAACTAATGTTTTAGATAAAGTGTTTTAATATAGTTTTTATTTTAAATGTTTCCAAGTATATTTTGGATAAGTATTTCATATTGTTATTATTTTTTAAATATTTGAACTCGGAAAATTTTTCAGTGGAAATAAATATTTGAAAATGTTTTCCACGTAAAGAAAAGTGATTTGAAAATTTTGTTTTCAAAGTACTGAAATGTGGAAAGTAATTTGAAATTTGATTTCAAATAGTCGAAGTGCTAAAAATTTATCTTGCGAAGATATTTTAGAAAATAAATAATTGGAAAAAATTTATTTAAATCTTGGTGATTGTTGTGAATATTTATTGATAGTTAAATAACCGACTATCAATATTTGCCTTTAAACGACATCTGAATTTCGATGCGACCGGGGGTTGGATTCCAAATGGATATCTGAAAACCACATCGAACCTTTGTGATTGTGATGGATCTTTTATCTAAAAGATCAAAGTGGAAAAATTGTTGTGATTTGTTGAAATCTGAATGAACGCTTATTTTTAAAAATAAGCGCTTGTTATTCGGATTAGTCGGGAGTGGATCTTGTGTCATAAAACCCATTCCGAATAATGATACGACGAAATGGAATTGCATTTAAAGACGGTGTTGAAGACCGGGTATTTTCGTAAACGAAACGATTACATGTCGATTGTCTCTGAACCGGGTTGCTCCGGTATAGAGATTTTATTACCTTTGTGATGGGGATTTCGGACGTGATTTGTGAATATCCGGATTTGCAGGGGCTTCTTTGAAGTGTCTTCGGTTCTGTTCGATCCCGGAACACTCGTATGGATGTGTGTCTGACGTTACACTTTGAGATGTAAAGCTGGTTTCTATCAAGTACATTTCTGTTGGTAGCGGAGAATTTATTCTGTTAGCTTAACACCCTTCTCTGAGACGTACGAGCTCAGAGGTTATGTAGTTGTTGGTTACTAGTGATACATTCCCAATCTGGTAATGTGACATACGAAGTGCTGCTGATCATTTGTTGATCAAAGCATGACTTTGTGAAAAGTACAGCTTTGTGGACAAGACATCATCGAACCTCACATTCCGGAAATGGTCGAAACAAGAAAGATGCGGCAAGATTATGAGGGTCGCACCCTTTAGGGTATGTCATTTCCTTCTGGAAAAGGGTGGTGCCAGGTATGGAGCCCTGATATTTAACCTTTGTGGTTACTGCAAATACTTTTCTTTGTGATTGTTGGTGTAGAGGATCCTCGGATAAAGGTCCCAAAGAACCGGGGGATGGCATACTCGAGTAGTAGTTACCTAGTTACAGAGGTAACCCAGCCTTGTGTTGGCAGAGAGCTGGTTAAGTTCTCGGGACGTCCCTCTAGAGTCGTATCCATGTGGCAATAGGAAGTTTCTTAGCCTGACCATCTGTTGGAAATCCGAACTCCAATACGCGCCTTGTATGATTTTAATTGTATAATCTGTCATTTACTTATGATGGTCACCACTGTTTAGATGGTAGCTATAGTAGGCATAGTTCGGAATGTCTATGCTGACTAAGATTAATATTATACTTTCGAAATGTTTTCTACACTATGCACTAATAATAATATCGAAATAATTTTGCGTATTAAGCATGTTTGACTATCATAAGGAGAAATCTCCTCCAATTCTGCATTTGCATTGTGTGTATGACGAGAGGCCTTATGGTAGTTTCATTTTTCAAAAGCATAGCGGATTTCTTTTTATTTCTTTGTGAAAATAACTGTTTTTAAGATCTCACACCAGTCCCACGACTAACCTGGAGTTTATTGTTCCCTTTATAAACTCTGGATGCCCACAATTTTCCACACGGACAGCCTAAAGTCAGGTTATCATTATTCGGGAGCAAAGTCAAGAAGTTGCTGTGGAAATCAGGAGTTGGAGCTGGATGGCGAGGCGTATCACTTATATATGTAATATTTCTTTCCGTTGTTGTACACTCTGATAATGTAATGTGATGTGATGTAATATAATAACTGATATAGTGATTCTATTTAAAGATATTTATCTATTATATTTGTTCCGCTGCGAAATGTGAGATTCTGTTTATTGTTTCTGTTTCTTCTTCTATCTTCTTCTTCTTTAACCCTAACGGTCCGGTTTTTTGGCACTCGACTGTGCGGCATTTGATACAGTGGACGTATCGATGTCGACTTTCGGGCATCGAGAAATCGAACATGTTACAAGTGGTATCAGAGCTTTTGGTTAAGCGACAATCTTGGCTATGTTGGGTGGTACTCATTAGAGACAGAGTCCGCAGTACTCTAGAATGAGTGTGAGTGTAATAATAGATATGAGCACGTATTTGTTAGTGAATATAAAATTGTTTTATATTATGTTGATTGGTTTGTTGAGTGGTATATGGATTCTGGTCAATACAAGTAATTAACGTTATTGATAGGGATCTCTAAACACTTGTACAGAACAAATTCGATACGATATCGTTTTAAAATAGGGTAAATGAAATAATTTTACCCAAACTATAAATAAATTTTCTGTGAATTATTATAATATATGGTTGCTTAGTTTTTAGGAAGTGATAATATTAAATTATTATCATTGGTTATTGAATAGAAATTGAAAACATAACTAAAAGCTAAGAAAATAAAATCCATATACAAATGGGATTTGCAAATATAAATTGTAAAGGTAAATATAATTTATAATTTGAAATAGAATTCCAGAGAAATATTTGGAAATGTTCCTGAAAATATTTGAAATTCGGAAAGTTTGGAAATTAAAATTCCTTTTGGGATTGGAAATAGTTTTCAAGGGTTTGGAAAAATGTCTTGAAGGGATGAAAAGCTCTAAACCCTTTTCGGTCACTGGAAAATAATTCCGGTGATGATCGCGACATCATCGGTGTTCATTTTCGAGTTTCCAGGAGAGAAATTGCAGCCAAATGATTTTAAATTGGAAATTGTTTGCCAAAGTTGGGTTTGTTTTGGAAATACAAAGGGTTTTGGATATAAAATTGACTTCAAAATGATTTAATAAATTGTTTAAAACTTTGGAATCCTATTTAAAATAGTTATGGAATAATAAGCAAGTTTGAAAACTTAGGAAATTCAGATTTAAACTGAAATTAACTTGAGTTAATTTGAATATATGTGAATTTGAGAAGTCTTATAGACTAAATGTTTGGAATAAAATTTATTAAGGTGGAAAATAAAATTGTGAATGAATGAATCAATTTGCAATTGCTAGTACATGAAAGTGAATTGAATGTTGAAATTCATTTCGAACTTGTAAGTAAATAGAACTGGAATTGGAATTGTATTTGGTTTGTATTAAACGAAAGTAAATAAATTAACAGAGGTGAATAAAAATTGAATTTTTAATCAATTGGAATAATATGGGTTTTCTTAAAATTAAAAATGAATAGAATGTAAGCAAGTGGGTTGCAAACCCTTCAAATTGAATGAAAATGGTATATGAATTTATTGAAAACAGTTGAATTAGTATTAAAACTATATAAATTGCTTACGGAAAGTGTTTAGTGTGCATTGCTTTTAGAATTCATGTGTTTAACTATTGCAAATAAGTGATATGTTGTTAAACTTCATATATATGACACTGGCATATTTTAGTTGAGTAAGTACAGGTTCAGAGAAGTTGTTGGTTTGGATTTGATTGCGTAAAATGCTAATTAAATAAGCCACTTTTTTAAAAATACTAAATAAGGTACGCTTATGCAATAAAAATAGAAAATATGAACTGTTTTTGTTTTTTCGACCGGGTGGGTCGATGTATATATATTTATATCATTTGTCAAATTGCAAAAGCACATCCGTACAAAGGGGACTCTGCCAAAATTTTCCGAAAATTTTGGGAGATAGAAAAAAAATTGGAAAATATTTTTGTAAGCGACAAACGATTTCAAATTGGAAATTGAAGTAAATTAGTGAATGAAACTAATTTAAAATAATAATATGAATCAGTTATAATTGAAAGATAAAATTCAATATTCAGAGTTGAAGATAAATTGAATTCATATGGTAATTGAAAAACTAATTGAATAGAAGTAGATATGAAAACTTCTGTAAGAAAATGTATAAAATGATTTTAAAGGCTATGAATGGATATTGTTGCTAAGTAGGATATACGGGTATTATAAAGAGAAAGGAAAATTGATTTTGATTTCTGAAGATAAATTTGAATTGCTCGACAGAAAGGTATCTATTTAAATTTCAATATGAAATTTGATGATTTTCTTGTCTAGCCACATGGCTTTTTGTTTTCTTTTTGAATATGAGGGCCTGAGGTGTCATTTTGTAGTCGAACCGAGCTAGCCGCGCAAAGAAGACGCTGGCGAAATTCCATATACCGCACAAAGAATAGTGGAGGTTATTATATTTAAACCCATATACCGCGATATTCCACCTCGAGGTGGAATTGGTATTATATATGTATTTTAAGTTGTTGATTTCCCGCATTATATAGCGGATGAGACCCTACTGCGCCGCATAATAGCGGATGATATTTTATAAATCCCATATACCGCGATATTCCACCTCGAAGTGGAATTGATATTTAATTGTTGTGCTAACGTCTGTGGATGCAGGGAAAAGAGGTCGGAGAGATCCAACTGGATTCCTCAAATATTTGAATTTGTTTCAATATTGTGTGTTGATTATTTATAATCTGTGTGTGACCATTTGTGATTGAAACTGTTGAAGGCTATAATTTAGCCAAATATATTTTTGGTATCGTAAGATACCAGAAATAAATAAAATTTAGTAGAAAATTTATAGTAAATTAATTTTAGAAAATTGAATAAATTTAAAGAAGGAATTTGTTTCAAAAGATAATAAATTTGGTGTTGAAATAAATTTAGAAATAAATTTTGAAAATTGATTTGGTATTTGTAAATAAATTTGAAAATCGTATATCTGTGGATATTTGAAAATTAAAATTCACAATAGGAATTTTATAAAAGAAAGAGAAATTTGTTTGAAAAATAAATATTGTTTTATTTTTAAAAAAATGTGGAAAGGAATTTACAGATTGGAACGTAAATTTAAAATAAATGCAGAAAGATTTATAAATTGATTTGAATGAACCATTTTAGAATGGAAGGTGTACTTTTCTTGAAAAGCCGAGTATGTTTGCAATATGGTCCATAAATATGAAATTGAAGTTGTGAAGATGGTTTTAAGGAAAGATTATTTTGGGGAAATGATTTACTTGGGTTATTTTGAATATCCTTAAAGCAAAGATATATTTTAATTTATTATAGAAGTGATTATTTAAAGTTTTTAATTGATATTTGTTTAGAAAATGGATATTTAAATAGTTATATCCTATCTATTAATTTATTTTAAAAATTAGTTTGGACTTGAATATTATATGAGATTTTAATATAGTATCTTCACAACTAATGTTTTAGATAAAGTGTTTTAAAATAGTTTTTATTTTAAATGTTTCCAATCATATTTTGGATAAGTATTTCATATTATTATTATTTTTTTAAATATTTGAACTCGGCAAATCTTCAATGGAAATAAATATTTGAAAATGTTTTCCACGTAAAGAAAAGTGATTTGAAAATTTTGTTTTCAAAGTACTGAAATGTGGAAAGTAATTTAACTTTGTTTTCAAATAGTCGAAGTCCTAAAATTTTATCTTGCGAAGATATTTTAGAAAATAAATAATTGGAAAAAATTTATTTAAATCTTGGTGATTGTTGTGAATATTTATTGATAGTTAAATAACCGACTATCAATATTTGCCTTTAAACGACATTTGAATTTCGATGCGACCGGGGGTCGGATTCCAAGTGGATATCCGAAAACCACATCCAACCTTTGTGATTGTGATGGATCTTTTATCTGAAAGATCAAAGTGGAAAAATTGTCGTGATTTGTTGAAATCTGAATGAACACTTATTTTTAAAAATAAACGCTTGTTGTTCGGATAAGCCGGGAGCAGACCTTGTGTCATAAAACCCATTTCGAATAATGATACGACGAAATGAGATTGCATTTGAAGACGGTGTTGAAGATCAGGTATTTTCGAAAACGAAATGATTACCCGTCGATTGTCTCTACACCGGGTTGCTCCGGTATAAAGATTTTATCACCTTTGTGATGGTGATTCCGGACGTGATTTGTGAATATCCGAATTTGCAAGGGCTTCTTTGAAGTGCCTTCGGTTCCGTTCGATCCCGGAACGGACTCGTATGGATGTATGTCTGACGTTACACTTTGAGATGTAAAGCTAGTTTCTATCAAATACATTTCTGTTGGTGGCGGAGAATTTATTCTCTTAGCTTAACACCATTCTCTGAAACGTACAAGCTTTGATATTTAACCTTTGTGGTTACTGCAAATACTTTTCTTTGTGGTTGTTGGTGTAGAGGATCCTCGGATAAAGGTCCCAAAGGACCGGAGGATGGCATACTCGAGTAGTAGTTACCTAGTTACAGAGGTAACCCGGCCTTGGGTTGGCGGAGAGCTGGTTAAGTTTTCGGAACGTCCCTTCAGAGGCGTACCCATGTGGCAGTAGGAAGTTCCTTAGCCTAACCATTTGTTGGAAATCCAAACTCCAATGAGCACCTTGTACGGTTTTAGTTGTATAACATGCCATTTCCTTATGGTGGTCACCACTGTTTAGATGGTAGCTATAGTAGGCATAGTTCGGAATGTCTATGCTGGCTAAGATTAATTTTATACTTTCGAAATGTTTTCTGCACTATGCACTAATAATAATATCGAAAAAAAATTGCGTATTAAGCATGTTTTACTATCGTAAGGAAGAATCTCCTCCAATTCTGCGTTTTCATTGTATGTGTGGCCGAAGGCCTTATGGTAGTTTCATTTTCCAAAAGCATAGCGGATTTCTTTTTCTTTGTGAAAATAACTGTTTTTAAGATCTCACATCAGTCTCACGACTGACCTGGAGTTTATTGTTCCTTTTCTAAACTCTGAGTGCCCACAGTTTTCCACACGGACAGCCTAGAGTCAGGTTATCATTATTTGGAAGCAAAGTCAAGAAGTTGCTGTGGAAATCAGGAGTTGGAGCTGGATGGCAAGGCGTATCACTTATATATGTAATATTTCTTTCCGTTGTTCGTTGTTGTACACTCTGATAATGTAATGTGATGTAATGTAATAACTGATATAGTGATTCTGTTTAAAAATATCTATTTATCTATTATATTTGTTCCGCTACGAAATGTGAGATTCTGTTTATTGTTTCTGTTTCTTCTTCTATCTTCTTCTTCTTTAACCCTAACGGTTCGGTTTTTGGGCACTCGACTGTGCGGCATTTGATACAGTGGACGTATCGATGTCGACTTTCGGGCGTCGAGAAATCGGACATGTTACAAAATACATATATTTAATAAGTAAAAAAAATTCTACTAAATTCAATTGGTACGTGTTATTCACGGATAAATATAACATTTCAAGAAAAATTATCTTCAAACCTTAGTTTGGACAATCTATATAGGAGCATCTCCAACAATCGAGTCCCGAGATTATGATTAAGTAATCCAAACCCCAAATCAACCTCCAACGATTAATATTACGTAATTGAGGCCAATTTGATTACGAATTTATAAACATGGCTAGACGCATGTTAAACCAACGCCCGTCTTATAGGTGCATGTTAAAAAGACGCCCGTCTTATATGTGCATATTTAACAGGTGTCCGACAGTTGGGTGCCACCGTGCCAGTTTAAAATGCGTCTATAACTGCTAGCCTAATAGCTAGTTTCTACCCCTATATAAACACGCTCAGTACAAATTATTTTCACACAATAAAACTCATCACTATATCTACACCATATTCTACCACTCAAAAATGAGTTACAATATTGGTTTTTTTGATCCACTAACACAGACCATGACATTTGATGATTTCAATTTCAATTTCAATTAAGAAGACTCTCAAAATCCAAATGTCGTTGAATCATACGCTACTGGGACGTGGAAATCAGAAGAAGACTGCGGCCTTTGCTACATTTGATTTCGTTTCTTCATCGATCCAACATGCGGAAATGATCAATCCGCTGGCACATTTTGCAGAAAGACCACGTACAAATACAATGTGAAGCATTTGAAAAAGAAAACATTTGCTTTCGTCGTTAAAGAACCGTTGGGGGAAAATTAGTCGTCAAACCCAAGTCTTCGAATCCCAAATGTACAAGATTAACCAAGCAAACCTACGTGGTATGGTCGGTGACCATTTTGTGATATGTACTTATTTTTTTAATTTCTATTATACTATAACATTCATAAAACTTATGGCAGTACAATTTTATTTCATGTACAAAAACCACAAATAAGCTTTTCATACAAGTTTTTATTCCTAAAAAAGCTCATTATCATCTTGCATTGCTACAACTTACTCAACATCAAAAATGGCAAGGGTTACAAAAAAAGAAAAAAAAAACTAGTTACACTTCAAGTTTGGGCGAATCTCAAGGAAGTCATGATATGTCAATGGACGAATCTAACCCTGGGACTGATGACAATTTAACTTGACCTCAAGGAGTGAAAGCTGCTAAAAAGAAGCAAAGTTCGACGTCTATGGTATCCATTCATTTCTCAGGCTCAAGAGACATATGATCGAATAACGATAGAAAGACTGGCTAACATTGCTGAAAAGAAGATGGTGATGGAGAAGCTGTTTGAGATCAAAACCCAAAGAGAGGCAGTTCAAATCATGTTCATAGACACAAAAGGTATGGATGAAGAGCAACTAATATATTGGAGCATAAATAAAAACCAAGTTCTGAAAAATGTTATTTCTAAGGAAAATCTGAACAAAAAGGAGTGATGCTTGTTTTAAGTTTTTGCAAGGATCGAGATCTTGGTTTCGGTTTTTTGTAATTTTAGAAATTTTGATTTCATTTCGGTTTCGAATCACGTTTTCATATAATTACACATATATTTGTTTAATTTATTAAAACAGAACGTATAATTTATATTTATTTAAAAAATAAGATATAAACGAACAATACCAATTAAGTACAAATATTTATAACATTAAAAGATATTTATTTATTACTTCGTTTTCCAATTTTACGTATGTTTCCAACGTTAAAATATCATATTTTGAATATTCATGTATTTGAAACTCAAACTAATTCTTTTTCTTTTGAGTTTCTTTTGTAAAATTTGAAGTTTAGTGGTTTTTTTATTCGCCGTGGTTTCGTTTCAGTCCCCACTGAAACCTAAACGGAACAACTGGAATCTTGATGTTTCAATTGAAATCTTAAACTTGGTTTTTTTTTAAATATTTGGTATTTTGGTCAATTGGAGAATTTATATTACTATCTTTTTATTTGAAATCGAGTAATGAAAATTAGTATTTTCTTGTTTTTACTAGTTTATATATATTATAAACACAAATAAATTTTAACTTTTTAAAAAGTAGTAAATTTGTTAAATCATAAAATTGGAATTGAGTCTGTATGCTAATATGATGTGAATAAAAACCAGTAAATATGTTATAAATTTTATACAAAGAAAATACAATATATTTTTTAAATTTAATACAAAAAATATGTAAATATGTTTTATAAATACGTTACAATAATAATAATAATTTAGATGTCTGTTTAACAGGTGCTCAGATATCCAGATCAAGATTCAAAATTCCATTTTTCAATTCTCTTCTGGTCCTTTGAAATTTCAATGTTTTGGTTCCATTTTGGAAATTTCGAAAATTCTGTTACAGTTCTGTATATCATTACTCGTTCAAACATTTTTCAGCTATAAATACACAAATAACATAAATTTGTATGGGTGCAGTTATAACCTAGCAATTATATTGAAATTGGGTTTTAGTTGAATCTATCAAAAATTAAGAAGCCCAATTTATAGAATATAATAAGCCCTAAAATTATATCCCAAAATTCTGGCTCAATGTCAATAAAATCTAGCAAGCCTAATAAGAAAACAACCAAATTCAACCATATATTATAACATACAAATACTAGTTTTTTCAAATGTTCCATTTATTTTGTTTCTTAACTTTGTATAAGCCACTGCAAATTTTGTCCGGTTTCTTTCACGGTTTGAAGAAGAAACCATTGGCTAAGAATACGCATTGCTATAAACGTGTTAAATTTAAAGCAGTCACTCTACCAATTGTTGACCACCACGTAGCAGGAGGATACGATTTTACTGCTTGTTTTACTTTTTGCAGAACCAAAAACATCGACTTTCATTTTGTATTTTTCCACCTACACCATTTATTATAGACCATGTTGTTATTTACACTAAATATATAACATTTATTAATAGAATCATGAGTAGTTGAGTACTAAGTTTTATTACTATGACTCTTCTCTCCTCACTCATGTAAGTTTCATTACTTGTTTAACACATTGAACATCTCTATCGTCTTCATTTCCATCTTTTCCAGTTACTGAGTTTTTTTTGCTCGGGCATGCTCGCCAATTTTTCCTACGATCGTTGTTTTTAAGTTTTCCTTAAATACGTTCATTTTTTCTTTTTAATTATATGTTCTCGTAAAACTTTTCAAACTTTTTTAGGAACGTTCGAACATGGTGCAACATCCCCTCTTAGTGTCGGCAAATGTTCTTTTATACGTGTTACACCTCCACTAGAAATTACTTTACTACAATAGTTGCAATTTGTTTTATCTTACAAACATCGACATTGCATAGTAATTTCAAACAATAACACAATTTGTCATAATCATCTATTTGAAATTATAAATAAATTCTAAATAAAGTTTATACAAATCATATAAGTTAAATTTATTTAAATAAATATATTGAAAATTTTAAAATTGTATAGCCAGCCTAATCCATCAAATTTAACTAATTTCAAGTTATTTAAACAAAGTAATTGCTAAATATTAACCATCCTACCCCACATTCAACTCAACCAATTTAAAACATTTATAAAAATTTACTAAACATAAAGTTATAAACCAATGTTTGTATAACCCAATCGGCAGTCAAATTTACTCCCCCTCCTCCTCCAAAACAATATGTTCCCTCCTCCTTATTTTATGTGTGCCTTAAATTCGTCGAGCTGATGAATCCTAAAAAACAGCGATACCTGATATATTCTGTCGCATCGGCTGTGTAGTTTAATCGTTCTTACTTCAACTTCAACTTGTTGCTTGAAAAAAAAATTCTCAAATCCAACTAATTTTAGAGTTTTCTCTGAATTTGAAATTTATTTTGTTCTGCTAATTTTTTTATAGGTTAAATTTGATTCCATGTCATGTGAATTTTCTGTTTGAAAGCAGAATCTCTGGTTTATTTTAGAAAAATTGATTTTGATATTGTTTGAGGTAATATAAACCAGTAGATTCTTACTTTATGCTGGTTGAGATAAAGTATTTTGTTATCTCTCAAACTTTCACTCCACATTTTTTAACCCTAAATCCAAAAAAAGGGATTTTGCTCCTACTCCGGTTCGGTCGACGCCAAAACACGGAATGGTAAACCGCATCCACAAATTTGATTTTAGGGATCCGATTTTAGTTATTTTGTTTAAAGGGGCTTTTGGTGTAATAAGCTTGGCAATAGGAACTTGCAAAAATCAACTAGTAATTAATTTTTATACAAATACAATATGCACCTTTTTTATATGTATGCTATAGCCACCAGTGGCAGCTCTTTCTTAAGTTGAGACAAAGACTTTGACTTCCTAACAGTTTAGCCTACAGTTTTCTTCGTAAAAATTTCAAATTGTTTTTTGTACTGATCATTTGACAGTCATGGATTTCAAGAACAAGCCATGTCCAGCAAAACCATAGATAAATGAAACTAAAAAGGAAAATGGTGACAAAGAAGTACATATCATGTTGGAGGTATGCAACTCAAATTAACATCACCTTTATGAACTGAAGAGTGCTCGAGGTACCAAGTTAAAAGCTCTTCGCCACAAACATCTCCTTCTGATAATTTTGATACATTTCCATCTGCCCCAATACTCTCCACATTACCTCTTACTATGAAAACCATTTTCTCAACCGGACCCCCTCTGTAAAGTATGTCACTTCCTCTGATGTAAAACTTTTGTCTTAGTTTTTCACATATAGCATCAATAATTGGTTCATCCATTAAGGTGAAAAGGCGAACCTGAATGGAAGAGAACAAGAAATGATAAGTATATCATCCAAGTAAAGATGTAAAGTACAAAAGGTACTTAATTATGCTGAAATATGAAGATGAACTTGGCTAAAGAAGCATTATCATTTGAGTCAGGTATAGACATTGATTTCGTTCATGTATCTTATATAAATGTGTGTAGAATATCATTCTTATTGGCGAATAAACCCAAAATTAATGACCAATGAGAGATATGTGCAAAAATCAATTCACCAATCTCAAGTAAGATCATTTAGCATCTGAACCAAATATTAAAACAACGAAAATGGTTTGTTATGGTTTTTTAGAAACCTCTTACCTTTTCAAGAAATTTAAAAAAGTGACGTCGAATAGCTCTCTGAAGATCTTCTGGCAAATTTTCAAGAAGCTCTTCCTCATTTACACCCCGAGTGGCAGCCCAGCTAAATCTCTCTGCTTTTCTTACCTGCCTATTGTATAATTTGATTGATCAGAGAGAAGGGAATCTAATATAAAAAATAAGGAACATGAGATCGATCAGGCAACAATGTTGACAGCTAAACAATCGAGTAGATTAATTTTACAACTTCTGTTATCAATGGTGAATACACTATGCATTTTTCTAGTCAACTTATCCAACCCATTCATGCCAAATTCTTACAAGTTTCAGTTTAATACTTCAATGTTTCTGTAACTGATAACTATTTCTAAAATTTACTTGCAAATACAACTTATTTATAGCATTGGGCATTTGAGAAAGTAATGTAAGAGGGCCTTGACAGATGAAAAAATTTACCCAACTAAATGAGCATGGGAAATGAAAAAGGTAATAAGTTATATTTTGTATAAACCATACATACAACTAAGAATAGATAGCATGTAGGAGAGAAAAAAAAGGAGCTTGTTCTAGTTTGACCCCCAAGCATGCATGGTTGGTTGGACCTACACTGGAGTCTGTGTTCTGGTTCATTGCATATTTCCTCAAAGTTTACAAGTGAAGCTTGGTTCTGTCAGTGTTATCAAAAAAGAAAAAGAAAGAAAGAAAAAACAGAAAAAGAGCATGCTTCAACAAATCAACTTTACCGTTTCAGTTTTTCTGGTAGTTGTCGATGATTCATCCATTGTTCAATGTCACGTCTTCTTAATTGGTTTTCTAGTCTCCTAGAAAAACATATTTACATATACACAATGATACAATTAGCATTATCTACCACCAAAAGAACTGAAAATAACAAATCATTTACCTCCTGCCGAGAGCTTGGAGAAAATTTTGCATATTTCCAATGAGCAAGGCAAAGAGCAACAATCCCAACCCAACAATTGCCATAGTGAATAAAACTTCCCATTCAAAATAACTTGGAACAAGATTGCCAGCTAGCGTACTTATTTGCTGTTAACATAAATACAAACTTTAGTTACATAACTATTTAAGCATATACCCCAGACTGGTAAATACAAGTAGGGATACCTTTAAATATATAAAAATAACTAAAATATAAGGCCAGCTATTGGGACACAAAATGGTGACAAAACAGATTCTGGTTTTTAGATCTCATTGATGGTTGAAATCAAGAGGAGATCTAATGGTTGACATCTATTGTGTCCACAGTCAGTCCTTGGTAAAGCAATTGGAGCAAAGACTTAAGCCCATTTAACATTAGGACATTAAAAAAAATAGATGCAAAGATCTATAGCCAGTAACAACAAAAAAGAAAAGAAAAAAACATAGCATAAAAATAATTAATTCTAAAAGGATACCCAAATTCATAATTTTCAACACCTCCATTAATTAAATGAGAATGGAAAGAAAGAAAGATATGTATGAATTTCAAAATTTGTAATTTTACCTAAATAGTCATACTTTTATATCGTTATTTTAATTCCGTTAATTTATGTTATGAATTTTTATTAAGATTACATTAATGTTATTTAAATGCTAAAATTTATGATAAATAAGCTTGTTTGTTTACCACTTTAATGTTTTCAGCACAAATCAATTGCTAAAAATAATTTTTGTTCTAAATTCTTGTATGAATAGAATCACTATTGTGTTGCTTCGTTATGTTACTCCATCTGTTACTGATATCACGCATAAACTATTTTGATGTTTTAATTATTTTTCTTAATCTATTTAGTACTTGTAGTAAGAGGTGAAGCCTTGACGCAATGGTTAGATCATCCGCATGGTGATTTGAATGCTCAGGTTCGAGTCCGGAAATAGCCTCTTCACAATGCGAAGAAAATGCTGCGTCCATTATCGACCTCCCCAGAGTCCGATATCGTGCGAGAGCCTCGTGCACTAGATTCTACCACCAATTTAGTACTTGTATTAGGACATTGATTCACAACTAGCTTTGCGTATCAAAACTTCTAGAACCGGCTCTTGTGTCACCACTTGTGTCATCTATTTGTGTTCATATATTTTTTTGTAAAATGGGAAGATATAGAAACTATAATAGCTAGTGTATACAAATTTCTGTTAGTTGATTTCAAATAGAAAACTGTGGAGGTATCAGATATAGTTAATAGTAAAAAATTCCATTTACATCTATGTTATTGCTACAAAATCGCAAATTGCTGCTATATTTATCTACTTTTATTAGTCAAATTATATTCTAGTTTTTACAAATTCTAAATTGCTATGAAACAAGGATTCCATTTTTCCCCATAATAAAATTTCACAAAATTCATAATTCCTACGATCTTTCATACAATATAAAGAGAGCAATTGGTTAAGGAACAATTAGACTTATTACAGTTTATTATCTCTTGATACATGCATCATGCACATGCATAAACCAAATAGACAAAATAGAAAACATTACATCTACTGAGGAGTGCATATTATGTTTCAACAACCATGTTTGTTGGAATTTGTGGAGTATGAATAGTAAAAAGCAACCGATAGAACATTGTTGCGTCATGGACGAACCACTTCCTTAAAAGTGAAATTCGGCACAACAACGGTATAATCAATAATGTCGTTGGCTTCTCAAGGTTAACACAATGATTCCCCAAACTTATGCACTTAATGGTCATGGAGATTTATATAAACTATTGCCCAAGAATTTGAGATTCATTAGAAGATAATGGATGAGAAATATTAGAAAGATAGTTTCATTAAATGAAAATAATTTCTTGAAATAATGATTCCAAAAACATGTATTTAGAAGAAAGTTCTGATTTCTTATCTCTTTCATCGAGTCAAGGTTTTAAACCTTCTTCATCTTACCCAAATATCGGTCCGAGATTTTCTCTGAAATCAGAGATTTGATATCTTAGATATCAAAGTTTTAAATCTCCTTCATCGGCCGAGATATCAACCAGAGATTTAGTCCGAAATTTAAAACCTTGCATAGAGTTAATGTCAATATATAACTATACCAGCTGCAGCAACAGTTAACATTGATAAGGATACAACTAGTCAAACAAACGAGAAGACATGGGTTTTGAGTTATAAGGGGTTTTGTTGTGGTTAACCAATAATCCCCCACTAACCATTAAAAAACCGAAAAAAAAAGATGAATAAATAACAACTTGAGCAAATGAAGTAGCAAATATCTTTTGATTGGGTTGATATATAAGGATATAAGGTTACAACTTAGTATAATTAGTGAATTTCTCTTGAACTATAAAGATTTGAATTAGGACTTCACACTACACTTGACTTCTGCAAACTCCACGATATTTAAAATAATGCATTTTTAATAGCCAAGTACACACTTGGGAGATCATGAATGCTCTACAGAGATTTCTCAAATCTTCCATGGAAGATGTCTTGCCTTCATATTCAAGTAGGTAAACCGTCTAGTGCGTCTCTCTAACACTACTACATATGGTTATGCACTTATTGACAGAAAAAAGTTAATCCTTAAACCAACCAGTAGTACTCATAAGTGCATTTCATAAGAACCACCAATATATGTTACGAATCCAATAAGAGCAATGAAGCATACTCTTAAGAAACCGGCAGAATCCATCAACTGTCTCAAAAATACCACCAAAGCTGGTTATGGATTGGACAAGAGTAAAGAGCTCAAACTTAAATAAAATCGGTAAAATCCATCAAATGCATCTTAAAACCACCACCAAAACTGATTATGGGTTAGATAAGAGAAAAAGAACTCACAAACTTAATTAAATCGGTAGAATCCAGTAGGGCATCTTAACAACACCACCAAAACTGGTTATGGATTAGATTTAAAAAAAACGTAAACTTGAATAAAACAGGTTAGGGATTTTTAAGAGCATGTAGCTCAATGACACAAATAATAGATAAGAGTAATTATATGACTTTATTTGACCTCAAATGAGCATCCATTATATTTTCATCTACCATGGGCTTGTGGCACATTCCCTTTAAAGATTCAAGGACTACTTTCGCTGACAACTCTTTCGTAAGAAGTTCTGCCAAGTTCCTCTTTGATCTTACGATATTTTAAGAAGACCGTTCATTCTTAGCATGCACGTTATTATTAGCAATTTCAGGAGCATCCTACTAACCATAATGCATTTAAACAGGATCAATCGATTTTCTTACGATTGTATTTCAGGCTTTTCAGCCAACGAGACTTTTAGCCACTCAGTTTCTTGATCTGCCAACTCAATGAACATGTGACGACCCTGAATTTTGGACAATTGAAATTTAAAAATTTAATTGATTTTATATATTTGGAGGTTAGTTTAACTTGAATTTCAAAATTAACTATGAATTTGGCAATTTAGTTATTGAATTTATTTATTGAAGTTGGATAAAAATTTAAATCTTCAATTTTAAGCCGATTAAAAATATTTCAAAGGCTTGTAAAATTCATATTGATAATACTGAAGATAATAAAAGCTTTAGAATTGAAATTGGAACTATTTTGTTCTGTTTTGAAATTATATCGTTTTAATCGATATTTAAAAATTGCCTTCCGAGGCACAGTCTCGGAATTCGACGAAACCAGTTTCATTGGATCCGTAATAGTTAGTTATTATCGGATTCCAATTTCGTAGCAATCGGAGTTGTCGTTTGACCCTGCCAGCTCAAAATGCATAGAAACTGTTAATCGATTTAATTTAAATTTGATCGTTTACTTCCGTAACTTGCGCATATGATCAAATTGGCCTCCGAAACACTTTTCATTGTGTTCGAAATGCGAATAAATCCTTTTAAACGCCTGGCGGCACGCCTCGATAGGAGTTCGGGATTTCGAGTTAGGTTATACGAGATATTTTGAATATAAAATTATAAAAAAAAACAATTAGAAAATCAAACCCAACCTTCTCCAACACAAATCCCATTCTTTTAAGTTGCCTGCCCATCTTTCCTTTCAAAGGACGAAACAGAAAAGAAAAAAAAATCGAAACAACGGCCGCAGTTCTTCAGAAAAAAAAATTGGTCGATCGAAATCGAATGATTATTTGGGGATCTCGATCGAAACTCAGCAGCGCACGGCGATTGCTCGTGTAGTGAGTGAGAGGAGAGGGGTCGCTTCCGATCGAAGCTTGGTGATTGTGAGGGCCATTGCATTCGTGAGTTAGGGTTTCAAGAGCCCTGGCTCGGCGTCGAGACGATTGATGGGCCGTTCGTAAGCACTTGCGCGCGCTCAAGCACGCGAGTGGGTGTTCCATCTCGAACATCAGCGACTAGGGTTAGGCAACAACATGGGATCGCGAGTGGGAGTTCAATCTCGAGCATCGGCGATTAGGGTTCGACAACATCATGGGACTCGAGTTCGAGCGCGGCGGCGAATGGCGTTCGGTGATGGGCGACGGCGTGCTTGGTCAATGGAGTTGCGATGGCCGCGATGGTGATTTCGAAATCGCGAGGTCTTGGTTGTGGTGGCACTGACGAAGCCGAGTTGCGGGAAACTGCTGCATTTTAGGTTTAGGGTTTGCTCGCGAGGAGCTCGGGGTGGCAATTCCGGCAGTAGCGAGGTGGTGCCTGGAGGTTATCATCGGGGAAAGCAGTAACTCTCTCGAGGCCGGAGGCGAGGTGGTGATGACAGTTTTCTCGAGTATGGAAAATCCTTAATTTATTTCTATTTTAAATTTAAGTATAATTAAATTGTGTAAAAACAGGAAGAGAAAAAAAAGAGGGAAAAAACATACATTTACAGTAAAGAAAATTCTGTATTGTAAATATACACATACAAAAGTTCAAATTTAGTTTTAGATATTTAACTATTATGAGTTACGGTGAATAATTAGTTTGATTAACTTGTTTAATTATTTTGGTTACCAAAGATTTTTTTTAAGAAGGAAATTTAGTTTTAATTTAGTTTTTGGCTCATTTATTAAAAAGGACGTTTAGTTTTAACTCAACTTTTAGTTAAATAAATTTATTAAAAAAAGTTTGTTTAAAAATTTAAGGTATTAGTTTCTTTGCTTTTAAATTTCAGTATTTTAAATATAAGATTAAGTGAACCTTAATTTAATTTGAATAAATTGTTTATTTATTTAGCTATCAAACATTAACAATAAGTTTATTTTGAAGAAAATTTATTAAGGTAGCTTATGTGGTTAATGAATTTATTTCAATTATTTAGCTACCTAATTAATTATAAAAGGAAATTAGTTAAAATAAAATTTTCGGTTAAGTAAATAAACTAAACGATAATTTAATTGTTCGATTTAATTCGAATATTGATATACTGTGTAAATATTTGTACAAGGTATAAATCAAGAAACAAACCGGAATGGAAAATGGATTGCATGCATAATCCAAGGTGAGATCTTCTCACTCAAGTTTAAATTGGAATTTCCAGTAGATTTTAAATAGTTAGATTAAAAATTTATTGACTGTCTGCTTGGTTGATTGATTTATAATAATTATTCACTGGATGATATTATATATATAGTAGTATATAATATATATTGGAGTTGTTGATTTCCCGCATTATATAGCGGATGAGACCCTATTACGCCGCATAATAGCGGATGATATTTTATAAATCTCATATACCGCGATATTCCACCTAGAAGTGGAATTGATATTTAATTGTTGTGCTAACGTCTGTGGATGTAGGGAAACAGGTTGGAGGGATCCAACTGGATTCCTCAAATATTGAATTTGTTTTATATGTTGTGTGTTGATAATTTCTGTGTGATTATATCGTAATTGAAATCATTGTAGGCTAAAATTTAGCCAAATATATTTTTGGTATCGTAAGATACCAGAAATAAATAAAATTTAGATTTTTAAACTAAGTAGAAAATCTATAGTGAAATCTCATTAAATAAATTCCAAGAAAATGGGAAAGGACCTAATAAACGAATTTATTTTTAAAGGCAATAAATTTGTAAAACAAATAAAAAAAATTCATTTGGGTGTTTTAAAATAAATCTTTGGGAAATCAATTTGAAATTTAATTTGGTGTTTAAAATAAAATTTGGAAATCACTTTGAAAATTGATTTGGTGTTGATAGTGGGTATTTGGAAGTGCAAGGGAATTTTGCTTTAAAAATAAACATTGTTTTATTTTAAAGGTTTGAAAAGGAATTTACAGATTTGGAATGTAAATTAAAATAAATCGAGAAGATTTATTAATTGATATAAATGAAAAGAAAATTCTTCTCTGGAAAGCCGAGTATATTTTAAAGTAGCTTTTGAAGTATAAATTAAAAAGTTCTAGGAATTGTTTTGGGAAAATATTGTCGAAGAAATTATTTTTGGGATTGTCTTAAACCTATAAACTAAAGATTTATTTAATTAATTATAGAAGGGTTTATTTTAAAAGCTAAATTGATACTTTTTTAGAAATTGGATATTTAAATAGTTATATCCTACCTACTAATTTTATTTTAAAATTAGTTTGGACTTGAATTTTTATACGAGATTTTTATATATAATATTTTCATAACTAATATTTAAGTGTTTTAAAATAGTTTTATTGTTTAAATAATTCCAAGTATATTTTGGATAAGTATCTTAAGGTATTTGAACTCGGTAGATTTTCAGCGGAAACAACTAAATAGTTGGAAACGTATTCCACGTAAGGAAAAGTAACTTGAAATTTGTTTTCAAATAGATGAAGTGTTAAATTTTATATCTTGCAAAGATATTTTAAAAATAAATAATTGGAAAAATTATTTAAATCTTGGTGTTGTGATTATTTATTGATAGTTAAATAACCGACTATCAATATTTGCCTTTCAAATGGCATTTGAATTTCGATGCGAACGGGGGTCGGATTCCAAGTGGATATCCAGAAACCACATCGAACCTTTGTGATTATGATCGATCTTTTATTTAAAGATCGAAATGAAAATTTATTGTGATTTGCTTGAAATCTGAATGAACACTTATTTTTAAAAATAAGAACTCGTTATTCGGATTAGCCGAGAGAGGACCTTGTGTCATAAAACTCATTCCGAATAACGATACGACGAAATTGGATTGCATTTGAAGACGGTGTTGAAGACCGGGTATTTTAGAAAGGGAAAGGAATACATGTCGAATGTCTTTGCACCGGGTTGCTCCGGTATAGAGATTCTATCACCCTTTGTGATGGGGATTCCGGACGTGATTAGTGAATATCCGAATTTGCAAGGGCTTCTTTGAAGTGCATTCGGTTCCGTTCGATCCCGGGACGGACTTGTATGGATGTGTGTCTGACGTTACACTTTGAGCTGTAAAGCTGGTTTCTATCAAATACATTTCTGTTGGTGGTGGAGAATAGTGGCGACACTGAAGAGGAAGTGGCATCATTATGGAGCAGCATTTGCTTTGATAGCCTTCGTGGACATTGACAACATTGATCATCAATGTCGCTTTAGAGGTTTGTGATGATATGCCCAAAGTGCGTTACTAATGTAATGTGGCATCGATGATATATGTTCTCAATGGAATGCGGCATTGAAGTAATGCAACATGAATACGAGAGACGTTGCTTGGCAATGACATTGATTCTTGATATTGATACCACGCGGCATCGATCGGAGGCGATATTGATTGGGTGTGATACCATCCTTGGCTTTATGCAATATTGTTCTGATTTGCGGCATGCTACTAATTGACAATGTGCAGTATTGATGGAGCCTAGTATGAATGGAATGCGATATTATATGAGATGCGGCATAGATGAATTGCGATGTCAAATGCGATGTGACAACTTAGACTTTCACCATTGATCTAACTTCATACTTTTGACATTGGTTCGTCGCCATTCCTTCGACATTGATTATTTGTGGGATCATTCAATTACGGCATCGACTTAACTTGCATCGTTGCTTTATTTACGACATTGTTATTTTAGTTCTTAATTGTTTTGAGACCATTTAATCTATTTATACAGACAAAGGTTTCAAACACTAGCATTAATAGTTACACATATCCTCATACGAATCCTGTATACAAGTCTTTTTTACTTTCGTCCCATGTTGTGGCAGTTTGAACCATCTCCACAAAAAACGGTTCCTTCTTCAACATAAAGACCCATGTGGTTATGTTATTTTGTCCTTTTGCTGGTCAGGTAACCGCTCATTCATATGAAGAAATCCCCTTCTCACTAAAATCTCACGTTACTATTATCTTCTCAACCTATATTTTTACAGCCATCGTCTTCTTCCTCTGTCGCAAACGCTTGCTTCTTGGCGATGCCTTTCTCCTCCTTCACATCTCCCTCCGCTCCGTTTTTTATGCCCATTATTGATGTTGTTTTATATCTCATTGATATTGTTATGGTATTGGAATGTTATGTTTATTGATTATACATTTGCTTGTGATGATAGATAATTGCCTTTGGCCATATATACTGATAGCATTGCCTTTCGGACATAGCCAATTTGGTTTTATATGATATTATGCATTGGTTTGTGTTAGGGGGAGTCAGCAGAGTTCTACAAAAATATATTCAGGTTGACATCGGTAATGTTAAAAAATTTCATTATTTCACATTCAATAATGATCGACAAACTCATAAGTAACAGATAATATATGACGTGACGATATAAAAATTGACGTTGACATAAGATCGATAAAAAAAGTTAAAATTGTTGTAGGCATGATACTAAGGAAAATATCTATGCAAAGAAGTAAATGAAGAAAAGCAAAATTAAACTGAGTATGTGAATCAACAAGCAACAAATAATAAGCTATAATCAGAGACAGAGAAATTTATAGTGGTTCGGTGTTGTTGGGCTACGGCTATTTTGAAGATTATCCTTTATTAATAACTTAAAATCCGATTACAGCAGAAGAAAATAGAAAGTGCTTGACTACAATGGAGTCTAGAGTAACAAGCAGCGTAAACATCCTAAAAATGAACCAAAAGGCAGTATTTATAGGGAAAGATGGTGAGATATTTCGTTAAGATTTCGACAGAAGGCTCTCTAGGTCCATAGGGGTTCACCATAGTGATCGATGGCCCTAACTCAATGTTTAAGAATGATCGGCTATAGTTATGTCAATCATTATTTTTGTCTCTAAATGATGTTCGATCGTTTTTGGGGGAGGGGGTCTCATGTGCCTCCTGAATTTACCCCTAAAATATGAAGTCATTTGTGGATCACGAGATATGGATCAAGCCTTGTCACATTTGAGATGTTCACTGAGCTACACCGATCCGTGTGAAGGATCGACAAAAACGATCGACCTTCTTCATATCTCAAGGTTTTGACCTGCGATCATTTTTGTGGTCTTCAGCCTTCAATATATTGATGCTCTGAAAGTTTCAAGTGGATTGGCCTTGTGGATTTTGAGATATCGATCGATCTTCGTTAATTTGGGATGTTTTATGGATCTTCCCCGTTCGATTCACATAAATTTTTTCTTTGTCCGTAACTCGAGCGTATGAACTCCGATTGTCTTGGAATTTGAATTTTAACTTCATGGAACTATGACAGCCACTCCATACTGATTGCACCCTGATTGAAACCCGGTCCGGATTTGCCCGACTATTGTCCATAGTATCGTATATAATCGATTCTTAAAACCGGTAACCATCTGTTCCTAGTAAAGTCGATGATTTCACGGCCTTGCCAAAAGGTGAGATAATAGACCGACCCTTAAGGTTATACCCAAAGTAGGCACACTTCTCTATCTACATAGAGTCTGATTCAATATTGTTTCGGAAATACGCGTCGTATTTATAATCCCCATATACATGCATTTCAATAATGAGCACTTGTATAAAAATTCAAATAATGGAACTACAATCAATAAATGAGCAAACAGAGTACACATGAATTTCAAAGACATACGATTTGCTCCAAACTATATAACTACGTATTCTCAATTTTGAGAACGAAAATCAATTCAATATACATGCAAACGGACAAACTCAATACACATACAAGTTTATAACATACATACACATACAAGATAACATTCCTTTTTTCCTTTCTTTATTTTATTCCTAAATTACATGGGTTCTTATTGATTTTTACTTTTTTAAAGAGAGTTATTGATTTATTTATTTTTCTTATTTATTCCTAAATTACATGGGCTCTTATTGATTTTTGCTTTTTTTTTAAGAGACTTGTTGATTTTATTTTATTTTTTCCTTAATATCAATAATCATGCATGTGGATGTGACAGAATCCAAGAGAACATTTTAAGTTATTGTCTATTTTGTAAGCAACGTAAGACAATTGTTGATTGTAATAAACAAATAGGTAAATTATTATTATTATTATTATTATTATTATTATTATTATTATTATTATTATTAGTCTTCGTCGACTTCGTTATTATTTATGAAACTTGCTATAGGACCCGAAGTTGTTGAGTGCGGAATGTTAGAAATTGAAATCAATGGTTTGATTTCAGAGGGATTGTATTATACAGTGGTCAAAATGAATTCGGACCTAATTCCTGGCATTTTATCCGGGCTTTTAAGATTTGCTGATTATTTATATAATTAAATTGATTTGATAATTTTCTTTTATATTTTAATTTTAATTGGGTTAATAATCTACTTTTATAAATATTTAATTGGTAAAATTTATTCTTTCAATGCTAAGTGAGTCGCGCTCCAGTAAGACGAGATTTACCCGTCTAGAGATCTCTTTTTATTTCAGCTTAGTGGATAGTTGGTCTGCAACCAACTGCGGGATAGTCTTGTTCGGACTATCCAATAAGAAATCGTTCTGGCCTTGTGTTGCAGGGATTTAGGGTGGATCCTCGGTACGGTAATACATGCCACGTACTGTGACGAACGATACACCAGTAGTTCTGTCATTGTATGGAATCCGAATATGCAAAGAAAATGCTTTGGACGAATTACAAAGGCACTTACCTGTAGAGTTTTCATGGAAACAACTGATCTACGGTATTGACTATTTGTACAAATGCAAGGTAAACTCCGTCCCTTGCTTCAATTAACAGTCTAAGAGCTTAGGGTGTGAACTTAAAAAAGAAAACGCTGATTCCTTTTGATTACAGTTGAATGGGAGGAATTGACCGATTATTCAAAATAGAAAAAAATTGTGTAACCGATTTTCAAAAGGAGACATTCAGCCAAACATTCGAAAAAAAGTTTCAAAATACACTAACTTCCCGTCTCGAAAATAAGAAACGCAGGCTAATTTCCACTTTCGAAAAACCGTTTATGGTACCAAACAATTTCTTGAAAATCATAAAATGGTTTTTATAAATTTTTACAGCTAATACAATGAAAATGGTTTTACATTATTTTTTTGAAAACGGTTACCTACAACGATTTTCAGAAAATCAGTTGAAAATGCTTTTATCTAAACATTTATAGTTAATATATTATCTTTCTAAACAAAGTTCAACAATAATACTTTAAATTCATTCACTTTCGCACTGCAAAATTCAGCTTTTGATTTCGCATATAAAAAGCAAGAGAGTTGCTCCTAAAGAGTTGTTCTAAACAAACTGAACCCATTCAGCATTGTTTCCTTTGACTTACTACCCTTTATCATTCATCTGCTTACCATCAGTATAAAAAATTAACTGAAACAAACAAACTACTACATAAGTTGGAAACAATGCATAAACAACAAGAACCATTTACACGAATTCTCTGCATATATGTATGTATACGTATATATGTATGTGTATACACATACATATGTATGTGTATACATATGTATGTGTATACATATGTATTTGTATACATATGTATTTGTATACATATCTATGTATGTATATACATATATGTCTATTACTTATGAAGATGAATAGAGCGATGTGAACCAGCTTGAGGTGCATTTCGCTTCAAGCGCTTCTGCCTATATCTCCATGCTACTTGAATTCGGACAGCAGCAATGTTTCTCCAGTATGGAGATTCATACCTGTAATGAAGAATGTTTTTATTTTCTTGTAATTTTTATGCATTGCCATATAAACCTGGCTCTTCTAAAAGGGGTATAGATGAAAAAAAAAATACAGAAATAATTTAGTAGATGAGTACCTAATAGCTCCCTGAACACGAGGATTGCGTAGGAATCGTGCGAAAAGAACAGTAACTTCCTCGAGATCAGAAGCTCGAAGTGCAAAAGCTTCGACATTAGTCATGCAAGTTACTGTCCTTGTAGAAAATAAACGGTTACCAGGGAATCTAATTTTTGCTCCATCTGGAAAATACAACATATGAGAACATGTTAGAGCATTAAGATAGAGTTTGCCAAATCCTAAGTTTCGCATACAATAATCTGTATTGATTGCATTTCAGGTTAATACAATAGCAAGTAGGGAATTTTATTTGTTTCAAAAACATTAGAACTTTTAAAATAAAGCTCAAGTCCTTCGTATCCAAAACTTACAAATTAAATTTCTATTTTTAACATATCATGTTATAAACTTACAATCGCCGCCATCGCTTTTTGAATACAAATTCCTAAATATTTTCTTGTACAAAATTCAAAATGAAAATTCTTTTTACCATAAAATCATAAGTTTAATTATCTTTTTAAGTGCATCCATATATTGCACATTTTGACAGTTTTTTGTTTTGTAGGTAGATTGCAAATATTTACGATTCCAGCAATTCTCGCTTCTAATTGCAAATAAAATGATGGAAACTGCAAATATTTGCACCAACGGAGATATGAATATTGTTGGAAAGACTAGCATTGGCGATTTAATGGTGAAAACATAATTATAATTGGATGTTTCAAAGTTGAAAAGCGTGCAAATATTTGAATGCCAATGTCTGTAAAATGTGCTTCACATCATAACTTTTTGTCAAATATTTGCATAAAACGTTAAACTTCATTGTAACATATAATATCAATATGCATATCTTGTTGCAAACAGTAGTAGTAGTAGTAACAACGACGACGACGACGACAATCTTATATATATCTTACATATAAAGCAAATACTTAGAACAAGTGAAGCCTTTATTAGATTGCTAAAAGTGTTCTTTTCTTATTTATTTCATTATATACCGAAATAAGGGTATGTTAGTCTTTTGGGTCTCCACCACACTCCTAAATCAGTTCGCAGACCGATTTTCTCATCGCATCCCCTTTTTCTCCTCACGAACCTCAAAAAAAGGTAAACAAATTAGGTCCAAAAACAAAAAATCAAAGCAGTTGATAATTTCAATTAATGATAACTCTGCGTTTTTTGGAGAGGCACGATAATCTGAGTAATTCGAGAACAGCACAATTGAGTTGAACTACGGCAGCAGAAGGTCTTCCCAAGGTTTTACTCTTCTTTCCTCCCTTTCTGATTCAATAACTAAATTAATTTTCTATGCCACGGTTTTCTGATAAAAAATCAATTGATCAAAAGGTAACAGTTTTGTTTATCTTGATTTTGTTTAATGTAAACTGCATTATGTGGTTTTGTGGTTTTGTTAGAATGGAAGATGGTGTATTCAGAACATGTTTATATTCTTCATCTCTACTCGGTATTGACACGTTGCAGAATCTGAAATTCTGAATCAGGTTCATGTTCTTTTCTTTATACTTCAAACCGTTATACTGGTATGAAGATATATTCATTTGAAAATGTAATAATTAAAAGTAGTTACTGTTTGATTCATCCATCAATCAATTGATTAAAAATTAACAGATCTTGAAGAAGTTTACAAGTGTCATCTAGAGAATGTTATTTAGACTACAACCAAATCTCTTGAATTGTCATCTTCGACTGCTGCATTGAAGAATATTGGGATAAAATATGCAATTATTTGAATGCATTATAAATTTTTCGCATATTTTATACCAGTATTAGCACATGCTATTCTTATTGAAAATAGTAACTCAAGCAATTATAGCAATTTTGATTTTTGTTTATTTAATTATTGCTTATGGATTCTGTAACTATTTTTGACAATTTTGCCATTGATTCACTCATTCGGTAAGGCTATAAAGTTGTGTAATAGAGCATCCATTCCTTCATAAGTCGATATATATAATAAAATGCTATTTTGGCATCATACTATAAAATGCTTAATTATTGACATGTAGATATTGATATTAAATGTGCTATCAAAGCTATTTTTATACAAAAATATAACCTCAAGAAATATTATATTTAACTGTCCTATGGACAATTAAAATATAAATATTTTTGTTATGTGTTTGTTATTAAATAATCATTCATTTTGGTTTGGTTCTCATTTCTATGTGAATAAAACACTATAGTGAACTTTTCCATAGAGTTTTTGTCATGCAAAATGAGTTGTACAGTTGATCTAATCAATTTTTGGTATTTCAGAATTTACTACTCACTCTATACAGTAATTTCTAACTTTTAAAACTGACTTTAATTGCGTTTGGAAAATCCAATTACAAATATGTGACGACCCTGAATTTTGGATAATTGAAATTTGAACATTTAATTGATTTTAGATATTTGAATGATGGTTTAACTTGAATTTCAATTATAACTATGAATTTGGTAATTAAATTATTTAATTTAATTATTAAAGCTTGGGTAAGAATTTGAATCTGAAATTTTAAGCCGATTAAAAATATTTTCAAGGCTTGGAAAATTTATATTGATGATACTGAAGATAGTGGAAGCTTCAGAATTGAATTTGAAAATGTTTTATTCAATTTTGAAATTATATCGTTTAAATCGATATTTAAAAATAGTCTTCCGATGCACAATCTCGGAATTTGACGAAACCAGTTCCATTGGATCTGTAATACTATTATCGGATTTCAATTTTGGTAATAATTGGAGTTGTTGTATGAGCGTACGACATATAAACGCGCTGAAATTTATATCGAAAATTCAATTTTATAACTAGGTTCAAAAGTCATCTTCTCCACACGATCGAGTTAGGACTCGATACCTTTTCCATTGTGTTCGGAATAGGGGTATAACACTGTAAACGCCTAGCGGCACGCCTCGATAGGAGTTCGGAATTGTAAGTTCATTTATCGAGACGATTCAAATTTGAATTTAAATTTAAATATAAGACACTGACCAGTCAAAATCCTCTCACATCAAAACTTTTCCTATCACTATAGCCGTCCCCGTAACGTCCCATCGTGTCCCATATTCTCGTTTTTATCTCACGCAAAGCAGCTTTCACATCTTATTCGTCCTTCACGTTCCTTTTTCATATATCTCATTCCCCTTCTTCATTTACAAATCAAAAAGCATCAGAGAAAAATGAAAACCCAGTTCGGAAAAAAAAAGATTTACTGCGGATTCACTTCCAAGCGCCTCTTTTAATCGAGATTCCCCTTTCGTTCAATTCATCTCGAGTCTCTCCCCCACATTCAGTATCAAGGATCACCTCGTAATTCAAAATTTGGCAGAAGAAAATCGCGAGTTCGAAATCCTAATCGAACTCGAAAGAGGGATAGGTCACGATTTCCAACTCCTTTGAGGAAGAGCTCGCGAGGGTTAGGGTTGGCGGCCGAAGCATCGGCATGGCGGCGGCGACGTCGCTATTCGTCTCGCGAGCACGAGGGAGGCGGTATCTTTCTGCGTGAGGGTTGGGGCAGCTCGAACTCGACCGAGGCCGGAAAGGAGCGTGAGATCATTGTGTGGCCATTCGAACTAGGATCGTGATGGCGTCTCTGGCATTCGTGGATTGTGGGCAGCTCGATTCTAGAGTCACGCGCGCGCGAGGCTGGAGGAGCATCGCGGCACGATGGCGCGACAGTAGGGTCACGAATCGAGGCCTGGGTATGAGTTCGTCTTTGTACAGTAAGGTAAATTTTTATTTATTTTTACTTATTTTAGTAAATAATATATTTTTATACATATAGGAAAAAACCAGAAAGTAATTTCTTTAAATTCGGTTTTACTAAAAATTATATAGGGTTGAAAAGGGATTTCAAAACGTTTTGATTTGGATAAATTATTAAAAAAAAATTGGACCTTTGGTTTACAAAGATTGTTAACGGAAAACTAGTTTGAATTAAAGTTAATAAAAGGGGATAGTTGATTGTTCGATTTATTTAAGCAATTAACTTGGTTAATTCTCTTATTAAAAAAAAAATTGATACTAAAGGTAATTTAAAGGGAAGATTAGTTTAAACTAAATCATTAGTTGACTAAATTAAATCCCTAGTTTAAACTTAAATTATTAGTTGAATTAAAATTATAAAATGCTAATAGATTGTTCGATTTATTCGAATGTTAATAAGTTGTATAAATTAATTATACAAGGTCAAAATCGTGGAGAAAACAATTTGGATTGGAAATGGGTTGCATGCGTAGGCAAAGGTGAGATCTTCTCACTCAAATTATAATAATTGAAAATTTTAGTTATTAATTGATGGTTGAATTGTGATAGTTAAATTTAATTGTTGATTGTGTGCTTGGATGATTAATTTATTATCAGTTATATTAGTTTAGACCCTACCGTATAATAGCAGAGGTTTTGTATTTAAACCCATATACTGCGATATTCCACCTCGAAGTGGAATTGGTATTATATATATATATATATTTGGAGTTGTTGATTTTCCACATTATATAGCGGATGAGACCCTATTGCGCCGCATAATAGCGGATGATATTTTATAAATTCCATATACCGCGATATTCCATCTCGAAGTGAAATTGGTATTTAATTGTTATGCTAACGTCTGTAGATGCAGGGAAAACAGGTTGGAGGGTTCCAACTAGATTCCTCAAATATTCGAATTTGTTTCAATATTGTGTGTTGATTATTTATAATCTGTGTGTGACCATTTGCGATTGAAACTGTTAAAGGCTATAATTTAGCCAAAAATATTTTTGGAATCGTAGGATACCAGAAATAAATAAAATTTGATTTTTGAAATTTAGTAGAAAATTTATAGTAAATTAATTTTAGAAAATTGAATAAATTTAAATAAGGAATTTGTTTCAAAAGATAATAAATTTGGTGTTGAAATAAATTTAGAAATCAATTTTGAAAATTGATTTGGTATTTGTAAATAAATTTGAAAATCGTATATCTGTGGATATTTGAAAATTAAAATCAATAGATATTTTATAAAAGAAAGAAATTTGTTTGAAAAATAAATATTGTTTTATTTTTAAAAAAAATGTGGAAAGGAATTTACGAATTGGAACGTAAATTTAAAATAAATCCAGAAAGATTTATAAATTGATTTGAATGAACCATTTTAGAATGAAAGGTGTACTTTCCCCGGAAAGTCGAGTATGTTTTCAATATGGTCCATAAATATGAAATTGAAGCCATGAAGATGGTTTTAAGGAAAGATTATTTTGGAGAAATGATTTACTTGGGTTATTTTGAAAATCTTTAAAGCAAAGATATATTTTAATTTATTATAGAAGTGATTATTTAAAGTTTTAATTGATATTTGTTTATAAAATGGATATTTAAATAGTTATATCCTATCTATTAATTTATTTTAAAAATTAGTTTGGACTTGAATTTTATATAAGATTTTAATATAATATCTTCACAACTAATGTTTTAGATAAAGTGTTTTAATATAGTTTTTATTTTAAATGTTTCCAAGTATATTTTGGATAAGTATTTCATATTGTTATTATTTTTTAAATATTTGAACTCGGAAAATTTTCAGTGGAAATAAATATTTGAAAATGTTTTCCACGTAAAGAAAAGTGATTTGAAAATTTTGTTTTCAAAGTACTGAAATGTGGAAAGTAATTTGAAATTTGTTTTCAAATAGTCGAAGTGCTAAAATTTTATCTTGCGAAGATATTTTAGAAAATAAATAATTGGAAAAAATTTATTTAAATCTTGGTGATTGTTGTGAATATTTATTGATAGTTAAATAACCGACTATCAATATTTGCCTTTAAACGACATTTGAATTTCGATGCGACCGGGGGTTGGATTCCAAATGAATATCCGAAAACCACATCGAACCTTTGTGATTGTGATGGATCTTTTATCTAAAAGATCAAAGTAGAAAAATTGTTGTGATTTGTTGAAATCTGAATGAACGCTTATTTTTAAAAATAAGAGCTTGTTATTCGGATTAGTCGGGAGAGGATCTTGTGTCATAAAACCCATTCCGAATAATGATACGACGAAATGGAATTGCATTTAAAGACGGTGTTGAAGACCGGGAATTTTCAAAAACGAAACGATTACATGTCGATTGTCTCTGCACCGGGTTGCTCCGGTATAGAGATTTTATTACCTTTGTGATGAGGATTTCGGACGTGATTTGTGAATATCCGATTTGCAAGGGCTTCTTTGAAGTGTCTTCGGTTCTGTTCGATCCCGGAACACTCGTATGGATGTGTGTCTGATATTACACTTTGAAATGTAAAGCTGGTTTCTATCAAATACATTTCTGTTGGGGGCGGAGAATTTATTCTCTTAGTTTAACACCCTTCTCTGAGACGTACGAGCTCAGAGGTTATGTAGTTGTTGGTTACTAGTGATACATTCCCAATCTGGTAATGTGACATACGAAGTGCTGCTGATCATTTGTTGATCAAAGCATGACTTTGTGAAAAGTACAGCTTTGTGGACAAGACATCATCGGACCTCACATCCCGGAAATGGTCGAAACAGGAAAGATGCGGCAAGATTATGAGGGTCGCGCCCTTTAGGGTATGTCATTTCCTTTTGGAAAAGGGTGGTGCCAGGGTATGGAGCCCTGATATTTAACCTTTGTGGTTACTGCAGATACTTTTCTTTGTGATTGTTGGTGTAGAGATCCTGAGATAAAGGTCCCAAAGGACCGGGGGATGACATACTCGAGTAGTAGTTACCTAGTTACAGAGGTAACCCAGCCTTGTGTTGGCAGAGAGCTGGTTAAGTTCTCGGAACGTCCCTCTAGAGGCGTATCCATGTGGCAATAGGAAGTTTCTTAGCCTGACCATTTGTTGGAAATCCAAACTCCAATACGCGCCTTGTATGATTTTAATTGTATAATCTGTCATTTACTTATGGTGGTCACCCCTGTTTAGATGGTAGCTATAGTAGGCATAGTTCGAAATGTCTATGCTGACTAAGATTAATATTATACTTTCGAAATGTTTTCTGCACTATGCACTAATAATAATATCGAAAGAATTTTACGTATTAAGCATGTTAGACTATCATAAGGAGAAATCTCCTCCAATTCTGCGTTTGCATTGTGTGTATGACGAGAGGCCTTATGGTAGTTTCATTTTTCAAAAGCATGGCGGATTTCTTTTTATTTTTTTGTGAAAATAACTGTTTTTAAGATCTCACACCAGTCCCACGACTGACCTGGAGTTTATTGTTCCCTTTCTAAACTCTGAATGCCCACAATTTTCCACACGGACAGCCTAGAGTCAGGTTATCATTATTCGGGAGCAAAGTCAAGAAGTTGCTGTGGAAATCAGGAGTTGGAGCTGGATGGCGAGGCGTATCACTTATATATGTAATATTTCTTTCCGTTGTTGTACATTCTGATAATGTAATGTAATGTGATGTAATATAATAACCGATATAGTGATTCTATTTAAAGATATTTATCTATAATATTTGTTCCGCTGCGAAATGTGAGATTCTGTTTATTGTTTCTGTTTCTTCTTCTATCTTCTTCTTCTTTAACCCTAACGGTCCGGTTTTTTGGCACTCGACTGTGCGGCATTTGATACAGTGGACGTATCGATGTCGACTTTCGGGCATCGAGAAATCGAACATGTTACAAGTGGTATCAGAGCTTTTGGTTAAGCGACAACCTTGGCTATGTTGGGTGGTACTCATTAGAGATAGAGTCGGCAGTACTCTAGAATGAGTGTGAGTGTAATAATAGATATGAGCGCGTATTTGTTAGTGAATATAAAATTGTTTTATATTGTGTTGATTGGTTTGTTGAGTGGTATATGGATTTTGGTCAATACAAGTAATTAACGTTATTGATAGGGATCTCTAAACACTTGTACAGAACAAATTCGATACGATATCGTTTTAAAATAGGGTAAATGAAATAATTTTACCCAAACTATAAATAAATTTTCTGTGAATTATTATAATATATGGTTGCTTGGTTTTTAGGAAGTGATAATATTAAATTATTATCATTGGTTATTGAATAGAAATTGAAAACATAACAAAAAGCTAAGAAAATAAAATCCATATACAAATGGGATTTGCAAATATAAATTGTAAAGGTAAATATAATTTATAATTTGAAATAGAATTCCAGAGAAATATTTGGAAATGTTCTTGAAAATATTTGAAATTCGGAAAGTTTGGAAATTAAAATTCCTTTTAGGATTGGAAATAGTTTTCAAGGGTTTGGAAAAATGTCTTGAAGGGATGAAAAGCTCTAAACCCTTTTCGGTCACTGGAAAATAATTCCGGTGATGATCGTGACATCATCGGTGTTCATTTTCGAGTTTCCAGGAAAGAAATTGCAGCCAAATGATTTTAAATTGGAAATTGTTTGCCAAAGTTGGGTTTGTTTGGGAAATACAAAGGGTTTTGGATATAAAATTGACTTCAAAATGATTTAAGAAATTGTTTAAACCTCTGGAATCCTATTTAAAATAGTTATGGAATAATAAGCAAGTTTGAAAACTTAGAAAATTCAGATTTAAACTGAAATTAACTTGAGTTAATTTGAATATATGTGAATTTGAGAAGTCTTATAGACTAAATGTTTGGAATAAAATTTATTAAGGTGGAAAATAAAATTGCGAATGAATGAATCAATTTGCAATTGCAAGTACATGAAAGTGAATTGAATGTTGAAATTCATTTCGAACTTGTAAGTAAATAGAACTGGAATTGGAATTGTATTTGGTTTGTATTAAACGAAAGTAAATAAATTAACAGAGGTGAATAAAAATTGAATTTTTAATCAATTGGAATAATATGGGTTTGCTTAAAATTAAAAATGAATAGAATGTAAGCAAGTGGGTTGCAAACCTTTCAAATTGAATGAAAATGGTATATGAATTAATTGAAAACAGTTGAATTAGTATTAAAACTATATAAATTGCTTACGGAAAGTGTTTAGTGTGCATTGCTTTTAGAATTCATGTGTTTAACTATTTCAAATAAGTGAAATGTTGTTAAACTTCATATATATGACACAGGCATATTTTAGTTGAGTAAGTGCAGGTTCAGAGAAGTTGTTGGTTTGGATTTGATTGCGTAAAATGCTAATTAAATAAGCCGCTTGTTTAAAAATACTAAATAAGGTACGCTTACGCAATAAAAATAGAAAATATGAACTGTTTTTGTTTTTCCGACCGGGTAGGTCGATGTATATATATTTATATATTTTGTCAAATTGCAAAAGCACATCCGTACAAAGGGGATTCTGCCAAAATTTTCCGAAAATTTTGGCAGATAGAAAAAAAAATTGGAAAATATTTTTGTTAGCGACAAACGATTTCAAATTGGAAATTGAAGTAAATTAGTGAATGAAACTAATTTAAAATAATAATATGAATCAGTTATAATTGAAATATAAAATTCAATATTCAGAGTTGAAGATAAATTGAATTCATATGGTAATTGAAAAACTAATTGAATAGAAGTAGATATGAAAACTTCTGTAAGCAAATGTATAAAATGATTTTAAAGGCTATGAATGGATATTATTGCTAAGTAGGATATACGGGTATTATAAAGAGAAAGGAAAATTGATTTAGATTTCTGAAGATAAATTTGAATTGCTCGACAAAAAGGTATGTATTTAAATTTCAATATGAAATTTGATGATTTTCTTGTCTAGCCACATGGCTTTTTGTTTTCTTTTTGAATCTGAGGGTCTGAGGTGTCATTTTGTAGTCGAACCGAGCTAGCCGCGCAAAGAATAGCGGAGGTTATTATATTTAAATCCATATACAGCGATATTCCACCTCGAGGTGAAATTGGTATTATATATGTATTTGGAGTTGTTGATTTCCTGCATTATATAGCGGATGAGACCCTACTGCGCCGCATAATAGCGGATGATATTTTATAAATCCCATATACCGCGATATTCCACCTCGAAGTGGAATTGATATTTAATTGTTGTGCTAACGACTGTGGATGCAGGGAAAAGAGGTCGGAGAGATCCAACTGGATTCCTCAAAAATTTGAATTTGTTTCAATATTGTGTGTTGATTATTTATAATCTGTGTGTGACCATTTGTGATTGAAACTGTTGAAGGCTATAATTTAGCCAAATATATTTTTGGTATCGTAAGATACCAGAAATAAATAAAATTTAGTAGAAAATTTATAGTAAATTAATTTTAGAAAATTGAATAAATTTAGAGAAGGAATTTGTTTCAAAAGATAATAAATTTGGTGTTGAAATAAATTTAGAAATCAATTTTGAAAATTGATTTGGTATTTGTAAATAAATTTGAAAATCGTATATCTGTGGATATTTGAAAATTAAACTTCACAATAGGAATTTTATAAAAGAAAGAGAAATTTGTTTGAAAAATAAATATTGTTTTATTTTTAAAGAAATGTGGAAAGGAATTTACGGATTGGAACGTAAATTTAAAATAAATGCAGAAAGATTTATAAATTGATTTGAATGAACCATTTTATAATGGAAGGTGTACTTTTCTTGGAAAGCCGAGTATGTTTGCAATATGGTCCATAAATATGAAATTGAAGTTGTGAAGATGGTTTTAAGGAAAGATTAGTTTGGAGAAATGATTTACTTGGGTTATTTTGAAAATCCTTAAAGCAAAGATATATTTTAATTTATTATAGAAGTGATTATTTAAAGTTTTTTATTGATATTTGTTTAGAAAATGGATATTTAATTAGTTATATCCTATCTATTAATTTATTTTAAAAATTAGTTTGGACTTGAATATTATATGAGATTTTAATATAATATTTTCACAACTAATGTTTTAGATAAAGTGTTTTAAAATAGTTTTTATTTTAAATGTTTCCAAGCATATTTTGGATAAGTATTTCATATTATTATTATTTTTTTAAATATTTGAACTCGGCAAATTTTCAGTGGAAATAAATATTTGAAAATGTTTTCCACGTAAAGAAAAGTGATTTGAAAATTTTGTTTTCAAAGTACTCAAATATGGAAAGTAATTTGAACTTTGTTTTCAAATAGTCGAAGTCCTAAAATTTTATCTTGCGAAGATATTTTAGAAAATAAATAATTGGAAAAAATTTATTTAAATCTTGGTGATTGTTGTGAATATTTATTGATAGTTAAATAACCAACTATCAATATTTGCCTTTAAATGACATTTGAATTTCGATGCGACCGGGGGTCGGATTCCAAGTGGATATCCGAAAACCACATCGAACCTTTGTGATTGTGATGGATCTTTTATCTAAAAGATCAAAGTGGAAAAATTGTTGTGATTTGTTGAAATCTGAATGAACGCTTATTTTTAAAAATAAACGCTTGTTGTTCGGGTTAGCCGGAAGCAGACCTTGTGTCATAAAACTCATTTCGAATAATGATACGACGAAATGAGATTGCATTTGAAGACGGTGTTGAAGATCAGGTATGTTCGAAAACGAAATGATTACCCGTCGATTGTCTCTGCACCGGGTTGCTCCGGTATAAAGATTTTATCACCTTTGTGATGGGGATTCCGGACGTGATTTGTGAATATCCGAATTTGCAAGGGCTTCTTTGAAGTGCCTTCGGTTCCGTTCGATCCCGGAACGGACTCGTATGGATGTGTGTCTGACGTTACACTTTGAGATGTAAAGCTAGTTTCTATCAAATACATTTCTGTTGGTGGCGGAGAATTTATTCTCTTAACTTAACACCATTCTCTGAAACGTACAAGCTTTGATATTTAACCTTTGTGGTTACTGCAAATACTTTTCTTTGTGGTTGTTGGTGTAGAGGATCCTCGGATAAAGGTCCCAAAGGACCGGAGGATGGCATACTCGAGTGGTAGTTACCTAGTTACAGAGGTAACCCAGCCTTGTGTTGGCAGAGAGCTGGTTAAGTTCTCGGAACGTCCCTTCAGAGGCGTACCCATGTGGCAGTAGGAAGTTCCTTAGCCTGACCATTTGTTGAAAATCCAAACTCCAATACGCACCTTGTACGGTTTTAGTTGTATAACATGTCATTTCCTTATGGTGGTCACCACTATTTGGATGGTAGCTATAGTAGGCATAGTTCGGAATGTCTATGCTGGCTAAGATTAATTTTATACTTTCGAAATGTTTTCTGCACTATGCACTAAGAATAATATCGAAAAAAATTTGCGTATTAAGCATGTTTGACTATCGTAAGGAAGAATCTCCTACAATTCTGCGTTTGCATTGTATGTGTGGCGGAAGGCCTTATGATAGTTTCATTTTCCAAAAGCATAGCGGATTTCTTTTTATTTTCTTTGTGAAAATAACTGTTTTTAAGATCTCACATCAGTCTCACGACTGACCTGGAGTTTATTGTTCCCTTTCTAAACTCGAGTGCCCACAGTTTTCCATACGGACAGCCTAGAGTCAGGTTATCATTATTTGGAAGCAAAGTCAAGAAGTTGCTGTGGAAATCAGGAGTTGGAGCTGGATGGCAAGGCGTATCACTTATATATGCAATATTTCTTTCCGCTGTTCGTTGTTGTACACTCTGATAATGTAATGTGATGTAATGTAATAACTGATATAGTGATTCTGTTTAAAAATATCTATTTATCTATTATATTTGTTCCGCTGCGAAATGTGAGATTCTGTTTATTGTTTCTGTTTCTTCTTCTATCTTCTTCTTTTTAACCATAACGGTTCGATTTTTGGGCACTCGACTGTGCGGCATTTGACACAGTGGACGTATCGATGTCGACTTTCGGGCGTCGAGAAATCGGACATGTTACAAAATACATATATTTAATAAGTAAAAAAAGTTTCTACTAAATTAAATTGGTACGTGTTATTCACGGATAAATATAGCATTTCAAGAAAAATTATCTTCAAACCTTAGTTTGGACAATCTATATAGGAGCATCTCCAACAATCGAGTCTCGAGATTATGATTAAGTAATCCAAACCCCAAATCAACCTCCAACGATTAATATTACGTAATTGAGGCCAATTTGGTTACGAATTTGTAAACATGGCTAGACGCATGTTAAACCAACGCCCGTCTTATAGGTGCATGTTAAAAAGACGCTCGTCTTATATGTGCATATTTAACAGGCGACCGACAGTTGGGTGCCACCGTGCCAGTTTAAAATGCGTCTATAACTGCTAGCCTAATAGCTAGTTTCTACCCCTATATAAACACACTCAGTTCAAATTATTTTCACACAATAAAACTCATCACTATATCTACACCATATTCTACCACTCAAAAATGAGTTACAATATTGGTTTTTTTGATCCACTAACACAGACCACGACATTTGATGATTTCAATTTCAATTAAGAAGACTCAAAATCCAAATGTCATTGAATCATACGCTACTGGGACGTGGAAATCAGAAGAAGACTACGGCCTTTGCTACATTTGATTTCGTTTCTTCATCGATCCAACATGCGGAAATGATCAATCCGCTGGCACATTTTGCAGAAAGACCACGTACAAATACAATGTGAAGCATTTGAAAAAGAAAACATTTGCTTTCGTCGTTAAAGAACCGTTGGGGAAAAATTAGTTGTCAAACCCAAGTCATCGAATCCCAAATGTACAAGATTAACCAAGCAAACCTACGTGGTATGGTCGGTGACCATTTTGTGATATGTACTTATTTTTTTAATTTCTATTATACTATAACATTCATAAAACTTATGGCAGTACAATTTTATTTCATGTACAAAAACCACAAATAAGCTTTTCATACAAGTTTTTATTCCTAAAAAAGCTCATTATCATCTTGCATTGCTACAACTTACTCAACATCAAAAATGGCAAGGGTTACAAAAAAAGAAAAAAAAACTAGTTACACTTCAAGTTTGGGCGAATCTCAAGGAAGTCATGATATGTCAATGGACGAATCTAACCCTGGGACTGATGACAATTTAACTTGACCTCAAGGAGTGAAAGCTGCTAAAAAGAAGCAAAGTTCGACGTCTATGGTATCCATTCATTTCTCAGGCTCAAGAGACATATGATCGAATAACGATAGAAAGACTGGCTGACATTGCTGAAAAGAAGATGGTGATGGAGAAGCTGTTTGAGATCAAAACCCAAAGAGAGGCAATTCAAATCATGTTCATAGACACAAAAGGTATGGATGAAGAGCAACTAATATATTGGAGCATAAATAAAAACCAAGTTCTGAAAAATGTTATTTCTAAGGAATATCTGAACAAAAAGGAGTGATGGTTGTTTTAAGTTTTTGCAAGGATCGAGATCTTGGTTTCGATTTTTTGTAATTTTAGAAATTTTGATTTCGTTTCGGTTTCGAATCACGTTTTCATATAATTACACATATATTTGTTTAATTTATTAAAACAGAACGTATAATTTATATTTATTTAAAAAATAAGATATAAACGAACAATACCGATTAAGTACAAATATTTATAACATTAAAAGATATTTATTTATTACTTCGTTTTCCAATTTTACGTATGTTTCCAACGTTAAAATATCATATTTTGAATATTCATGTATTTGAAACTCAAACTAATTCTTTTTCTTTTGAGTTTCTTTTGTAAAATTTGAAGTTTAATGGTTTTTTTATTGAATCAGAGTTTCGTCGTGGTTTCGTTTCAGTCCCCACTGAAACCTAAACGGAACAACTGGAATCTTGATGTTTCAATTGAAATCTCAAACTTGGTTTTTTTTAAAATATTTGGTATTTTGGTCAATTGGAGAATTTATATTACTATCTTTTTATTTGAAATCGAGTAATGAAAATTAGTATTTTCTTGTTTTTACTAGTTTATATATATTATAAACACAAATAAATTTTAACTTTTTAAAAAGTAGTAAATTTGTTAAATCATAAAATTGAAATTGAGTCTGTATGCTAATATGATGTGAATAAAAACCAGTAAATATGTTATAAATTTTATACAAAGAAAATACAACATATTTTTTTAAATTTAATACAAAAAATATGTAAATATGTTTTATAAATACGTTACAATAATAATAATAATTTAGATGTCTGTTTAACAGGTGCTCAGATATCCAGATCAAGATTCAAAATTCCATTTTTCAATTCTCTTCTGGTCCTTTGAAATTTCAATGTTTTGGTTCCATTTTGGAAATTTCGAAAATTCTGTTACAGTTCTGTATATCATTACTCGTTCAAACATTTTTCAGCTATAAATACACAAATAACATAAATTTGTATAGGTGCAGTTATAACCTAGCAATTATATTGAAATTGGGTTTTAGTCATGGTTCAAGGTCTCGGACGGCACCCCGAAATTTCGGTGGTGTCGTACCGGTGCCGTAATTAAGCGAACCGAAACCATTCGAAAATATCGGTTTCGCTTAGGGTTTCCAAGAAAACTGAGCTCGACCTGCTTCGCTTCCTCAAATCGACCTCAATCTGGCTTCGCTTCCTCAAATCAACCTCGACTTGCCTTCGCGTCCTCGAATCGACCTCGACATACCTTCACTTCCTCAAATCGACCTCGACCTACCTTCGCTTAGGGTTCTTCATTGCATCGGATCGCGCATGGACATTAATTTGAGACATCGATGATTTTTTTTGCTTGCTGTGGTATGATTCGACTTCGCATAATCATATATTATTGGGCTGAAGAGATGTTGGGCTGAAATTTGTGGCAATGGTTGCGTTAGGGTGAAGTTTTAATTTGTGTATATTGACTGTGTGGTGTTGGGCATTAGCTGTGTTCGGTTGAAATATTTGTGTTTAGTATAATTTAGTTAGTATTTAGCGTTAAGAAGTTTCAATTGAATTTAATTAGCATGTGGTTATAGATTGCATTTATATTTTATTTACAAAGATAATTATTACACTCACCAACAAACTGTTGAAAACTAAAATCAAAATCGGGACCGAAACCGAAACCAAAATCGGAACTCACGAAATTCCCGAAATCGTTCGAAACTAACAAAATTTTAAATGACCGAAACCGAGACCGAAACCGAGTTCTCGAACCTTGGTTTTAGTTGAATCTATCAAAAATTAAGAAGCCCAATTTATAGAATATAACAAGCCCTAAAATTATATCCCAAAATTCTGGCTCAATGTCAATAAAATCTAGCAAGCCCAATAAGAAAACAACCAAATTCAACCATATATTATAACGTACAAATACTAGTTTTTTCAAATGTTCCATTTATTTTGTTTCTTAACTTTGTATAAGCCACTGCAAATTTTGTCCGGTTTCTTTCACGGTTTGAAGAAGAAACCATTGGCTAAGAATACGCATTGCTATAAACGTGTTAAATTTAAAGCAGTCACTCTACCAATTGTTGACCACCACGTAGCAGGAGGATACGATTTTACTGCTTGTTTTACTTTTTGCAGAACCAAAAACATCGACTTTCATTTTGTATTTTTCCACCTACACCATTTATTATAGACCATGTTGTTATTTACACTAAATATATAACATTTATTAATAGAATCATGAGTAGTTGAGTACTAAGTTTTATTACTATGACTCTTCTCTCCTCACTCATGTAAGTTTCATTACTTGTTTAACACATTGAACATCTCTATCGTCTTCATTTCCATCTTTTCCAGTTACTGAGTTTTTTTTGCTCGGGCATGCTCGCCAATTTTTCCTACGATCGTTGTTTTTAAGTTTTCCTTAAATACGTTCATTTTTTCTTTTTAATTATATGTTCTCGTAAAACTTTTCAAACTTTTTTAGGAACGTTCGGACATGGTGCAACATCCCCTCTTAGTGTCGGCAAATGTTCTTTTATACGTGTTACACCTCCACTAGAAATTACTTTACTACAATA
The DNA here is from genome assembly GCA_030765085.1 of Allium cepa. Taxonomy (NCBI): domain Eukaryota; kingdom Viridiplantae; phylum Streptophyta; class Magnoliopsida; order Asparagales; family Amaryllidaceae; genus Allium; species Allium cepa. Next base: position 1,053,237,196 of record CM060939.1, read on the forward strand.
GTTGCAATTTGTTTTATCTTACAAACATCGACATTGCATAGTAATTTCAAACAATAACACAATTTGTCATAATCATCTATTTGAAATTATAAATAAATTCTAAATAAAGTTTATACAAATCATATAAGTTAAAATTATTTAAATAAATATATTGAAATTTTTAAAATTGTATAGCCAGCCTAATCCATCAAATTTAACTAATTTCAAGTTATTTAAACAAAGTAATTGCTAAATATTAACCATCCTACCCCACATTCAACTCAACCAATTTAAAACATTTATAAAAATTTACTAAACATAAAGTTATAAACCAATGTTTGTATAACCCAATCGGCAGTCAAATTTACTCCCCCTCCTCCTCCAAAACAATATGTTCCCTCCTCCTTATTTTATGTGTGCCTTAAATTCGTCGAGCTGATGAATCCTAAAAAACAGCGATACCTGATATATTCTGTCGCATCGGCTGTGTAGTTTAATCGTTCTTACTTTAACTTCAACTTGTTGCTTGAAAAAAAAATTCTCAAATCCAACTAATTTTAGAGTTTTCTCTGAATTTGAAATTTATTTTGTTCTGCTAATTTTTTTATAGGTTAAATTTGATTCCATGTCATGTGAATTTTCTGTTTGAAAGCAGAATCTCTGGTTTATTTTAGAAAAATTGATTTTGATATTGTTTGAGGTAATATAAACCAGTAGATTCTTACTTTATGCTGGTTGAGATAAAGTATTTTGTTATCTCTCAAACTTTCACTCCACATTTTTTAACCCTAAATCCAAAAAAAGGGATTTTGCTCCTACTCCGGTTCGGTCGACGCCAAAACACGGAATGGTAAACCGCATCCACAAATTTGATTTTAGGGATCCGATTTTAGTTATTTTGTTTAAAGGGGCTTTTGGTGTAATAAGCTTGGCAATAGGAACTTGCAAAAATCAACTAGTAATTAATTTTTATACAAATACAATATGCACCTTTTTTATATGTATGCTATAGCCACCAGTGGCAGCTCTTTCTTAAGTTGAGACAAAGACTTTGACTTCCTAACAGTTTAGCCTACAGTTTTCTTCGTAAAAATTTCAAATTGTTTTTTGTACTGATCATTTGACAGTCATGGATTTCAAGAACAAGCCATGTCCAGCAAAACCATAGATAAATGAAACTAAAAAGGAAAATGGTGACAAAGAAGTACATATCATGTTGGAGGTATGCAACTCAAATTAACATCACCTTTATGAACTGAAGAGTGCTCGAGGTACCAAGTTAAAAGCTCTTCGCCACAAACATCTCCTTCTGATAATTTTGATACATTTCCATCTGCCCCAATACTCTCCACATTACCTCTTACTATGAAAACCATTTTCTCAACCGGACCCCCTCTGTAAAGTATGTCACTTCCTCTGATGTAAAACTTTTGTCTTAGTTTTTCACATATAGCATCAATAATTGGTTCATCCATTAAGGTGAAAAGGCGAACCTGAATGGAAGAGAACAAGAAATGATAAGTATATCATCCAAGTAAAGATGTAAAGTACAAAAGGTACTTAATTATGCTGAAATATGAAGATGAACTTGGCTAAAGAAGCATTATCATTTGAGTCAGGTATAGACATTGATTTCGTTCATGTATCTTATATAAATGTGTGTAGAATATCGTTCTTATTGGCGAATAAACCCAAAATTAATGACCAATGAGAGATATGTGCAAAAATCAATTCACCAATCTCAAGTAAGATCATTTAGCATCTGAACCAAATATTAAAACAACGAAAATGGTTTGTTATGGTTTTTTAGAAACCTCTTACCTTTTCAAGAAATTTAAAAAAGTGACGTCGAATAGCTCTCTGAAGATCTTCTGGCAAATTTTCAAGAAGCTCTTCCTCATTTACACCCCGAGTGGCAGCCCAGCTAAATCTCTCTGCTTTTCTTACCTGCCTATTGTATAATTTGATTGATCAGAGAGAAGGGAATCTAATATAAAAAATAAGGAACATGAGATCGATCAGGCAACAATGTTGACAGCTAAACAATCGAGTAGATTAATTTTACAACTTCTGTTATCAATGGTGAATACACTATGCATTTTTCTAGTCAACTTATCCAACCCATTCATGCCAAATTCTTACAAGTTTCAGTTTAATACTTCAATGTTTCTGTAACTGATAACTATTTCTAAAATTTACTTGCAAATACAACTTATTTATAGCATTGGGCATTTGAGAAAGTAATGTAAGAGGGCCTTGACAGATGAAAAAATTTACCCAACTAAATGAGCATGGGAAATGAAAAAGGTAATAAGTTATATTTTGTATAAACCATACATACAACTAAGAATAGATAGCATGTAGGAGAGAAAAAAAAGGAGCTTGTTCTAGTTTGACCCCCAAGCATGCATGGTTGTTTGGACCTACACTGGAGTCTGTGTTCTGGTTCATTGCATATTTCCTCAAAGTTTACAAGTGAAGCTTGGTTCTGTCAGTGTTATCAAAAAAGAAAAAGAAAGAAAGAAAAAACAGAAAAAGAGCATGCTTCAACAAATCAACTTTACCGTTTCAGTTTTTCTGGTAGTTGTCGATGATTCATCCATTGTTCAATGTCACGTCTTCTTAATTGGTTTTCTAGTCTCCTAGAAAAACATATTTACATATACACAATGATACAATTAGCATTAACTACCACCAAAAGAACTGAAAATAACAAATCATTTACCTCCTGCCGAGAGCTTGGAGAAAATTTTGCATATTTCCAATGAGCAAGGCAAAGAGCAACAATCCCAACCCAACAATTGCCATAGTGAATAAAACTTCCCATTCAAAATAACTTGGAACAAGATTGCCAGCTAGCGTACTTATTTGCTGTTAACATAAATACAAACTTTAGTTACATAACTATTTAAGCATATACCCCAGACTGGTAAATACAAGTAGGGATACCTTTAAATATATAAAAATAACTAAAATATAAGGCCAGCTATTGGGACACAAAATGGTGACACAACAGATTCTGGTTTTTAGATCTCATTGATGGTTGAAATCAAGAGGAGATCTAATGGTTGACATCTATTGTGTCCACAGTCAGTCCTTGGTAAAGCAATTGGAGCAAAGACTTAAGCCCATTTAACATTAGGACATTAAAAAAAATAGATGCAAAGATCTATAGCCAGTAACAACAAAAAAGAAAAGAAAAAAACATAGCATAAAAATAATTAATTCTAAAAGGATACCCAAATTCATAATTTTCAACACCTCCATTAATTAAATGAGAATGGAAAGAAAGAAAGATATGTATGAATTTCAAAATTTGTAATTTTACCTAAATAGTCATACTTTTATATCGTTATTTTAATTCCGTTAATTTATGTTATGAATTTTTATTAAGATTACATTAATGTTATTTAAATGCTAAAATTTATGATAAATAAGCTTGTTTGTTTACCACTTTAATGTTTTCAGCACAAATCAATTGCTAAAAATAATTTTTGTTCTAAATTCTTATATGAATAGAATCACTATTGTGTTGCTTCGTTATGTTACTCCATCTGTTACTGATATCACGCATAAACTATTTTGATGTTTTAATTATTTTTCTTAATCTATTTAGTACTTGTAGTAAGAGGTGAAGCCTTGACGCAATGGTTAGATCATCCGCATGGTGATTTGAATGCTCAGGTTCGAGTCCGGAAATAGCCTCTTCACAATGCGAAGAAAATGCTGTGTCCATTATCGACCTCCCCAGAGTCCGATATCGTGCGAGAGCCTCGTGCACTAGATTCTACCACCAATTTAGTACTTGTATTAGGACATTGATTCACAACTAGCTTTGCGTATCAAAACTTCTAGAACCGGCTCTTGTGTCACCACTTGTGTCATCTATTTGTGTTCATATATTTTTTTGTAAAATGGGAAGATATAGAAACTATAATAGCTAGTGTATACAAATTTCTGTTAGTTGATTTCAAATAGAAAACTGTGGAGGTATCAGATATAGTTAATAGTAAAAAATTCCATTTACATCTATGTTATTGCTACAAAATCGCAAATTGCTGCTATATTTATCTACTTTTATTAGTCAAATTATATTCTAGTTTTTACAAATTCTAAATTGCTATGAAACAAGGATTCCATTTTTCCCCATAATAAAATTTCACAAAATTCATAATTCCTACGATCTTTCATACAATATAAAGAGAGCAATTGGTTAAGGAACAATTAGACTTATTACAGTTTATTATCTCTTGATACATGCATCATGCACATGCATAAACCAAATAGACAAAATAGAAAACATTACATCTACTGAGGAGTGCATATTATGTTTCAACAACCATGTTTGTTGGAATTTGTGGAGTATGAATAGTAAAAAGCAACCGATAGAACATTGTTGCGTCATGGACGAACCACTTCCTTAAAAGTGAAATTCGGCACAACAACGGTATAATCAATAATGTCGTTGGCTTCTCAAGGTTAACACAATGATTCCCCAAACTTATGCACTTAATGGTCATGGAGATTTATATAAACTATTGCCCAAGAATTTGAGATTCATTAGAAGATAATGGATGAGAAATATTAGAAAGATAGTTTCATTAAATGAAAATAATTTCTTGAAATAATGATTCCAAAAACATGTATTTAGAAGAAAGTTCTGATTTCTTATCTCTTTCATCGAGTCAAGGTTTTAAACCTTCTTCATCTTACCCAAATATCGGTCCGAGATTTTCTCTGAAATCAGAGATTTGATATCTTAGATATCAAAGTTTTAAATCTCCTTCATCGGCCGAGATATCAACCAGAGATTTAGTCCGAAATTTAAAACCTTGCATAGAGTTAATGTCAATATATAACTATTCCAGCTGCAGCAACAGTTAACATTGATAAGGATACAACTAGTCAAACAAACGAGAAGACATGGGTTTTGAGTTATAAGGGGTTTTGTTGTGGTTAACCAATAATCCCCCACTAACCATTAAAAAACCGAAAAAAAAAGATGAATAAATAACAACTTGAGCAAATGAAGTAGCAAATATCTTTTGATTGGATTGATATATAAGGATATAAGGTTACAACTTAGTATAATTAGTGAATTTCTCTTGAACTATAAAGATTTGAATTAGGACTTCACACTACACTTGACTTCTGCAAACTCCACGATATTTAAAATAATGCATTTTTAATAGCCAAGTACACACTTGGGAGATCATGAATGCTCTACAGAGATTTCTCAAATCTTCCATGGAAGATGTCTTGCCTTCATATTCAAGTAGGTAAACCGTCTAGTGCGTCTCTCTAACACTACTACATATGGTTATGCACTTATTGACAGAAAAAAGTTAATCCTTAAACCAACCAGTAGTACTCATAAGTGCATTTCATAAGAACCACCAATATATGTTACGAATCCAATAAGAGCAATGAAGCATACTCTTAAGAAACCGGCAGAATCCATCAACTGTCTCAAAAATACCACCAAAGCTGGTTATGGATTGGACAAGAGTAAAGAGCTCAAACTTAAATAAAATCCATCAAATGCATCTTAAAACCACCACCAAAACTGATTATGGGTTAGATAAGAGCAAAAGAACTCACAAACTTAATTAAATCGGTAGAATCCAGTAGGGCATCTTAACAACACCACCAAAACTGGTTATGGATTAGATTTAAAAAAAACGTAAACTTGAATAAAACAGGTTAGGGATTTTTAAGAGCATGTAGCTCAATGACACAAATAATAGATAAGAGTAATTATATGACTTTATTTGACCTCAAATGAGCATCCATTATATTTTCATCTACCATGGGCTTGTGGCACATTCCCTTTAAAGATTCAAGGACTACTTTCGCTGACAACTCTTTCGTAAGAAGTTCTGCCAAGTTCCTCTTTGATCTTACGATATTTTAAGAAGACCGTTCATTCTTAGCATGCACGTTATTATTAGCAATTTCAGGAGCATCCTACTAACCATAATGCATTTAAACAGGATCAATCGATTTTCTTACGATTGTATTTCAGGCTTTTCAGCCAACGAGTCTTTTAGCCACTCAGTTTCTTGATCTGCCAACTCAATGAACATGTGACGACCCTGAATTTTGGACAATTGAAATTTAAAAATTTAATTGATTTTAGATATTTGGAGGTTAGTTTAACTTGAATTTCAAAATTAACTATGAATTTGGCAATTTAGTTATTGAATTTATTTATTGAAGTTGGATAAAAATTTAAATCTTCAATTTTAAGCCGATTAAAAATATTTCAAAAGCTTGTAAAATTCATATTGATAATACTGAAGATAATAAAAGCTTCAGAATTGAAATTGAAACTATTTTGTTCAGTTTTGAAATTATATCGTTTTAATCGATATTTAAAAATAGCCTTCCGAGGCACAGTCTCGGAATTCGACGAAACCAGTTTCATTAGATCCGTAATAGTTAGTTATTATCAGATTCCAATTTTCGTAACAATCGGAGTTGTCGTTTGACCCTGCCAGCTCAAAACGCATAGAAACTGTTTTAATCGATTTAATTTAAATTTGATCGTTTACTTCCGTAACTTGCGCATATGATCGAATTGGCCTCTGAAACACTTTTCATTGTGTTCGGAATGCGGATAAATCCTTTTAAACGCCTGGCGGCACGCCTCGATAGGAGTTCGGAATTTCGAGTTAGGTTATACGAGATATTTTGAATATAAAATTATAAAAAAAACAATTAGAAAATCAAACCCAACCTTCTCCAACACGCTTCCCATTCTTTTAAGTTGCCTGCCCATCTTTCCTTTCAAAGGACGAAACAGAAAAGAAAAAAAATCGAAACAACGGCCGCAGTTCTTCAGAAAAAAAATTGGTCAATCGAAATCAAATGATTATTTGGGGATCTCGATCGAAACTCAGCAGCGCACGGCGATTGCTCGTGTAGTGAGTGAGAGGAGGGGGGCCGCTTCCGATCGAAGCTTGGTGATTGTGAGGGCCATTGCATTCGTGAGTTAGGGTTTCAAGAGCCATGGCTCGGCGTCGAGACGATTGATGGGCCGTTCGCAAGCACTTGCGCGCGCTTGCGCACGCGAGTGGGAGTTCCATCTCGAGCATCGGCGACTAGGGTTCGGCAACAACATGGGATCACAAGTGGGAGTTCAATCTCGAGCATCAGCGACTAGGGTTCGGCAACAACATGGGACTCGAGTTCGAGCACGGCTGCGAATGGCGTTCGGGGATGGGCGACGTCGTGCTTGGTCAGTGGAGTTGCGATGGCCGCGATGGTGATTTCGAAATCGCGAGGTCTTGGTTGTGGTGGCACTGACGAAGCCGAGTTGGGGGGAAACTGCTGCATTTTAGGTTTAGGGTTTGCTCGCGAGGAGCTCGGGGTGGCAATTCCGGCAGTAGCGAAGTGGTGCCTGGAGGTTATCATCGGGGAAAGCAGTAACTCTCTCGAGGCCGGAGGCGAGGTGGTGATGACAGTTTTCTCGAGTATGGAAAATCCTTAATTCATTTCTATTTTAAATTTAAGTATAATTAAATTGTGTAAAAACAGAAAGAGGAAAAAAAGAGGAAAAAAACATATATTTACAGTAAAGAAAATTCTGTATTGTAAATATACATATACAAAAGTTCAAATTTAGTTTTAGATATTTAACTATAATGAGTTACGGTGAATAATTAGTTTGATTAACTTGTTTAATTATTTTGGTTACCAAAGATTTTTTTTAAGAAGGAAATTTAGTTTTAATTTAGTTTTTGGCTCATTTATTAAAAAGGAAGTTTAGTTTTAACTCAATTTTTAGTTAAATAAATTTACTAAAAAAAGTTTGTTTAAAAATTTAAGGTATTAGTTTCTTTGCTTTTAAATTTCAGTATTTTAAATATAAGATTAAGCGAACCTTAATATAATTTGAATAAATTGTTTATTTATTTAGCTATCAAACATTAACAGTAAGTTTATTTTGAAGATAATTTATTAAGGTAGCTTATGTGGTTAATGAATTTATTTCAATTATTTAGCTACCTAATTAATTATAAAAGGAAATTAGTTAAAATAAAATTTTCGGTTAAGTAAATAAATTAAACGATAATTTAATTGTTCGATTTAATTTGAATATTGATCAACTGTGTAAATATTTGTACAAGGTATAAATCAAGAAACAAACCGGAATGGAAAATGGATTGCATGCATAATCCAAGGTGAGATCTTCTCACTCAAGTTTAAATTGGAATTTCCAGTAGATTTTAAATAGTTAGATTAAAAATTTATTGACCGTCTGCTTGGGTGATTGATTTATAATAATTATCCATTGAATGATATTATATATATAGTAGTATATAATATATACTGGAGTTGTTGATTTCCCGCATTATATAGCGGATGAGACCCTATTGCGCCGCATAATAGTGGATGATATTTTATAAATCGCATATACCGCGATATTCCACATCGAAGTGGAATTGATATTTAATTGTTGTGCTAACGTCTGTGGATGTAGGGAAACAGGTTGGAGGGATCCAACTGCATTCCTCAAATATTGAATTTGTTTTATATGTTGTGTGTTGATAATTTCTGTGTGATTATATCTTAATTGAAATCATTGTAGGCTAAAATTTAGCCAAATATATTTTTGGTATCGTAAGATACCAGAAATAAATAAAATTTAGATTTTTAAACTAAGCAGAAAATCTATAGTGAAATCTCATTAAATAAATTCCAAGAAAATGGGAAAGGACCTAATAAAGGAATTTATTTTTAAAGGCAATAAATTTGTAAACCAAATAAAAAAATTGATTTGGGTGTTTTAAAATAAATCTTTGGGAAATCAATTTGAAATTTAATTTGGTGTTTAAAATAAAATTTGAAAATCACTTTGAAAATTGATTTGGTGTTGATAGTGGGTATTTGGAAGTCCAAGGGAATTTTGCTTTAAAAATAAACATTGTTTTATTTTTAAAGGTTTGAAAAGGAATTTACAGATTTGGAATGTAAATTAAAATAAATCGAGAAGATTTATTAATTGATATAAATGAAAAGAAAATTCTTCTCTGGAAAGCCGAGTATATTTTAAAGTAGCTTTTGAAGTATAAATTAAAAAGTTCTAGGAATTGTTTTGGGAAAATATTGTCGAAGAAATTATTTTTGGGATTGTCTTAAACTTATAAAATAAAGATTTATTTAATTAATTATAGAAGGGTTTATTTTAAAAGCTAAATTGATACTTTTTTAAAAATTGGATATTTAAATAGTTATATCCTACCTACTAATTTTATTTTAAAATTAGTTTGGACTTGAATTTTTATACGAGATTTTTATATATAATATTTCCATAACTAATAATTAAGTGTTTTAAAATAGTTTTATTTTTTAAATAATTCCAAGTATATTTTGGATAAGTATCTTAAGATATTTGAACTCGGTAGATTTTCAGCGAAAACAACTAAATAGTTGGAAACGTATTCCACGCAAGTAAAAGTAATTTGAAATTTGTTTTCAAATAGATGAAGTGTTAAATTTTATATCTTGCAAAGATATTTTAAAAATAAATAATTGGGAAAATTATTTAAATCTTGGTGTCGTTATGATTATTTATTGATAGTTAAATAACCGACTATCAATATTTGCCTTTCAAATGGCATTTGAATTTCGATGCGAACGGGGGTCGGATTCCAAGTGGATATTCGGAAACCACATCGAACCTTTGTGATTGTGATCGATCTTTTATTTAAAAGATCGAAATGAAAATTTGTTGTGATTTGCTTTAAATCTGAATGAACACTTATTTTTAAAAATAAGAACTCGTTATTCGGATTAGCCGAGAGAGGACCTTGTGTCATAAAACTCATTCCGAATAACGATACGACGAAATTGGATTGCATTTGAAGACGGTGTTGAAGACCGGGTATTTTAGAAAGGGAAAGGATTACATGTCGAATGTCTTTGCACCGGGTTGCTCCGGTATAGAGATTCTATCACCCTTTGTGATGGGGATTCCGGACGTGATTAGTGAATATCCGGATTTGCAAGGGCTTCTTTGAAGTGCATTCGGTTCCGTTCGATCCCGGGACGGACTTGTATGGATGTGTGTCTGACGTTACACTTTGAGCTGTAAAACTGGTTTCTATCAAATACATTTATGTTGGTGGTGGAGAATTTATTCTCTTAGTTTAACACCCTTCTCTGAGACGTACGAGCTCAGAGGTTATGTAATTGATGGTTACTAGTGATACATTTCCAAATTGGTAACGTGACATACGAAGTGTTGCTGATCATTTGTTGATCAAAGTATGCCTTTGTGAAAATTGTAGCTTTGTGGACGAGACTTCGTCAGACCTCACACCCCGGAAATGGTCGAAACGGGAAAGATGCGGCAAGGTTATGAGGGTCGCGCCCTTTAGGATATGTCATTTCCTTCTGAAAATGTGGTGTCAGGTACGGAGCCCTAATATTTAACATTTGTGGTTACTGCAAATATTTTTCTTTGTGATTGTTGGTATAGAGGATCATCGGATAAATGTCCCAAAGGACCGGGGATGGCATACTCGTATAGTAGTTACCTAGTTACAGAGGTAACCCGGCCTTGTGTTGGCAGAGAGCTGGTTAAGTTCTCGGGACGTCCCTCCAAAAGCGTACCCATGTGGCAGTAGGAAGTTCCTTAGCCTGACCATTTGTTGGAAATCCAAATAAACAATACGTGCCAAGTACGGTTTTAGTTGTATAACCTGTCATGGAATGTGGCGGTAACCTGCTATTGAACATGGTAGCTATAGTAGGCATACAATAATAGTTGTATGCTAGCTAAGATTAATATTATACTTTCGAAATGTTTTCTGCACTATGCATTAATGATAATCTCAAAAGGATTTTGCGTATTAAGCATGTTTGACTATCATAAGGAGAAATCTCCTCCAATTCTGCGTTTGCATTGTGTGTGTGACGAGCGGCCTTATGGTAGTTTCATTTTCCAAAAGCATAACGGATTTCTTTTTATTTTCTTTGTGAAAATAACTATTTTTAAAATCTCACATCAGTCCCATGACTGACCGGGAGTTTATTGTTCCCTTTCTAAACTCTAAGTGCCCATAATTTTCCACACGGGCAGCCTAGAGTCAGGTTAGCAGTTATTCAGGAGCGAAGTCAAGAAGTTGCTATGGAAATCAGGAGTTGGAGCTGGATGGCGAGGCGTATCACTTATATATGTTCCGCTGTTTGTTGTTGTACACTCTGATAATATAATGTGATGTAATGTAATAACTGATATAGTGATTCTGCTTTAAAGATATTTATCTATTATATTTGTTCCGCTGCGAAATGTGAGATTCTGTTATTGTTTTTGTTTCTTCTTTCTTCTTCTTCTACCTCTTCTTCTTTAAACCTTAACGGTTCGGTTTTCCCGCAGTCGACCGTTCGGCATTCGATACAGTGGACGTATTGATGTCGACTTTCGGACGTCCAAAAATCGGGTCGTTACATTGTGGTATCAGAGCATTTGATTAAGCGATAACATTGACTCTGTTGGGTGTTACTCATTAGAGATAGAGTCAGTAGTACTCTAGAATGAGTGCGAGTGTAATAATAGATATGAGCGCGTATTTGTTAATGAATATAAAATTGTTTTGTACTGTGTTGACTTATCGGTTGATTCTTTATAGATTCTGGTTGGTGCAGTCTGACCAACTGTTTCGATAGGGGTTTCTAAACTCTTAAACAAGATAAATTGACACAGTATTGTTTTAAAATCGGGTAAATGAATTAATTTTACCCAAACTATTTTCGAATATGAAAGAAATAAATTTTCTGTGAATTATTATAATATATGGTTGTTTGGTTGTTAGGAAGTGATGATATTGAATTATCATCATTATTGTACGGAAATTTAATAAGAAATAATGGTATAACCAAAGATTTGGAGATAAATTCATTTAACAAATGGAATTTATAAAGATGAATTGAAAGGATAAGGGAATGAATTCATATACAAATGAGATTTGTAAATGTAAATTGTAAATGTGATTTATATTTTGGAATGAAATTCACTAATGGAACGAAATTGGTAATGTGAATGAACAAATGAGTTAACATTTGTGAGTAAATGAATTGGATTGAAAAATGGGATGAGATTTGATTTGGATCAAGTTGAATGAAAAATCCAAACTTGGAAAAATAAAATGGATTGAATTCACGTAAACTAATATGATACCTAATTAATTCATGAAATAGGAAAGTTGAATTAGTTAAATTAAAACTTGAATTGCGAGTTAAAGAAAAATGGTTTGAATTTGCAGATAAATTCAAGTAAGTAGAAATAAATTGCAAATTTCCTTGTTATTGATAAAATAAATTCAAGATAAATTGAGAATGGAAAGTTGAAATTTAAAATGGATAAGTGAGCAAAACTAATTTAATTAAATTAGTAGATGGAATGGATTTGATAAATGAAAAATCAAATCAAGGATTTAAAATTGGAAATTGTTAACAAGGAAAATGAACTTGAGTTTTGAATTGAAATAACATGAAGAAAATAAATAACTTAAGTAAATATTGGATGAAAGCTCGACTTAAGTAAAATTATGAAATGGCCATTGTCAAGTTGTATGGAATGCAAAATGAATCAAACGGAATCAATTGGAAATGAAATAGAATAAAGAGTAAATTGAGTTGGTATCAATTTAAATTATTTATAAACTAGATTGGATGTCCTATTAAGTGAATATCGTCGAATTTGCATAGAAATGGTTGTCGTTTGACACAAACGTGATTGCATAAAATTTTATGAGTTAATGAAAGCCAATAAAATTGATTTTTGAATTAATTGAAATGGATATAAGTTCGTTTCGTTTAAAAGTAAATTGAATAAAAGAAAGTGAATTATAAATTACTTGAATTGAATAGAAATGATATGGAATGTAGTTGTAAGCAATTAAATTTGTATTTAAACCTTATAAATTGCTAATGGAAATTATTTTGAGTGCATTGCTTATGAAAACTATGTGTTTACTATTGAAAATAAGTGATGTAAATAAATTTCCTATATATGTCACTTATGTGTTTAAATTGAGTAAATACAAGTACAAGAGGGTCGTTTGGTTGGATTTGGTCGCGCTAAAATGCTAATAATAAGCCGCTTGCTTAAAAATGCTAAATATGGTACGCCTATGCAATAAAAATAGCAAATATAAACTGTTTTTGTTTTTCCGACCGGATGGGTCGATGTATATATATATTTATATCTTTTGTCAAATTGCAAAAGCTCATCCGTACAAAGGGGACTGCCAAAAAATTTCGAAAATTTTGGGAGTTAGAAAATTTTTGGAAAAAAAATTTTGTTAGCGACAAACGATTGCAAATTGGAAATTGAAGTAAATTAGTGAATGAAACTAAATTAAAATAATGATATGAATCAGTTATGATTGAAAGATAAAATTCAATATTCAGAAGGTAAATTGAATTCAAAAGAAATTGAAAGTGCAAGATTGAATGAAAATGGATATATAACTTCAATAGTGAAGTAAAAAATGGTATAAAAAGCATATATTGAAAATTTTATAATGAAATGTGCAAAATGATATTTGAATGTTGTAATTGGATATTATGGACATCAGGATATACAGGTGTATTAAAGGAAATGGAATTGGGATTTTGATTTCGAAGATAAATTTGAATTGCTCGACAAAAGGTATGTATTTCAATTTCAGTATGAAATTTGGTGATTTTCTTGTCTAGCCGCTTGGCTTTTCGTTTTCTTTTGGAATCTGATGGCCTGTGGTGCCATTTTGTAGTCTTACCAAGTAGCCGCGCAAAGGAGACGCTGGCGAAATTTTTCGAAAAATTAGAGTGTTAGAAAAATTTTAAGAAATTTTAAAATCTTGAAATTTGAATTTAAATTTGAATTATTGAGAAAACAATGTTTTTGGAACTTATAATTGAAGTTAGAAAGCTAGTTGAAATGATAATGGATCTTTGATAAAAAGATTTGTTTTGGAAAGTTGATAAAACTGTTTGGTTCGGAAAATATTAAACGGGTTGAAGATCATTCTTCCTAACTAGTAATTTCGAGACGAAATTCTTTTAAGGGGGGAAGGATGTGACGACCCTAAATTTTGGACAATTGAAATTTGAAAATTTAATTGATTTTAAATATTTGAAGATTAGTTTAACTTGAATTTCAAAATTAACTATGAATTTGACAATTTAATTATTGAATTTAATTTATTGAAGTTGGATAAAAATTTGAATCTTCAATTTTAAGCTGATTAAAAATATTTCAAAGACTTGTAAAATTCATATTGATAATACTGAAGATGATAGAAGCTTCAGAATTGAAATTGGAACTATTTTGTTCGGTTTTGAAATTATATCGTTTTAATCGATATTTAAAAATAGCCTTCCGAGACACAGTCTCGGAATTCGACGAAACCAGTTTCATTGGATCCGTAATAGTTAGTAATTATCGGATTTCAATTTTCGTAGCAATCGGAGTTGTCGTTTGACCCTGCCAGCTCAAAATGCATAGAAACTGTTTTAATCAATTTAATTTAAATTTGATCGTTTACTTCCGTAACTTGCGCATATGATCGAATTAACCTCCGAAACACGTTCCACTGTGTTCGGAACGCGGATAAATCCTTATAAACACCTGGCGGCACGCCTCGATAGGAGTTCGGGTTTTCAGTTAGGTTATACGAAATATTTTGAATATAAAATTATAAAAAAAACAATTAGAAAATCAAACCCAACCTTCTCCAAGACGCTTCCCATTCTTTTAAGTTGTCTGCCCCTCTTTCCTTTCAAAGGATGAAACAGAAAAGAAAAAAAATCGAAACAACGGCCGCGGTTCTTCAAAAAAAAAAAACTAGGTCGATCGAAATCGAATGATTATTTGTGGATCTCGATCAAAACTCAGCAGCGCACGGCGATTGCTCGTGTAGTGAGTGAGAGGAGGGGGTCGCTTCCGATCGAAGCTTGGTGATTGCGAGGGCCATTGCATTCGTGAGTTAGGGTTTCAAGAACCCTGGCTCGGCGTCGAGACGATTGATGGGCCGTTCGCAAGCACATGCGCACGCTCGCGCACGCGAGTGGGAGTTCCATCTCGAGCATCGGCGACTAGGGTTCGGCAACAACATGGGATCGCAAGTGGGAGTTCTATCTCGAGCATCAGCGACTAGGGTTCGGCAACAACATGGGACTCGAGTTCGAGCATGGCTGCGAATGGCGTTCGGGGATGGGCGACGTCGTGCTTGGTCAGTGGAGTTGCGATGGCCGCGATGGTGATTTCGAAATCGCGAGGTCTTGGTTGTGGTGGCACTGGCGAAGTCGAGTTGGGGGGAAACTGCTGCATTTTAGGTTTAGGGTTTGCTCGCGAGGAGTTCGGGGTGGCAATTCCGGCAGTAACGAGGTGGTGCCTGGAGGTTATCATCGGGAAAAGCAGTAGCTGTCTCGAGCCGGAGGCGAGGTGGTGATGACAGTTTTCTCGAGTATGGTAAATCCTTAATTCATTTCTATTTTAAATTTAAGTATAATTAAATTGTGTAAAAACAGAAGAAGAAAAAAAAAAGAGGAAAAAAAACATATATTTACAGTAAAGAAAATTCTGTATTGTAAATATACATATACAAAAGTTCAAATTTAGTTTTAGATATTTAACTATAATGAGTTACGGTGAATAATTAGTTTGATTAACTTGTTTAATTATTTTGGTTACCAAAGATTTTTTTAAGAAGGAAATTTAGGTTTAATTTAGTTTTTGGCTCATTTATTAAAAAGGAAGTTTAGTTTTAACTCAATTTTTAGTTAAATAAATTTATTAAAAAGAGTTTGTTTAAAAATTTAAGGTATTAGTTTCTTTGCTTTTAAATTTCAGTATTTTAAATATGAGATTAAGTGAACCTTAATTTAATTTAAATAAATTGTTTATTTATTTAGCTATCAAACATTAACGGTAAGTTTATTTTGAAGATAATTTATTAAGGTAGCTTATGTGGTTAATGAATTTATTTCAATTATTTAGCTACCAAATTAATTATAAAAGGAGAATTAGTTAAAATAAAATTTTCGGTTAAGTAAATAAATTAAACGATAATTTAATTGTTCGATTTAATTTGAATATTGATAAACTGTGTGAACATTTGTACAAGGTATAAATCGAGAAACAAACCGGAATGGAAAATGGATTGCATACATAATCCAAGGTGAGATCTTCTCACTCAAGTTTAAATTGGAATTTTCAGTTGATTTTAAATAGTTAGATTAAAAATTTATTGACTGTGTGCTTGGATGATTGATTTATAATAATTATTCACTGAATGATATTATATATATAGTAGTATATAATATATATTGGAGTTGTTGATTTCTCATATGATATAGCGGATGAGACCCTATTGCGCCGCATAACAGCGGATGATATTTTATAAATCCTATATACCGCGATATTCCACCTCGAAGTGTAATTGGTATTTAATTGTTGTACTAACGTCTGTGGATGCAGGGAAACAGGTTGGAGGGATCCAACTGGATTTCTCAAATATTGAATTTGTTTTATATGTTGTGTGTTGATAATTTCTGTGTGATTATATCGTAATTGAAATCATTGTAGACTAAAATTTAGCCGAATATATTTTGGTATCGTAAGATACCAAAAATAAATAAAATTAGATTTTTAAATTAAGAAGAAAATTTATAGTGAAATCTCATTGAATAAATTCCAAGAAAATGGGAAAGGATTTAATAAAGGAATTTATTTTTAAAGGCGATAAATTTGTCAACCAAATAAAAAAAATTGATTTGGGTATTTTAAAATAAATCTTTGGGAAATCAATTTGAAATTTGATTTGGTGTTTAAAATAAAATTTGGAAATCACTTTGAAAATTGATTTGGTGTTGATAGTGGATATTTGGAAGTCCAAGGGAATTTTGTTTTAAAAATAAACATTGTTTTATTTTTAAAGGTGAGAAAAGGAATTTACAGATTTGAAATGTAAATTAAAATAAATCGAGAAGATTTATTAATTGATATAAATGGAAAGAAAATTCTTCCCTGGAAAGCCGAGTATATTTTAAAGTAGCTTTTGAAGTATAAATTAAAAAGTTCTACGAATTGTTTTGGGAGAATATTGTCGGAGAAATTATTTTTGGGATCGTCTTAAACCTATAAAATAAAAATTTATTTAATTAATTATAGAAGGGTTTATTTTAAAAGCTAAATTGATATTTGTTTTAGAAATTGGATATTTAAATAGTTATATCCTATCTACTAATTTTATTTTAAAATTAGTTTGGACTTGAATTTTTATACGAGATTTTTATATATAATATTTTCATAACTAATATTTAAGTAAGTGTTTTAAAATAGTTTTATTTTTTAAATAATTCCAAGTATATTTTAGATAAGTATTTTAACGTATTCGAACTCGGCAGATTTTCAGCGGAAACAACTAAATAGTTGGAAACGTATTCCACGCAAGGAAAAGTGATTTGAAATTTGTTTTCAAATAGATGAAGTGTTAAATTTTATATCTTGCAAAGATATTTTGAAAATAAATAATTGAAAAAATTATTTAAATCTTGGTGTTGTTGTGAATATTTATTGATAGTTAAATAACCGACTATCAATATTTGCCTTTCAAATGGCATTTGAATTTCGATGCGACCGGGGTTCGGATTCCAAGTGGATATCCGAAAACCACATCGAACCTTTGTGATTGTGATAGATCTTTTATTTAAAAGATCGAAATGAAAATTTGTTGTGATTTGCTTCAAATCTGAATGAACACTTATTTTTAAAAATAGACGCTCGTTATTCGGATTAGCCGGACGAGGACCTTGTGTCATAAAACTCATTCCGAATAACGATACGACGAAATGGGATTGCATTTGAAGACGGTGTTGAAGACCGATTATTTTCGAAAGCGAAAGGATTACCTGTCGAATGTCTCTGCACCGGGTTGCTCCGGTATAGAGATTCTATCACCCTTTGTGATTGGGATTCCGGACGTGATTAGTGAATATCCGAATTTGCAAGGGCTTCTTTGAAGTGCCTTCGGCTCCGTTCGATCCCGAGACGGACTTGTATGGATATGTGTCTGACGTTACACTTTAAGATGTAAAGCTGATTTCTATCAAATACATTTCTGTAGGTGGTGGAGAATTTATTCTCTTAGCTTAACACCCTTCTCTGAGACGTACGAGCTCAGAGGTTATGTAGTTGATGGTTACTAGTGATACATTCCCAAATTGGTAAAGTGACATACGAAGTGCTGCTGATCTTTTGTTGATCAAAGCATGACTTTGTGAAAAGTGTAGCTTTGTGGACGAGACTTCATCGGACCTCACACCGTGGAAATAGTCGAAACAGAAAAGATGCGGCAAGGTTATTAGGGTCGCGCCCTTTAGGATATGTCATTTCCTTCTGTAAAAGGGTGGTGTAGGTATGGAGCCCTGATATTTAACATTTGTGGTTACTGCAAATACTTTTCTTTGTGGTTGTTGGTGTAGAGGATTCTCGGATAAATGTCCCAAAGGACCGGGGATGGCATACTCGTGTAGTAGTTACCTAGTTACAGAGGTAACCCGGCTTTGTGTTGGCAGAGAGCTGGTTAAGTTCTCGGGACGTCTCTCCAGAATCGTACCCATGTGGCAGTAGGAAGTTCCTTAGCCTGACCATTTGTTGGAAATCCAAAGAAACAATACGTGCCAAGTACGGTTTTAGTTGTATAACCTGTCATGGAATGTGGCGGTAACCTGCTATTGAACATTGTAGCTATAGTAGGCATACAATAATGGTTGTATGCTAG
Source organism: Allium cepa (assembly GCA_030765085.1). Lineage (NCBI taxonomy): Eukaryota > Viridiplantae > Streptophyta > Magnoliopsida > Asparagales > Amaryllidaceae > Allium > Allium cepa. The sequence goes on from CM060939.1 coordinate 1,053,255,954, forward strand.
CTAAAATTAATATTATACTTTCGAAATGTTTTTTGCACTTTGCACTAATGATAATATCAAAAGGATTTTGCGTATTAATCATGTTAGACTATCATAAGGAGAAATCTCCTCCAATTCTGCGTTTGCATTGTGTGTGTGGCGGGAGGCCTTATGGTAGTTTCAATTTCCAAAAGCATAACGAATTTCTTTTTATTTTCTTTGTGAAAATAACTATTTTTAAGATCTCACACCAGTCTCATGACTGACCTGGAGTTTATTGTTCCCTTTCTAAACTCTGGGTGCCCATAATTTTCCACACGGGCAGCCTAGAGTCAGGTTAGCAGTTATTCAGGAGCGAAGTCAAGAAGTTGCAATGGAAATCAGGAGTTGGAGCTGGATGGCGAGGCGTATCACTTATATATGTAATATTTCTTTCCGTTGTTTGTTGTTGTACACTCTGATAATGTAATGTGATGTAATGTAATAACTGATATAGTGATTCTGTTTTAAAGATATTTATTTATCTATTATATTTGTTCCGCTGCGAAATGTGAGATTCTGTTATTGTTTCTGTTTCTTCTTTCTTCTTCTTCTACCTCTTCTTCTTTAAACCCTAACGGTTCGGTTTTCCGGCATTCGACCGTTCGTCATTCGATACAGTGGACGTATTGATGTCGACATTCGGACGTCGAAAAATCAGGACGTTACATAACAGCTCTAAAGATGTACAGTATTAGGATTTCCTTAATGTAGCAGTACTATCCAAAGTAAACATAAAACTACTATAGAGCTAACTTCATCTTTATTTTCATTAGTAAACTATTTTGTATCACAAAATCTTTCTTAGACAACAAAGAAGTTGTTAAAACATAAGTACCAACCAATTATACCATCAAGGTATCTCGCAAACAATGAAGACATTCCAATGTTTATCACTAGGTTACGAGTGTATTCACTTAATCGACTATCATCATAAATATGTCAGGCCTACCATAATTCACAAGCAAGATGATGCTTCCTCTAATTTTGATATATTTATAAGGCCTCGAATTCTTCTCAAGGTGCATATTAGGATCATAAATAGCTCGCACATGCATCGTATAAAAACAATCAAGTCATTTCAAGTTTTTCTTTTCAACTGTACTGAAAATGATTTATGGAAAAATTATTTCCAATATTTCTCATTTTTATGTCTAATGTCACATTTGTCCAACCTAAGTTTTTCAACTTAAATTGAGTTGATAAGAAGTTTTAATCACATTCATCACATCCAAATTTGTATCAAAAATTAGCATGTAATTAATATGTAGGCACTATTAGAAGCATGATAAAAAATACGCATTCACGGTTCTTAGGTACAATATAGGTTGGTTCTTTTTCTTAAAATAAACAGGGTTATTTTTTTCTAAACACAACCCTCCATATTTTTAGAAATTTCAAGTTTGGGGAGAAACTCTTCTATGATTCATAAGGTGTTTTGAATAGCTTTTTATGAAGAAATATGTTGACTATGTAACAACCAAACAAAATAGTTTTCCTTGCATGCAATTCAACATACCAAGATGACTATAGTCCCCTTTATATAAATAATCACATTTCCCATGGCATCGACACTTTTTATTAATGCATACATGTATGATTACAAAAACAAATAGCATCTCAACATGTGTTAAAAACAATGAGCATATATTAACACAAAACTCAATTTAAATCATGTCATTTTCCTATCATGCATACGCAAATCTTGAAGTATACACTTATACAATGTGACATGCCAAACATAGATTTTATAACCAATATTCATACACCAAAAAAAGTACTTTCACTTTCATACACTAATATATTCACATACCCATGTCGTATATGTTTATGAACAACATATAAATTGTCTTTTTATATACATGTATTCAAGACATCTCATTTAAAATTTATAAATAATTCAAACTTCACTTTCACACATGTATTTCAAATTAAATGTTTTCTTATATTTATAAACCTCATATTCGCCAACTTATATAGGAATAGCAAATAAATATTTTTCGTACACGTGTTTTTTTCTTCATTACGCTCACACATTAACCAAATGATTGTTTCTTCATATTTACAAATCATACACATGTACACCTATAAGTATTAGTATCTCATTTCAAAACACTTAACGGAATACTTAAATTATTATTTATTCACCACCATTTATAAATATCTACTTTTATATAAAATATAACTCATATCAATTTTAATTTTTTTTAGATCCAATGTATACACTATCACATAAATATAAAGCGGTGTTTTAAAAACAGACTTGTCTCAAGGCAAGGCATAGGCAAAAAGCATCAAGGCGTGTTTCAAAAAGCAATTTACCCGACAGTCGTACGCCTTAGCAATTTGAGGTGTAAAATATGCACAAAAAAAATGTAACCCTTGGCGCCTCAAGCTGACAGGGCTTGAACCTTTTGAATAAAAAGGATAGGTGCTTTCAATGGCTATGTATCTCACCAAAAACCCTACCTACTACCCCGTTCCAGTATAGACTATTCCAACAACCAAAAAAAATTCTTGAGCAAGCAGATAATTTTTTCAAAAAAAAAATTAAATATAAATACAATTATAGAAGTGGAATCATCGATTCCAGAAGTGGAATCATATGGGATTCAATTATCTATTTATTCAAAAAAAAAGATGCATACTTGTTCAGAATCAGACATGAACGGTTTGTTCTTTTTTTTGCATAGCTTAATTTAAAATGTTAACATCGTATGTTTTGCATTTTTTTAACTTGAAAAACTTGCGCATCAACGTTTGAAAGCTTACGCCTTGCATCACTGACCTGAAAACACGTCGTGCACGTTTGCGCATTTTAAAACAATGATATAAACACAACATGCTTCAAATAAACATTTTCCATATTTATTTATCAAAATCATTCGATTCATACACATAACAGCTAAATACTTATTTGGTAATATATAAAACAATCATTTTCATAAAGGTTGCCGGTAGTATTTTTTTGATAAATACATTCTCATTTTCAAATATGTATTTAAAAAATGCAAATTTTGCCATATTCACTAAAATACATAAAATTTTATTAAATATGTGTATGTTTCAACATAAGTTCATTCAATAACTAAATACGTAACTCCTTGAAATTGTACGTACGCTTCAAAATGAATTCTTTTCTATATTTACTACATAAAGTCATCTATTCACATTTCATCACTTTAATTACTTAAAAGATACTTGGAAATACCTTATTCATATATATAATTGAAATTAGCATTTAGAAGACATAAATATTTGATTTAATTTGTCAACAATGCTATCATTCATATTCTTCCGGCATCCCAAACTATCTTCCATATTGCCTTTGTACATCTTTTAAGATTAAACAATTAAATTATATACTCCCTCAAATTACTTATATTTTCAAATGTTTAATATGACTAATAGCATATAAATTCGTTAACACACTAATTCTAATCATATCCAACATGCATGTTTATTTTCAAAAATCTATCACATGAATATTCATTTAAGTACCTACCATAACAATAAACTATTCCAATAATTTCATACCGACACACACACTATAACATTATATATATATATATATATATATATAAAATTTAAACCTTTTCAACATTTCAACAAACAACCATTGGCATGCATATCACTTAACTCATTAATTCAATTTATTCAAATTCAAATAAACTTGCAAACAATAACGTTCTAAACAACTTGAATCCAGTTAATTTTCATAATTTCGAACGTAAAAAAAGCATCTACCAACAATTCGAGATATACTATCATTGTATATTCATCAAAAAAATGTCATGAATAAAGAAATTCATATCATATGGATGTAAATAATTGTTTATGATGGTTTCCCTTTCATAGATATCATTTCTATTTCCGTTAATAAATGATTATAATTTATGATGGGTAAATTCAGCAAGTCAAGAGTTTGTTAAGACCAAATTGGTATATGTATAGGTATATGTTATAAATATATCATTAACTCAACAATATAATTAACCTATATAAAATAGGACTTTGTGAAAAACATATTTCATTGTATGTTGTCGTATGTGAAAATGAAATGGAAACTGTTAAGACTGATTGTAATCCAACCTTTTTATAGACCTACTTGGTTGTCTTCTAATCGAAGCTTGCACTTGTATCCCTTACAAAATATGGAAATTCATTATTAAATGCTAAAATAGATTTCTTATATTAGAAAACACTCCAAAGTTCATATCTTTTACAAGACTAATTATATATCTTTTGGTGTCGAATAAAGTACATATTTATCAAAAGAAAATGTCAAAACTAATGTTTGAAGGTTTAGAAGGTTACTTATGTTTAGAAGTTTTCTTCATGCTCTATATCAATTTGATCTAAACAAGACCAACATGTCCATTTTTTATTTTTATTTTTAGTTTTGAAAACAATTTTTTGCAAGTAAATCATTGTTTTTTGGAATGTCCTAAAACGTGGGATCTATTCGTGATCAACAAATCCACAAACTAACCATATAAAAATGTCTGTAAAGTTATATAATGCATAAAGAAATAAATAAGAAATGAAAGATAAAATTTAAGGACTTCTATAAAATGTCATCATTAAGTTTCAAAATACATAATCGTTCCTACTCAAAAACCTTTTATAAAAAACATTTTTGTTTTTTTATTTCAGTAAAACTACAAATATTTTGTTAACCCCGTTTTGTCAACGAGTTAAGGCCTGGGCCGACTCATCAACTTAAGGTTCTCAACGACTCAGTGGATCTACGACTCAAGTTACTTCACGACTCAACAAGTTATCGACTCAACAAATTGAGGAGTTGCACGAGTTAAAGAATTGTGCGACTTACGACCTACCTTGAGTCATCAACGACTCAAGCAAGCAAACCAAAAAGCCAAGTCCAGTTAACTCGTGCGCGACTCACAGCTCACGACTTACGACTTAAGGAAGTGAACGGTTTACGGCTTAAGAATCGAACGACTTAATGAGTTGGAAGACTGAGCGACTCACAACTCAGAGAAATCTACGACTTAAGGCCTCCACGACTTAAGATATGTCACGACTCAGGGGAGATACACGACTTAAGAGGCTATGACCAAAAAGACCTAAAAACAGAACGACCTAGTGACTCAAGACAAAAAAGGGTGAAAGCAACTGCATTTGAGTCGTGACCGACTTACGACCTAGTATAAGTCGTTCACGACCTAAAACCACAGAGCTCAAATTTAGTGCTGCCTCACTTTAAACCGTGACTTCTTAACTCGCGAACGAGTTAGGACATGTATCCAGATGAACGAAGAAAAGTTCAGTACCACTTCACCTATACCACTGCCTGCCAACTCTTGACCCTTAGGTCGAGCGCGACCTACGACTTTCCCTAAGTCGGTCACGACTCATAACTTGGACGATAATTCCAGAGCAGGATTCTCTATAAATATGCGACCACCTCCAACATTCAAAGGACTTTTGGGGGGGATCATTTTCTTCAAGGCATTGAAACTTCACTATCTTCAAAGCAATCTACACTCCATCACTTCAAGCACACGCAAGACGCTTAAATCAACTTCGCACAGGAATTCAACACATTCAATCATGGATTCGAAGAACTCTGTCACAACGAAGTTTTCCTTAGCTACTTGTTTTTTGAATTGAATTGGATTGTAAGTGAAAGAGATTGTAATAAGTTGTAATCTGATCAGCAATAAAAAGGATTGAAGTGGACGTAAGCTTGATCATAAGCCGAACCACTATAAACTCTGTGCACATTTACTGCATTTTCTGTTACTTACTGTTATTTCTTGATTCCCGTATTCACGGGTGGTGCTTTCACATCGTTTCCACACACACCGAGGTGTTAGCGTCAGATTTTCACGTTAACATTTTTGGTGCTTTCACTGAGAAGGGCTGAACTCAGGAAAACTTCCACCATTGCTCAACAAAAGCTTGTGGAAAAGATTTTTCTCCGAACCAAGAGTCTAACAGAAATCATGACTTCTGAAAGGAAACGTAAATTTTTGAAGTTTGAAGGTACTTGTAGCAACGCCGTTGCTTTTCCCACGCTAAGTGAAACAGCTTCTAGTATTGGAGTCACAAGGGCTGAATTAGACGCCGTGGTGTATGGATTATACCAACACATGGAAGTCCAGAGCAATAGGATACTCGACAAGATGAATGCATTGCAAGAGGAGGTTCAACGACTAGAAAGTGATATAAAAACCATCGCCAAAGAGGCTCATGTTTCGGACGGATGGAATACTCCTCAACGAGCAACTGGCATTACTATTGGAACATTCTCCCAAGCGGAAAGTTCATGGCCACGACCAACTATCCACGAACGTTTGTCAAGGCGAACTTTTGAAAGAATAGTCGACGACTATCCCTGGAGTCCTCACAATGATGAGGAATACATACCGAAGATGATCGAACAGAAAAAGGAGAATGAAGGTAGGAGAAAGCAGAAAGTCTCGAAAAAAGCTCGGCGCTTTAAATCCTCCGACTTCACTCCCTTGACTGACACTCCGGAGAATATCTTCTTGGCAACAAAAGATGTTGTCATGTACCCCAAACCACCTCTAATGGGGAGGGGTACGCCAGGCAATGGAAAATTCTGTCAATTTCACAATCAGCCTGGCCATGATACTAACCAATGTCGCCAATTAAAGAAAGAGATTGAAGAATTGCTGAAGCAGAATGAACTGCAACAAATATGTGAAGAAAGATAGAAATGACCTCTCCTTATCCTCTAAGGGGCAGCGAGTTCCCGCTCAACAATGCAGCTCATATAAAAGAACTGTAGCGCAGGGAGATGAAGGGCCTATTATCAATGTCATCACGGCAAGCCCTCACCCGACAGGAAAAAATTGGATGAGACGGGAAGACATGCTCATGCCTCAAGGAAATCCTCAAAGTGAAAGGAGATTTCGATTCTGAAAGATGCTGCCATCTAGTCCTCTCATGCCGAAGATTCAATTCCTAAAAGCCTGGGACAGCAATTGCTTGCATATTTTGCTTAAACGCCTTGTTACAAATTTATAAAAGAGTGCTGAATGTATCATTCTTGTATCAAAAGCTATTGTAAAAACAGGGCAAATAAATAATAGAAACTATAAGTCTTGTTTTCTCTATTATTACAAGTCGCTTATTTTATTTCGATATGTAAAGTACTCTGAAAGTATCACTAAAAATGTCGATCTAAATTTGCAGGCAATACCAAACAACCTTTGGTGGCACTCAAAAGCAAGTTTTAAACAACAAAATTCCAGGGTCGAATCCTAAATAAGAAGTACTCTAAGCAAACAAATAGTGATTTGGCTGGAGTATATTTCTTTGGTTAAAACTACCCGCCAGCAAAAGAAGATGATGCATGCTTAAAGATGGCACCAAGGAGTTGCTAATATAATCAATCAAACTCACAACTGTCAAAGGAGAACCAATTCCAAGAACTTGGAACAGCAACCATTTGCGTTCATATTTTACTTGAAAGCTTTGCTGAAATATTGTAAAAGAATTACAAATATATGATTCTTCTATTGAAAGCAATCGCAAAGCAAGCGAATAATAAAAAGCTATAAAATGGATATAGGCCCAGTTTTTGGCTAAACCACTATAACTCTTGTGTTCTCTACTGTTATAAACTGCTTTGTTTTATTTCGACATATAAAATACATTAATTGTGTCATTAAAATGTCGACTTAATAATGCAGGCTATAAAAATAAATCTTACCCGTCGTAAGACCAATTGATCTCCAACACCACTCAGCAAGCAAGCACTAAACCATGCAAAATTTCCGTACTCAAATCCTACAAAAGAAGTGCTTCAAACAAAAGTGGGCAATGCGGATGGAAGTGGACCATCTCTAACTGACTGCAAATGTTTGAACAAACAAACAACCAGTTAAATAGCCTGTGTCTATCACCACCAACTTGCTTAACTATGAAGTGTATTTCTTTGGATAAGGGAAATCATTGGCAACTAAAAAGTGTTAACACTTACAAAAGACAACGGGGATCACCAACGTGAATGAATGGCAAAAGAGACATGGGCGAGCAAGCATCAATCAGCAAAAAACCTCTTCGGAGGCACAAGCCCTCTACGGAGGCACAACTCTTCGGAGGAGAAAGACCTCGAGCGGGCCTAGCCAGAAAAAGAGAGATCTTTCTCGTTACAAAGTTGCGGAATGATCGGTCGATACACTCCTGTGAATCCGTCCAACCGAGAGAAAGAAACTCCAAACTTCCAGGCAAAAGCCCTACCCAGAGGCACACGTTTCACCGAGATTGAAATAAAACTTCCAAGTGTTGAAACGTGAAAAGCCCTCTTCGGAGGCCCATTTCACCACAGTTGAAATGCTAAAAAACCTCGAGCGGGCCAAACCAGAAAAAGAGAGATCTTTCTCGATAAAAAGTTGCGGAATGATCGGTCGATACATGTTAACGTGAAAATCTGACGCTAACACCTCGGTGTGTGTGGAAACGATGTGAAAGCACCACCCGTGAATACGGGAATCAAGAAATAACAGTAAGTAACAGAAAATGCAGTAAATGTGCACAGAGTTTATAGTGGTTCGGCTTATGATCAAGCCTGCGTCCACTTCAATCCTTTTTATTGTTGATCAGATTACAACTTATTACAATCTCTTTCAATTACAATCCAATTCAATTCAAAAAACAAGTAGCTAAGGAAAACTTCGTTGTGACAGAGTTCTTCGAATCCATGATTGAATGTGTTGAATTCCTGTGCGAAGTTGATTTAAGCGTTTTGCGTGTGCTTGAAGTGATGGAGTGTAGATTGCTTTGAAGATAGTGAAGTTTCAATGCCTTGAAGAAAATGATCCCCCTCCCAAAAGTCCTTTGAATGTTGGGGGTGGTCGCATATTTATAGAGAATCCTGGTCTGGAATTATCGTCCAAGTTATGAGTCGTGACCGACTTAGGGAAAGTCGTAGGTCGCGCTCGACCTAAGGGTCAAGAGTTGGCAGGCAGTGGTATAGGTGAAGTGGTACTGAGCTTTTCTTCATTCATCTGGATACATGTCCTAACTCGTTCGCGAGTTAAGAAGTCACGGTTTAAAGTGAGGCAGCACTAAATTTGAGCTCTGTGGTTTTAGGTCGTGAACGACTTATACTAGGTCGTAAGTCGGTCACGACTCAAATGCAGTTGCTTTCACCCTTTTTGTCTTGAGTCACTAGGTCGTTCTGTTTTTAGGTCTTTCTGGTCATAGCCTCTTAAGTCGTGTATCTCCCCTGAGTCGTGACATATCTTAAGTCGTGGAGGCCTTAAGTCGTAGATTTCTCTGAGGTGTGAGTCGCTCAGTCTTCCAACTCATTAAGTCGTTCGATCCTTAAGCCGTAAACCGTTCACTTCCTTAAGTCGTAAGTCGTGAGCTGTGAGTCACGCACGAGTTAACTGGACTTGGCTTTTTGGTTTGCTTGCTTGAGTCGCTGATGACTCAAGGTAGGTCGTAAGTCGCACAATTCTTTAACTCGTGCAACTCCTCAATTTGTTGAGTCGATAACTTGTTGAGTCGTGAAGTGCCTTGAGTCGTAGATCCACTGAGTCGTTGAGAACCTTAAGTTGATGAGTCGGTCCAGGCCTTAACTCGTTGACAAAACGGGGTTAACATTTGCCCCTCGAAGTACACGCCTAAGTCGTAGGTCGTGTACTTCGACTCATCTTGACTCGCGCGTGCCGACTCATGTTCCACTACCCCAGGGTATAAATGGCTTAGGTCGTTTCTTCTCATTACTTTATCTCTTCAGTTGCATACTTCCGCCATTAACGACCTTCGAAACTTTGAGAGACGGATTCAATCAATTTTCCTCATTGCCAACCAAGTTCCTACAATCTTCGTCATCACACTACGTAAGTAAACTCATCGCTCATCCAATTGCACGATTACTGTTACCCTTTGAGCATGGTTTCCCAATTTTCTAACCCCAATCCGAATCTTCACACCATATTTCATCTCGAGTCATGTCATGATTAACTGTTGACAAGCTTAGAGCGGTTTGATTGAGTTTTTTATATGACTCGCAGGGAGAAGATGATGGGTTACCATATTTCGAGTCAGTTGATCCACGAATTTTAGAGGAGACGATACTGTCTCATATGGGTTAATGGGTTAGGAGTTAGGAGGACGACGGGTTATGGATCTGAGAAGAGGTTGGTCGTGACGTTAGCTTTAGCGCGACTCAGTAATTTCGAGCGACCTAAGAACCTTCACAATTTAGACCTTGACCGACTTAAAAACCTTTGCGACTTACTCCTTAAGTCACGGCCGAGTTAGAACTTGGAGGAATTTCTGGTTGCTTCGAACTGGAACTTTTCCTCCTTTCTATGACTTACGACTTAAGCACTGCCGACTCAAAATGTCAATGACTTAACGACCTAACCTAACTCGCATCTTAATCCTTAGGTCGTGGACGAGTTAGCCAGATAGCAAATGATTTGGTTTGACCCGTAGGAAGAATTTCTTAAGTCGTTGCCAACACTTAAATCGTTGCCGAGTCAACACTTAAGCTGTCGCAGTTTACAATTTTGCTTGAACCTTGAACTTTAATTTGATTTGCTGAAATATACTGCTTGAGTGCTGAATTGTTTGGACTTTAACTTGGTAAACTTTGTTGCGTTTCTTCACAGGTCACTCTTGCAAACTAATAACCTGTCTAATTCAACATTTACATAAAATTGGGACGAATATACTGCCACTGACTGCCCACGTCAAATGACAGATTAGTTAATAACAATTAATCAACTTGAACAAATTGTGTGAACGAAGTGCTTTAAAACAACGAATTCAGGCAAAGTATCAAGGCAACATCGGAATAGTCAACTAAACTTTCCTGTTTGCGTTAACACTGTACTTGAACTTCAAATTAACAAGTCCTGAAATTTGATAGTCGATCAATTGTCGACAAGCTTAACTCCGGTTATATTTACTTGTTTATTTCTATTAGTTCTGCACAACACTTCACACTTTTAGGAAACGTGCACCTTCAAATTTGAATATCCAGTTGCTTATGTAGAATGACCTCTCCTAAAGAAGAAGTACCGGAACAGACCGGAGAGGCTCTTCCAATAGCTGCTCCACTGACTACTCCACCGGAAAGAGTCTCAACTTCCTTAAACTTCCGGACGTTTAGCTTATTGCGTGCTCAGTCTGGCATCGCTGAAACGGATGCTATATTGCCTGGGCCAAATGATTTTGCTGATAGACCTCCCCGTGGTTTCATCGCTGTCAACCGCCAAATGTGCTTGTGCGGTGCTATTCCTCCCTTTAACGAGTTCCTTCAGCAATTTCTACTTCAATTGACTATCTTCCCGTTTCAACTGCACCACAATGGTTACACCATTCTAATGGGGTTGTGTGTTTTATTCATGAGAACCCTGGATCGGCTACCGAGCTTTGGAGAAATTTGTTACTTATGTTCCTTCACCAAGATTAAAGACCATCCCTCCATTGTCGTCATAAGGAGTGTTAGGAATCGCAAACTCGTGACTGACCTACCCGAAAGTGCTCATAGATTTTTAAATCAGTTTTTCTTTGTTCGCTGCCCCCCAGGGTTTTATGCCATCTGGAGAGTAGGAAGTAAGATTACCTACTTCTATTTTCCATTCCCGAGCTTTTCGAATTTCGAGTTGTTAATCGTTAATTTCACTCTTTTCTTTTTCAGCACTTCCTCCACTATCCAGAGATCCAGGCCATAAGCAAGTTTTTGAGAGATTGAAAGTTGTGGCCGCAGAAGAGAGGAGCATAAAGTTTTTGTTGAGGGATGAACTTTTGCATCAGTATGGGCTTTTGCATGTTTCTCGCTCTACACACCCCCATGAAATCCCACTCCCCGGCTAGAGCGTTGGATGCCCCAGTTTCGACCGACACGTCCATACCAAAAGGACCTGCTCCCGAGGCTTCGCTGGTGAAGTGCTCCACTTCTGTTGATATTGCGGGGCCATCTGACAAACTTGCCCGGTTATTGAGGAAGAAGAGCCTCAGAGATCTCCCCAACGTTCACAGAAATCTGGCGAAGAAGCTGAGAAAACCAGTCCTGTCAAGCAGAGCAGGGACGACACTTTCGAAGGACTGGGCGACCTCTTTGCCACCTCACAAAAGATCTTTAAAGATGATCCTATCACTACCGGGGTTTCTTCTTCAGTGGTCGAGGCGACTTCTGCTCTGCAACAGACTCCGTCGACTCAAGAGTTGACGCTAATTACTACACCCACAACTACTCCACAATTAAAGAGTGGTTCGTAGTTTGTCGTGCGCAGCTTGCACATCACACACACTTAGAATCTTTCGGCACTTTTATGCTTCTGACTCTTTGTACTTTGAAGAATTCTAAAGTTGTGTTTTTTTTTCATTTCAGGTTCTTCAATGAAGCGAGGTGGCTCGTATTATGATGACTTCCAGCGATACGGGAGACGCGGTCAGTATGACTATAAGCATTATCTTCCTGTTCACAGAGAGACTGATGAAGAGAGAGCCGCTCGGAAGGCTCGGGAGAGGCGTGCCCATGAAGAACGTTATGGGAGACAGGATGACCGATATGATTCTTCCCACAAAGAGGGTGACTCCCACAAACGCAAATCTCACGATGATAGAGGGAAGAGTCACATAACTGATGACCCGAGTAAACGGGCGAAAGTCAGTGAGCAACCAATGCCTGCAACTTCTGAAAAGATTACTGCTCCTACTCCTTCTCAGTCTCCTGCCCCTTCCCGTACTGATATCCAGGCAATTATCAACAGGCCTTCCTACCAAGTTGGACCAGGTCCAGCCACTCTCCAAAGCCGATTTCCAAATTGGTGTTTAAAAGGAGTTTGCTTTGACCTTGACCTGGTTCCCATAGATAAAAATGCCATGTTACGGAACCTTGATGCCGTTAGAATTGACATTGAGAGGATGTCAAATTGGCAAAAACTTGTTGATGAGCTCCAAAGGGTGAATCGGGCCAATCTCGAAGCTATGCTGACCATGGAGAATGACAAAACCGAATGGCAAAAGACCCTTAAGCAGCATGATGCAGAAATGAGGAGCATTGCCGATTATAGTGAAAAACTTGAAGCGGAAGTTGGGAAACTCAAAGAGGAGCTTGCCACTTCCTCCACTTCTTATTCTCAAAGAGAGAGTGTGCTCCAGCAGCAGGTGCGGGATGCTCATGCTGCACAAAGGGATGCCGAGGCTAAGGCCGATGGGCTGGAGCAACTTGTAGAGGGCTACCGTACTGATACTACTCAGTTACGAGGGCAAACCAGCTTTCAGGTTGCCGAAATTGAAAAATTGAAAGCTCAACTATCTAAAGTCGAAAGAGAGCGAGATGAAGCTTTCAGTAAAACTACAAATATTTTGTTAACCCCGTTTTGTCAACGAGTTAAGGTCTGGGCCGACTCATCAACTTAAGGTTCTCAACGACTCAGTGGATCTACGACTCAAGGTACTTCACGACTCAACAAGTTATCGACTCAACAAATTGAGGAGTTGCACGAGTTAAAGAATTGTGCGACTTACGACCTACCTTGAGTCATCAGCGACTTAAGCAAGCAAACCAAAAAGCCAAGTCCAGTTAACTCGTGCGCGACTCACAGCTCACGACTTACGACTTAAGGAAGTGAACGGTTTACGGCTTAAGGATTGAACGACTTAATGAGTTGGAAGACTGAGCGACTCACAACTCAGAGAAATCTACGACTTAAGGCCTCCACGACTTAAGATATGTCACGACTCAGGGGAGGTACACGAAGAGGCTATGACCAAAAAGACCTAAAAACAGAACGACCTAGTGACCCAAGACAAAAAAGAGTGAAAGCAACTGCATTTGAGTCGTGACCGACTTACGACCTAGTATAAGTCGTTCACGACCTAAAACCACAGAGCTCAAATTTAGTGCTGCCTCACTTTAAACCGTGACTTCTTAACTCGCGAACGAGTTAGGACATGTATACAGATGAACGAAGAAATCCTCAGTACCACTTCACCTATACCACTGCCTGCCAACTTTTGACCCTTAGGTCGAGCGCAACCTACGACTTTCCCTAAGTCGGTCACGACTCATAACTTGGACGATAATTCCAGACCAGGATTCTCTATAAATATGCGACCACCTCCAACATTCAAAGGACTTTTGGGGGGGATCATTTTCTTCAAGGCATTGAAACTTCACTATCTTCAAAGCAATCTACACTCCATCACTTCAAGCACACGCAAGACGCTTAAATCAACTTCGCACAGGAATTCAACACATTCAATCATAGATTTGAAGAACTCTGTCACAACGAAGTTTCCCTTAGCTACTTGTTTTTTTAATTGAATTGGATTGTAATTGAAAGAGATTGTAATAAGTTGTAATCTGATTAGCAATAAAAAGGATTGAAGTGGACGTAGGCTTGATCATAAGCCGAACCACTATAAACTCTGTGCACATTTACTGCATTTTATGTTACTTACTGTTATTTCTTGATTCCCGTATTCACGGGTGGTGCTTTCACATCGTTTCCACACACACCGAGGTGTTAGCGTCAGATTTTCACGTTAATATATTTGTACTTTTACCGTGTGTGTGTATATATATATATATACATACATACACATATACGGTGAAACTACAAATATCTGCAGTTTTGCAAAAAAAAAAATTCAGAAAAAATTTATTCATAGAAGCCTACAATTAAGTGCAGATTTGATTTTCGAAAAAAGGACAAAAATAGCTAAAATAATTTAGAGTGGTGGCTTAAATCATGTTTCTGAGGAGGGTCTTTTGTGTATCAAACTTGAAAAAAGGTTCCACTAAATTTTAACTGTCAATCTTTCATTGTACCTCCTTCATGTTAATTGTTGATTCAATCTGGATTTATGTCCAAGTGGCTTTTTTTCTCAAAATGTCTCTACCATCATCATGAAAAATGGATTTAAATTTTGCTTTCAAAATATTAGAGCGTGAAGTAATAAAGGTAATGAGTAACCGATAAAACATTGTTACATCATGAACAAGTCATTGCCTTGAAAGTGAAATTTGGTACGGCTATGGTGCAATCGATAATATCGTCCGCTCTTCAAGGTTAACACAATAATCTCTTAAACTTGTGCGCTCAATGTTGAAGTATTTGGATATTTGCAAAAATTATTGCCGAAGGATTTGAGATTTATTTAGAAGATAATGCATGAGAAATAATAGGATGATAGTTTCATTAGACGAAGATAATTTCATAAAAAGATGATTTAGTGGAATGTATTTAGAAGGGAGTTTCAGTTTTTATGACTCCCATGCAGTGTCAATTTATAACCATTCCAAAAGTAGTTACGGTGGTCATTAACAAGGAATGCAAATAGTCAAGCAAATGAGAAAACATAAGTTTTGAGTTACAAAGGGTTTTATTGTAATTGCCCACAATGTTAGATAATATGATCCAATCTGAATTTCTATTGTATACACAGATGGCAATTCTTAGGAATAAGGCAAATGTGATGATAATTTAGTACTATGAGTAGTTTACACAAAATATATAAAAAGTACCTGGAAACCCCAAAATAGAGAATATATGTATCTTTTAACAATACTATCCTTGGTTGTTAAGAGAACGGCTTCTTGGTATATTCCATATTCAAAATCACCTTGAGATATAAAACAATTACTAGAATTAGGATTATGGACCCAGTCTTGCCAAGATAATTTATACCAGGACGTGTTAAAATCAATTCCAGTTCCACAATCGATAAACCTATCACAACTTGGGATTTTGGATTCTGCACATCTATCTTGTAAACATTGATTTACTCTCTGCAACAACAAAAGAAAAAGAATATGAATCCATTCTGAAATCAGTTAACTCTGTATATGGCATGTAAAAGGAAATAAACACAATAAATTATCAAGGTATACTATGTCACTGATATTCCTGAATTAGACCTATCAACGGATACAAATTGATACGGATAGTGTTATAACCGCATCTATATCTATGAATGGTGGACAGATACCTATTTTTGTGTATCCATCCACAATTGAGAAGTCTAATAAAATAATATAAAGTTTTAGTTCAACACAAAATCATTTCAGTATTAATACTTATAGTAGACAAGAAATAAAAAATAGGATAATAAATAATAGTTTTGAGTTACGAATACACACACACTCCACCAACACCCCCCCCCCCCCCCCCCACGCAAACACACTGAGAGGCATACATACATAACACATGAATTATTCCCTCATAAAACATTAAATACCAACAATTCAATGGAACAGAATACACAAACTATTTTCTTAATAAAAATCCCACAAACAATTTACGAATGCGCCAACCCTCCCTGTTGCACCCTAACAATTTTTTCAAGCTATACAATTTGAAATTGAACAGAACTTTGTATAAATGCTCTTACATGCATCAAGATCATCTCAAAAAAAAAAATTGGCTACTTTCAATATTCCTTCATAGTAATATTTCAAAAAAAATGGTTGTATTTTAACGGTTGATATCGACTTAACATTTTGAACGTGCTAGAAGTTTCAAATGATATCATTTTTTATGAAGATAATGTTCAGTATGATCGAACATCCTAAAGTTTAATTTTATTTCGAATTTTGTAACACTAAAAACAAAAGAGGCATAGAACGACATAAAGTGAAAGAGAGGTGAGCAGATCCATACTCACCCACCCACACAGATTTTACCTATGTGTATATGTGTGTGTGTGTGTGTATAACATAAACTATTACATGATAAAACAATAGATGCCAACTATTTGTTGTAATAAAATATGCATATTGAAACTATTAATTTGATGATTATGACAGATATTTTTGAATGTGGATATTATCGTATTTGCATCCGCATCCATTTCTTATATTGAATATTTTTTCCTTTTCGAATGTTGATGAATTTTTCGGGTATCATTTGACAGAACCATGCAAAATACTACATTATTCTCAAGCCACAAACCAAGATCAGACATGTAGAGACAAAAAACATGTAGACCTTCGTTTCCAAAATATTAGACGAGACTGAAATTCATGAAGTTTTTTCTTTTCGTCAACTAGAAATATTTCAACAAACATTAAGTCAAAATTCGGTTGGAAACTATTTCAATTGTTATATGATAATTGTACAGCCAATGTTCTTGCTTGTAAATAACTAGCTGAGACCATAACATGCTAATTTTAACCATCCAAAACTCAGATAATCTCAAAAACAATATATCTGTTCTATTCTTGCAAAGAAAATGGAGTTTAAACCATATGTTCCAATACCAGTTTTATAATTGTTGATAAACTTATGTTCTAGTGTGAATAATATACCTTACTTCTAACATAGTGAAAAATTAGGGGAAAACTACTCCCATAAATATATTTTTTAAGCATGTTCCATTAAATCTGCTTAAATAATAATTATAATTATGTGCCACGTATGTACATAGTTTTCAGAATGCCAAATGTTTGACATCGACCTTCAAAGATCAAACTTTCACTAACCTGTAATCCAAATAGGTACCAGCAAGAACCAACTACATGTCCAGATAATACAAACATCAGCAGATTAATGATAAAACTTGCCCATGCAGACTCGAATATAAAACTACTTGCAGATTGGCCAGCAAGCAATGGTAGAAACCTGAGTATCCTTGGTACATACTGAATAAGTATTGTAGCTCGTAACAGATTCTTTGCAAAATTAGCCCCCATTGCATGTGGTAATACAGCGAATATCATGACCTTCAACAGAACATTGATAATGGAGATTGATCAAAGAAAAAAATGATAATAACTGTCGAAATATCAAAAGGTTATCTTCAAAATCATGACAAATGATATGGTTTACACGCTCACCTGAGGAAGAGGCAATACAACAAACAGATCTAAAGAAAAGTATCCACAAAGATAGTGCTTTGCAATTTTGTCAGGTTGACCAACCAGATCCCCAGCACCAACCACTGTTGATTCTGGAGCCACATATGCCAGCCTGAACTGCATTTTCACACGTACAACGATTATAAAATCTTCTTACATAAAAAGGGAAACAGTAAGGCATTTAACATAGCTATACATATTATGTGAATCAAGTTCCATGCTATGTTACACTCCCTTTGGATGTCTAACAATTCAAATATACCATCTTCCATTTAGTGTCCACATAGTGTTGAAGATGGAAAATTATGAGAAATATTATCGAATTTACACATTTAAAACATATATTCCAGTTTCAATTCATAATGATAGTGGCATATCAAAACTTTGTCCAAATAATAATATTGAAAAAAGAAAACAGTAATTTGAACTTCTCTTCATAGGAAGGGTTAGTATTTGTAAATTATGACAGTCCTTGGACCAAAAATTAAAATCGGCTTACCTGAAGAACCATATGGAGTAAATATATGAAATCAGTCACACTTCTCACTGCAGCAATTCCTGTAGCTAAGGACCAGTTCAAGACTATGCATTTGTAATCCTGTGTTGGAGAGAAACATGGACCTTAACTCATAATGTGAAACAAAATTCATACATGTATATTATGCAAAAATAGCAAGACTAATAATAAACCAAACTCTAGATAAACATTCTTCTGTATACGAAATTAATGCACCTTACAAAGTAAACATACAAGTGAATATGATCAAACATCGCACCATGTGAAGTTGCATTTGTACAGCATTTAATAACTAAACAGTGTAGGCGTAGAACTAAAGTGTTTGATGGACTATTAATGTATACATGGGACATGGGTTCAGAGTTATTCTTCAAAGCCCATACACAGGGTATCGCCCTCACTGATTCATAACCATTTTTGGAGTGTAGGGGTGTGAGCATGCATGTATGAACACCATGATTGAAAACCCAGTATTGAAGCCACTAGGTGAATGATATGAAAGCATATTACACTATAACCCAGAGTGTTTTTCACATAGTGGTATATGACCTTTAGGCAAACGCAACAAAAACTGAAGTAGAGGACAAAACCCATCATATACTGTCATCTAATCACAATCCATTAACTTCATCATGCCTTTTTGACATAACACAGAAGTTCAATGACTAATGACCAACACAAAATCATAGAGAATATTCCATATTGTTCTTCTAAGCAAGACCATTTACGAGATGGTAAAGCAGAAAAAGGGCAAAACTATCATCTAAAATGATCCTAATTATGAAACTAAGGCATTGTAATCATAACTTTTCCCAAGAGAAGTTGAGTTGAACTATAAAATTATGATTGACATACCTTTTCAACAGAAAACAAATAGAAAAATAGTGGATCAACAAAAATTGCCACCAAGCATGAAATGACAAAAAATTTGTTCCACTGCTGAACTATCTTGGTATGTGGATTCATGATAGGAAAATATGAATTAATAAATGTAGATAACTTTTTGCCCCATCCTTCAGAATCACCATATAAAATATTCTGCAGCTGCACAGATTAAAGGAAATGATTTCAAGTTCTAAAGTAGCTTATACTGATTCTAATACTGTAAAAATGTGAAACACATACGCAATCCAAAATATGAATTCTCCATCGATCTTTCGATAATATTCCAAAAAATTAATATCCAGAATTTACTTAAGAAGGAATGGTAAATAAGAAAATATTGCTTAACAGACGGCCATATGAGAAGTATGTGATTAAAAAATGGGAAAATGTGTCCTACCTCATGGCTTCTGTAACGTCCCGCCTTTTCGCACACTTTAAAACGACACACATGCCGATTCAAGCATACGCAAGGGCGGATTGTTATGGGGTAAATAAGAAAAACAGAGAAGAAATAAAACAAAATAGAATCTCACAGCGGAAGGATAAAATATAATAATAAATATACAATTCAAAACAGTTTACAAAATAGTTATTTCACTTATACAATGAACATCAGAGTCACACATACCAATACAACAATGCAGCGGAATATAAAGAGTGTGTGGTGCAATACTATATATAAATAATGCTGAATCTTCGTCTTCGTCCTCCAAGCTAAATCTGCTATCCTGAAATGCTCGGACTGACCCGAGCGAATTTGAAAAGACAAAAACACTCGAGTCAGACTAGAATATCTTATGTGAGTTAAATAAACAGAAATAAATATGAGTACAGTAACTCAAGAGATGCTCGGGATTTACATCTCCTAAGGATCCGTTAAACTATTTACTATGTAGTATATTGCGTTATTATAATAGTGTCTATTTATAAAATAAACTTACTTTTTAATAGCGTTAAGGGGTTACCCATATAGCCCTTAACACATAATAGTCCCAGTAGTCCGTCCAATATCATAGTCCCTCCTGATCGGGAAGCCACTAGAGGATACCACACGGGCTACGGGAGAAAACCAAACTCGTACAAGGCGCGATAGGGTAGGTGACACGGCACAACTAGGCAATGCCAGGGTAGATATACCAATTACGCTTCCGGGCCGATGGTAACGCGAAGCCGCAGCAACCGCCCACCTCGAAACAACTCCCCAAATCAAAAAAATAGAAGTGGCCACTGAATCAATCCAAAGTCATAGTATAATATCGAAGAGGAGGGTCCGATCAGAGGAATGACCTCATTAACCCGTCGATCGCTCCTGTTTTAGCCACCTTATGCCAACTCACGGGAGTCGGGTCCACGTATTTACCTTACAGGAATCGTCGCCACCAACCTACTTCATTCTGGAATCTCCACCGCGTACACGGTTAGTCAAAGTGGTTTTCGGTATCGACAGAGAGTATGTCCATATCCGATCCCGGTCTCTTTGCCAACCCATCGTTATTATAACACCGCGGTTATTTAAAACAGTTTATACTTTAAAACCAGAATATAATCCATTTCAAAACCATAATATTACGATATCATTCCAAAACCCAAAACCATATTTTACCACTTATTCCAAATATAATTCCTTTCCAAAAATTAAAAGGCTTTAGCTTCATAATATCTGAAAATCGAATATTTTCAAAGCTTAATATTTTTGGAAATCCATAATTTCAAACCATAACTTTTAAACTCAAATGGTTTGGATATTCAACGGTATGCGAATTAAAAAGGTTTAACTTTACTGTTGCTTTATAAAGAAATAAATTACACGGCTTTCCAAATATTTCTTCTTTTAAAGTTAAACCAAAATCCAAAATATTACCTCAAGTCCCAAAACTATTTCAATTTTATATATATTTATATCCATTTTTGAGCATTAATATTTCAACTAAAGTTGGATTTTTATCCTTTCAAAATCAATATTCTATTAATTAATCTTGACCATTCACATAAAATCCATAATTAATAAAACTTCAATTTCTAGTAAAATATATATATATAAATTTTCCAATTCAAATTTTTACTAGAATATCCATTTCTATTTATTTTGGGAAAATCCAATTTCAAATATCATATCTTAAAATTTCCAACTTTACATTTAAACATAGGATATAAATTTACCAACTCCATTTTCTAAATTTCTTCCATTTCAATAAAGAAATTTATCCACCTTTTAAATTCCTAAAATTTAACTTCATAGGTATATAAATATGGAATAAAATATTTATACAATATAAAATTTAAGATTATTATAAACCGTATTCCATCCAAACCATAGAAATCACATTAAAATAGTTATACATAGACCGCGGTGCCTGTATATAATTTTCTATCCTATGGTCAAGTGATACGGATATTTATCATTTCAATCCGCAATTTAAAAATAAAACTTTGCGGTTTTATCATTTCAAACCACAATCCCGAATGAAATGAAAAATGTATGCTAACTTGCAGTTTAATGATATCCAAATAAACGTCCATTCAACAACACATCCATAATCCAATCACAAACGTCCATCATCCAATCACAAACATCCATCAATATCAATCAATAACAATATATGTTTGGTAATATACAACAGGTAATCATTGGCAGTTTTATTTAAAATTATATTTATCAACTATTAATCTAACAGTTTATATTCCCCAATAATTTATATAACTGTTAATCTATGCAGTTCATATGCAACAATAATTTCTAATAGCCAATTTATACGCAATCAATCAATTTAATGAACAGCTAAATTCAATAAAATGCAGTTCAACAGATATGGATGAAATAACATGCCAAAAGCTCATAAATAAATTTCTATTCATTTCTAAAATTTATTTAACAAACATAAAAGCTTCTAGTAATTGTGAGTGGGTTAAAACACTCACCTTTTGAATTTAAATCGAATTTAAACCCGATTTAAACCCAAAAATTTGCCCGTCTCAGAATTCATCCAAACCAGCGTCATCAGATCTGGAATTAAATTACGATCCTAACGCAAAAAAAATCGTGTGAATCCGATGTCGTATGAAAAAGTTATGATGAAAAATCGATTTAGAAACAAAATTAAAACTTAAACAGAATACCAAATTCACAACATAACAAAGGAGCCACGTCATCACACTCCAGGCCGCGTCCAGGTCCCTTGCAACCGAGACCTCCATTCGAACAGAGAAACATGCACAGTGTTGACCACGCATATCAAACTTTGACCGCCCATGGACACCACCTCCGGCCGCCGTTGGACAAGTCGACCCCACCATCGTGCTCCTCATGCCGAGACGCCTCCATCCCCCTGGGTCCGGTCGTCCAGATCTCCTCCGGCCGCCGTGGCTTTAAAACCCTAGTTGAATTTTCTAGGTAGATCCAACCGTTGATTCTCGACGAAACCTATATAGATGTGATCCCCATCGTCCATACTACAATACCCAGAAATAGAATTTCAATCCGATGAAGTTTGTGACAGCGTGATGAACGGTTTAGGGCTGTTTGAATTTATTCTGGATGAACGACAGCTCCAATTGAAAAACGAATTACACCATGAGATTATGCGTATCGAATACTTCAACATATATTTTTTTGAGAATTTTATGAGGTGTTTGAATTTTCACTGAATTTTGGATTGAAGCAGATCTGGATTTTGCAACCATTAAGGAGAAAGAGGAGATGAAGAAATATGTACGTACAGACAATGACAATAGAAAGGAGGCTAGGGTTTATCATGGTATACTTATAGATAGGCTAGAGGTAGGGTAGCTAGACTGGATACGCGAACGTACGGAATAAAACACGGCCCAAAAAGCCCGCTATGTCTCTGGAATCGAAATTGTTAAAACTATATATCCAAATAGGTGTTTTAAAATATTCTGAACGCAATGGAAAAAGTTTCGCGACCAAATTCGATCGTATGAAGAAGTTATGCTGAAAACAAGATTTCCAAATTGATTTCAAATTGATTTTAATAAAATTGATTTCAAGGCGTTTCGCGTCCGTACGATCAAACGACAAGTCCGATCGATACGAAAATTGAAACCCTATAATAATTCACCGATACGGATCCGATGAAACTTGTTTCGTCGAAATCCGAGTCCGTGACAAAATGGCTATTTTTAATGTTTATTAAATCAATTAAATAAATCATAAAATCCAATTTTATATTTTCAACTTCTAATATTGGCCAAATTTCATTTCTTAGATAATTCAATCAATTCCAATTGATTTAACAAGCTTGGATTATGAATTAAAATTTATAAATATATTAATTTGCAGCGTTAATATCCGCACTTTCTTATTATTTGGAAATTAAAATCTTTATTCTTAAACTCAATTATTAATTCCTATACTCTTATATTCTCGTCTTAAATCCAATTAGATAAATATTTTTGATTTCCATTCCAACTCCTTTGATTTCAAATAAACTTTTTACCATAAGTTATATTCCAAAATATTAATAACTTTATCTCCATTTATTCGCCTTAATTTATTTAAGTCAAATCCTTAATTAAACTCTATTGCAATGTTTTCAAATATCATTCCCTCCTTTCTCTTAACTATTTTTTTTTTATTCAAATCTTAATGAATTCAATACTATCAGTTTGATAAATCCATTAAATTCATTCAATAGTTTACAAATTCCAATCTAAATTCAATAACGTAATAATTTACGTTTAATTCCATTTTATATGTATTAAATACCATTTGTTGGATTTAATATTCAAATTATAAATAAAATCTTGCTTTCTAAAGTTGTATCAACCATGGTCCAACTAAATTTGAATTAGCTTTAACTTTAATTTATGGACTTAACTATTGCAACAAATCCAAATAAATAAATAAGGTTTGATTCCTATATTAACTTCTTGTTGTCAATTAACTTTTTATGGTGAATATGAAATTCAATGTAAAATTGACACCTTTATATCCACTTGATTTCACCATTTCATCTTTTTATTATTAAATCCGTTATAGCCGAATGCATGAATTTAACATACATAAATATTTTCAAACTCAACTTAAATCTCACTTAACTTAATAATAAACGTTTAAATTTCCTTAATTGCAAAAATCCAATTACCTTCATTCCTTTACTCTCATAGATAAAATCTTGTTTTAAAACTTTACTATAACCCATAGTCTCATTGTATTAGGAATTTACACTACATGTAAAGTAAATTTTTATCAGTAAAGATCTTACACACTATGTCCCATAAGTTTAGATTTCACAAATTTAGCTACTGCGTTAATTCTAATTTAAGTAGCACAAATGTTCATATACCTTGAAATCATTCTCAATTTCCCAACTCAATTAATTATGCCTTACAATGTGTTTCAAATATAAAGGTATTTTATACTAACAGTTATCATACTCAAAATTATACGCTTATAACTAATTCCTACATTTGCATAATTGTATTAAGTTAGAATGTTTATTGAGGTTTATGCATTTCCAAATTTTGTACTGATTCCACCCAATTATTACTCACAGAACGTTAAATTATTAAATGACCATTTATTAAAGTTAAATTCCCTTAATTGCTTCAATTGCTTGTTATTATATATAATTTCCATTCTTACCATTATAAATTCATTAACGTATTTACACATCTCTATCTTTCAATTTTTAATAACCAAACTGATTACAAACCCTGTTTCTATCAATTTCCATAAATATGTTCAAACTATACTTTTGTTTACATATAATAATTTTTATGTTTCTATCAGTTTTCTTCTCCTTTCACTTCAGGCATATTTTATTACTATCTACACTAATTACATCTTTGTATTAATGAACGCAATTCAAATTAATATTTATACTAACATTCACCAATTCAACGTTTGTTTGTTTCTTAAAATTAACTTTAACTCAATTTGCCAATTTACATTATCCATATCTTATTATCATAAACTTTTATAGTTACACAAAATGCAACTACTATACCAAATCTCTACATTTATTCATAATCAAATTAGAAATTATATTAATTAAATTTATTAATAGTATTAATTTAGCGGGTCGTTACACTCTCCCCCACTCAAAACTTTTCGTCCCCGAAAAGGAAAAGAAGGGAGGAGGAAGAATAACAGTACATCTTATTTCAGATATTAACTTATAAACAATATTTTACTGGATTAATTTCTTTTAATGAAATATACTTCTTTTTATAATCATCATATCCTTTAATACTTGAATTATTAAAGTTGGAAAAATATTTTCACAAAATTCTAAGTCCAAAATTTTCTGAAAATTTTGGCAGAGTCTCCTTTGTACGGAGGGACTCTGGAGAAAATATAATATCCAAGTATACAAATGTATTACACATATTATCCAAAATAAAACATCCCACATGGGAAAAATATATAAAATAGCGCTTTTAAACGTAATCCGAAAACGTACCTATTTGTCGGGCAATATACGCTTATTATTTTTGTGGAACCAAAGCAGTAGCAGTGGCTTCCATCACCTGTATTCACTTATAAAATCTAAAAGGTTAAATATTTATTTTACAGTGACTGTTTAGGTAGATTCAATCATTCATATTCAATCAAATGCCACAACCATACATTTCAACAAACAGCACACACTACAAACAAACAATCATTCAATCAAACAAACAATCAGTTGTTCGGGTTCAAATTCTGAAGTTGTACGAATGAAGAATAACTATCAAGTGCATCCGTTGCTCAACAGCCTTAGATGGAACAAAGATAGATTATTTGTTCATTCAACAACTCCAAAATTCCTTACTCAACAACCACATCAATCCAACAATCCAAATCAACACCAAAATAGCTTATTATACATTTATTTCATAATTCAGTGGTTTGATTTCTTTCCTTCATTTATGAGGGATTTCTTTGTTTCTGACAAGTTTTATTTTCCAATTATCACAAAAATCCTTTATATTTGTATTTCCCTTTTTATTACTTAAGTTTCCTTTTATTACTTAAGTCTATAAAATAAAATCTCATTAATAACAACAATATTCTGAATATCTTTATTTTATGGTTCAACAAACATATATTCGTTTTATAACTACAACTTCAACTTGCCCTTAAATTCTTAATCTGCTAATATTCTTTCTTATAAGTGGAAGTTTTTCTTTCTCTATTAACTATGGATTACAGTCATTTAAAATTTTCCTACTTTCCATTATATTAGAATAGGGGAGAGTTAAAACATACTTAAGTGGAAAATCATAAAATAAATTCTTATTTTGAATTTCATGTTATATACTCAGGTTCATATCATCTATTAATAATTCTTAACTTTATTTTAAATAAAATTTCAATTATAACCTAAGTTTATACCATTAAATTCTTATTACAACAGTAGTTTATTGAATACTTCTTTTTTCTAAATTACTGCCTGTAAAATATTCAATCCCAATTTCTTATTCAACATTTCAACTTTTATATATGGGTAAGTTATTTATGTTAAAGAAGATGCAATTGACTTATACAAGTTAAATCTCCATTCTTTTAATTCATTCATTCTTCAATAAATCTTTTCCATTATTTATCAGTTAAAAACTTTTACTTCACTTATACCTAGCATTATTTTCTTACTTAAATTAGAGGTTTCCATCCATTTATTACTTAACTTTTAATTCACTAACAAATTTTAAGCAATTAATTAATGGAAAAATTAGAATTTAAATACTGGGTCAAATTTCAATTTATTTCAAAATAATAGATAAATAAGGTCTTACAACTCAATCTCTCTAATTATATTTAGAACAATAAAAGAAAATTTTTCGAAAATTTCAAAATAGATCTGCAGCAGTATTTACTGCAGTGGCCTTTCCCCTTTTGAAACTCGAAAATGAAAGTCGATGATGCGGCCGTCATCACCGAATTTATTTTCCAGCGACACAGAGAAAAGTACAAAATTTATTTCTCCAAAATCTTCTTTTGAAACAATTCTTCCAAATTATACTATATTTATATTAGAAATTACTTATAAACCAAATCAATAAATTTCACAAATTCTTTGGAAACAAATTTCAAAAACCCCGGACTTAAGTTCTAAAATCTCCAAATTTGGTTTGTTATAGTTTCACTTAGCTTCGATTATTATAAATATTTTATTTCCTAACACCCAATCTATAGCAACCAAATATATATATCTTTATAAAATATTTTTATATATAGAAAATATAATAGGCAAAATTATTTCATTCACCTATATTAAAAACGGATATTATGTCGGTCTGTCCTATTAAGTGTTTAGAAATCCCTATTGATGGCATAGCGTCCCATGCATCAACCAGAATTTATAAATACAAAACGGAACAGATTAACACAATATAAAAAATCTTTTTATAAAACTAACAAATACGCTCTCTCATATATATACACTCAGCGACTCCCATAGGATATTTCTACCCTATTAACAAAGGGTCAAACCCCACAAAGCCAAGGTTTATCGCTAAACCAAAGCTCTGATACCAGATGTAACGTCCCGCCTTTTCGCACACTTTAAAACGACACACATGCCGATTCAAGCATACGCAAGGGCGGATTGTTATGGGGTAAATAAGAAAAACAGAGAAGAAATAAAACAAAATAGAATCTCACAGCGGAAGGATAAAATATAATAATAAATATACAATTCAAAACAGTTTACAAAATAGTTATTTCACTTATACAATGAACATCAGAGTCACACATACCAATACAACAATGCAGCGGAATATAAAGAGTGTGTGGTGCAATACTATATATAAATAATGCTGAATCTTCGTCTTCGTCCTCCAAGCTAAATCTGCTATCCTGAAATGCTCGGACTGACCCGAGCGAATTTGAAAAGACAAAAACACTCGAGTCAGACTAGAATATCTTATGTGAGTTAAATAAACAGAAATAAATATGAGTACAGTAACTCAAGAGATGCTCGGGATTTACATCTCCTAAGGATCCGTTAAACTATTTACTATGTAGTATATTGCGTTATTATAATAGTGTCTATTTATAAAATAAACTTACTTTTTAATAGCGTTAAGGGGTTACCCATATAGCCCTTAACACATAATAGTCCCAGTAGTCCGTCCAATATCATAGTCCCTCCTGATCGGGAAGCCACTAGAGGATACCACACGGGCTACGGGAGAAAACCAAACTCGTACAAGGCGCGATAGGGTAGGTGACACGGCACAACTAGGCAATGCCAGGGTAGATATACCAATTACGCTTCCGGGCCGATGGTAACGCGAAGCCGCAGCAACCGCCCACCTCGAAACAACTCCCCAAATCAAAAAAATAGAAGTGGCCACTGAATCAATCCAAAGTCATAGTATAATATCGAAGAGGAGGGTCCGATCAGAGGAATGACCTCATTAACCCGTCGATCGCTCCTGTTTTAGCCACCTTATGCCAACTCACGGGAGTCGGGTCCACGTATTTACCTTACAGGAATCGTCGCCACCAACCTACTTCATTCTGGAATCTCCACCGCGTACACGGTTAGTCAAAGTGGTTTTCGGTATCGACAGAGAGTATGTCCATATCCGATCCCGGTCTCTTTGCCAACCCATCGTTATTATAACACCGCGGTTATTTAAAACAGTTTATACTTTAAAACCAGAATATAATCCATTTCAAAACCATAATATTACGATATCATTCCAAAACCCAAAACCATATTTTACCACTTATTCCAAATATAATTCCTTTCCAAAAATTAAAAGGCTTTAGCTTCATAATATCTGAAAATCGAATATTTTCAAAGCTTAATATTTTTGGAAATCCATAATTTCAAACCATAACTTTTAAACTCAAATGGTTTGGATATTCAACGGTATGCGAATTAAAAAGGTTTAACTTTACTGTTGCTTTATAAAGAAATAAATTACACGGCTTTCCAAATATTTCTTCTTTTAAAGTTAAACCAAAATCCAAAATATTACCTCAAGTCCCAAAACTATTTCAATTTTATATATATTTATATCCATTTTTGAGCATTAATATTTCAACTAAAGTTGGATTTTTATCCTTTCAAAATCAATATTCTATTAATTAATCTTGACCATTCACATAAAATCCATAATTAATAAAACTTCAATTTCTAGTAAAATATATATATATAAATTTTCCAATTCAAATTTTTACTAGAATATCCATTTCTATTTATTTTGGGAAAATCCAATTTCAAATATCATATCTTAAAATTTCCAACTTTACATTTAAACATAGGATATAAATTTACCAACTCCATTTTCTAAATTTCTTCCATTTCAATAAAGAAATTTATCCACCTTTTAAATTCCTAAAATTTAACTTCATAGGTATATAAATATGGAATAAAATATTTATACAATATAAAATTTAAGATTATTATAAACCGTATTCCATCCAAACCATAGAAATCACATTAAAATAGTTATACATAGACCGCGGTGCCTGTATATAATTTTCTATCCTATGGTCAAGTGATACGGATATTTATCATTTCAATCCGCAATTTAAAAATAAAACTTTGCGGTTTTATCATTTCAAACCACAATCCCGAATGAAATGAAAAATGTATGCTAACTTGCAGTTTAATGATATCCAAATAAACGTCCATTCAACAACACATCCATAATCCAATCACAAACGTCCATCATCCAATCACAAACATCCATCAATATCAATCAATAACAATATATGTTTGGTAATATACAACAGGTAATCATTGGCAGTTTTATTTAAAATTATATTTATCAACTATTAATCTAACAGTTTATATTCCCCAATAATTTATATAACTGTTAATCTATGCAGTTCATATGCAACAATAATTTCTAATAGCCAATTTATACGCAATCAATCAATTTAATGAACAGCTAAATTCAATAAAATGCAGTTCAACAGATATGGATGAAATAACATGCCAAAAGCTCATAAATAAATTTCTATTCATTTCTAAAATTTATTTAACAAACATAAAAGCTTCTAGTAATTGTGAGTGGGTTAAAACACTCACCTTTTGAATTTAAATCGAATTTAAACCCGATTTAAACCCAAAAATTTGCCCGTCTCAGAATTCATCCAAACCAGCGTCATCAGATCTGGAATTAAATTACGATCCTAACGCAAAAAAAATCGTGTGAATCCGATGTCGTATGAAAAAGTTATGATGAAAAATCGATTTAGAAACAAAATTAAAACTTAAACAGAATACCAAATTCACAACATAACAAAGGAGCCACGTCATCACACTCCAGGCCGCGTCCAGGTCCCTTGCAACCGAGACCTCCATTCGAACAGAGAAACATGCACAGTGTTGACCACGCATATCAAACTTTGACCGCCCATGGACACCACCTCCGGCCGCCGTTGGACAAGTCGACCCCACCATCGTGCTCCTCATGCCGAGACGCCTCCATCCCCCTGGGTCCGGTCGTCCAGATCTCCTCCGGCCGCCGTGGCTTTAAAACCCTAGTTGAATTTTCTAGGTAGATCCAACCGTTGATTCTCGACGAAACCTATATAGATGTGATCCCCATCGTCCATACTACAATACCCAGAAATAGAATTTCAATCCGATGAAGTTTGTGACAGCGTGATGAACGGTTTAGGGCTGTTTGAATTTATTCTGGATGAACGACAGCTCCAATTGAAAAACGAATTACACCATGAGATTATGCGTATCGAATACTTCAACATATATTTTTTTGAGAATTTTATGAGGTGTTTGAATTTTCACTGAATTTTGGATTGAAGCAGATCTGGATTTTGCAACCATTAAGGAGAAAGAGGAGATGAAGAAATATGTACGTACAGACAATGACAATAGAAAGGAGGCTAGGGTTTATCATGGTATACTTATAGATAGGCTAGAGGTAGGGTAGCTAGACTGGATACGCGAACGTACGGAATAAAACACGGCCCAAAAAGCCCGCTATGTCTCTGGAATCGAAATTGTTAAAACTATATATCCAAATAGGTGTTTTAAAATATTCTGAACGCAATGGAAAAAGTTTCGCGACCAAATTCGATCGTATGAAGAAGTTATGCTGAAAACAAGATTTCCAAATTGATTTCAAATTGATTTTAATAAAATTGATTTCAAGGCGTTTCGCGTCCGTACGATCAAACGACAAGTCCGATCGATACGAAAATTGAAACCCTATAATAATTCACCGATACGGATCCGATGAAACTTGTTTCGTCGAAATCCGAGTCCGTGACAAAATGGCTATTTTTAATGTTTATTAAATCAATTAAATAAATCATAAAATCCAATTTTATATTTTCAACTTCTAATATTGGCCAAATTTCATTTCTTAGATAATTCAATCAATTCCAATTGATTTAACAAGCTTGGATTATGAATTAAAATTTATAAATATATTAATTTGCAGCGTTAATATCCGCACTTTCTTATTATTTGGAAATTAAAATCTTTATTCTTAAACTCAATTATTAATTCCTATACTCTTATATTCTCGTCTTAAATCCAATTAGATAAATATTTTTGATTTCCATTCCAACTCCTTTGATTTCAAATAAACTTTTTACCATAAGTTATATTCCAAAATATTAATAACTTTATCTCCATTTATTCGCCTTAATTTATTTAAGTCAAATCCTTAATTAAACTCTATTGCAATGTTTTCAAATATCATTCCCTCCTTTCTCTTAACTATTTTTTTTTTATTCAAATCTTAATGAATTCAATACTATCAGTTTGATAAATCCATTAAATTCATTCAATAGTTTACAAATTCCAATCTAAATTCAATAACGTAATAATTTACGTTTAATTCCATTTTATATGTATTAAATACCATTTGTTGGATTTAATATTCAAATTATAAATAAAATCTTGCTTTCTAAAGTTGTATCAACCATGGTCCAACTAAATTTGAATTAGCTTTAACTTTAATTTATGGACTTAACTATTGCAACAAATCCAAATAAATAAATAAGGTTTGATTCCTATATTAACTTCTTGTTGTCAATTAACTTTTTATGGTGAATATGAAATTCAATGTAAAATTGACACCTTTATATCCACTTGATTTCACCATTTCATCTTTTTATTATTAAATCCGTTATAGCCGAATGCATGAATTTAACATACATAAATATTTTCAAACTCAACTTAAATCTCACTTAACTTAATAATAAACGTTTAAATTTCCTTAATTGCAAAAATCCAATTACCTTCATTCCTTTACTCTCATAGATAAAATCTTGTTTTAAAACTTTACTATAACCCATAGTCTCATTGTATTAGGAATTTACACTACATGTAAAGTAAATTTTTATCAGTAAAGATCTTACACACTATGTCCCATAAGTTTAGATTTCACAAATTTAGCTACTGCGTTAATTCTAATTTAAGTAGCACAAATGTTCATATACCTTGAAATCATTCTCAATTTCCCAACTCAATTAATTATGCCTTACAATGTGTTTCAAATATAAAGGTATTTTATACTAACAGTTATCATACTCAAAATTATACGCTTATAACTAATTCCTACATTTGCATAATTGTATTAAGTTAGAATGTTTATTGAGGTTTATGCATTTCCAAATTTTGTACTGATTCCACCCAATTATTACTCACAGAACGTTAAATTATTAAATGACCATTTATTAAAGTTAAATTCCCTTAATTGCTTCAATTGCTTGTTATTATATATAATTTCCATTCTTACCATTATAAATTCATTAACGTATTTACACATCTCTATCTTTCAATTTTTAATAACCAAACTGATTACAAACCCTGTTTCTATCAATTTCCATAAATATGTTCAAACTATACTTTTGTTTACATATAATAATTTTTATGTTTCTATCAGTTTTCTTCTCCTTTCACTTCAGGCATATTTTATTACTATCTACACTAATTACATCTTTGTATTAATGAACGCAATTCAAATTAATATTTATACTAACATTCACCAATTCAACGTTTGTTTGTTTCTTAAAATTAACTTTAACTCAATTTGCCAATTTACATTATCCATATCTTATTATCATAAACTTTTATAGTTACACAAAATGCAACTACTATACCAAATCTCTACATTTATTCATAATCAAATTAGAAATTATATTAATTAAATTTATTAATAGTATTAATTTAGCGGGTCGTTACAGCTTCTATACCTCAAAAGAGTAGAAATAAGGAAGACAGATTAGTTCTACCTATAACTGTTGCCATCATCTCCTCCAATGGTGATTCTTTTAATAGTTCAATCCAAAAGGTGATTTTATTAACCATAAAAAAATTCACGCATTACTAAATTCAGCCAACTAATATCTGCACCTCAGACTCATCAACATAATAAAACGATACTTTCCATCTTTCACAACCATTGCCCTTAAGGTAATGCACATGGGGTGGCAATCACAAGTTATTTCAAGCATTTAAATATTATATCCAGTTAACATTACCCAAAAAAAAGTTTGCAATTGTAAAATGTAAAAAGGTAACAACACACTTTCACAAAAAATTCAAACTTTGTAACAAATACAAATAATGAGATGTAAAACCAGGAACATAAAGAGTTTAAAAAATAACCTTAGCATCAAGATGGAGTGAACTCTTATATGTGCTCTTTTTAACTTTGTAGGCAGCAGGACAACTTGTACAATCTGGATTATTGCATAGCCCCAATGGCCCAGACATTAGCAAATGATCATTTCCTGCTCCATGGTGAATAGTTACTTCTGGCATGATTGCTAATGGTTTGCTATGTGGTTTACCACTACGAGGTGGTAGACTGTTTATAGGTGGTCCTACAAAGTGAGATGATCTTTCACCACGTAGAGGACCAGTGTGGCATACAAAAGCATCGTCACATTCAAAAGACGAGTAACCAGGTATAGACAATGAAGTACTCCGAGTTGTACGTTTTTTTGATTCATTATTTTCATTCAAGAGCATGGGGATCTTATCCGAAACCCATTCAGCCATTCCCCAGGAAAAGTATTCTGAAAAAGAAAATTCAGACAGTGTTTGGGAATAAGGTATAATTTCATCATAAGATCTGTAACAGATTAACAGGGACTTCGGCAAGCGCTCATATGTAGGAAAAATAGCTTATAACCATTGCAAACTTCAAGATTTTAGAAACAGTTTTTTTTTTTAAGTAGTAAGCTGAAAAGTAACTTGTATTTAACATATTTTGTCTTTTACTACAGACTTATCAAAATTTCTACTCATCTATCCATGTGCTTTTCACTTAAAACTACCTCAAATCACAAACCAACAGTACTTCTCAGTAGTTTGCAAAGTTGTGTCTAAAGGGACTCTAAAGGAAACAAGTATAAATTTTGCCATATTAAACCCTACAGACACAAACAAGCAATGGGTAAATCTACTAGCCCCCCAGCATTTTCCTTTCCCACCCCAGCTGCAACTA
Organism: Allium cepa; assembly: GCA_030765085.1. Classification (NCBI taxonomy): domain Eukaryota; kingdom Viridiplantae; phylum Streptophyta; class Magnoliopsida; order Asparagales; family Amaryllidaceae; genus Allium; species Allium cepa. The sequence continues at coordinate 1,053,290,594 of CM060939.1, forward strand.
AAAAAAATAAAAATTCCTAGTTTGCCCCTATATATTCCATACAATATGTCACAGTGCTTATTCTCTTCTTCATTATCAAGCCGTTTACAATATTGTATGGAGTTTCATCTCTATATCTAATTTATTCCATGAATTCAATATGAAGAAAATTTTGATTCAGTTCTACAAACTCCAAAAATTATTTAATCATTAAAAAAACATATATATTATAAATTTCATCCTAGGAAGAAGGAACAATATTTTCTTTTAATGATTAAATTTTTAATTTTTTGAGGATGATAAAATTTAAAGTAAGTCTTTGAAGAAGGTAAGATATAGAGTAACAATTAAATGCAACAAAAATGAGAAAAAAAGATGAAGGAGAAGAACGGAAAATTTTGTTAAAAGATAAAGTGGAAAAAATATTGTGAGGTGGAAAAGAACGATTAGGGTTAATCATTAGGTCTGTCAATAGATACCCGAAATATCTAAAATCTGTCCGCATCCATATTCGAAAAGCGGATAAATATCCGATATATAAAAGAAAAAAAGGTACGGAAGGTGTCCGCATTCGAAAATTATCCGTACGGTTTTTGTCAACATTTTACTTCATATTTTGTGTATTTTAGTACAACGATAGACATGTGTTTATTTTTTATTAAGCTAATAGATTGTATTATATGACTTTAATGCGTATTAATTGCTTAAAACTATTTATTGTCATTCTATTTGTTTATTTTCACACTTTTATAATCAATAGGATTGAAAAAAATATGCTAAATCAAAATTTTCTAGTGATATTTCTCGATTTATCAATCGTTAGCGTATAGAATAATTATCCGATATCCGTCCGCATCGCGGATTCAGATATCCGATATCCGAAAATGATTTCGAACGCGTATGCGGGTATGACACTACCTGTACCCGAAAGTACTTGTTTACATGCCTATTAATCACTGTAGCCACAAGCAATGTGTGTAAAGAGAAAGGGACAGGTTTACTCTTATCCGCTTGAATTCAGTTTTAAGTTACCAGGGGTAGTTTCATATCAAAATAGCCATAGTACAGGAACTTAATACTTCATTGTCAACGGAGACAATGATGAATAAACTAAACATACAAGGGGCTTTTAAGAATTTCGACAGTATCCAAGCGTATATGAACCAAAATTTTACAACTAAACAGCAATTGACACAGTTATACCATAATATCATGCACTGAAAAGAAAAACAATAAACTAAAGTAGAAGAAAATTTTGTGCAAGAGTGAAAATTTTCACATGAAAGATAACGGTAAGATAATCCATGGCAAAGGTTAAAAAACGAACCGCGATAGGAGGTGATTTCGAATCGTAGGATACAGAGGAGAATGACGATCACATCTAGCGCGAGAAAGTAAACAGAGCAAGAGGGGAGAGAAAGATACTCGACGACGAAGACTTCAAGGGACTTACTGTGCAGCGTTTTCTTTTCTTTTCCTTTTTAAACCGCTTCATATTAATTTTTCTTTGTTTAACTTCCTTCCGCTTTCCCTGACCACGCCACTTGCCCCTACAAGATATATTAAAGATAATTACATAATAGTGGTTATTTGCTTATTTTCTGCTAATGGGCTGAACCTATGGTATTTACGAACTAATTGTATCGACGAGAAAACCATTCCACATTCCAACGCTTAGGGTTTTACCTAACAAAGAGCTCGAGTAGGCTCAGTTTGTTTGAAATGCTAAATTCTGAATTTTGATTGCTGAATTTTGAAGTCTGAATGCTGATTGTTGAATGCTAAATTCTGAATAGTCGCTTGCTTTTTTGTTTTCATTCAGTATTAAGAATAAAAAACAACATTCAGCATTCAGAACAAAAAATAAGCACTAAAAATCTTCTAAATTATTTTGTCTGAATAGATAGTTTTATTCAAAACATTAAAAAAAACAAATAACATAGGAAGTTCTGATTTTTAAATCAGAACTTAGATTCAGAACTTCTTATTAAAAACTTATTAAAAACAAACGCAGACCATGAATTCCAGATAATCATATTTTCATGTTTCAAAAATGACTACAACTTTGAATACGAGCAGTACAATTCTAGGGAACTCCTACCGACTTAAAATTACTAAGGAGTCAAATGTATAATAATATTATGCATGGGCAATAATATCTTTGTTTTGGATCGAAACCAATTACTCCTGCATCTCGTTACTCCCACAATCAACAAAACCCTATAAACAACCAAGAAATTTACACCCCAAAAAATTTCAAACTTAATTTCTTGCCGTCACGAGGATAAAGAAAACTACTATAGATCTTGAAAGAATGCTAGGAGGCTGAAAGGTTTTTTTTCCTGCGCTTTTCCTTTTCGAATGTCGGTTGTACAATCAACAAAACCCTATAAACAACCAAGAAATTTACACCCCAAAAAATTTCAAACTTAATTTCTTATAGTCACGAGGATAAAGAAAACTACTGTAGATTCTGAAAGAATGCTAAGGAGGACTGAAAGGTTTTTTTTCCATGCTTTTCCTTTTCGAATGTCGGTTGTATAATTGTTGGTAAGGATGAAGTATGTTGGAAAAGGGAATAATGAATGAGACATTAATGCTTGGGGAATATGAATAGTCCAATAGCCTGTCATAAATATTAAAATATGCATATATATACACACACACACACATATATGTGTGTATCAAAATGCGATGGCCATAATAGTTATATAGTTTTTAAAGAGTTGGAGAGAGAGACCAACTTAGCGGGTGGTGCGCACCAACGCTCACCTCCGTGCCCATGGATAAATGGGCATTTGAGGCGTATTGTGGCACTCAGCACTTTGCAATTGGCGATTCAGTTTGAAATCAAAACAAGATTTTTATTTTTCCGTGCCTGTTTCTGTGGACGAATGGACATTTGAGGGCTATTGTGACACTTAACACTTTGCAGTTGGCAGTTCAGTTTGAAATCAGAACAAGATTTTTATTTTTACGCCAACAGAAAAAAACAGTCAAACCGTCGTGTCTCACCAAACAAAAAGAAGAGTCGACAATGTTTCAGCAAAGCAATGATAATTCCACAGTAACACAACCTATGACAAGCAATTATAGTAGAACTATGGTTCCAACTGTGGCTCGGTCTCATGGAAAAGCCTAAAAAGTTCACTGTGATGGACTTCAAACGCTTACAACAAAAGATGTTATTCTATCTGACAACTCTATTTAGTATGTTCGAGTTAAAGAAGCTAATCCATTTTCTAGTTCATTGTTTTATTCCAAGATGGGAAATCTCTATTTAATATATATGTGTATGTGTGATGAAGTGAAATGATTGTCATGAATGCTTATTTATATGTTGTGCATCAAGTGTTGATTGTTAATATCGTTGTTTAACAAGTTACGTTAAATACACGTCGATATTACACAAGAAAATCACTTTTCGAATCAAGTTATAAAAGTAAATATGAAATCATTAAACCTCTTGAAAATGATTAGAAACGTTTTTAATCGTTATCATTTAACTTGTCTCAACAAGTTTAAAATAGAAATTGAAAAATCGAGCTAAAACTAGGCGCGTTGCGTAATGGTAGTTCGCAATTTCGCGCCGTAGAATTCAAATGGGTATATAAAGTGGAATATAGCTCGGAATTCTTCGTAGTAAGAATTTTTCTGGACTATTATTGTTTGCGTAAAAAATGGTCACAAACACCCAATACCGTGAAAGCACCAGTGTATGAATATAAATCAGCGATATTCAAACACAAATCACAGATCTCAGCAAATAACCCAAATACGTTTGCACAAAAGATGGGCAAACAACTCCAAGTTGTATGATTTAGTTGATTTTATGTTGTTCGTAATGATTTAGGTGGTTTATGCAAATACGTAAAAAGCAGGGACTGAACTGTAAAAGACACACAGATTTATAGTGGTTCGGCCAAAATGTGCCTACGTCCACTTTATATGTTATTCTCCTTTTCCAATCCGATTACGAGTACAAAGCTTGTAGTACAAGTGTATGAAAGTTGTTTGAAAGTTCCTTCCAGGTTTGAGCTCTCAAAAACTCCCCCCCCCCCATTGTTGTACCCCTGCCCCTTTATTTATAGAGTGAGGCTGGGGGCGGAGGTCTTGGATGTATATAGCTGCTGGTGGGCTTGGGCTGATGCAATCTGGCCTTGCAGCATTCTGGTTCGGCAGCGTCTTGGTTCGGCGGTGAGTGGTAACATGGGTGATTCGGCAGGTAGTGGAGATAGGGGTTCGGTGGTAGGTTGGACCGGTGGTAGCGTGGAGATGGAGCTGGACCGGTGGTTGGTTCGGTAGTATGGTAGGTAGAGGAGGTTGGTTCGGCAGTAGTTAGTCCGGCAGCTGGTTCGGTATGGTTGGTTCGGTAGGTAGTGGAGACAAGGGTGATTCGGCAGTGGAATGGAGGCAGGGGTGATTCGGCAGTGGCGTGGAGAGGTGGTGGTTCGGTGAGGGTACTACCGAATGGAGCTTATAGAATGCCGAATGATCCCTTCATATTCGAGAATGCCGAATGAGCCTTCGGATCCGAGAATGCCGAATGAACCAGGGGGAGTTCGAATACCGAACGAACTCTTGCCTCGCTTCCAATCGATTTTCAATCCCGACATCCATCATTCCTTGCCAGTTTGTTGATATTCTAGTTTTGACCAAAAAATGGGATAACAATTATACCCATAATTTTCCGTCAAAGAAAAAAAATCAAGTTTTCATCTTATAGATTTTCAGATAAGTCCAAAGCAAATTTTAAAAAATATCACAGTTTTGCAGTTTAATGACAAAAGTTTAAAAATGATTTAAAATGAACATTTCAAATGTTTAAAATCATAAAAAAATATTATAAATCTTTTAAAATGTTTAAAAGAGAATTTGAGTTATATACATAAATTTAAAAATGATATAAAAAGTCATTTTAATCAATATAGCATTTAAAAACTTTTCGCAGCACTTTCCACAACACTTTTTCAATAACTTTTAAAATATGATTTCAAACTTCACAATTCTTTTTCAAACATTTACAAATATTTTATGATAAATAAAATAAGTGTTGTAAAAATGATTTAAAGGGTTTTTGATTTAGTTAAAAGAGTTTAAATAAATTAACTTAAAGGAAAACTACTATAAGCAAATGATTTAATCTTGTGGCCCTAATATGCCGACGAGTACACCTGATTTTTCTATTCGTGGGATCTGGCTGATGGACATAAACTAAGGAGATGTTTAAGAACAATCAACGCCATGGCTCATCTAGCCTCCTCCAAATGAGGTATAAATAAGGTCGAAATGTTAGAAACGAATTAAGTATAAAAGATTACACTTTTTAAATTTAAACAGTTTGGATCATATAGAACTAATCTCCTTATACTTGGTGTTAACTCCTCTTTTGAGCGACCTGGCGACCTAAAAAGTAAGCGAACTAACAACCTAACTTCATAAGCGACCCAGAAATCTAATGGACTCAGCGATCTAATGACTTGACGATCTAAAGATAGAACACCGCTAACGACTTAAAGGATTAACGACCTAATGAGATGAGCGACCTAACAAGTGTGCAACTTAACGACCTAAAGATGGAACGGTCTTAACAACCTAAGGATGAAGCGGCTTAACAACCTAAAGATGGAACGGTCTTAACGACCTAAGGACTCGACGACCTAATAAGGTAAAATGGGAACGACCTAGCGACTCAAGCATGAAGCGGCACAGCACGAAACAACTCAAGCGACTTATAGGAGGGCGAGCGACCTAATAACCTAGCGACCTAGCGTATTAAAACAAAGGAAGACTGCATGCGTTCACTTTCGTACATTAGGTCGCTTACGAGTTAAACAAGGTCGAGATAACTTCATATGCCATCTTCTCCTTAGGTCGTTCACGACCTAAGACTTGCCAGAGTGTTCAAATGATCAAATAAGCCTCTGTTAAGCCGTAAACCGTGACCTATGACCTACCCTAGGTCGCCCACGACCTACCGACTCACTCGGAAGAAACCAAGTGCTGCCCTGTTGAGCCGTATGTCGTGTCCTCTAGGTCGCTCGCGACCTACGACCCACACTTAGGTCGTTCGCGACCTACGACCCAGTCCAGATTCTCCCCTATAAATACAGCACTAGCTCCAACTGAAAGAGGATCTTTTGGCTCATTTCTGGAATGCCAATACTCTACTGAATTCTCGACTCACTCGACACTTCAAACACGAAAGACATCTCAACAAACTTCAAGAGGAAATCTAACATAACCGACATGGATTCAAAGACTTCTTCTACATCGGAGTTCTAGTTATTTGTCCCATCAGTGTTGTAATCGAAGATTGTTGTAAAGTTGTAATTGATTCAGTAATAAAGAAGATTAAAGTGGACATAGGCTTAAGCTGAAGCCGAACCACTATAAAACTGTTGTCTATTACTGCTTTCTCTGTGACTTTTCTACTTGCTTCTAATTCCCGTATTCGCGAGTGATGCTTTCACATAATCTCTACATACACCGGGGTGTTAGCGTTCAATTTTAAGCGTTAACCTTTTTGGTGCTTTCACTGAGAATTGAACTTAGGCTATCTTCGTCATTGCTTCGCAAAAGTTTGTTGAAAGAATCCCTCTCAAAACCAGAAGTCTGTCAGAGATAATGGCTCCTGGAAGAAAGCGCGGATCTACAAGACCCAGTAATGTCCATGAGAACACTGCCACTTCTCCTTCGTCAAGTCAAGCAGCACCAAGTGCCGGAATTACATGAGCGGAGTTAGATGCTGCAGTATCTGGGTTATACCAACAGATGGAAACCCAAAATGCTTTGATGCTAGAAAGGTTAAATGCATTGCTCGGAGCTAACCGTCAACCGGTGAGTAATGAAGAAAACCTTGCAGATGATGTTCATAATCCTGAAGAGAGGAATATTCCTCAAAGAGCAGCTAGCCCCGCTAAAGAAACACCTCCTCAAGTTGGAGGATCGAGACCACAGCCAACTCTCCACGAACGTTTGTCCAGACAAACTTCCGAGAAAATGGCCAAAGTCTGTCCTGCAGATCCTTTAAATGATGAGGAATATCTTTCGGGCATGGTGCGACAAATCATGAAAGAAAGCATGCAGAGGGATGAAGATGAGAAGGAATGGGGATTCGCTCCAAGCAAAACTCCGTTCACGGAAAGGATTCTAAAGGCGGAATTCTCAAGGAAGTTTATTCCTCCTACCATCCCGGCTTATAAGGGAACAAGCGATCCTAATCAATTCCTGTATAAGTATGATTGGCACATGACTGGTGCTAGAGCGTCTGATGAGATCAAATGCCGGTACTTTCCGGTATACTTGGAAGGAGTGGCTCTGCTCTGGTTCACAAAGCTTCTGGTCCGATCCATAGACCAGTTCACCGATTTGACTCGGAAGTTTAAATAGCAATTCAGGTTGTATGCTTCAAAGGCAAAGGATATTATGTCACTGTCAAGCCTGGAACAGAATCCTGGGGAATCTATTAGGTCTTTCTTGAACCGCTTCAACATAGATTTGGCTGAAGTGGACAATGCAGAGCCACGGATGGTCTTGACATACCTGATGAGGGCAATCGACAAATCAAGCGAATTTGGGAAGTGGCTGAAGATGAAAGAACCGAATTCACTTGAGAAATTCTATAAGAAAGCTGATGAATTCATGCGCTTGGAAAGCCTTCGGGCACCAGTTAAAGTGGCATTGACAGAGGTTAAGGATAATACTGCTGCCCCTATCAAAAGGAATCTGGAAGTCAGAAGAGGGAAAATAACGGTGGGAAGAAACAGAAAGATGTGAAGAAACCTCGCTTCTTAAAAACTTCAGATTTCACTCCTTTGACTGACACCCCGGACAATATCTTTTTTGCGACCAAAGATGCGGTAGAATATCCTAAATCGCCTGAGATGAGAGTTAGCAAAAAAGCTGCTCAAAGTGGGAGATTTTGTCGGTTTCATAATCAACCCGGTCATGATACCAATGAATGTCGCCATCTGAAAAGTTTAATTGAAGAACTACCGAGAGAGAACAAGTTGCAGCAATATGTTAAGAGAAGTAGAAATGACCCAACATCATCTACTAAGGGCCAGCAACTTCCTGCTCATCCATCTGGCACGAGTGAGAGGAATACCGTGCATGAATCGGAAAGGCCTGTTATCAATGTGATTACAGGAGGTCCTCACCCAGCAGGCAGAAGCTGGGGCGAGATGGAAAGAAATGCCCGTGCCTTGAAGTATGTACCAGCAGAAGAGAGTGTTTTTGTGCTAGAAAATGATGCACCTTTGAAGCAGCAGAAACCCTCAATGATGATATTGTGTTCAAAGCCAGGGACTCTATGGGTAATGAAGCTCCAACCATGGATCCCTTGGTCATCTCTGCAGGCATTGGGTCGGCTATTGTGAGAAGAGTGCTTGTAGATTGCGGCGCTTCTTGCAATATTCTCTTCAAAAAGACGTTCGACCAAATGAAAATTCCGATGGCTGACGTTCAAGCTTCATCTCAGAAGATCGTTGGGTTTACTGGGGAACCGAAGCAGCCCATTGGAACTATCGACTTGTTCTTGGAGCTTGGAGAGGGGCAGAAAAAGGTGGTTCGGAAATAGACTTTTGTAATTGTTGATAAATTTTCTGCCTACAACGCCTTCCTAGGCCGACCAACTCTTGTGGCTTTTAAGGCAATTCTCGCCCCGTGGTGTCGCACTATGAAATTCCCCACGGATAATGGAGTTGGAGTTATTAAAGGGGATCAGAATGCTGGGCGAGAATATTATCTAATAGAGTTACATGAAGCAAGGAAGAGAGAAATGGGAAAAGATGCGGCAGCCCCAGTCCGCATCAAAGAACCAACCTTGTAGCAATTACAGGGTGGACCCTGCACTGGCGAGCGTAGCGGGCACGAAGAGAAATGGATCCCAGAAAAGCTAGTGCATGGGAGAATAGAGTGGTGCCAGTTGAAGTAACGGTGCCAGTACCTGTTGACCCGAAAGATCCGAACAAAGTGGTGAATGTGGGTTCGCAACTTAGTGTGACAGTTGAAAATTCCTTGGTAACATTCTTGAAAGCAAATCTGGACGTATTCGCTTGGACTCATGCTGATATGTGTGGAATATCCCTAGAAATTGCAGTACATACTCTGAATATTGATCCGAAGTTTACACCGGTGAAACAGAAAAGAAGAACCCAAGGTCCTGAAAGGTCAGCAGCGTTGAAAGAAGAGGTAGACCGACTCATGGAGAATGGTTTCATCAAGGAGTCTACTTATCCGAATTGGGTTTCAAATCCAGTACTGGTTAAGGAAGCTAATGGGAAATGGAGAGTATGCGTCGACTTCTCTGATTTAAACAAAGCCTGCCCCAAAGACTGCTTCCCGTTACCGAGGATAGATCAGTTGGTGGATGGAACAGTGGGGCATGAATTGTTATCTTTCATGGATGCTTACTCCGGATACAACCAGATCATGATGCATGAGCCGGATCAGGAGGACACGAGCTTCATTACCGATGTTGGTCTCTAATGCTATAGGGTCATGCCCTTCGGGCTTAAGAATGCATGGGCAACTTACCAAAGACTCGTCAATACTATGTTCAAGCCACAGATTGGAAAAACTATGGAGGTTTATGTTGACGATATATTGGTAAAATCAAAGAAGGCAGTAGACCATATGGATCACTTGGCAGAAATGTTTGCAATCCTCCGAAAGTACGGAATGAAACTTAATCCTTTGAAATGTTCGTTTGGGGTGGAGTCCGAAAAGTTTCTGGGTTTCATTGTGAGTGCTAGGGGCACTGAAGCTAATCCTACTCAGATTGCTGCCTTAAAAGAAGTCAAAGCTCCTAGAACGAAGAAGGAATTGCAAAGTCTTCATGGAGAAGTCGCTGCCTTGAGTCGATTCATTTCCAAAGCTAATGATAAATGCATTCCATTCTTTGATGCTCTGAAGAAAGGAAGGAAAAATTTCGACTGGACTCCTAATTGCCAGAAGCTTTCGATGAATTGATTCATCATATGGAAACGCCTCTAATACTTTCTAAGCCCGACGATGGTGAAAATCTTTTCGTATATTTAGCAATCTCATCTCATGCTCTTAGTACAGCGTTGGTACGGGAAGACGCAAAGATTCAACGCCCGGTCTACTATATCAGCAAAAGATTCACTGGGGCAGAGATGAATTATTCAAAATTGGAAAAGCTCGCCTATTGTTTACCGATTGCATCAAGAAAGTTGAGGCTGTATTTCCAAGCTCATCCTATCAAAGACCTCACTGATCAACCTCTAAAGCAAATTCTATTTCGTCCTGAGACTTCGGGTCGTCTTTTGAAGTGGAATATTGAACTCAGCCAATACGACATCACTTATCATCCCCGGAGAGCAATTAGTGGACAAGCTTTAGTAGATTTCATCGTAGAATGTACAGATAAAGGTGATAGTGAGGAAGAGGTGGCTGATAATACCCCAATTCATTGGAAATTGTATGTTGATGGTGCAAGAAATGATTACTGTTCCGGAGCTGGGGTTGTGCTTGAAACCCCTGAAGGGCGGTCATTGTTCTATGCATTGACATTGGAATTCCCTTCGACAAACAATGAAGCAGAATATGAAGCTCTTATTGCTGGCTTGAAAATTGCTAAAGAATTGAATGTCAAAGTGTTGCAGATCTTCAGTGATTCACAGCTTATTGTATGTCAAGTCAAGAAAGAATTTCAAACTAAAGGAGGAAATCTGCCCGCTTACTTGTCAAAAGCCTGGGAACTTCTTGATGATCTTGACCATTATATGATAAATCATATACCCCGGGAAGAGAACATGAAGGCAGATTCTCTCGCAAAGTATGCAAGCACTGGTGAAGCTCAATTATTGGAATTAGTTCCTGTCGAAGTCCTGTCAGCTCCAAGCACTGATGAGATGGATATTGACTGGATCATGACCATATCTCAAGAGCAAGAATCATGGATGACTCCGATAATGGAATATCTGCTCAACGGTTCTCTACCAGAAAGTTGAAAAGAACGACAGAAGTTGCTAAGAAAAGCCTCCAGATATATAATTCAAGATGGCCGATTATATAGGCGGGGATTATCAATGCCATTACTCCGACGTGTGACCAAGGAAGAAGCTAAGACAATTCTAGCTGAAGTACACGGAGGAGAGTGTGGAGACCATTTAGGTGGTCAAACTCTAGCAAAGAAAATTCTCCGTTATGGGTATTTTTGGCCAGATATTAATCGTGATGCTGCAAGCTATGCCCGAAAATGTGATCGATGCCAGAGATTTGCAAAAATCCCAAGAGCACCTTCCACCAAGATAACACATATGGTCAGTCCGTGGCCATTTGCTATTTGGGGAATAGATCTCATCGGGCCTTTGCCAACCGCCAAGTCCGGAATCAGATATGCTATTGTTGCTGTTGATTATTTTACTAAATGGGCTGAGTCTAAACCATTAGCTGCTATTACCTCTAAAAAGATGATAAACTTTGTAACTAAGAATATCATTTGCAGGTATGGTGTGCCTCAAAAGATAATCACAGACAATGGAACCCAATTCGAAAGTGAAGAGTTCCAAGATTTTTACAAGCAATTCAAGATCCAAAAAAGCTTCTCAGCAGTGGCTCATCCACAGGCAAACGGGCAAGTGGAAGCAGTAAAAAAAATTATCAAATCAACCATCAAAAAACAGCTGGAAAAAATGAAAGGTAGTTGGGTCGATAAGCTACCACTAGCACTATGGGCATACAGAACTACACATAAAACTACGACTGGGCACACTACATTTTCATTGGCGTGTGGATCAGAGGCAATGATTCCGGTAGAAATAGAAGTCCCTTCACATAGAAGAATTCATTTCAACCAAGCTGAAAACGAAGAGTTGCAACTTGAAGCACTTGACTTCCTTGATGAAAAAAGGGAAGAGGCTCAGCTTAGAATTGCAGCCCATCAGCAAAGAATTGCCAGACACTTCAATTCCAAAGTTCGCCAACGCAGCTTTGAGATTGGAGATCTAGTCTTGAAAAGGGTCATGATAGCAACAGGAGTGTTTGCGCCAAACTGGGAAGGGCCATATGTCATAGGCAAAAAACTTCTTGATGGCACTTTCAAACTGACAACTGTCGAAGGAGATCCAATTCCAAGAGCTTGGAACAACAATCACTTGCGCCCATATTTTACTTAAAAAACTTTACTGAAATACTGTAAAAGAATTGTTGATGTATGATTCTTGTGTTGAAAGCCGTTGTAAAGCCAATGCAAGTGAATAATAAGAACTATAAAGTGGATGTAGGCCAAGTTCTTGGCCGAACCACTATAAATCTTGTTTTCCCTACTATTATAAACTGCCTGTTTTATTTCGATATATAAAGTACTTCAATTGTATTGCTAAAATGTCGATTTAATATTGCATGCCATTAAAACAAAGCTTACCCATCATAAGACCAAGCGATCCCTGACATCACCCAACAAATGAATGTTCAGCCACAAAAATTCCAGACTCAAATCCTATATAAGAAGTGTTTCATGCAAACAGTTAGTGGTTCTGCCAGAGGTGGACCCTTCCTAACTAATTGTGATCGTTTGTGCAAACGAACATCTGATTAATTAGCCTGTGCCTTCCCCTGCGAACTCATTTAACAGTGAAGTACACTTCTTTGGATAAAATAAGCTACTTGCAAAAGGAAGGAATGTGTGCTTGAAAATGACAACAGGGAACCGCTGATACGAGCAAATGGCAAAAAGACATGGGCGAGCAGGCAGCAAACAGCAAAAGACCTCTTCGGAGGCACAAGCCCTCTTCGGAGGCATAACTCTTCGGAGGATAAAGACCTCTAATGGGACTTGCCAGAAAAAGAAAGTTCTCTTTCTCAACAAAAAAGATTGGTGGAATGACCGGTGGCACAGGACACTCGTTAACTAGCTGAGAACGTTTGTGCAAACAAACAATCCAAGTAACTTGTGTCCGCCCCGTGAATCCATCCAACCATGAGAAAGAAACTTCTGGGCAAAAGCCCTACTCGGAGGCACACATTTCACTGTGATCTGAAATAAAACTTCACACGAGTTGAAAGGTGAAAAGACCTCTTCGGAGGCACGCATTCCACCTAGATCTGAAATAAAACTTCACAAGTGTTGGAATGTGAAAAGCCCTCTTTGGAGGCCCATTTCACCAAAGTTGAAATGCTAAAAGACCTCTTCGGAGGCACACATTTCACCGCGATCTGAAATAAAACTTCACACGAGTCGAAATGTGAAAAGCCCTCTTCGGAGGCCCGCTTCCCAGCGGACCGGGAAAAAATAAAAGCCTCTCGTCAGAGGCAGAAACAAAAAAGCCCTCTCCCCAGAGGCAGAAACAAAAAAGCCCTCTCCCAGAGGCACACACAAAAAAGCCTTCTCCGCAGAGGCACACATAAAAAAGCCCTCTTCCCAGAGGCACAATCAAACAAAAAAGCCCTCTTCCTAGAGGCACAATCAAACAAAAGCCCTCTTCGGAGGCACAAGCAAATCAAAGCCCTTTTTCGGAGGCCCACTTTACCACGAAGGAAAATTCACTTGCCAAAAATAAAAGTGACTTTCTCCAAAAGCGAAGTGTAAAAACTTCGCCAAAAAAAAGAGAGAGAACTTCTCCAATACGAGGCGCATTCTACTAAATCAGAAAAATATTTCCTTAAAATGGAAAAATTATTCTATAAAGTACAGATGCATACCTCCTTCGAATGGAAAAGTTGTTCTCTAAAGAAAGAGTACAAGTCTTCTCGAAATAGAAGAGTTGTTCTCCAAAATTTTGCCAATGTGAAAGAGGTTGCAATAAACCATGGTATGGAGGCAATATAATATAGTTACAAAAATAAAAACAATGCTCAAGCAACATACCATAGGTTTACTGCAACATCACACAGAGAAAATAAAGAAACTTGTATGAAAAAGAAGAATAAATGCATTCTCAAATACAGACAGAAGTTTGTACAAGTAAAAGAATCATCTTATTCCATACTATAAATTTTTTATACATGTGCAGGTCTCAAAACAAAAGAAGGCGGGGACCGGTACCCGCACAATCTCCGGTCAACATAAGTCTTTATATATACAAGCAAAAAAGCGAAAAAGCGAGATGAAAAGCATAAGTCCCAAACCCATCACTTCTTCTTCCTGCCACCTTTCGAGGCTTCGCCTGGCCGGATGATTAACTTTTTGGGTCGGCTTGTGAGAGTAGAGGAAGAAAGAGGAAGGGGTGCAATTGGACTTTCTTTTGCTTTTTCTTCGCCGGTAGAAGCTTCTCTCCTTTTCTTTGAGACTCCACACTTCCCCTTCTTCCTTGAAGAAGACTCATTGCCCGGAGTGAAAAGTGCAGACAACTTTATATCATCGGAAATAGTTTGCTCTGGGGTTCTTTCGCCTTCTTCAGGTTCCTCGGCCTTCTGTTCTTGAGAGGCGACCAGGTCATCCAAGCCTTGAAGAGCTTCTACCTGCTCCTCTTGTGACCCGGGTTGAGAAACGGAAGGGGGAGTAATCTGAAGAGGCGGAGAGGACACAACTGGAAGAGGGGAAGGCTGAACAACACTTGGCGCTTTCACTACAGGAGAAGAGAAGTTAAAGTTAGAATCTCTCATAAAAAGAGGAGAAAGTGGTGCGTCAAGATTTAAGTAATAATCAAAAAGTTCATCAAGCTCATGTGAAGAAAGCAAGCAGTCCACTTGAGCGAGATCAACATTGAGGTTACCTGGAGAAGTAGGCTTTACTATGTCAACTTCAAAGTCCTGCGCTTCAGCGCTTTCTTGAGTCTCATCTCCAATGCGGGCGGTGGCACTTTCAATAACATCTTTAGCAGGAGGAGGAGAATGGGAACCGGAGCCAACAATATTGATGTCGGCCGAAACCGAAGGTTGAACTAGGACGATTGAAATTGTCTTCCCTAAATGTTCACCTTCTGTCATTTCGGCTCTCTCTTTGGCGAGTTGCTCCTTTCCCCCAGCAAGAGCGGCACATGCATCATCATCTAGATAATGTGCCATTAAATCTACTTCGGCATATCCAGGTCCTCCAAGCATATCAAGTGCGGCCTCCTACACTTTGGCCAAAGTGATTTCATACTCCGGTCCCAAAAATTTAAGGCTACCTCGCCCCAGAACACTATGGATGTAAAACTCGAATAGAGTGGAGCTGACTTCGGCTTTAGTTGCCATATGAGATTCTTCGGCTGCTGCTTTGCCGGCAATAGCTTCATCACGCTCCTTTTCAGCTTCAGAAAGTCGAGCTTTGAGCAGTTCAATCTCCAAGTTCTGGGAGTTGGTTTTTTCTCGGAGTTGAGCAACGTCAGCTCGGTAGTTTTCTACAGCTTACTACTGTGCTTCAAATTTGGCTTCAGCGTCTCTCTATGCAGCGTGAGCATCTCTCACCTGTTTTTGAAGCACCTCTTCTCTTTGAGAGTAGGAAGTAAAAGAAGTGGCGAGCTCTTCTTTGAGTTTTTCAACTTCCGCTTCAAGCTTCTCATTATAAGCGGCAATACTCTTCATTTCGGCATCATGCTGATCGAGTGTTTTCTGCCACTCGGATTTGTCATTTTCCATAGTCAGCATGGCTTCAAGGTTTGCGCGATTCACTCTTTGAAGCTCATCAACAAGTTTCTACCAACCAGACATTCTCTCGATATCGAGTTTGATGGCATCAAGATTTCGCAGCATGGCTTACTTATCAATCGGGACCAAGTCAAGATCGAAGCGCACTCCCTTTAAGCACCAGTGCGGGAATCGGCTTTGAAGAGTAGCCGGACCCTGTCCAACTTGATAGGGGGGCCTACTTATGACTCTTTGAATATCGGCTCTTTGAAGGGCGGGAGAGCTGGAAGGAATTTCTAAAGAGACGGGAGCAGTGGGCTTTTCAGAGAGTTCAGATGTCAGTTTTTCACCAAGTTTGGCCCATTTACTCGGGTCCACAGCGACATGGCTTTTTCCCTTGTCATCACAGGATTTTCGCTTGTGGGAATCATCCTCTCTCTGGGAAGAATCATGTCGTTCGTCCCGTCTCCCGTAGCGTTCTTCATAGGCGCGCTTCTCATGAGCCTTCCTCGTAGCTCTTTCTTCGTCGGTTTCCCAAGAGGCGGGAAGATACCTCCTGGGGTCATAAGAACCGCGCTTCCCATAACGCTGAAAATCATCGTAGTAAGAGCCACTTCGTCCCATTGGAGGACCTGAAAATGAAGAAAAAATAAACTCAGAAAATCTTCAAAGCAAGGAAGTTGAACGTATAAGTGCTGAAAAGTCCTAAGTGTGTGTAATATGCAAACTACACGCGTCAAACTACGAACCACTCCTGGGTTGAAGGGTGATGATGGATTTTACAGTCAGTGTCAACTCTTGGGCTGATGGAGTTTGTTGCAGAACGGACGTCGCTTCAACTGCTGGAGAAGTAACTTTAGTAGTGATGGGATCATCTTTAAAAAGCTCCTGTGAAGTAATCATCAGGTCGCTCAACCCTTCAAAAGTATCATCACCGCTGTGCCTGGCAGGACTTGTTCTCTCAGTTCCTTCGTCACCAGATTTCCCGGATTGTTAAGGAGGTTCCTCTTCTTCGATGACCGAGGCAAGTGCAAGTTTGCCAGATGGCCCCGCAACATCAATAGAAGTAGAACACTTTACCAATGAAGCCTCAACAGTATGTTCTTTCGGTGTAAGTTCTCCGACGGAAACCGGGGCATCCGATGTCTCTACTGGAGAATCAGGGACTTCATGAGGCTGAGTAGAACGGGAAGGGTGCAGAAGCCCGTATTGGTGAAGAAATTCATCTTTCAACAAAAACTTAATACTTCTTTCCTCAACCGGCACGACACTTAATCTTTCAAAAGTCGTTTTGTGACTGGGATCTCTAGAGGGAGGAGGAAGTGCTGTAAAAGAAAAGAATGAAGTTAGCGCTTAGCAATTCGGATCTCGAAAAGCTCAAATGGAAAACATGGGAGTGAGAAATCTTAATTCCTACTCTCCAGATGGCGTAAAATCCTGGAGGGCGACGAACGAAGAAGAATTGATTTAAGAACCCGTGGGCG
The DNA here is from genome assembly GCA_030765085.1 of Allium cepa. Classification (NCBI taxonomy): domain Eukaryota; kingdom Viridiplantae; phylum Streptophyta; class Magnoliopsida; order Asparagales; family Amaryllidaceae; genus Allium; species Allium cepa. Next base: position 1,053,307,576 of record CM060939.1, read on the forward strand.
CTTTTCGGAAGATCGACAATTAATCTACGGTTTTTGGCGCTTCTCACGAGTGCGATCGAGGGATGATCTTTATTCTTTGCAAATGTGCACAAGTAACAGATTTCTTCAAAACTCGAAAGACGATCAAGTGTCCTCCTGAACATCACACAAAGTCCCATGTTGGGTGTGTTTCGACCGGGCCAAAACCACCAAACCAACCCTCTTCTAAAGCACTGCCGAACCTACTCTTTTCCTAAGCATTTCCGAACCAACTCCCTTCCCAGTGTACTACCGGTCCAACTCACTTCCTATACCTAGCCGAACCAGAACTCAACCCACCTACCACCGGACCGTAGCGTTGCCGAACCAACACATCTCCAAGGTACTACCGGACCAACCACTGCCGAACCAAAGCCACTCCCTTCCCATGCCTGCCGAACCAACTCCCTTCCTATGCCTGCCGAACCAAAGTGATACCGGACCAATTCCACTCCAACCATCTCCGGACCAAGGCCTTGCCGAACCAACATTGCCAGGCCAGACTATATACATCCAGGACCCCTACCCTCAGCCTCACTCTATAAATAGAGGGGCAAGGGTACAACAATGGCAGACTAGTTTGAGAGCTCAAGCACGGATAGAACTTTCAAACAACTTTCATATACTTGTAATCAAAGCTTTGTACTTGTAATCTGATCAGTAAAGGAGAATAACATATAAAGTTGACGTAGGCACATTCTGGCTGAACCACTATAAATCTGTGTATCTTTTACAGTTTAGTCCCTGCTTTCTACATATTTGCTTAAATCACCCAAATCGCTAAGAACAACATAAAATCGACTAAATTATACGACTTGGAAGTGTTTGCCCAATTTTTGAGAAAACATTTTTGGTGCTTTCACTAAGAGCAGGAGCTCGAAGCTTCAGCTTCTCCCAATTAACCTTCTTCCTATCAGCATCGCTCATTGCTTGGAAAAAATGCCTCCTAGACAGAAGAAAGATGCTAACAAAGGAAAGAACATCGCAACTAGCAGTATTCCAGATCCAGTGATCACTGATCAAGAGAATCGTCCCGTTCCAACAGCGGTACAAAATGGAAGTCAGGTAAATCCGACTGCCCTTGCCACGGAACAACCGGCAGCAATTACTAGGGCAGATCTAGACAGGATTGTGGCTGAAGTGACTGATCGCTTCACATCCCAACAAGAAGCCTTGGTGAACCAACTCATGTCACGCTTAAGGGATGCAGAAGAATCCAACTGCAACACTGAATCATGGGATGAGTCCCAGTCTGGAGGACCTGGGAGGCGACAAAGATCTTTCTTCTTCGAAGAGGCAAACAACAGAAATAGCAATGGTAGGAGCCGAGCCCGGACTCAGCCCGAATTCCGATCCGAGGAGACGCTTGGAACCGAACCCAACAAGGGAGGTACCAGGCGAGGGTCGGATGTAGCCGAGCCGGTCATGCTACCTAGCCATGGGAACGCCAATGAACGGGACCGATCTAGAGTCCAGCCCAAAGTTGAACCTGAGGAAATGCTTGGAACAAAACCTAGCAGGGGAAGATCCAGGCAAGTGCCAACTGTAGCTGAACCTAACATGCTCCCAGAAGACCAGAGGCAGCCACTGGAAAATATTAGGAGTGATAGACGATACCATCCCTACAAGTCATCTGGAAGGAATCAATCCCGCAGAGAAGAACCAAACTCATTTCTATCTGCTCCAAATTCTGATGAAAGGGTGGCGCGATTGTTCAAAGAGTGCGTCCGACGGGATCAAAGAGATCGAGGGATAGGCGCTAGGATAACCAGCCCCTTCACCCGCAATATCGAAATTGCCATCACCCCCCGAGAATGGAAAATGCCGACAATGGAGCCTTTCAAGGGAACCTCTGACCCCGTCGTACACTTACAGAGATACACACAACATATGCTCATGAGTGGAGCGACAAAAGGAGTATTGTGTAAATGCTTTCCACTATTCTTGGCAGATCTAGCTACCTTCGGGTTCTGCCAACTACCCCAAGGGTTCATCAGCTCATGGGAAATGTTGAAAGAAAAGTTCATCAGCCAATTCCGCATTCTTGTGGAACAACCCAAGGACGCTTATTCCTTATCCAATATCAAACAAAAGCCCGGAGAGACAGTGCAACAATATCTAACCCGATTCAATGCCGCAGCGGCCGCAGTCCAGGATGCCAATAAGAAATTTATCCAAATGGCCCTCTGCAGTGGTGTGCATCCGGATACTAAATTTGCTAGGAGATTAACAAAAGAAAAGCCAGCTACCTTTCCCGATTTCTTCCATGAAGCCGGAAAATATACGAGACTTGAAGACGCTGCCATTGGAAGGCAGACAGGGCAACAAACTAAGGCAGCTCATGGCAACACACCGTAGTAGCAAAGGACGTTCGAAGAAATGACTCCAGAGATAGTGCTGGGGGCAAGAAGGGAGAAAAGCGTCTATATCGGCCAGGACCGAGATTTGACACTTACACTCCTTTGATTGAAACAATCGAAAACATCTTCCTGGCCACCCAAGACGAAGTTAAATACAAACGCCCCCCGCACAAGAAGGAATCAGATAACGCAATTAAATATGGAAAGTTCTGCCGTTTCCACGAATCTCATGGGCATGATACCAATGAATGCCATCATCTCCAGAACTTATTGAAGAACACATCAGAAGGAAGAGACTGTAACGCTATGTAAAAAGCCAGAACAGGACTCCAGCTCCTGCCAATAAAAGCCCGAGGCTATCACCCCCGGAAGTAGGCGGAGGAAATCGCAACACCAGCGGCTCTAATCAAGAGAAGATAGTGGTCCATACCATATCGGGAGGACCACACATCGCCGACAGAAGCTGGGCTGAGATTGAAAAATATGGAAAGTCGCTTAGAAACAATGAAGACTGCGTTAATTCCGTTATAGAAGAACGCCACCCAAAGCGAAATGAGAACAATGACATCATATTCGGTAGGCGTGACCTAGAAGGAAGGCAGTACCCTCACATGGATCCTATGGTCATCTCTGTCTGGTTCGGTCCAGCCAAAATTTTCCAAATTCTAGTAGACAATGGAAGCTCAGTAAATATCCTATTTAAGCAGGCTTTCGATAAAATGAAGCTGTCAATGAAGGATGTGTCTCCCTGCAACAAACCGCTACATGGTTTCATTGGAGATGCGAAGATGCCACTCGGGCAACTGGACCTCTTTGTTGAAATAGGAAGTCATCCCCGCTCCGTTGTGCGAAAACAAACATTTGTGCTAATAGAAAACCACTCGGCCTACAACGCCTTTTTGGGAAGACCAGCCTTGTCCGACTTCCAAATTGTCCTGGCCCTGTGGTGGCTGAAGATGAAATTCCCAACAGACAATGGAATAGGAGAAGCAGAGGGAGATCAAGACGCTGCTCGAGACTGTTATGTAACTGAACTTCGCAATAACCATAGAAGGGATAAAGGGAAGAATGCAGAGACTACTCTATGCATGAAAAGCTTGGAAGCATAGCAACTAAAGAGAGCCCCTCCTCTTCGATATACCAGTGATCCTTTCACTGAATTAGACCCCAGGGACAAAGAGGAGGAGGCCACCGCCGAGCCTGTAGAGGCTATGGAGTTTGTATCTGTAGACAAACATGACTCAAGTAGACTATTGAAAATCGGATCTCAACTAAAAGCAGAATTGAAGGATCAACTCATTGATTTTCTCCGCCACAACTTGGGTGTATTTGCATGGACGCACGCTGATATGACTGGAATCTCCCCAGATGTAGCGTGCCACGTACTGAACATCGATCCTACCAAGGTGCTAGTAAATCTGGAAAAAGAGAAGCATGGGGGCAGAACGATCAGCAGCCCTCGATCAAGAAGTAAAGAACCTGCTTGCCAATAACTTCATACGAGAAGCCATCTACCCAGAGTGGATCGCTAACCCGGTATTAGTAAAGAAGGCTAATGTGAAGTGGCGAACGTGGATTGACTTCTCCAACTTAAATGATGCTTAACCAAAGGATTGCTTCCCTCGCCCCCGAATCGATCAGCTAGTGGACAGCACAGCCGGGCACGAACTCTTATCTTTTATGGACGCATACTCAGGATATAACCAAATTCCTATGCACGCTCCCGATCAAGACCACACTAGTTTTATCACTGACCGGGGATTGTACTGCTACAGAGTAATGCCTTTTGGACTTAAAAATGCCGGAGCTACTTATTAGCGTCCTGTCAACAAGATGTTCGCAGAACTAATAGGACGAACTATGTAGATTTATGTGGACGACATGCTAGTAAAATCAGGGAAAGCCAACGACCACGTAAGCTACCTAAGCAAGATGTTTCAAGTACTTCGCCAATATGGAATGAAGCTGAATCCTCTAAAGTGCTCCTTTGGAGTATCATCAGGAAAGTTCTTAGGATTCATCGTCCATGCCAGAGGAATTGAAGCAAACCCTGAACAAGTCCGGGCTCTGAAAGAAATCAGGATACCTTCCACTCGAAGAGAAATGCAAAGCCTAAATGGGAAAGTGGCCGCTCTAAGCAGATTCATCTCCAAAGCAACTGACAAGTGCGTCCCTTTCTTCGAAGCTCTAAAGAAGGACAAAGGAAAGTTCGAGTGGACTGACGAATGCTTAAAAGCCTTTCTTAACCTAATCGAACACCTCCAGAGGCCACCGGTACTCTCAACTCCAAATGAAGGCGAAGAGCTATACCTATATATTGCCGTGTCATCTCATGCTCTAAGCGCCGCTTTGGTAAGAGAAGACAACCGCGCGCAGCGGCCAGTATACTTTGTAAGCAAGGGGTTTACGGGGGCAGAAGCCAGATATCCTAAACTTGAAAAGCTAGCATACTGTTTACTAATCACATCACAGAAACTACGACACTACTTCCAATCTCATTCCATCAGAGTTCTAACCGATCAACCGCTAAGGCGGGTACTCCATCGTCCCGACACTTCCGGGCGACTACTTAAATGGTGCATCGAGCTGAGTCAATATGATATCACCTACCATCCTCGCACCGCCATCAAGGGACAGGCCATGGCCGATTTCATTTCCGAATTCACTACCAACGAAGGAAATGAGCAATCTGAAATAGCGAAAAACATCAACTGGAATCTCTTTGTGGATGGAGCATCAAATGAACAAGGCTCGGGGGCAGGTATTGTAATAATCACTCCCAGGGGAAGGAAGCTACACTATGCTCTAAGGTTGGAATTCACTGCCACCAACAACGATGTAGAATACGAAGCAGTGATAGCCGGATTAGAACTTTCCCTAGAGATTGGAGTCGGTTCTTTATGTCTCCATAGTGATTCTCAACTTATTGCAAATCAAATACTGGGAGAATTGTAGACTCGAGGAGAACGACTCACAGCATATCTAAAGAAGACCAAGCTGCTGCTCGATCAATTGGATCACTATTTAATCAAACACATTCCTCGAGAAGAGAATCAGGAGGCCGACGAACTGGCAAAGTAAGCTAGCATGAAGGACGGCACCACTTCCGGAATAGTAACCATCTCAAAGCAACTAGCCCCGAGTTTCGAGCAAGTAACTCTGATAGCTGCAATCGAAGAGGAAACTTGGATGACTCCCATCCGGAAATACTTACAAAGTGGCACAGTGCCCGACGGGCGTAACGAAGTTAAGAAAATCTAGAGGAAAGCTTCCCGCTACACAATACAAGAAGGCATCCTCTATCGGCGCTGCTTCTCTAACCCCTTATTAAGGTGTGTCGCTGGAAGGGAAGCCAAGGAAATCTTATCCAACATCCATCAAGGAAGTTGCGAAGATCACACTGGAGGGCAGACTCTGGCAAAGAAGATACTCCGATATGGATATTTCTGGCCCACCTTAAACAAAGACGCCTTGGACTTCGTCAAAAAAAGTGATAGATGTCAGAAATTTGCTAAGATATCTCGACTACCAACAAATGAGATTACTCAGATGACCAGCTCTTGGCCCTTTGCAGTATGGGGAATTGACTTGATTGGCGAACTGCCAATGGGCCGAGGCGGAGCCAAATATGTCATAGCAGCAGTCGACTATTTCACCAAATGGGTGGAAGCGGAACCTCTAAATAAAGTATCTTCAGCAAAAGTTATTAACTTCTTGATCAAAAATGTTCTATGCAGGTACGGGGTTCCACTCAAAATCATATCGGACAATGGACTTCAGTTTGACAGCAAGGAATTCGCTGACTGGTGCCAAGAGCACGGAATTTACAAAAGCTTCTCGTCCGTGGCTTATTCCCAGGCAAATGGACAAGTCGAAGCTGTCAACAAAATTCTCAAAATTCTAATCAAGAAGAAGCTTGAAAAGTCAAAAGGCGCTTGGGTGGATGAACTTCCTACGACACTTTGGGCCTACCGCACGTCTTTCAGAATACCAACAGGACATACTCCTTTCTCTTTGGCATACAGATCGGAGGCCATGCTCCCAGTTGAAACTATAGTGCCTTCCTACCGTAGGATCCACTACAACCCAGAAGAAAACAAAGAACTCCTCCATATGTCTTTGGATCTAATCGAAGAAAGAAGAAATGATGCATCACTCAAAGCGGTAGCTAACAAGCAAAAGGTGGCAGCACAATACAACTCCAAAGTCAAGCATCGCAGCTTACAAGAAGGAGATCTTATCCTCAAGCGAATCTTCCCGCGCCCCGGAGCGCTAGATCCAATCTGGGACGGACCATATGTAATTCATAAAGATCTCCACGATGGAGCTTATATTTTGTCAACAGTGGACGGAGAGGTGTTCTAGAGGGCATGGAATATCCAACACCTTCGTCGATACTTTTCTTAACTTGTACTGCCCGTATGAAGTGAATTAACAAAGAGAATCGGTGGACGTAGGCATTTTCGTGCCGAACCACTTTAAAAATCTTGTCTCTTTTTTATCCTGTTCCTTTATACATCTTGGCTGCTTGTTAACTTTATCCTTTTCTGTTGAACAAAATCCTGTGTTTCTAGTCAAGACACATCACGGCGCGACTTCACCTGGACAAGACCTAACAGGTACTATACGAATCTATGCCCTTGCCAATGAGACACTTTTGCTCCAGCATCCCTCTGCTGCGGGTTAACTCATTGCTCGCGACGGCCCTCAAAGCCAACTGTAATAAGCCGATTATAAGCTACCGAGGAGGCTGAAAATAGCCTAGGAAGCTCATTACGGCGTTCGGCTCGCCGGCAACTGTGAACCGACTTTAAGCCCCAACATAAGGTGTGGCCAGCCAGGGGTAGTTCACGGTTGACGATCGGCACCCACGCTAGCCGGCCACGGTAAATCGAATAATACCCACGATTACGGGCCATAATGGTCTGGGTAGTTACCGTGTGCGATCTCGGTTCCGATGTGTCATAAGTACGGTTGTGGTAAAAAAGAAAACTCCCCGCGGAGGCGTAAGATGGGTGACAAGTGTCTCCAAGACCCACGGTTAGGGAAAGTGATTACAAAAACCGTTTGCCACGAACTTGAGCACATCGAAGGCCTTCCGTGATTGGAAGTTTTATTATTTCTTATATTTCTATTTTGTTTGAAAACTTTTCCTCCTATCCTCTATAACAATCCCTAAAGTACATGACACAAAATAGGAGACGCTCGCCAATGGAAATAGGAACTCACAACTGAATGACATGACACTCAGCTGCATTCCATACTCAGCTACACAAGACATTCAAAGCTACTATCTACAACTAAGACATGAGGGGCAGTATCTTTTCCTCTTGTATATAAATACGTAGCTATAATTTATTCGCACATCACACAAACATTGCAAGATATGAAATTATATTTTAAGCAAGAACTTAGCATCAAACACGATTGAATCACAGACATGTGCACAGCTGTATTTCTTATGCAACATATCAAAATAACAAAAGCATTCAAATATAGCAGAATCAGTCTAAGTTAAAAGTTACATGCCAAAAATCAAGTTGTTCGTTACATAATTACAACCTGAAAATTACATTAATGTTTTAAGACTAACATAGACAACAATGTCAAGTAAACCAAAAAATGTCCAGATCAAGCCAAGGAGTCGGCTGCATCAGGGCTTCACCTCTATCCTGCTGGCACATTATCCTCCTTGATCATCATCTGTTCCTTGATCATCATCCTCCAACTGCACACCTACCTCCTCAGCAATGAGCAGCCGCATACCCTCCTTCACCGCCACTTTCTCCTCCTTGGTGAATCGGGCCGTAACCACATCCATTCTGAAGGCCATGCCACCCTCCTTATCCGCATCAGCCTTGGCCTCCTCCAGATCCCTGAGATAAATCCTGGTCATGACTCGGGGATAATCATCCATCCAGGATAAGTTGCCATGTTTCCAAGTACGAAAGTACATATCCTGGAGCATCTCATCCATTATCCCCTCGTTCTCCTCGAACTCACTCATTCGGACCTCAGAAGCCAACAGCTTTGCAACGGCAGCATCCCTCTCCGATCGGTATCATGAGCAGTCAACCTGAAAAGATTTCCTCATTGCCTCCATCTCCTCCTTTAGCTTGGTTTGAGCAAGCTCTGCGGCTTCAAGCTTCCCGGATAACTCCTCTACCCACTCAAGATCCACTTTCCGGACCTCATCCACCGTTGCAATAGCCATATCGATCTGTTCCTTGCAGGCAGCCTCCATTCTCCGTAACTCTGCTCTGCTAGCCTCTTCCATGGTTTTCTTTAGTCGCCTGAAGGAGGCCTCATGCTGAGAGATCTGGATGGCCTGATCGGCGAGTTGCTTGGCCAAGTCGGAAACCATTAACCGCAATCAAATGTTAGCACTCCCGATTTCCTCTCCGGCCTTGACCAGTCGGGCATGATGCCCCATTAGCTTCCTGGTCTCCTCAGCAACCCGGTCGATGTTTTCCTTAGCTTCGTCCCCCATAGTTACAATCCGAGTAGCAAGCAAATCAAGGTCCAGGGACTTAGCCCCATCAAGCACCCGTACCATAGGATTGTGAGGGAGAAGGTGCTCACCAGTAGCCTCGTCAAAGGAAATATCATGAGAGCCTGGATCCAGGTCCGGATGACCCACAAACGAATTACGAGCCAAGCCGGGATGATCTATTGGGGTAATAGTAGGGTTTTCAGACGGGTGCGGGGAAGGTATAAACTCGATATTCTCCTCCATGGTATCCCGAAGAGGTTGAGTTGGGGGCTGAGGACCAGGTGAGGATTCGAACAAGGAACGGTTCCTCATCCTCTTTTGGATGTCCTCTTCGATGACCCCAAGAAGAGGACGGTAGCCGATTACGTCTCCGGGGCGGTTGTCGAAGGCTTCGGCTTAGTAGAAGCTCTGAGAAGTTTGTATTGTTCAAGCTGGTGCCGAACATCTGATGTATTGGCTGCTTCGCCCGCTCCTGGAATAAAAACTAAGCGTTACAAGCATACATTGAGCTATAATTCAAGAAACGTATCAAGTTAAGAAGAGTAAAAAGACGCTTTTGTTATACAAACCCTGGGGAGGAGTATGATACTGCAATAAGTCCTGGATCTCATCCCAGGACGTGAGCTGGCCATAAAATATTCCTAAATCCTTATCATAAATGGAGTCGTCAGGAGTCAAAAATTCACCTTGAATCGCAGGGGTTGCCTTAGCTGAAATGCTCTTGGAAGATGAATCGGCACCAGTCCCGGCCTTGTCAGCTTTCTTTGGCTTCTCCACCAAGGCCGATCCTTCCTCCAACCCCTCAAAAGCCTGGCAGAAATCATCATCTGTCCACTCTTGGATCTCCCCTGCTTGCCCAGAGGACAAAGCCCCAGCGCCATCACCACTCTGTCCTTCACCACCATCATCACCATCACCTTCTCCATCACCTCCACTCTCCTCCTCGCCTCTTTCTTCCTCCACATTTTTCTTCTCCGGAACATCTGGACATGTGCTGGGGGAGGGTCCATCGGACTTCTTGAGTTTTTTTCCCCCGACGATTGGGTGTATCGAGAAGGGTTTCCTTTTGCTGCTCTTCGCCGCATCCCTTCCTTTAGCCTTGGCAGCCCTCTCCTCAGCTGTGTCTCTCTGCTTGACCACAGACTGACGTGGTAGTATCAAATTTGTGCCCCAGAAGAGTAGCATTCTTGATCAAGTAAGAAGCTGACCTCTCCCTTCCCGAAATGGCTTCTATTTCCACAGCCATCTGAACCAGGCGATCGTTCTTCACGACCGCAAAGCCACCTGTCGCTAGCAAGAAATAAAAACACATAAGAAGAAGCATTGCAGTCAGAACAGAAATTATAAATAAGCTTCAACTTACAGCCAAAGGTGAAGCGACGGATAGAAACAGAGTCATCCTTGACGAAAAACCATTCCTTCTTGAACATGCTGAACTTCGAATATAAGTCCAGGACCGGTTTGAAGGACACGGCCGATTCTAAGCTAATGTAGGGAGACCCCTTCTCGTAGCCTCTCAAATTGTACAGGTACCGAATCTCCCAGTTGGAGGGGGGACGCCCGTACTTTCTCTGGAAGATGATAAATAGACTCACCAAGATAGCATAAGAGTTGGGCTGAAGCTGGAAAGGGGCCACCTTCAAATAGGTGATGAAGCTGACTATCCAAGCATTGATCGGGGGAGTGGCCCCACACATACAATGTTAACTGCTATATGCAAAATATCCTTCAGGAGGGTCATACGGCATAACTCCATTCCCTGGCAGCACCACGTGTGTTCTGTCAATCCTGAAAGAACGAGATATAACATCAAGCTGCTCCTCTTTAAGGGAGCTAGGAAAGCAGTCAGGTGGCGAGTTCAGGAGCTCATGAGGGTCGTACCCATCTACTAGTGATCTCGGGGGAGGTCCATGACGTCCCGGTCCTAACTGAGCTGGGGGCACTATGGAGGACTCTTCTCTGTCCTTGGATTTCTTCTTATCTGATTGATTTTCCACTTTACAAGGCATTTATCTGCAAACACAAAAAAGTGCGTCGTTAGAATGAGGGAAGTAAACAAGCAAGTGTATGTAGTCTGGAATTTCACTCGCAGTTCAAAACATAAAAGTGCTTTCGGTAGTTCAAGGCCGAAAGGTCATTCGACACTCGAACTCGCGAACTCATCCGGTAAAGCAAGGCAAAAGGTCATTCGGCACTATACTCTCCAGTCCATTCGGTAGTCTAAGGCTCAAATACCATTCGACACTCATATCCTTCGATCTCATTCGGTGGTTCAGGAAAAAGTTGGTTCGGTGAAAGAAGACCTCGCCTGGTCCGGCAATGTAATTGATTTGGCAAGAAAAAATTGGTTCGGCTACTTCAGTTGGTAAGGAATAACGAAAGCATAAGGCCCATATTAATAGGCAAATACCAACGACCGGACCAATTGGTTCGGCGTTCGAGACCGGATGAGAGTGTCCAAGATAAGTGACCTAAAACAAAGCACGCCATATGCAGGCACATACCCTGCTTTGGGGGGGGGGGGCAAATGTTGGGTGTGTTTCGACCGGGCCAACACCACCGAACCAACCCATTTCTAAAGCACTGCCGAACCAACTCTTTTCCTAAGCACTACCGAACCAACTCCCTTCCCAGTGTACTACCGGACCAACTCACTTCCTATGCCTAGCCGAACCAGTACTCAACCCATCTACCACCGGACCATAGCGTTTCCGAACCAACACATCTCCAAGGTACTACCGGACCAACCACTGCCGAACCAAAGCCACTCCCTTCCCATGCCTGCCGAACCAAAGTGATACCGGACCAATTCCACTCCAACCATCTCCGGACCAAGGCCATGCCGAACCAACATTGTCAGGCCAGATTGCTTCAGCCCAGGCCCACCAGCAGCTATATACATCCAGGACCCCTACCCTCAGCCTCACTCTATAAATAGAAGGGCAGGGGTGCAACAATGGCAGACAAGTTTGAGAGCTCAAGCACAGATAGAACTTTCAAACAACTTTCATATACTTGTAATCAAAGCTTTGTACTTGTAATCTGATCATTAAAGGAGAATAACATATAAAGTGGACGTAGGCACATTCTAGCCGAACCACTATAAATCTGTGTGTCTTTTACAATTTAGTCCCTGCTTTTTACATATTTGCGTAAATCACCCAAATCGCTAAGAACAACATAAAATCGACTAAATTATACGACTTGGAGGTGTTTGCCCAATTTTTGTGCAAACATCCCATTAGGATGGCGTGGCCATTGGGATGCAGTTGGAAATGAGAGATAGTTAATCGGAGAAGGAGTCGTTGAAGAAAGTCATTGAAAGGAGGAATGACACCACATAGGCACATTTGACGGTTGACGGCGATAAAACCGAGAGGTGGCCTATCAACGGTATCGTTTGGTCCAAGAAGCATAGCGTCTGCTTCAGCAATACCAAATTGAATACGTAATTGATTGAATGCCCGCTGACTCAGAGAAGTTGGAGTTCTTTCCGGAGGATTATCCAATGGATTGGCTATCGGGAAGACCCCTTCAGATTGCTCTATGATCTCTTCTTGAGAAGACATTCTATACAAGGAACTGGATATTCAAATATGAAGGTGCACGTTTCCTAAATGTGTGAAATGTTGTGTAAAACTAATAAAACGACAAGCAAATATAACTGAAATTAAACTAGCAGGCATTTGTCAGTTACAAAGTTTCAGGGTTTGTTGTTTTAAGTCCAAATAAAAGTGCAGTGTTGATGCAAACAAATCAGTTTTAATTGATTAACATTGCTTTGCTTTAATACTTTACTTGAGTTTGTTGATTCACAGCATTTCATACAATTTCTTTAAGTTGATTATCCTTTATCGACTAATCTGTCACTCGATGTGGGGGATCAGTGGCAGTATATTCGTCCCATTTTTCTACAAATGTTGTCTTTAACAGGATGTTAGCATTAAAGTTAGCATAATATGTAAGGAAGTTCAAACAGTTCAATCAAGTTCTTTCAAAACTTTACAAGTGTTCCAGTTTTGTTCATCTCCTAGGTCGCAGGAACGACTTCGGTTAACTCGGGATTCTTTAGGTCGTCCAGATTGTGCTCAAGCGACCTAGCATAGGTCAGGTTTTTATTAAGTCGTCCTGCTTAGAGTTCATAGGCTATTCTGGCAAGTTAAGACACAACAAGGTCGCGAGTTACATAAGTCGAACTCTTTTAAGTTACATTGTTCAAGTCAAGACAGTGTAAATTTTGTTAAGTGCTAAGTCGCTTACGCGACCTAAAAATTAAGTCACGCCGATTCTTTAAGCCGTTTGCCGAGTTAGGTCTCATGGTTCTTGTTCAAATTGCTAAGGCCCTAGGTCGCTCGTTCCTCCTCAATGCGTCAATTCGCCTAACTCCTAGCTCCTAACCTGTTAACCCGTTAGCTTCTCCACCAACAAAAACCCTTGTCTCTCCATACCGCCGAATCACCCAAAAAGCCAATTCGAATCACCTCGGAATCACCACAAATCCAATGCACCGCCGTTTTATCTCAAATCACAATAGCAACATGATCGATAGCAGTTACAAATCAATCAAAAAATGGTTCGTGATGAAACACGACACAAAAAGTGGTTTGGAATCGGAAAATGGGAGGGTCAGAAGATCGGTGATGGATGTAGTTGAGCAACAACCAGATCCACTTACTTAATGTGATGAGATGATGATCAAAGCAAAAGGTAGATTCGCTTCAAAAGTTTTCGAGCTCAAGAGTGGCAATGGCGACGGAAGTAAGCAACTAAGTGAGGAGGAAGAAACGAGTTAGCAATTTATATGGAGCAAAGAGATGGAGACTAAGGGGTTCGCGAGTTTGAAGTCTTAGGTCGCTCACGACCTAACGGAATTAGATCGAAGCACATGATCTATGACATAGGCCTGTACTTCGAGGGGCAAGTGTTAACTCCTCTTTTGAGCGACCTGGCGACCTAACAAGTAAGCGAACTAATGACCTAACTTCATAAGCGACCCAACAATCTAATGGACTCAGCGATCTAATGACTTAACGATCTAAAGATAGAACACCGCTAACGACTTAAAGGATTAGCGACCTAATGAGATGAGCGACCTAACAAGTGTGCAACTTAACAACCTAAAGATGGCACGGTCTTAACGACCTAAGGATGAAGCGGCTTAACGACCTAAAGATGGAACGGTCTTAACGACATAAGGACTCGACGACCTAATAAGGTAAAATGGGAACGACCTAGCGACTTAAGCATGAAGCGGCACAGCACGAAACAACTCAAGCGACTTACAGGAGGGCGAGCGACCTAATAACCTAGCGACCTAGCGTATTAAAACAAAGGAAGACTGCATGCGTTCACTTTCGTACATTAGGTCGCTTACAAGTTAAACAAGGTCGAGATAACTTCATATGCCATCTTCTCCTTAGGTCGTTCACGACCTAAGACTTGCCAGAGTGTTCAAATGATCAAATAAGCCTCTGTTAAGCCATAAACCGCGACCTATGACCTATCCTAGGTCGCCCACGACCTACCGACTCACTCAGAAGAAACCAAATGCTACCCTGTTGAGCCGTATGCCGTATCCTCTAGGTCGCTCGCGACCTATGACCTATACTTAGGTCGTTCGCGACCTACGACCCAGTCCAGAATCTCCCCTATAGATACAGCACTAGCTCCAACTTAAAGAGGATCTTTTGGCTCATTTCTGGAATGCCAATACTCTGCTGAATTCTCGACTCACTCGACATTTCAAACACGAAAGACATCTCAACAAACTTCAAGAGGAAATCTAACGCAACCGACATGGATTCAAAGACTTCTTCTACATCGAAGTTCTAGTTATTTGTCCCATCAGTGTTGTAATCGAAGATTGTTGTAAAGTTGTAATTGATTCAGTAATAAAGAAGATTAAAGTGGACGTAGGCTTAACCTGAAGCCGAACCACTATAAAACTGTTGTCTTTTACCGCTTTCTCTGTGACTTTTCTTCTTGCTTCTAATTCCCGTATTCACGGGTGGTGCTTTCACTTAATCCCTACATACACCAGGGTGTTAGCGTTCAATTTTAAGCGTTAACACTTGGTGTTAAATTCCAAGGAGGGAACTCGTACTATTCATGGAATTTAAAAGGTGATTTCACCGTTATTCTACCCATAGTACCTGTTGGATACGGAAATTAAAATTGAGCAAAAGTAGTACAATTTCTATTTGACGCTATTTTACTCAATAATGTATTTTAAAATAATTTATGAAAATGATTTAGTAAATCTTCATAGGGAGGTTTAACGAATTCCATATATACTGAAAAGAAATGGTTTTCAAAAAGATAAAAGTCTCTAAAAGTTATCTTTGGATAAAAAGAAAACAAGTAAACGGATACTTATTATTTACTCACTTAACATCTTTTTTATCGACGATTGGTTCGTCAAAACCGGAGTCGGATTTCGGTAATCCCTATTCGAAAACCATTTCAAACAAATTTACGCATTTGGAAGTGATGATGTTATATTGAAGACCATGATTTTGAAAGATAGGGTAGCTTCATCTTCATTTTTGGTCACTGGTGAATTTAATTGATGTGTTTATCATAAGTATGGAATATTTACGTTATTAATTTATCATGACCCGCCCTTCTCGACCCTCGAAAATCGACACAAAATATGCTACAATATAATATGCCGACGATCGGGTGCTGGAAAAGACAGATTGTTAAGGAAAAAGAAAGAGGATTGAAGGAAGAAGGAACTAAACAATAACAGAATCTCATAATCGCAGCAGAACAAGTTATAATAGCCAATAACAGATCTTTACACAGAATGAAAACTATATCTGTTTTATACAATATATCATCAGAGTATCATAAACAAACAACAATTACCAACCTGACCATTTCAAACAAACATAGTAGCGGATATAAACAAATACAGTAATATGTCTCGGACTCTAACTCCTCTCCTGAGCTCCTCAGCATCCTTTCTTGTAAACTATAATACTCGGTCTGACCCGAGCAGTATAATAAAATAACACTCGAGTCAGTCTGGAATACCAGCTTGAGAAATCACACTCAAATTGATTATTAAAGTTTCAAAATCCTTTGAATATTAAAAGCATCTCGTAAGACCACGCCGCAAATAAACATGTCAGGATTTTACCTTACGATAGCCAAAACATTTTTTATAAAAATCCTCTGATATTATAATAGTGTTTATATACAGATACTTATTCAAATAGCCAAAATTGTTACATGATTAAATTCCAGCTACTAGCCACAAAGTGGGTTATACAAACAAAAAACGAAAAAGGCTCGTAGGGAGAATGGATTTCCAACAACGACTAGGCATTGGGGTACCACCTGTCACAGTACGTGGCCTAGATCAGTGTACCGAGGATTACTCCCAATCCCCTGCAACACAAGATTGGGACTACCCCTTACTGGATAATTCCGAGTACGATCACCCCACGGTTGAGATCAGCAACCGCACCACTAAACCGAATAAAAAGGGACATCAAGACAGGGACGACCTCACCCTAATGGACGCTACCCACTTAGCCTTGCTGCATATCCCCTGATTTTCAGTCATTCCCGGTTGATGAGGCTTGAGGCTAAGCGTTACCCTTTTAGAACGTTTCACTTAGAATGCCCACCGTCCACCTGACGATATTCGAAAGCATTCATCCATACATGTCCTTCCCGGGTTCGAACGGAACCGAAGGCACTACTCCTACTACATCCATTTTGGAATCATCCTCAGGATTAGCAGCGACTAGCCCTTGCACTTCACTACTCCATCTTCGAATCCAAACTCGTTTTTTCCACAAAAACGTACAAACCGGATCGAAGTGATTTTCGAGAAATAAATCCCGATCCCGGTCTCTTCGAAACGATCAACGCATTGGCCAATATTGATAGTCGGTTATTTAACTATCAATTAACATTCACAAATATCCATCAAACACTAAATAATTTCCCCAAATTATTTATTAATCTCAAAATATTTTCATAAGATATATTTCCATTTTAAACCCTTTTTGAAAATAGTGTTCAATTCACACTCTGTCATGGAATAAATTTCCCAAATATTCATTTCCACTGGAAACAACCAAGTCCAAACATTTAGATTTTTAAAACAATTAAATCACTTTATTCTAAAATATACCTTAAAATATTTACATTAACTACTTAAACATTTTATTCAACATACATTTTAAAAACATTTAAAGAAAACTACTTTAT
This sequence comes from Allium cepa, assembly GCA_030765085.1. Classification (NCBI taxonomy): domain Eukaryota; kingdom Viridiplantae; phylum Streptophyta; class Magnoliopsida; order Asparagales; family Amaryllidaceae; genus Allium; species Allium cepa. The sequence goes on from CM060939.1 coordinate 1,053,324,673, forward strand.
AAAATGTAAGCTAATTTTAAAATAAAGGTTAAGTTCAAGCTAAATATTAAAAGAGGAGTTACAAAATTCTATGCTAGTTTCAAATAAAACTTCAACAAAACTATCTGTAAAATAAATCCATTTTATAAAATATAAATATTAATAATATTCTTTTCAAAACATAATACCAATTAAACCTTAAAAATAATTACTTCTATAACTAATTTATTAAATATTTACTCTTAAAATTTCTACTACTTAAACAATAATTTCTTAAAACATTCTTTTAAAAACAAATTTAAAACTTTGATTTTTACTTAAAAAAATCTGTTTGAAACGTACTTGGCTTTTCAAGGAACTACACTTCCATTTTCAGAATAAACCAGTACACGATTTACCTCGATTCAAATTTACATTTAAATCCCGTAAACTTCTTCCAACACTCTCTGAAATAACCACCTTTTTATTTTTAACACATTTCTCATTTCCTGGGAATCACTCTCCAAAATATATACTTAAATTATTAAAATAGGCTACTAGAAATTATTTAAATAAAATAATACTTGAGAAAATATAGGGGAGATTCTAAATGATTTAAACCAAATTACATTTTAAAATAAAATTATTAAATCAATTATTTGTATTAAAATTCCCTTCTTGGAAATTTAATACTATTTTACCCCTTTAAAATAATTGAGTACTACAAATTCTTTAAATAAATATTTACTTTGTACTTGAAATAGTTAAAAGTAACATCTTCTTCAAATATCCTAAACACATTTCAAACCACTAATTTATATTTTGGAAGCTTTCTTTGGAATCATACTTAATTTCCAGGGAAAACACTTTCCATCTTTAGAAATAATCCATCTTTATATCTAAATTTTTTTATACCTTTTTATAGAATTTCCCACTGAAAATCTATACTTTCAATATTTATTCCGCGATAAGTATTCCATTTCATTTATAAACCCAGTTTATAAATTTTCATATTTCCTTTTAAATCAAAATTCCAAAAGCACTTAAACAGACTCCAAACCGATTTCCGAATTTAATTCCTTACTTAAAAATTTCTTTTGTTTCCTTTTAAACCCAATTTATTTTATTTATATTTTAAATTCCCAGATTGTATTCATACAATCACTGCACAGCACAATTTAATTTTCAGATCAATCTATCACAGTATATAAATAAAATACAACATCAATTTTGAAAATAATTTCTATATTGTGAGGAATCCAGCTGGATCCGTCTAACCTGTTTCTCCTGCATCCACGAACGTTAATATAACAGATAAAATATCATATCCAGACTGATAATAATATTCACATTCAACCAATCAATCATTCATTTAAATTTTAACTATTTAAATTAACTGGAAATTCCAGATGTGAGTGAGATTAACTCACCTTGAGTTTCCACGAGCGTTTTAAATTTTAAATTAAATCGAACCATTCGATTTAATCCAAAATTCTCGCTTGCTCCAAACATCTCCGGATCTACTGCAGCGCGTAGATCGCGTCGCTGCGATTTCGGCGCTACCAAATTCGTCGAAATCTGATAATGCATGTAAAAGATATGACTTGTTAAGCATTTGAATATAATTTATAAACAAATTCTTTTTTAAATACCATAAACGAGATCGCCGTTCATCAATTCCATAAAAATCAAGGCCAAACAAAACTCTATCGTCTTCGTTCACAAAACCTGGGTTGTTCGAACCTATCAACGTCCATCTAGGGCTCCAAACCGCTCCATGCTCGTACCAAACGAGTTAGATCGAAACCCACCACGCGATAGCTCGTCGCGACCTCCACCTTCGGCCGAAACATGGCGAAGCCCGACACCTCCATTTTACCAAAAATCGAGCATGACCGAAGCACTTTCTCGAGCCAAGTACGGTCGATAATGGCCACCAGAAATGATCATCACCAGTTGAACTATAGAGCTCAACGAGCTCTTTGATTTTCCAGTTGGAGGATTTTGCTAATAATTAGTAGATAAGAAGGAATTTAAAGAAGAAGATGGAAGCACATCGACCATCGAAATGTTTTAAATGGCGGCTCGAGAATTAGGCTAGGGTTTGGGCCGATAAACGTATATATATATACACGTAATCTAATTATATTATTATTAAATTCACTTTTAAACAACTTTCTCAAAAGATCTCCAAACAACGCGTGCCGATAGGCGATTATAAGGTTTTACCACCTTCCGAACATAATGGAACGTGTTTCGAAAGCTAATTCGATCATATGTGAAAGATAGCCTTTTGAATTGAGTTTAAAATATCGTATCCAGACTGATAAAAATATTAACATTCAACCAATCAATCATTCATTTAAATTTTAACTATTTAAATTAACTGGAAATTCCAGATGTGAGTGAGATTAACTCACCTTGAGTTTCGACGAGCGTTTTAAATTTTAAATTAAATCGAACCATTCGATTTAATCCAAAATTCTCGCTTGCTCTAAAAGTCTTCGGATCTGCTGCAGCGCGTAGATCACGTTGCTGCGATTCCGGCGCTACCAAGTTCGTCGAAATCTGATTATGCATGTAAAAGATATGACTTGTTAAACATTTGAATATAATTTATAAACAAATTCTTTTTTTTATACCATAAACGAGATTGTCGTTCATCAATTCCAGAAAAATCAAGGCGGAACAAAACTCTACCTTCTTCGTTTACAAAACCTGGGTTGTTCGAACCCATCAACGTCCATCTAGGACTCCAAACCGCTACATGCCGTTCCAAACGAGTTAGATCGAAACCCACCACGCGATAGCTCATCGCGACCTCCACCTTTGGCCGAAACATGGCGAAGCTCGGCACCTCCATTTTCCTAAAAATCGAGCACGATCGAAGCACTTTCTCGAGCCAAGTACGGTCGATAATGGCCACCAGAAACGATCATCACCGGTCGAACTATAGAGCTCAACGAGCTCTTTGATTTTCCAGTTGGAGGATTTTGCTAATAATTTGTAGACAACAAGGAATTTGAAGAAGAAGATGGAAGCACATCGACCATCGAAATGTTTTAAACGATGGCTCAAGAATTAGGGCTTGGATTTGGGCTGATAAACGTATACACACACACACGTAATCTAATTATATTATTATTAAATTCACTTTTAAACAACTTTCTCAAACGATCTCCATACAACGCGTGCCGACATGCGATTATAAGGTTTTACCCGCCTTTCGAACACAATGGAATGTGTTTCAGAAGCTAATTCGATCATATGTGAAAGATAGCCTTTTGAATCGAGTTTAAAGTATTAAATTATCGATTTTATTTTCAACGCGTTTCTCACCCGTACGAATAAACGGTAACTCCAAACGGTATGAAAATTGAAATCCGACAATAACTAACTATTACGGATCCAATGGAACTGGTTTCGTCGAATTCCGAGACTGTGTCCCGTAGGGCTATTTTAACTCGTCGATAAATTCGAGCGATTTTCAAAATTGTCGAAATCACTTAAAATTTCACCTTTAAAATTTTACTAACTTATTTATAAACCATGTAGAATTTAATTTCCCAGTAAAATCATTCTCATTCATTTCGAACCAAATTCTGATTATTTGCATTATTATGTTATTAAATTCCACTATTAAATTAATATAAAATTCCAAATTTAACTTATCGACTTTTGTTTTCATCCAAAAGTCAAATACTATAATTCAAATCAAATTAGACTTAAAATAAATCTTAGAAACCATTGTCATAACCATTTACATCCAGATTCACAAATTATCCCATTTTCAAATATTTATTTTTTATTATTCAAATCCAATTGAATAGCCATATTTGAAATTTTAACTAAATTCTATTGGTTTAACAAAATTCTTATTTAAAAATCAATTCAAAATCCACATTGACATTCAAATTGAATTTAAATGTTCAAAATCTAACGATCAAAATTCTGGATCGTTACATTCCTTCCCCCTTATAAAAATTTCGTCCTCGAAATTTGCTAAGGTATGAAAAATGCTACTAACCTCATTTACTTACTCATACTTACTTAGTTAAAAACTCATAATCACTTCTCAAAACTCTTTAGCTTAATCCAAAACCAATTACTTTTATTTCTAACTCAAAAGCTTTGTTTTCAACGTCATTTCAAAAATAACTTTCCTAGTTAACCAAAATTTTCAAAATTTTCAAAAAATTTCTAACTCCCAAAATTTTTGAAATTTTTTGACAGCGTCTCCTTTGTACGGAGAGCATTTCACAATATCACAATAGATGTAAATACATATACATCAACCCACACGGTCGGAAAACAAAATATACCACAATATATTTTCATTTTTCAAATTTTATTGCGTAGACGTATCTTTGATTAGCATGTTAAAAACAAGCAGCTAATATATTGTGCATTTACGTGCTCCAACTCAATCGATTGCCTACCGTACCTGTACTTACTCAAACAAACACATCATAATCAATAATATAAGAATTTTTAACAACATTTCATTTATTAATCTTAGCCAAACACATCAATTATACATCCCAACCAACCAATTCCCAAAATCCTACATGCTAATCATATTTTATAAGAAATCACAAGATTTCAATCACCATTTTAATTCCCTAACAAATCCAAACTTCATTTTATTCCACTCAAATGATTTACATTCAAGTTTACTGTATACAATTCATATTTACTACAACCAATTCATTTTCTCTTCAGTATGATTAACCTATGCTTTGCTTACATCAATTTACTTCAATTCAATTCCAAATTGATTCACAATCAAATTTTAATTTTAAATTTGATATACTTGCATTTCTTTTATCATTCACTTGCATTTATATACAAATCCACTTAATAAGATTTCAATTCATTCCAATTGATTTAAAAACCAATTTCATTTGCTTCTTTAAACCAATTCAATTCCGTTTACATCAAAATGACCCATTTCTATGCAAATTTGATGTTATTCAAGCAAATAACAATTATTTAAGTTTATAACAAATTTAATGTTGGGCGAATTCTCACCCAGAAGCTCTCGAGACCAAGAAGTCACAGTTTTACCCGAGCTCGCAACCTCCACCTCGTTCGACAAACACAAAGCTAGAAGTCCATCCCCATTCGGCCCCATGACTCCATTCGGCATGTCCATCCGGTAGCCGGACCAACCATATTCGGGCAAATCACAAGTGCCATTCGGCATGCCCATCCGGTAACCGAACCAAACATCCCCTACTACTACCGGACCAGCCATACCGGTCCACCATACTCCTCCGAACCAACCATCACCCCACTACCGAATCAACTCCCATGCTACCACCGAACCACTTATCTACCGGACCATCTTCACAACCGAACCAAATACTCACCGGTCCACACTCGTTGCCGGACCACGCCTACCACCGGACCAAGCTCCATGCCGAATGTCCTCCGCCGAACCAGACAACTGCCAGTCCAGATCGCTTCAGCCCGGGCCCACCAGCAGTTATATACTTCCAAGACCCCTGCCCCCTACCTCATTCTATAAATAGAGGGGCAGGGGTACAACAATGGCAGACAAGTTTGAGAGCTCAAGCAAGGAAGGAACTTTCAAACTACTTTCATATACTGATATACGAAGCATTGTACCTGTAATCTGAAAGAAAGAAGATAATAACATATAAAGTGGACGTAGGCACATTCTGGCCGAACCACTATAAATCTGTGTGTCTTTTATATTTCAGCCCCTACTTCTTTCATATTTACATACTCATCTGAAATCACCAAAAATCACATATAATCAACTAAATAATACGACTTGGAGGTGTTTGCCCATTTTTTGTGCAAACATTTTTGGTGCTTTCATTGAGAGCTGAACTCAGGCTTCATCTTCTCCCACTCAACCTTCTTCCTAATAACATCACTCGTTGCTTAGAAAAATCATGCCTTCCAAACAGAGAAGGGATGTTAACAAAGGAAAGAACATCGCAACTAGCAGCCTTCCAGATCCAGCAATCACAGATCAGCCCACTTTAACAGCAGTACCAGATGAAAATCAGGAAAATCCAACTGGTCCCGCAACGGAACAACCAATCACTAGGGCAGATCTGGACAGGGTTGTGGCTGAAGTAACTAACCGCTTCACATCCCAACAAGAAACTTTGGTGGACCAACTCATGACACGCTTAAGGGATGCTGAAGAGTCCAACCGCAACACTGAATCATGGGGTGAATCCCAATCCGGAGGATCCCGGAGGCAACAAAGGTCTTCACTCTTCGAACAAGCTATCAACAGGAAAAACGATGATAGGGGCCGCGCCCGGACTCAGCCCGAATTCCGACTCGAGGAAGCCCTTGGAACCGAACCTAGCGGGGGAGGCACCAGGCGAGGGTCGGATGTAGCTGAGCCAGTCATGCCACCTAATCATAGAAACCCCGCTGAACGGAGCCAAGCTAGAACCCAGCCCGAAGTTGACCCCATGGATGTGCTCGAAACAGAACCCCACAGGGGAAGATCGAGGCAGGGGGCAACTGTAGCTGGTCCTAGCGTGCATCCAAGCAGCCAAAGACAACCACTGGATAATGCTAGAGGTGATAGACTGTACCATCCCTACAGGTCATCTGGACGAGATAGATCCCGTAGGGAAGAACCGAGCTCATTTTTGTCCGCTCCAAGTTCTGACGAACGAATGGCACGATTATTCAGAGAATGTGTCCAATGGGAGCAAAGGGACCGGGGAATAGGTGCTAGGGTCACCAGTCCCTTTACCCGAAATATCGAAACTGCCATCACTCCCCGGGAATGGAAAATGCCAACCATGGAACCTTACAAAGGAACTTCCGACCCCATCGTACACCTGCAGAGATACACCCAGCATATGCTCATGAGTGGAGCAACAGAAGGAGTATTATGTAAATGCTTTCCGCTATTCCTATCAGATCTAGCTACCTCCTGGTTCTGCCATCTACCCCAAGGATCCATCAGCTCATGGGAGATGTTAAAAGAAAGGTTTATTAGCCAGTTCCGCATCCATGTGGAACAACCCAAGGATGCTTATTCTCTATCCAATGTCAAACAGAAATCCGGAGAGACGCTGCAACAATATCTAACACGGTTCAACGCCGCAGCGGCAGCAGTTCAAGACGCCGATGAAAAACTCACTCTAATGGCCCTCTGTAGTGGTGTACATCCAGACACCAAGTTTGCCAGAAGATTAACTAAGGAAAAACCAGCTACCTTGCCTGATTTCTTCCATGAAGCTGGAAAGTATATGAGACTTGAAGACGCTGCTACGGAGAGGCAGTCAGGGCAACAAGGCAAGATAGTTCAGGACAAGGTTCCCACTGCAGCTAAGGACGCTCGAAGAAATGAATCTAGAGACAATGCTGGGGGCAGAAAGGTTGAGAAGCGCCAATATCGACCAGGGCCAAGATTTGACTCCTACACTCCTTTGAATGAAACAATCGAAAACATCTACCTAGCCACTCAGGGCGAACTCGGATACAAGCGCCCCCCGCACAAGAAAGAATCAGATAACGCACTCAAGTCCGGAAAGTTCTGTCGCTTCCACGAATCCCACGGACATGACACCAATGAATGCCACCATCTTCGGGACTTGATCGAAGAACACATTAGAAGAAGAAGACTGGAACGTTATGTGAAAGGTCAGAACAGGACTCCAACTCCTGCCAATGAGAACTCAAAGCAACCCCTCCCGGAAGTAGGCGGAGGGAATCGCAACAATCACAACACCAGTGGCTCTAGTCAAGAGAAGATAGTGGTCCTTACCATCTCAGGAGGACCACACATCGCCGACAGAAGTTGGGCAGAGATGGAAAGGTACGGCAAGTCGCTTAGAAATGCCGAAGGATATGTTAACTCCATTACGGAGGAACGCCACCCGAAACGAAAAGAAAACAATGACATTGTATTCAGTAGGCATGATTTGGAAGGAAGACAGTACCCACATATGGATCCCATGGTCATCTCTGCCTGGTTTGGTCCAGCTAAAGTTTTTCGGATTCTAATAGACACGGGAAGCTCCGTAAATATCCTGTTCAAACATGCTTTCGACAAAATGAAGTTATCAATGAAGGATGTATCCCCCTGTGACAAACCACTGCACGGTTTCACTGGAGATGCAAAAATGCCCCTCGGGCAACTTGACCTCTTCGTCGAAATAGGAAGTCATCCCCGCTCCGTTGTGCGAAAACAAACGTTCGTACTAATAGAAAACCACTCGGCTTACAACGCTTTCTTGGGAAGACCAGCCTTGTCTGACTTTCAGACTGTATTAGCCCCCTGGTGCCTGAAAATGAAATTTCCAACAGACAACGGAGTAGGAGAAGTAGAAGGAGATCAAGATGCTGCCCGAGACTGCTACGTAACTGAACTTCGCAATAACCGCAGAAAGAATAAAGGAAAAGGTGCAGAGACCACTCTCTGCATGAAAAGCTTGGAGGCATAGCAACTAAAGAAAGCCCCTCCTCTTCGATACACAAGCGATCCCTTCAATGAACTAGACCCCAGGGATAAAGAGGAGGAGGTTACCGCCGAGCCTGCAGAGGCTATGGAATTCGTATCGGTAGATAAGCATGATTCAAGTAGACTATTAAAAATCGGATCTCAGCTGAAAACGGAATTGAAGGATCAACTCATTGACTTTCTCCGCCACAACTTAGATGTATTTGCGTGGACCCATGCCGATATGACAGGAATCTCCCCAGACATAGCATGCCACATGTTGAACATCGATCCCACCAAGGTACCAGTAAAGCAGAAAAAGAGGAGCATGGGTGCAGAGCGATCAGCAGCCCTTGATGAGGAAGTAAAAAATCTACTTGCTAATGGCTTCATACGAGAAGCCATCTACCCAGAATGGATCGCTAACCCAGTGCTAGTAAAAAAGGCCAATGGAAAGTGGCGAACATGTATTGACTTCTCCAATCTGAATGACGCTTGCCCGAAAGACTGCTTCCCACTTCCCCGAATTGACCAACTCGTAGACAGCACAGCTGGGCACGAACTCCTATCTTTTATGGATGCATACTCCGGATATAACCAGATCCCCATGCACGCTCCCGATCAGGACCACACTAGCTTCATCACCGACCGCGGATTATATTGTTACAAAGTCATGCCTTTTGGACTCAAAAATGCTGGAGCTACCTATCAACGCATCGTCAACAAAATGTTCGCAGAATTGATAGGACGAACTATGGAGGTATATGTGGATGACATGTTGGTAAAGTCCAAGAAAGCCAACGACCATGTAAGCCATCTGGACGGTACGTTTCAGGTACTTCGCCGATATGGAATGAAGCTGAATCCTCTAAAGTGCTCCTTCGGAGTATCATCGGGAAAATTCTTAGGATTCATCGTCCACGCCAGAGGAATCGAAGCAAACCCTGAACAAATCCGGGCTTTAAAAGAAATAAGGATACCTTCCACTCGAAAGGAAATGCATAGCCTAAACGGAAAGGTGGCCGCCCTAAGCAGATTCATTTCCAAGGCAACTGACAAGTGTGTCCCTTTCTTCGAAGCACTCAAGAAAGACAAAGGGAGGTTCGAGTGGACTGACGAATGCTTAAAAGCCTTCCTCAACCTAATCGAACACCTTCAGAGACCACCAGTACTCTCAACTCCAAATGAAGGTGAAGTGTTATACTTATACCTCGCTGTATCATCTCATGCTCTAAGCGCCGCCTTGGTAAAAGAAGAAGACCGCACACAACGCCCGGTTTACTTTGTAAGCAAAAGATTTACAGGGGCAGAAGCCAGATATCCTAAACTTGAGAAATTAGCGTATTGTTTATTGATCGCGTCACGAAAACTGCGACACTACTTCCAGTCTCACTCCATCAGAGTTCTAACCGATCAACCACTGAGACAAGTGCTCCATCGTCCTGACACTTCTGGGCGACTCCTCAAATGGTGCATCGAATTAAGTCAGTATGATATCACCTACCATCCTCGTACCGCTATCAAAGGACAAGCCATGGCTGATTTCATTGCCGAATTCACTATCAACGAAGGCAAGGAACAATCCGAAGTAGCAAAAAACATCAAGTGGAACCTCTTTGTAGACGGAGCATCGAACGAACAAGGCTCGGGGGCAGGTATTGTGATCATCACCCCCAGGGGAAGAAAGTTGTACTATGCATTGAGATTGGAGTTCACGGCCACTAACAACGATGCTGAATATGAAGCAGTAATAGCAGGATTGGAACTGGCCCTAGAAATTGGAATCAATTCCTTATGTATTCATAGTGATTCTCAGCTTATCGTAAACCAGGTACTAGGAGAATTCCAGACTCGAGGAGAACGACTCACAGCATACCTAAAGAAAACCAAACTGCTGCTCGATCGATTGGACCATTATCTAATCAAACACATTCCTCGAGAAGAAAACCAAGAGGCAGATGAACTTGCAAAGCAAGCTAGTATGAAGAACAGCACCATTTCCGGAGCACTAGCAATCTCAAGGCAGCTGGCCCCAAGTTTCGAACAAGTGAATCTGATAACTGCAATCGAAGAAGGAACCTGGATGACTCCCATCCGGAAATATTTACAAGATGGCATACTACCCGACAGGCGTGACGAAGCCAAGAAGATCTTGAGGAAAGTTCCCCACTACACAACACAAGAAGGCATCCTCTACCGGCGTGGCTTCTCTAGCCCCTTATTAAGATGCGTCGCCGGAAGGGAAGCCAAGGAGATATTAACAAACATCCATCAGGGAGGATGCGGAGATCACACTGGAGGACAGACTTTGGCAAGAAAGATACTCCGATATGGATATTACTGGCCCACACTAAACAAAGATGCCCTAGACTTCGTTAAGAAATGCAACAGATGTCAGAAGTTCGCCAAGATCCCTCGACTGCCCACAAACGAAATTACTCAAATGACCAGCCCTTGGCCCTTTGCTGTATGGGGAATTGACTTAATTGGCGAACTGCCAACGGGCCGAGGCGGAGCCAAATATGCTATAGTGGCAGTCGATTATTTCACCAAATGGGTGGAAGCGGAACCTTTAAATAAAATATCTTCAGCAAAAGTTATCAACTTCTTGATCAAAAACATTTTGTGCAGGTATGGAGTCCCCCTCAAGATCGTATCAGACAACGGACTCCAATTTGACAGCGAAGAATTTGCCGACTGGTGCCAAGAGCATGGAATTCATAAAAGCTTCTCATCAGTAGCTTACCCTCAGGCAAACGGACAAGTTGAAGCTGTCAACAAAATTCTCAAAACCCTAATCAAGAAGAAACTTGAAAAGTCAAAAGGCGCTTGGGTGGACGAACTTCCTACGGCACTATGGGCATACCGCTCATCTTTCAGAACATCAACGGGACATACTCCTTTCTCTTTGGCATATGGATCGGAGGCAATGCTCCCAGTTGAGACTATTGTGCCTTCCCACCGTAGGATCCACTACAACCCAGAAGAAAACGAAGAACTCCTCCTCATGTCTTTGGATCTGATTGAGGAAAGGAGAAACGATGCAGCACTCAAAGCAGCAGCTCACAAACAAAAAGTGGCAGCACTATACAATTCCAAAGTCAAGCACCGCAGCTTACAAGAAGGAGATCTTGTCCTCAGGCGAATCTTTCCGCGCCCCGGGGCACTGGACCCCATCTGGGACGGACCATATGTAATTCACAAAGATCTCCACAACGGAGCTTACATTTTGTCAACAGTGGACGGAGAGGTGTTCCAGAGGGCATGGAACATCCGACACCTCCGTCGATACTTTTCTTAACTTGTACTGCCCATATGAAGTGAATTAACAAAGAGAATCAGTGGACGTAGGCATTTTCGTGACGAACCACTTTAAAAAATCTTGTCTCTTTTTAACTTGTTCCTTTATGTCTTGGCTACTTGTTAAGTTTTATCCCTTTCTGTTGAACAAAATCCTATGGCATCTCCACTCAAGACGCACCGCGGCCTCATCTGGACTAGGCCTAACAGGTACGCTACGATTCTATGCACTCGCCAATGAGACTCTTTTGCTCCAGCATCCCTCTGCTGCGGGTTAACTCATTGCGCGCCTGCCCTCAAAGCCAACTGTAATGAGCCGATTATAAGTCATCATAAAGGCCGACTATAGCCGATGGCAGCTCATTACGGCGTTCGGCTCGTCGGTAACTGTGAACCTACTTTAAGCCCCAACATAAGGTGTGGCCAGCCAGGGGTAGTTCACGGCCAACGGCACCCACGCTAGCCGGCCACGGTAAATCGAATAATACCCACGATTACGGACCATAATGGTTCGGGTAGTTACCGTGCGCGATCTCGGCTCCGATGTGTCTTAAGTGCGGCTGTGGTAAAAAAGAAAACTCCCCGCGGAGGCGTAAGATGGGTGACAAATGTCTCCAAGACCCACAGCTAGGGAAAGTGACTACAAAACCCGTTTGCCACGAACTTAAGCACGTCGACGGCCTTCCGTGACTGGAAGTTTTACTTTTACTATGTTTCCATTTCATTTAAATATTTTTCTCCTATCCTGTATAACAAACTCTAAAGTACAGGAAACCAAATAGGAAGCATTCACTCATGAGGCTCTAAGCCTGCGTACTGGGTGGCAGGGCGCTCAGCTATACCCGTGAACAATTACACAAGACACTCAAAGCTACCGCCTGCGAATAAAGCATAAAGGGCGGTACTCTCTTCTCTTGTACATAAATGCGTAACTATAGCTTATTCATACACTGACATTGCAAAACGTGAAATTATATTTCAAGCAAAAACTTAACATCAAACACAACTGGAATCACAGGCATATACATAATTATACTTCTCACACAGCACATAAAGATAGCAACAACATTTAAACATGACAAAATCAGCTTATATTATAAGATCACACGAAGTTATTCTTTGCAAATAATTTTATTACAGTTGCATATCAAAGACTAACATAAACAGTGATAAAAAAGAAACAAAAAGATGGCGGATGCCTCCACACTCCACCACCAACTTCCCCAGCCTACTTAGACGCAGGATCAGAGCCCCGAGCGTGTGGATCTGAAGTCCCACCTGTCCAGATCAGAAGAGGAATTCATTAAACGAACGATCAAGTTATGAAAACACGGAAAGAAAAGAAAGGGAAAAGAATAACTCACCAGCATCCGCCGCTTGATCCTCATCATCCAACTGCACGCCCGCTTCCTCCGCAGCGAGCAGCCGCACCCCCTCCTTCACCGCCGCTTGCTCCTCCTTTGAGAACTGAGCAGTAACCGCACTCAAGTTGAAAGCCTCTCCGCCTTCCTTACCCGCGTTCACCCTGGCCTCCTCTAAAGCCTGGAGATACACCCTGGCCATGACCCGAGGGTAATCGTCCATCCAAGACAAGCCGCCCTCCTTCCAAGTGTGGAAGTACATATCCTGCAGCATCTCATCCATCATCCCCTCGTTTTCCTCAAACTCCCTCACCCGGGCCTCGGAAGCTTGCAACTTGGCGACGACAACGTCCCTCTCTGATTGGTATCTCAAGCAATCAGCCTGGAGTGACCTCCTCATTTCCTCCTCCTTCAACTTAAGGGACCTCCTCATCTCCTCCATCTCCTCCTTCAACTCAGCCTGAGCCATCTCCGCAGCCTCGAGCCTCCCTGACAACTCCTCTACCCGCTCGAGATCCGCATTTCGAACCTCATCCACCGTTGCGATAGCTATGTTAATCCGTTCCCTGCAAGCGACCTCCATCTTCCGTAATTCCGCCCTACTGGCCTTCTCCATGGTCTCTTTCAGACGCTTGGAGGCTTCCTCATGCTGAGAAATCTGGATGGCTTGGTCGGCGAGCTGCTTGGCCTGATCGGCAACCTTTAACCTTAACCGAATGTTAGCACTCCCGATCTCTTCCCCGGCCTTGACCAACTTAGCATGATGCTCCATTAACTTCTTGGTCTCTGCGGCCACCCGGTCGATATTAGCCTTGGCCTCATCCCCCATGGTGACTACCCGTGTAGTAAGTAAATCAAGATCTAAAGATTTGGCCTCGTCCAGCACTCTTACCATGGGGTTGCGGGGAAGGAGGTGCTCTCCCGTGGTCTCATCGAATGAAATGTCCCGAAAGCTTGGGTCTAAATCAGGATGACCGGCAAAAGGGTCATGAGGCACGGGGCGAGGCACATCGGGACGCCTTATATGAATGACAGTAGAACTCTTGGAAGGAGGAGGAGGGGGGCCGGGCTCCGTGCTCTCCTCCGTAGTATCACGAGGAGGCTGAGTAGGGGGAGGCTGAGTAGGAAGCTGCGAAGCAGAAGAAGACTCAAATAAGGAACGGCTCCGCTTCCTTTTCTGAATACCCTCTTCGATGACCCCAAGAAGAGGGCGGTAACTGACTACATCCCCAGTGCGATCAGTAGAAGGTTTCGCGGAAGCTCTCCTCGACTTAAATTGTTCAAGGCGATGTCGAACATCCGACGTTTTAACTGCCTGGCCTGCCCCTGGGATAAAGAACAAGTGTTATGAACATACAATAACCCACAGTTCAAAAAAAAAAAAAATGTGCTAAGTTAAAAAGAAAGAAAAGTGGGAGGACACATCTATTATACAAACCCGGCGGAGGAGTCGGATACTGCAATAAGTCCTGGATCTCATTCCAGGACGGAAGTGAACCGTAAAAAATTTCTAAGTCCCTATCGAAAATGGAATCGGCAGAAGACAAATTTCACCTTGCATCGCCGGAGTCACCCTAGCTGAGGAACCCTTAGAGGATGGGTCAGTGCCAGCCACAGCTTTGCCGGTTTCCTTTGCCTTCTCCGTTTCCTTCTCCTTTTCCTTCTCCGTTTCCGACTCTCCCTCCGACTCCCCGAAGGCCCGACGGAGAGCCTCATCCAGTTCGAGGTCTTGCTCAGAGGTTAGAGCAGCAACCCCACTACCACCTTGACCATCGCCATCTCCTCCACCCTCCGACCCTTCTCCAACTTCGCCTCCTTCCTCCTCTTCTACACCTTCCTCCTCCGGGACAGTCGGGCAAGTACTTGGAGAAGGGCCATCGGACTTCTTCAGTTTCTTCCCCCCGACCACGGGACGCTCTGCGAAAGGCTCCCTCTTACCGCTCTTTACTTTATCCCCCTCCTTAGCTTTAGCAGCCTTCTCCTCAGCCGTGTCTCTTTGCTTAACCACGGACTGGTGCGGTAAGATCAAATTATACTCCAAGAGGGTTGCGTTCCTGATCAAGAAGGAGGCCGACCGGTCCCGTGCCGGAATAGCCTTTAGTTCAGCAGCCATTCGCACTAAGGAATCGTCCTCCACGACTGCAATACCACCTGTCGCTAGCCAGAAATAGAAGCATGTCAGAAAAAACACTACAGTCAAAACACATGAAAAATATAAATGAAATCAATCTTACAGCCGGAAGTGAAAAGGCGGAAAGAAACAGCATCGTCCTTGACGAAGAACCACTCTTTCTTGAACATGGTGAACTTGGAATACAAGTCCAGAACTGGTTTGAAGGGCACGGCCGCCTCCAGACTAATATACGGAGACCCCTTCTTATAGCCTCTCAGGTTGTACAAGTATCGGATTTCCCGGTTAGAAGGAGGACGCCCGTACCTCCTCTGGAAGATAACAAAGAGGCTCACCAGGATGGCATATGAGTTAGGCTGGAGCTGGAAAGGAGCCACCTTCAAATAGGTGGTGAAGCTTACTATCCAAGCGTTGATAGGGGGGATAGCGCCGCACATGCAATGGTATCTGCTAAAAGCGAAGTAGCCCTCGGGAGGATTATATGGCATCACCCCATCTCCTGGCAGCAGCATAAGAGCCCTATCTATCCCAAAGGAACGGGATATGACGTCAAGTTGCTCCTCCTTTAAGGAGCTAGGAAAGCAATCAGGGGGGGAGATCAAAAGTTCCTGTGGACCATATCCATCCACTAGAGACCTTGGAATGGGTCGATGTTGCTCGGATCCTGATTGGACTGGGGGCAAGGAAGAAGAGGGCTCTCTTGTGCCTCTAGACTTCTTTCTGTCTGATCGTGTTTCCGCTTTGCGAGACATTTTCTGCAGCACAAGAAAAACACGGTGTTAGAGCAAGAAGTATAGAAAGATAAACAAGCAAGTATCTAAAGAAAGCATATAAAAGCATAAGATTCCGCTCAAGGTTCAAGTATGAAGTCTCATTCGGCGGTGCAAGACGAGTTCATTCGGCACCAAACTCCAATGCTCATTCGGCATACATGTCATTCGGCATGCATGTCATTCGGCATACCTCATTCGGCTATTCAGTACACTCCGTACACATTCGGCAAACAGGGTCATCCGGTGGTAAAGGTTCATTCGGCAGAAAGTATACATACCTGGTTCGGTATAAGCTGGTTCGGCGAAGACTTTGGTTCGGCAGCACAATATGGTTCGGCTCTACTCGTTCGGTAATGAAAAACGAGGGGGGTACGGCCTCTATATATAGGCGAGCTCAGGACCGGACCAAGGCATTCGACATACCGGACCGAATGAAAACCGAATGGAACTATCCATACCGGACCAGCCTCCAACCGAATGAAACCTGTGCCAACTCGAACCCGAACGAAGCTACCTCTACCAGCAGAAACCAGAAACAGGGGGCACGCAAGCGCCTCCCTCAGATAAGTACCGGACTCCAGAACTAACTAATAAAATAAGATTATGATAACGATGAATAAGTCGTAAAATGCTCACCGACGTGGATTAAATCGTTTACACGTGTACGCGACCTCGAATGGTCCACAGGCACGCTCTGAATGGTTATTAACCCTACCATCGTGGGAATTTACACTTTGACACGCATTCTTAAGCCCATCGGTCATATGGATATTTGATAATTATTATGAAATGGCTAAGCTACTTACACATGTACGGGGTCGCGAACGATCCCTAGGCATGCTCTGAGCTGGCGATAAACCACCTTGGCAAACGACCCAGGAACCCACTCTAACGTAAACCTGGCATCGACGATGCTAAGCCCCTTCGGGGCACACTTGCTCGTCCCGAGCGACACAGTTCACTTCATCTCAAATATTCCAACCACGAACGGTCGTTGTTTGAAACCACACTAAAACTGTAAATTCCTTTGCAGGACATCCGCAGGATACGAACGTCCAGCCCATGGCGTTACGAAACAAGCCTTTCTATCACCAGGAAACAAAGCGCGACACGTGCAAGCACGTGCCCCACTTTGGGGGGCAAATGTTGGGCGAATTCTCACCCAGAAGCTCTCGAGACCAAGAAGTCACAGTTTTACCCGAGCTCGCAACCTCCACCTCGTTCGACAAACACAAAGCTAGAAGTCCATCCCTATTCGGCCCCATGACTCCATTCGGCATGTCCATCCGGTAGCCGGACCAACCATATTCGGGCAAATCACAAGTGCCATTCGGCATGCCCATCCGGTAACCGAACCAAACATCCCCTACTACTACCGGACCAGCCATACCGGTCCACCATACTCCTCCGAACCAACCATCACCCCACTACCGAATCAACTCCCATGCTACCACCGAACCACTTATCTACCGGACCATCTTCACAACCGAACCAAATACTCACCGGTCCACACTCGTTGCCGGACCACGCCTACCACCGGACCAAGCTCCATGCCGAATGTCCTCCGCCGAACCAGACAACTGCCAGTCCAGATCGCTTCAGCCCGGGCCCACTAGCAGTTATATACTTCCAAGACCCCTGCCCCCTACCTCATTCTATAAATAGAGGGGCAGGGGTACAACAATGGCAGACAAGTTTGAGAGCTCAAGGAAGGAAGGAACTTTCAAACTACTTTCATATACTGATATACGAAGCATTGTACCTGTAATCTGAAAGAAAGAAGATAATAACATATAAAGTGGACGTAGGCACATTCTGGCCGAACCACTATAAATCTGTGTGTCTTTTATATTTCAGCCCCTACTTCTTTCATATTTACATACTCATCTGAAATCACCGAAAATCACATATAATCAACTAAATAATACGACTTGGAGGTGTTTGCCCATTTTTTGTGCAAACATTTAAATTAATTCCTGCTCAAATTATATTAATTTTTTTCTCCATTCGGAATTATTCACAACTCAAGCATTCTTGCTTCATCACAATTATCGAATTAAATCCCTAGTCTTACATTCATTTTCGTTCTCCATACAGATTCATTCAAAGCCATTTTATAAGCTTGACAACAACCCTTTCACAATTCTCTTAAGTTATTCAAACTCCAAAATAACTCTATTCCTTCTTACATTAATTTTATTTGCGTTTTAATTTGATTCTCATTAAATCAAATTCCAATCTATTACAAATTTTAATATCTGTTTACTTACTCATTCCATTTTAATTTTAATTCACCTTTTCAATTCTTTTCTGAATTTATTTTATTAATAACATAACCATTCCAAATATTCCATATCAGAACCAGGTTTTACTTTTCCTTTTCAAAGTTTTAACAAGCTACCAAAATTTTATTCATCCCATTACCCTTTTATTTAATTTAGCTTACATTAAATTCATCCTCAAACAATTCTTTTGAATTTAGTCGGGTTAAAGTTTTATTCATACAATATCCTTTCAACTTAACTAAATTTTCTTTCAATTCAACTCTTTTCTGATTCTAATTCAAGCCTAACCAAATTTTATTTGGCCAACTTAAATTTATACCATTTCCTTTACTATCTTAAATAAGAATTTAATTCCATTCATTATTATTCAAAACACACTGAAGTTTGATTTTAATTCAGTTCAAATTCAACTCAATTCCTTTTTAATTTAACTTAAATCCAATTCGATCCAATTTATTTCTTCATTCAATTTAAATTTTTACTTTCTATTATATAAGTTTTAAAACTTATATAGTAACCTAAGTCCATTCCCTTTTTATTTTTCACTTTGCCTTACCTCACTTCACATTTCATCTAGGATTTAAATTTTGAATTTCCTATAAAATACCAACCATTTTATTTTGGTTTTACAACTCACCTCCTATTCATAAGTTTGTCAACTTATTTATTTGAAAGCTCATATTGCTCATTTTAGTCATTTCCATGTTATAATCACAATTCTAGACTATATATATACCTACCACTTAATAGCTTAAGGATATAAATTTTCATTACACAATTATAGTCATTTTACATTTCAACTTTATATCCAATTTAATTCAATCCCAATTCCAATTCATTCAACTTATCCTGCGTTAAATTCAAATATGTTGTATTCACAACCATTCATTCAAGTTAAACTTTAATTCCAAGACTAAATTTTCATTTGTCCTTTCTTATTTAAATCAACTCCACTTACAGGTTCAACAGTTGATTCATTTTGACCTTCACATTTATATTTTTAAATAGGATTCCCAGAATTCAATTACCTGGTTTTATTTTAAAACCATTTTGAAATCATAAATAACACATACACACCTGGAATATCAGATCAAACTTTCGGATTTCCAAAACACTTGGTTTTACCAAAACAAATTTCCCTTTTGAAATTTCTAAAACCATTTGTATACCCAACAAGTCCAAACAAATACCATAACCAATCACCACGGTAGCAATCCATCACTTTAGAAACTTGAAATGAATTCTGATGATGTGGCCATCATCATCAGGATTTTTTCCAACGACTGAAGTGAGTTCAGTGCTTCCTTACTTCCACAAATTCCTTTCAAAACCATTTCCATTCAAAAATGTTTCCCAAAATAATACTCCATTATTGCCTTCACATCTTTGGAAAACATTTAAAACATTTCCAAGATTTTAAATTCCCAAACTTTTTGTTTAAATTCAATTAAAACACCTTTCAAAACTTTCGGTATTTAAATTCTGGTTTAATTCAAGTTTTAGTTATACTTATAGGATTCTATTTGGTTATAAACCATTTTAAATTTTAGATTCTTATTTGGTTATAGTATTAACACCCAAACATCTCAATATATATAATTTTAGAAAATTATTTCTTTTATATCAAAATATAATTTTTGGTAAAATTATTTCATTTACCCACTTTAAAAACAATACCATGTCGGTTTATCTTTTTTAAGAGTTTAGAAATCCCTATCGATACGGTTGTACTTCCCGCACCAACCAGAATTCATAAACACTCAATTGATAAGTCAACATAGTATAAAACTGTTTTTATATTCACTAACAAGTACGCGCTCATAGCTATTAATACACTCAACTCATTATAGAGTACTATTGACTCTGTTTAAAGAGTAATTTTCCCATCGGAGCCAAGGTTATTGCCAACCTTAGCTCTGATACCACAATGTCACGACCCGCCCATCTCGACCCTCAAAAATCGACGCAAAATATGCTACAATATAATATGCCGACGATCGGGTACCGGAAAAGACAGATTGTTGAGGAAAAAGAAAGAAGATAGAAGGAAGAAGGAGCTAAACAATAACAGAATCTCACAATCGTAGCGGAATAAAATATAATAGTCAATAACAGATCTTTACACAAAATGAAAACTATATCTGTTTTATACAATATATCATCAGAGTATCATAAACAAACAACAATTACCAAACTGACCATTTCAAACAAATACAACAGCGGATATAAACAAATACGGTAATACGTCACGACTCTATCTCCTCTTCTGAGCTCCACAGCATCCTTTCCTGTAAACTATAATAGTCGGTCTAACCCGAGCATTATAGTGAAATAACACCCGAGTCAGTCTAGAATACCACGTGAGAAATCACACTCAAATTGATTATTAAAGTTTCAAAATCCTTTGAAAATTAAAAGCACCCCGTAAGACCATGCCACAAATAAACATGTCAGGTTTTTACCTTACGATAGCCAAAACATTTTTTTATAAAATCCTCTGATATTATAATAGTGTCTATATACAAATAATTATACAAATAGCCAAAATTGTTACATGATTAAATTCCAGCTACTAGCCACAAAGTGGGTTATACAAACAAAAATCGCAAAAGGCTCGTAGGGAGAATGGATTTTCAACTAATGACTATACATTGGGGTACCACCTATCACAGTACGTGACCTAGATCAGTGTGCCGAGGATTACTCCCAATCCCCTACAACACAAGACCGGGACTACCCCTTACTGGATAATCCCGAGTAAGACCACCCCACGGTTGGGATCAGCAACTGTACCACTAAGCCGAATAAAAAGGGACATCTAGACAGGGATGATCTCAATCTAATGGGCGCTACCCACTTAGCCTTGCTGCATATCCCCTGATTTTTGGTCATTCCTGGTTGATGAGGCTTGAGGCTAAACGTTACCTTTTTAGAACGTTTCACTTAGAATGCCCACCGTCCACCTGATGATGTTTCAAAGGCATTCATCCATACAAGTCCATCCTGGGTTCGAATGGAACCGAAGGCACTACTCCTACTACATCCATTTTGGAATCATCCTCAGGATTATGAGCGACTAGCCCTTGCACTTCACTGCTCCATCTTCGAATCCAAACTCGTTTTTCCCACGAAAACATACAATCCGAATCGAAGTGGTTTTCGAGAAATAAATCCCTATCCCGGTCTCTTTGAAATGATCAACGCATTGGCCAATATTGATTGTCTGTTATTTAACTATCAATTAACATTCACAAACATCCATCAAACAATAAATAATTTCCCCAAATTATTTATTAATCTCGAAATATCTTCACAAGATATATTTCCATTTTAAACCCTTTTTGAAAACAGTTTTCAATTCACCCACTGTCATGGAATAAATTTCTCAAATATTCATTTCCACTGGAAACAACCAAGTCCAAACATTTAGATTTTTAAAACAATTAAATCACTGTATTCTAAAATATACCTTAAAATATTTACATTAACTACTTAAACATTTTATTCAACATACATTTTAAAAACATTTAAAGCAAACTACTTTGTGAAATGTAAGCTAATTTTATAATAAAGGTTAAGTTCAAGCTAAATATTAAAAGAGGAGTTACAAAATTCTATGCTAGTTTCAAATAAAACTTCAACAAAACTATCTGTAAAATAAATCCATTTTATAAAATATAAATATTAATAATATTCTTTTCAAAACATAATACCAATTAAACCTTAAAAATAATTACTTCTATAACTAATTTATTAAATATTTACTCTTAAAATTTCTACTACTTAAACAATAATTTCTTAAAACATTCTTTTAAAAACAAATTTAAAACTTTGATTTTTACGTAAAAAAATCTGTTTGAAACGTACTTGGCTTTTCAAGGAACTACACTTCCATTTTCAGAATAAACCAAAGAATCTTTTTATAAATCCTACACGATTTACCTCGATTCAAATTTACGTTTAAATCCCGTAAACTTCTTCCAACACTTTTTAAAATAACCACCTTTTTATTTTTAACACATTTTCCATTTCCTGGGAATCACTCTCTAAAATATATACTTAAATTATTAAAATACGGCTACTAGAAATTATTTAAAATAAAATAATACTTGAGAAAATATAGGGGAGATTCTAAATGATTTAAACCAAATTACTTTTTAAAATAAAATTATTAAATCAATTATTTATATTAAAATGCCCTTTTTGGAAATTTAATACTATTTTACCCCTTTAAAATAATTGAGTACTACAAATTCTTTAAATAAATATTTACTTTGTACTTGAAATAGTTAAAAGTAACATCTTCTTCAAATATCCTAAACACATTTCAAACCACTAATTTATATTTTGGAAGCTTTCTTTGGAATCATACTTAATTTCCAGGGAAAACACTTTCCATCTTTAGAAATAATCCATCTTTATTTCTAAATTTTTTTATACCTTCTTATAGAATTTCCCACTGAAAATCTATACTTTCAATATTTATTCCGCGATAAATATTCCATTTCATTTATAAACCCAGTTTATAAATTTTCATATTTCCTTTTAAATCAAAATTCCAAAAGCACTTAAACAGACTCCAAACCGATTTCTGAATTTAATTCCTTACTTAAAAATTTCTTTTTTTTCCTTTTCAACCCAATTTATTTTATTTATATTTTAAATTCCCAGATTGTATTCATACAATCATTGCACAGCACAATTTAATTTTCAAATCCATCTATCACAGTATATAAATAAAACACAACATCAATTTTGAAAATAATTTCTATATTGTGAGGAATCCAGCTGGATCCGTCTAACCTGTTTCTCCTGCATCCACGAACGTTAATATAACAGATAAAATATCATATCCAGACTGATAATAATATTCACATTCAACCAATCAATCATTCATTTAAATTTTAACTATTTAAATTAACTGTAAATTCCAGATGTGAGTGAGATTAACTCACCTTGAGTTTCGACGAGCATTTTAAATTTTAAATTAAATCAAACCATTCAATTTAATCCAAAATTCTCGCTTGCTCCAAACATCTCCGGATCTACTGCAGCGCGTAGATCGCGTCGCTGCGATTCCGACGCTACCAAATTCGTCGAAATCTGATAATGCATGTAAAAGATATGACTTGTTAAGCATTTGAATATAATTTATAAACAAATTCTTTTTTTAATACCATAAACGAGATCGCCGTTCATCAATTCCATAAAAATCAAGGCCAAACAAAACTCTATCGTCTTCGTTCACAAAACCTGGGTTGTTCGAACCCATCAACGTCCATCTAGGGCTCCAAACCGCTCCATGCTCGTACCAAACGAGTTAGATCGAAACCCACCATGCGATAGCTCATCGCGACCTCCACCTTCGGCCGAAACATGGCGAAGCCCGACACCTCCATTTTCCCAAAAATCGAGCACGACCGAAGAACTTTCTCGAGCCAAGTACGGTCAATAATGGCCACCAGAAACGATCATCACCAGTTGAACTATAGAGCTCAACGAGCTCTTTGATTTTCCAGTTGGAGGATTTTGCTAATAATTAGTAGATAAGAAGGAATTTAAAGAAGAAGATGGAAGCACATCGACCATCGAAATGTTTTAAATGGCGGCTCGAGAATTAGGCTAGGGTTTGGGCCGATAAACGTATATATATACACGTAATCTAATTATATTATTATTAAATTCACTTTTAAACAACTTTCTCAAACGATCTCCAAACAACGCGTGCCGATAGGCGATTATAAGGTTTTACCACCTTCCGAACATAATGGAACGTGTTTCGAAAGCTAATTCGATCATATGTGAAAGATAGCCTTTTGAATTGAGTTTAAAATAATGAATTATCGATTTTAATTTCAACGCATTTCTCACCCGTACGAATAAATAGTAACTCCAAAAGCTACGAAAATTAAAGTCCGATTATAACTAACTATTCCGGATCCAATGGAACTAGTTTCGTCGAATTCCGAGACTGTGCCCTGTAAGGCTATTTTAACTCGTCGATAAATTCGAGCCATTTTCAAAATTGTCGAAATCACTTAAAATTTCACCTTTAAAATTTTACTAACTTATTTATAAACCATGTAGAATTTACATTCCTATTAAAATCATTCTGGTTCATTTCGAACCAAAATCTGATTATTTGCATTATTATATTATTAAATTCCATTAATTAATATAAAATTCCAAATTTAACTTATCGACTTTTGATTTCATCCAAAAGTCAAATACTAAAATTCAAATCAAATTAAACGTAAAATAATCTTAGAAATCATTGTCATAACCATTTACATCCAGGTTCACAAATTATCCCATTTCCAAATATTTAATTTTTATTATTCAAATCCAATTGAATAATCATATTTGAAATTTTAACTAAATTCTATTGGTTTAACAAAATTCTTATTTCAAAATTAATTTAAAATCCACATTTGACATTCAAAATGAATTTTAATGTTCAAAATCTAACGATCAAAATTCTAGGTCTTCACATAATTAGTCCAACATAAGACATCAAACGATAATACACCCTCCAAACTCACTATTCAACTCTCATGAAAATGACAATGAAATTAAAAATAAAATCTTTTTTAAGCATGACTTATTTACTATTGAATTTGTAACACAAACCATCAAATTTTGATTTTAAAATTCACTTCATTATCATAATTATAGTAGATGAAGAGGTAATTTTGTTTACATTTGTTTAAGCATAGTCTATTTAGTGTCAACAACATAGGTTATAAAATCCAAAGCCAAAACAACAAAGTTTAACCACATCAAACATTTCCATTAAGCACAAAAAGAGATCAAAAAATAGCAAAATTTTGAATCTACATGATTAAGAGAGCTTCATAATTTAACGGGTTTAGCTTCTCATATTTGTTATCATGTCAACAAATGTAGATTGCAACATAGAACAAAAACAAAAGCAAAAAGAAAGCTAATTAAAATGAAATGAGAGCTAATCTAATTGCATAAAATAAAATCTAAGCTACTAACATAAAAGAAAAGAAAGCATGTAACTAGAAAAAGCATGAATTAAAGTTGCATATAAGAAAATTACATAAGAAGAAAATTGCTAAGTAGCTATGAAAAAGAAAATAGAGTTTTTTGTTTATTTTTGAGCCTAAAACTAAACCAAGTAAAGAGGAGGCTAAGAGCTCCATTATGTGAACATATAGGGTATTTATACAAGCTTAAAACGCTAATGCATATTTTAGGGGACCGTCCAAACTACTTATCTAGGAAGTGCGGCCAACAAGTTATCATTAGCATAAATTGATCCTCATTTAAGTGCACGTAACTTTA
Source organism: Allium cepa (assembly GCA_030765085.1). Lineage (NCBI taxonomy): Eukaryota > Viridiplantae > Streptophyta > Magnoliopsida > Asparagales > Amaryllidaceae > Allium > Allium cepa. Next base: position 1,053,350,238 of record CM060939.1, read on the forward strand.
ATCTCCACTAGCATGTTCATTAGCTCCTAATTGAAGATCATGGTAAATGGGTAGGTGGGGTCCTCCATGTTGTAGTGAAATGATTTATTTTCATCTTTTTTTGCTTGTCTTCCCTTATGCATGCATATTTCCATGAAGCCTCTTTATATTTAAATCCAAATTCCTAAAAAATAACATAAAAATGTCCAAGTAAATTTTCGCTAATTAATATATGCACAAAAATGACCATTTTGTCACTATATGAAGATGAATAAATGATGATTCGAAAATAATTGAAATTTTGGTGTAAACATGTTAAAATATCCTGTATGCTCATTTGTTTAATTAAATTAGATTAAATATGGTAGTAAAAATATGCACATTTACATAGACATCAATTATGTAGTGTATGCTTAGGATCCCGGATAGGTCGGTAACGGCCAGGGTGATGTAATACTTGTGTTATTCGTGTAATTTTCAGATAGGTCGGTTTTAATTCGCATGAGGTCAAACATAAGGGCCTCGAGTGCATTCCCCTAGAAATGCACCGTACGGGAGGTAGTCCCTTACCTCACTATTCAGTTGTAAATTCAATACCCAATAAGTGGAAAGGTGAAAAAATGAATCGCGAAACGAGGTGATTTTGAATCGTAAGATACAGAGGAGAATGATGATCACATATAGCACGATAAAGTAAATAGAGAAAGAGTGGAGAGAAAGATACTCAACAATGAAGACTTCAAAGGACTTATTGTGCAGCATTCCCATTCCTTTCTTTTTAAAACCACTTCATATTAAAAAAATTCTATTAACCTTCCTTCCGCATTTCACGACCACACTACTTGCCACCAAAAAATATATTAAAGAAAATTGCATAACAGTGTTAATTATTGCCAAAGTTACTGGATTATTTTTAGCCAAGGGGCTGAGTCTATGGGTATTCACGAACCAATTTTATCCACAATATTCTTGTAAATAATTCCAACGAACCCTATTATTTTTCTTCGCCTGGGGTTTTACCAAGCAAAGAGCTCGGCTAAACCCTAAATTTTAGGAAATCAACGTTTTCATGTTTCAAAAAAGAATATATTTTTGAATACAAGTACAATTTTAGGCGACTCCTATCAACTTAAAATTGCCAAGGAGTCAATGATATAATGTTACAATATTATGTATGGACAATAATATCTTTGTTTTGAATCGAAACCAATTACTCCTTCATCTCGTTATTCCCACAATCAACCAAACCCTAGAACCAACCAGGAAATTTAAACCCTATAAATTTCCAAACTTAACTTCTTGTAGTCAGGAGGATAAAGATAACTGTTGTAGATCCTGGAAGAATGCTAAGGGAGGCTGAAAGGATTTTTTCCCTGCTTTTCCTTTTCGTGTCGATTGTATAATTGTTGGTATGGATGATGTATAGGCTAAAGTATCAGTTATTGGTTGTTGATGATGCGAAAAATGTAATGGTTGGAGCATGTGGAGATTTCTAATATAATTGGGGGTCATCGAAGTTTGTTCAATGATTAGGGACTGTTGAATTTAAATTTTGAGTTGGATTCTCTGGTTGCATATTGTTCGGTGGGTTACTACTGATTATTTTAGTCTAATATGGTATGGGGTTGTTGAATTTTAGATGGGCATTAACTTTTTTCCAATGGGGATTAGCGCTAAAACAAAATTTATTCAGTGGTATTATGTCGCTTTTATGTTATTTTATTGGTTTTGATTAGTCGTTTTATATTGTGTAGCATATTAGTGCCTTGTTGAATTATCAATTTGTCATTGTTACCCTGTTAACATACTTCAATGATGATTTGAGGCAATTAGTCCACTTCTATGTCAACACATCTTCCACAAACGACTTTAAAATGTTAGAGAGTGGTAATGGAAAAGGAAAAAGAGAGGGGTCGAGCAATCACTAAATGACAATTTGATTTAGACCAAAATATAAGTTACAAAGTAAAAGAATGAGAACATGGTTGTGGCGAAGATGACTAGTCAATAAATCTAAATAACAAATTAGTGAAAATGAAAATTTGAACAATAGTAATGGACATGACGAAGAGAGAGAGAGAGCATGATGTTGATGAACACGGCAACGATGGGTATGTTGAAGAGGGCGACGAAGAGGTAAAAGAAGAGACAACCGAAGAGATGAAAGTAGATAAACGATTGAAAAGAAAAAAATAAGAAAAATAAAAGGAAGAAGGCTGCCACTGAAATACCAACATACAAAGTTATCCGACATTACTTTAAGAATTTGAAAATCATATTGCTCGCCAAATATGGAACTCTAAAGAAAGTATATGTTACATGACTAATATATTAAAATTTAGAATAAAACACTTAGCTGGACTTATTAGGTTCATAATCATGTGGGCACAAAAAGATTATGGGATCTTAGTAAAGAATGTGGTTTTGTAAAAGCTATAATTCGTTTGTTTGATTTTGCTTCGTTAATATCGCATGTCCATGAAAAAAAATTGATAAAGTTGTGATCAATGCATTTGTTGAAAGATGTTATCTTGAAATTGTTAGCAAGAAAACTTGTTAACATCCTCAATGCTACGTGGTTAGCAATAAATATATTTATGCTATAAAAGAAGATTGTTTGTAGCAATCACTCATTCGAAACCCCCCTTTCGATTAGGTTGACTTGGACAAACTGCTTTCTGTGGATAATTTCAGGGGATTATTAATAGTAGTCAGTAGATCCAATCAACCTTCTTGAAATGAAGGTTATGAAAAAAGCACCTCTTTCGAAACCTCATTACTGGATGAGTTGAAAGTGGTACATTAGACATTTGACCCTTTCGACCATGTCGAGAGGTTCATTTGTCCCTTAAAGAGAAGTATTTTCTTTCAACACCATGGTTTATGCTCTTTTATAATAACTCCCTTCGAAAGGATTGGATGCGAGTGGATCTTTCGAAGGGATAACATTGCTTGTCATTTGTAAGTCAAATCTCATTCGAAACATCCCTTTCGATCAAGTTGAAAGGGACCATGTTCTTTCGAAGTAGATCTAATATATACAATGTGCAAGCTCAATTGTATGCAATGAAAATCATCTTACATAATCATAATTTCTATGAACTCATTAAGGAAGAAATATCATCATCATCTTTGTTGAAAACTGGTATGACTATAACACAATGTTGGATCTTAAGGCTATTCAGACACTAGAAGTGGTGAACTGTGTATTAACTACTTACTTATGAATATAAAACTGTATTTACTCAAATTGCAAATAGAAAGAAGTAATCAAAGAATAAGTAAGTAATAAAGCAAAATGCAATAACGTAAATAACACCCGGATTTTTATACTGGTTCGGATTAACCGATTCTACATCCAGTCCTGTACTCTATCGTGCAAAATTCCACTATAATTGCTTGCTTTCCACGGTTGGCAAGAACACCTTTACAATCTTGGTTTCACGGGCTACAAGACACACCCTCTTGATTTTATAGGCTACAAGAACACCTTCTCCTTATCAGCAACAACAAACTATGGCAAGCACTCGTATCTTCAATATAGATTCTTGCAGATTTGGTACAATGATCCTATAGACCTTCAATGACAATGTATCTTTGAATTCTTTGAGGAACATGATGAAATCAGAGAAAGAATGATGTGAATTAAAGTACAACTCTTTGATATTGTGTGGCTTGCAAACCAGTGAAGAATTGGAGTGAAATAGTATCGATTTACATGAAGATTTGATGAGTATGCAATGGATTTCTTTTACAAATGTTTGGAGAAGGAGGAGTAAGAGAAAATAAGAATTCTTGGTGTTAAAAATTCGTTTTCAGAGGCCTTCATATAGTGGTTGAAGAGACGTGTCTTTTGGTGAAGAGGTGGAGGGAAATCTCTCTTTATTTAAAAATTGAAATTCTGAAAAACTGCTAGTATGTCGACATGCCCAAGTGCCCCATGTCGACATGGGTGTTTTACAAAATGAACAGCAACACAAATAAGTGTTGCAAATTTTCAGCATTTCAAATTATTATATTTGTGAATTTTTTTGATTCGGTTGAGGCCAATGGTTGATGATCTTCAAGTATAATTGCCATGAGATCTTTAACAAGATATTCTAAGGTTCAACCAACTCTTCATCACTTCAAACACCTTTATCCTTAAGCATTCTTCTCTAATTGGGTTTTGTTCTTCAATTGCTCTGATTGACCTTCTTCTATAATTCATTTGCTTCCATTGTATTCTTGTTTATCTCTAAAATGACTCCAAAATAAGTCTGATATGACTGCATAGCTCGAAGATATGTTAGTAGTAATATTTATATGGTTGTTGTCATCAAAATCAATATCTAGAGTATTAACAATCTCCCCCTTTTTGATCATGACAACCATATAAATAATTGAGAGATAAAATATAATACTTTTATATTTGACTCCCCCTAACTCTATGCACTCCCCCTATCATTTTTCCTAGTATATTTATGCCTTTTCTCCCCCTTTATCATCAACAAAAAGGGCGAAAAAGAGTCACTTAAATTACTGCTAGACAATATATAGAGTTTGTATATGGAGATAAATGCTTATAAATAAAACACTTGAGGGTAAACCAAATCAATTCAAAACATGAAATAAACTAATCGAATAATAAGATGAGTTTTAGAGTTACCAACTTTGCTGATGCCAATAACAAATCCTTTTCGTATTTATCCAATGTACAATAGATTTCTTGTCATATGCTTTGAGCATCTGCAATCTGATATACATTGTTTGGTATCTGAAAAATTATAAAATATGCACACTGGTACCCTTTTTATTCTGGGTCCATGGGGTTAAGTTTTGGGACGCCAAACCCATGAAGAGTTTGAATGTCCTTTCAAAATATAATCATTAGATGAATGAACCTTATTAATAAAATTATCAATATATTTTTCTTTTTCAATATCATCTAACCTATTTGGAACCCATAAATTAATGAATCTATTTGGAGGTTTTAACTTTAATTTCCTAGATCTTGGTTTGAACTTGGTAGCCTTAACAAACTTAGTATTTTGAATACTATTTTTCGATTTAGCCTTAGGGGTGTATCCAAGTCCATGTTTATTCCTAGTGTGTTTAGATGTAGATAATAATTTTTCTAGATTATCCTTCCATTTGTTAAATTTATCAACATCAGTTTTCATATTGTCAAAATCCTTATTACGATTAAGAATAACGTTGTTTAGAGACGTTATTTTGTCATTCAGATCAGTGATCTGTGACTTCATTGAAAGATTTCTGATTTTAAGGATTCATTTTCACTTTTTAGTTTTTCAAAACTTCCAAGTGTCAAATTCTTTTCATCATTATACCCATTAAGTCTTTCAATTTCATCTTTTAGACATTGTTTTTCTTCATTTAACCTTTCATTAAATATTTTTAACCTATCTATCTCTGCCAAACTATTGTTGTACTCTTTCCCAAGTATTTTATATCCCTGATTCATATCATGCAAAACATTAGTAATTTCTTCATTAAAATTCCATACCTGGTCATCCTTTGCCATGAAGCACATGTTGGCGCTTTCTGTTTCTGAATCACTATCACTTGATGATGTATTTGAATCATCCCATTTTGCATTGAGTGCCTATTTCCTCTCCTTATTGAAAGTGTTTGACTTTGATTTCATCAGTTTGGGACAGTCTCTTTTCAAATGACCGGGTTTATTACATTCGAAACACTTAACAACATTTCCATTTCTAGAATTATTGTTGTTAGTTTTTCGAAGTTTGTTTGTTATCCAATAATTCAAGAATTTCTTGAACTTCTTGGTCATAAACTCGATATCATCATCAATAGCATCATCATCTGGTTCATCTTTGTCGATCATAGCATTGAGTGCTAGTGATTTCTTCTCATTTGCCTGATTCTCTTTTCTAATCTGCAACTTTACTTCATAGGACATTAGGTTACCAATTAAATCATCTATTTTCATAGTACTAATATCATTGGCTTCTTCAATTGCCAGAGTCTTCTGATCCCATTCACTAGGAAGTTAATTCGGGATCTTTCTGACTTGGTCTTTTTTAGTAATTTTCTTTCCTAATGATATTAATGCATGCACTATATCTTGAAATCCAGAATACATATCAGAAATAGACTCATTTGGTTTCATTTGAAAGAGTAGAAACTGGTTAGATAGCATAGATATCTTTGTTTGTTTTACTTTATTAGTGCCTTCATGTGTGACTTGCAGTGTTTCCCAAATTTCATATGCAGAATTACAAATAGACACTCGATTAAATTCTTTTCTATTTAAGGAGCATAATAAAATGTTCATGGCCTTAGAGTTATTAAGTGCTTGTGTCTTTTGGTCTAGTGTCCATTTTGAATATTTAGTTTGAGGCTCTATATACTCTATTTGGGTAATGTTCCAAATATCCAAACCATTAGACTACAAATAACATTTCATCCTACAAGCCCAATATCCATAACTACTGCCATCAAATAGAGGGGGTCTAGTGGTAGATTGCCCTTCTACAAAAGTGTTAAAAAATATGTTACTAATGTCATTAGCCATTTATACTTTTCAAAAACCATGTTATGAATTCTTGAAAACCAATGCTCTGATGCCAAATGTTGAAAACTGGGATGGCTATAACACAATGTTGGATCTTAAGGCTATTCAAACACTAGAAGTGATGAACTGTGTATTAACTACTTACTTATGAATATAAAACTGTATTTACTCGAATTACAAACAGAAAAAAGCAATCAGAGAATAAGTAAGTAATAAAGTAAAATGCAGTAATGTAAATAACACTCGGATTTTTATACTGGTTCGGATTAACCAATCCTATATCCAGTCCTGCACTCTATCGTGCAGAATTCCACTATAATCACTTGCTTTCCACATGTGTCAAGAACACCTTTAGAATCTTGGTTTCACGGGCTATAAGACACACCCTCTTGATTTTACAGGCTACAAAAACAACCTTCTCCTTATCAGCAAAATCAAACTATGGCAAGTACTCGTATCTTCAATACAGATCCTTACAGATTCAGTACAATGATCCTATAAACCTTCAATGGCAATATATCTTTGAATTCTTTGAGGAATAGTATGAAATCAGAGTGAGAATGATGTGAATTAAAGTACAACTCTCTGATATTGTATGGCTTGCGAATCAGTGAAGAATTGGAGCGAAATAGTATCAATTTGCAAGAAGATTTGATGAGTATGCAATTGATTTCTTTTACAAATGTTTGGAGAAGGAGTAAGAGAAAATAAGAATTCTTGATGTTAAAATTTGTTTTCAGAGGCCTTTATATAGTGGTTGAAGAGACGTGTCTTTTGGTGAAGAGGTGGAGGGAAATGTCTCTTCATTTAAAATTTGAAATTCTGAAAAACTGCTAGTATATGGACATGCCCAAGTACCCCATGTCGACATGGGTGTGTTGCAAAATGAACAGCAACACTAATAAGTTGCAAATTTTCAGCATTTTAAATTACCTTATATTTGTGGATTTTTGTGATTCGGTTGAGGTCAATGGTTGATGATCTTCAAGTATAATTGCCATGAGATCTTTAACAAGATATTCTAAGGTTCAACCAACTCCTCATCACTTCAAACACATTTATCCTTCAACACTCTTCTCCAATTGGGTTTTGTTCTTCAATTGCTCTGATTGACCTTCTTCTATAATTCATTTGCTTCCATAGTATTCTCGTTTATCTCTAAAATGTCTCCATAATAAATCCGATATGACTGCATAACTCGAAGATATGTTAATAGTAATATTTATATAGTTGTTGTCATCAAAATCAATATCTAGGGTATTAACATCCTTATCTACCATTATGTTTCGAAAAGCATGATGATAATGTGATTCTTATGCATATTATCTAAGTTGATCCCATTACATTGCGTAAGACAAAAGAAATTTAGGAGATAAGCTAGCATCAAGTGCAATTTATCATTAGACTAACTAATGATCGAAATGATCTCCTTTATTATCAAAGTCTTTAATTGAATCCATGCACTTCTTTTTATATTATTAATCCAAAAATGAGTTAGAAGTAAGAGACTTTTTCCTAAATACAATTTAGGGTTACAAAGAGTTGATTTTGATAAGAAATAGAAGAATGAGTTTTGGATTTACAAATTACGGTCCCTAAAATCGGACTCCTAGGGTCGTATTTAAAGATGTAGGTCAGTACCCTTCTGCCTTCATCCTTTCGAAGAGGTCGAAAGGTCTTCATCTAGCCTTCCACACTCATCCTTTTAAAGAGGTCCGAAGGTCTTTCTTTAATCTCATGTATGTATCCATTCGACAAAGTCAGAAGGTCTTCCTTCATCTTGTGTGTGTGTCGAAAGGTCTTCCTTCATCTTGCCCTTTCGACAAAGTCAAAAGGTCTTCCTTCATCTTGCGTGTGTATCCTTTCGACACAGTCGAAAGGCGCTCTTTCAACTTTCAGTGCGCTTGCTTTTAATGTTGTCAAAAGGCTATCATTTCAAGCTTCCTTATCCATTCTTGATCTTCCTATTTTCTCATTCCAGGCCTTCCAACTCAGCCGTAAGGATCTGCTTGATGCCTTTTTGCTCACCTTTCATTGCCTTTAAAGTCTGAGTGCCTTTTTTTGTTTTCTACTTAGCTGCTTTCAACTTCATCGAAAGGGTGATGAACGTGCTCCTTGCACCGTGTTGCTATACTGTTGCGAATGAAAAGAGGGTTAAGCTTTCACATTGCTTCGAAAGATATGAGTGTGACATTTGAGTCGAAAGGTCTTTTGGCTTTCATATAGGATTTTCATCATGCTTTCAAATGGTTCCAACCATTTCGAAAGGCTTATCCCTGCTTTCGAAAAGTGTATCGAAAGGGGTTCCGAACCCATCCCTACTTCTCTTATGTATGTGAATCCATCTGTATCAAAAGGTTTGAATAAGGCGGAAGGGTACCCTTGCCTTCTTTTCCCATCTTTACGAAAGCTTTTATGTTATTTATCATTTGGGACGACATCTGGTGCTTGCGACTCCTTCAAAAGCCATCTCAATGCCTTCAACACACCCTTCCTTGAACTTTAATGAAACCCATGTCCTCAGTTTCAGTAGAGCCTAGTACTTTCATACCTTTACCCTTGAGTGGATTTTATGGTTAACATTTTCCCCCTGTATGAAAGAAGTTTTATTCTTTGGGAAAAAGATTTAATATCTACTTCGTTCTTAATAACCTTGTTTTCCTACAAAATTCAAAACGAGTAACATTTTCTATCGTTAGTTCACTTATCTAAAATAGGCTTCATGATTTGGAGATAAAGCCAACATAGTAGAGCCTCTAAAGCTTAAAGGTTAAATGGTCATCATCTTGAATTAATAATGGATGTGAAATCTTTAACTGTAATTGATTGAGATCTAAGAACTTTTACCTGACAAAATTATAAGTCCCACCATTCAACTTTTGTTGTTAGAAATGAAACTCCCAAGAGATTAATAGTAATCCGGGCATAATTATTGAAGTCCAAGAACTTTCTTTTAAAGACAACAAATGTTTGGAAATAGAAATTCATGAGCTACCATCTGGAAGTAAGCTACTGTGATCCATAAATCTTTATTTAGAGAATAAAAAATATGTATTTAGAAACTCCTCTTGGATATAAGATTGATCGAGGGGCCTAAATTCAGATGTTGGTGAATGTCGTTTATTGACAAGATTTCTTGTCAACACCCCAAAGTTGTGCTAAGGAAGGATAATTATTCTTTAGCAAATAGTGTGGAAAGGATGGAATGTACCCTTCTTGAATTTCCTTTCAAATAGTCTTTAGTAGACAAAAGTTAACCAGATTGACCTTTCAACTGTGTCGAAAAGGTTGGTTTCAATGCTTGATGACCTTTCGACCCCGTTGAATTAGTGTAGATTCTCTTTTAAAAGCTTTCCTTTTTTGAAATAAATGAAATACCCTCGATAAGGTTTCTCTTAAGTGGTTTGACCTTGTTAAAAGATTCAGGTATTGGTTGGCTGGGATACTGTTCTTTAGTCTGAAATAGAGGTTTCGACTCTATCGAAAGCGAGGGTGTTTAGGTGTTAAAACTTGATCCAAGAATCTAAGATTGGGGTTTCGACTCCGTCGAAAGCTGTGAGCTTAACCGTCTTGGGTTTGAACTAGTAATCTCAGGCTACAGTGATTTGGTGAAGGGTTTCAACCTTGTCAAAAGCTAAAACTCAGAGGTAGGTTACTTGAAGTATGAACACGAAGTTGTTTAAATCTTGCTTGGTTTCGACTGTGTCGACAGTGGCCTGTCGATGAAGGTGGAACCTGGAACACAAGAGTGAAATTGGTAAAAACTTTAATAAAATGGTGAATAGCCTAAAATACTTAAAACTTCCCTTTCACAAGCAAAAGATAGCTTCGTTGCTACAAATCCCCAAATTAATCTTGTAATTAGGGTTACAACACTTTTGATTAAAGAAATACAAGTTTGGAATGGGAGGAATCGAATCCTCCAAACATGACCCCTTGGGTCTTATTTATAGATGCGGGTCAGCATCTTTGGCCCTTGATGCTTCCGATTTGATTGAAAGGTGGCTGTCGAATGACTTAAATATGTTTTTTCTTCATCAAAAGGAAGGACTGCGCCTCTTTACTTTGTATTTCCTTGTAAGTATTTCCGACTCTGTGGATATGTATTGTTCAATGATTTCGATGATGTTGTTACACTTGAGCACTTGTTTCTGATCTGATGTGGAACCCTCCTAGATCACACTAGTTTCAACCTGTTCGAAAGGCTTACCATAGCTTTTGAAGGGGTTGTCCTAGACAATTTTTGCTTTTGCATAATTTAAACAAAGGAGAAACCTTTGGTGTCGAAATATTTGGCGCATTTTCAAGTAGATGTTCTCATTGTCTTCAAAAATTACCGCTTTGACTTAATCGAAAGGTCATCATGCATATGAAATGAATCAGCCGAAAGGTGGCTATCAAAGGCGGAGGGTGCTTTCGACTCCTTTGTCTCCTTACGAAGGTATGAACTCATCGAACCTTTGTTGTAGAGACCTTCCAATGCCTTCAAATGGTTTAGCTGGAACCTTCTTTCCTTGTCCTTCATTGACTTCTGCTCATAACGATTTCGACAAAGTCGAAAGGCTGGTTTTTGGTGTACTATACCCCCCCCCCTCCGCAAAGGGAAGCTCTTGACTTTCCAAGCCATCTATGTTGAAACCAAAAGTTTCCAACCTCTTGGTCTTCTCACATGAATCCTGGTCGTTTTTTTAAATTTGATCGAACGGTTGGTAGCTTAAGGTAGACTTTTCTTATAAGTACACTTTTCTTCTTCCACTTTTACTTTTCTGCAACTAAATTTCCGAGCACGAGTAAAGGAATTCCAAAAATTTCTCAAACTTTCTATTCACTTCCAAAAATCAAAGCGAACACCAAATCTAAAACGTATGTTTAATTTGATCTCTATTTTTCTAGTTTTATTCTTTGTTATTTGTGTTTTAGTCGAATTTGGCTTTTCCAGATTTCAAAATCGAGACTTGACCTTGGAATACTTGAATTTTGATTTTTTGAAAGTGGGTTTGGTTTGAATTTGCTAAAAAACTTTTCTAAACCAACAGAATTTGCTTCTCGTTTCGGATTTTTATTCCAACATTTACGATTCTTGTTTCTCCTTAGAAAATATGGATTTTCAGTTCGATAATAATTTTCATACTTTTGAAATCAAAAAAGTTTGATCTCTACTAAAAATTCATTTTCTTGATTGGCTTAATTTATTTACTTAAGAAAATTTAAAACCCTAGATTTTGCAATTGGGTTTGGGGAAGACATTGGAACCCGCTTTCTTCGTCTGGAAGTTTCAAATGTACGAATTGAAAAATTGGCACCATAAAATGAACTTTCTGCCTCTTCGAAAGGGATTGAGGCAGCAACACTGATTTTTCTTTTTTAGCCCCTTTCGATGGGGTCAAAAGGTGTTATAGTGCCGGTTTGATCAATCTTGTTGAAAGGATATGTCGTTAAGTAAAGTGTACCAACCCCTTCAATAGCAAAACGTTTCGACGTAGTCGAAACCTTTTGTGTCGATTACAATCCATTCTCTTTAGTTAACCTTTGGAACCATCATACCCCTTCGATCCTTTTGACATGACTTACATCTAAAGAATCGAAACTCTCTAGAGTTATCTTTGTTCAGCACTGTCGAAACATTCTAAGTATTCTAAGTTTAACTTAGGACCTTTCAACCCAATGAATACGTAAAGTTTCAACAACATTTGTATTTTTCTTAGGAAACCTAAGTTATTGCCTTCGACGGTGTCGAAGAATTTTGTTACTTTGTTTATGAAATGTTTGCAGCATACCTTTTTTTTCAAGTTTGAAGTTAACTTAGACTACTCCTTTTAGCATTTTGGTTCCTGTAGAGCTTTTGACATTGTCAAATGGTACCAATTAAACCAATATTTTGATTTATCCTTTCGACCCTATTGATAGCTTAAGGAACTCTTATTTAGGCTTTCAACAATGTTGAGATGTACTTGCTATGTGTTAATGTCTTTTTGCCTTTCAACTCTGTCAGAAGCCCAGTGTCTTTGACATTTAACTTGAACAATTTTCAAAAATTTGAAGTTTCATGTTTGATTTTTGTTTAAGTCGTTTGAATTGGTTTGACTAATTCTTAACTGTGTCCATCTCAAATTTGAAAATTTTGACCGAAACATTTTCACCTGGCAAAATCATGAGTTCTCCAAAAAAAGTTGAAGCTACTTCAAAGCGTTCTTTGATATCCACTCAAGATGAAGTCAATGCTATTCTCAACGACTTTGGAATCACTGAAGTTGAAGCCAGTCCCTCTATAGAAAATGACACTATCAGCAGCCCTCCTGAAAGGTTCTTTGCCTACACCTTTATACCCTTATGGCATAGAGGCTTTCTTCCATTCTCCAACTTCCTATCTAGACTCCTTTCTTATCTTGGAAATCCCCATATTCAGCTATTTTCGAATGTATGCAACTTGAATTTGGCATCCCTTCTCTGAATGCAAAAGTATTAAACCACATGACTCGATTAGCCAAACTTAGCACTCTTAATCATCAGGTCTTTAAAGCCAACCGCTCAAAGAAGCTTATATCGGATGGGGTCAACAAGTTTAAAGACTGGGATAACCAGTTTTTCTTTGTTTGATGTTTCCCAAACATTAGTGGGACCTTTTCTTCTCTAGTAATTTCAATTTTTCATTATCTTCCTTTCATTTCATTACCTCCGATGTCTAATTTTATCTTATACCAGGTTCTCCTACCAAGGAACTTAACGAAGCAGACAAGAGAATGATGGAATCTCTTATCGCAGCTTCTGCTAAAATTGTAAATCGACTGAAGCCACTGTTACCGTCAAACTTGAGAAAGAATTCTCTTTTCCTTCCTAGTCAAAGGGTCTTTGGGCTACCCCTTTGATCCAGCATTCTTGGAAGGGAAAATGCTTTCTCTCTTTGGGAGATTCTGAACATTTCTCCCTCATGTCTCCTATCTGCTGAAACCATTCTGGTAAATTATAGGCACAACATTTGTTTTCTATTCCTGTTACTTTTGAATTATTTTGCTAATTTTTAATCTAATTGGGCACTTTTTCAATTGCTTCTCAGGTCGAAAAGTCTGTTAGCGGTGTCGCTCCCCCTCCTATAACCTTTGGATTGCCATTTATCATTGAATCTCTCACTAAATATTTGAAGGCTTTCAAGAGGAAGTTGGTGGAATCATCAGAAATTGAGCCACCTAAGAAGGTTGCAAAAGTTGTTGATGTAGAGGTGGAGGATTCATCTCTTGATAAAGCTCTGAAAAGCCCAATTGTTGAAGCTCCCAAAGAAAAGCCGGAGCAGACTCCAACTATCCCCAACCCTCTTTCTCGCATCTCCATTTCTGATTCTCTAGCTGCACTCAAGCAAATACAACTGGCTTTGTAGACGACTCTTTTTTTATGCAAATTCCTTAAAAGCCGTCGTCATCTTCTCCTTCTTCCATCAACTTTGAAGAGTTAACCGAGTCCGTCTTGAACTCCGAACCTTTCACGTCTATTCACTCACCTTTAACTATCTTTGATTTGGCGGGACATTATCTCTCTTTGATAGAGCTTGGTGAGTTTTACCAAAATTGACTCTGTTATTACTGGTTTTCTCTAAATCTCTAACGTGCATTGCGTTTTCTTCTTTCAGATTTCTAAGAGTTGGTTAGTTCTGAATGAGCAAGCATTGAAATCCTCTACCGAGTCCTCTGAATTCCAAGAGGAAATTTCTGCTCTTAAGGACCAAGTGTCTTCTATTTCTGTGGCTAGAAATGAAGCTACCTTAGAGTTGGAATAACTAAAAGCTTCTCTTGCCCGAGCGGAAGCTGATCCCTTGGCAGAAAGAAAGGCTCCTCAACTCCTTGCTGATGAAAAATTCACAATGGAGCTTACTTTAGATGATTTTGATGATGAGAAAGCTCGCTTATCTGCCATGAATGTTTCTTTGGAGGAAAAGTACAAGAAAACCAGGGCTTCACCAATACCCATTGCCAATACCATTTCTGACCTAAGCAATGAGTTTCTCAATTTTTCACTTCTACTTTAGGGAAAATATTGCTGAACTCTTATAAAGAAGCCCTTATGCTCGCCTATGCCGACAACTTTAAGAAGTGTCCTAACTTCGGTTTTATTTCGTTTGACTCTACCCTAGTTGTTAGAGTAACGGGCAAGATCAACCAATTGAAGTAGGGGATTGAGCCTACCGAAGAGGAGGAAATTGATGCTTCTAAGATCCTTTCCTTTGACGTACCTCCTTTTGATATTAAATAAGAATCTGAAGGTGAGGGTGACAACGATGATGCTGCCGGTGAAGAAGGCGATGATAAAAATGTTGATGATGATCACAACAACGATAATGATGATAACATTGGTGGTGGTGAAGGCACGGGTGGCGGCGGCGAAGATCACAACGGAACCTCTGATAAGGATGGGGATGACAATACCAAAGCTTTAGAGAAAGAGCCAACCCCTCCTACAACTACCCTGCCTGAATGTGTTGGCTACTCCCCAAGAGGATGAGCCTGCTCCCAGACATGTTGAGGAGCCTAAAAGGAAAGTGCAAGCTTCCCAGGCCTCTGTCTCAGCATAGGTATGAGATTCTCTATTTAAATTTATTTCACCTCGAAGGTAATAATAGTGCGAAGAATTCATTTTGGATAAGGAAAAAGCTCATCCTCCCCTATAAAACAAAACTTGAGAGAAAACAAGCTGAAATAAACAAGTTATATAGGGAGTTAGATAAGCAGATAAGGGAGCAAATGTACTTTCTGAAAAGTATCAAAGGCTTGACAGGAGTGCCTCAGTGCTGGTGTCTTTCAAACATCAAAGCGATGCTCCCTTAGTAAAGAGAGCGCGCCTCCGATGCGACACTTTCTTCGAGGAAAATCGGGAGTTAGTCACTTTATTTTGGATGCTAATTGAAGAGAGAGACATTTTAGTCAACTTTTTATATAAAACTTGTTGTAGACATTCAATTATTATTTTTTGTACTTGGGCAAATTCATTGGGGTCTACTTGGACGTTTTCACAAGAGGTACTTAGATGAATTTGGATCTGGCCCGCATCTTGGAGCTTGTTGGCACTTACCATGGATCAGAACGATTCCCCAAGATCTCCCTCCAGAAAAGCTTAAGTATTACAAGAACAAATTTATATTTCAATTATTTTCTAAATCTATATTGTATAAACCAGACGAGTAGTTGTAAACATGTAATATTGTATTGTTTTACAAATATTTGTTTCGGTCTTACTTTTATGCTTAGCTTCATTTTATTATATTATCACAGAGTAGCTGTTCGTTAGGCAGACTTGTTTCTAAAGACCATTTAAGGCAGTATGTTAAACTAAGAAGATTTCATCTTGAAAAGGCATCAATTTTAAAGTCCTCGAAATTAGCAAGATATTATTTTCTTAGAGATTTACAAAAACTCTACTTGGAATATCCTTGGCTTTGCTTTGACTTCCTTGGTGATAAAAAAGAGTCATGCCTTAAAGAGATTAGATCTTTCCATACAAAATTAATTTGCGGCCACGATAGTCCTTCGGCTGGGAGAAGGGACTACATCAAATATCCCCCGGTGTTAACCTTGGAGGGACTAAATATTCCTTTTGATTCTATAGTTAATCTTTCTGCCAATTCATTAAACAAAGTTAAAAATGTAGTTTCTAAGCTTTAGATGTCAATCAATTGTCTATTGTATCCTTTTACTTTGTTGTTGTTCAAATTGTAATCCTTTGTTGCAATAATAAAGAAATGTTTCATTCTGATTTTGACTCTGTTTTATTTCTTTTGCTTGAATAGGAGCTACAATAATTCATAGTTTCCCTTCCCTTTAATTTATCGTCACACATCGATGTTCTCGGAGAGAAATTGTTGAAATCAACTGGAGGGATTATGCTTAGCAACGATACCTTATTAGAACTCTTCGGTGGCAATACCGAAGCTTTGAAATGGCACAAAAGATATTTCCTTCAAAAAACCATTGCCAGTAATCAAAAGGATCAAATTGCCTATCTTGAGGCTGTAGTTTAAAGTAAGGATGAAACTATTTCCACACTTAAACGACGGATGAAGTCAAATCCCTCAATCGACTTTGATCACAAGATGTCAGAGCTTATACAACAAATAAGTGACTTGGAATTGGAACTAAAGGATAGTCCAACACAATGTGCATCATTAAAATTTATCATGGGGGATAAGACTTTAAGCATTGATCTATCGATCCCCCACACTACTTCTTCGGCTACTAAACCTATAAGGTCAACACATCTCGCGGCCCAGAAATTCCCTACAATGCTCCAGACGAGAATGTTGCGAGGAATTGTTGCCAGAAGTTAAATTCAAAACAGCTAAGTATTTTGATGAGCAACAGAAGACGAAATATTCTCAAACTATCAATGAGTATGCTGTTAAGTATCAAAAGCTTGAACACGGTTATTATTTCCTTCAGAAGCGCGCTTCGGATTTAGAGAGGGATGACAAGACCTTAAGGGGTTCCAATAAAGCTTTCAACCGCGCTTAAAAATATATATTAATGTAATCGACGATGCAAATAGTATCAGAATGAAGGAAAAGAAATTGAAATAAGTTCTCCATGCCGTATTTCATCACGTAATTGAATCATCAGTTGCCGAGAATCTTGACAACGCCTCCCAGACTACTGATATATCTGTATCTTTGAAATGTGTAAACTCATTTTGTACATATGTGAAAAACTTCATAGTTTTGTAAATTATTTCATGACTTACGTAAATTATATCAATTTTTTAAATATCACCCGATTTGTAATTCCTTTCTATAATGTCACCTTTGTAACGGTTTTTGATAGCTCATTCATCACTTCCATATTTGCTGAATCTTTCATTTCTCTTTGCCGCGCTGAATTGTCTATAAGGTATAAAGCAAATAATATCTCTAATTGTTAGCTTGAAACTGTCATACCAATCAATGTATATCATCTACTTAGATTAACAAATTTTCTTGTTAATTGCATGAAAAGTTATTTGTAGTAATCATCTAAATCCCATCTTTAAGTATTATGAGAGATAATCAAGAATTTAACTCAGACCATTTGGCTGGAATATCTGAAATTTGTTGATAGAAAATCTCGCCTTATCAAAAGGGGAAAAATATTAGATAATAATTCTTCAAGAGATAGTTAATAAGGGATTGAATCCAGAGATCATTGCTTGAATATTTATAATAAAATGCTGGAGTCCCATTTTCGAGCCTTAGTGAAATTTGAAAAATAAGAAATTCGAGAACTAGATTCGGGTATCAACGGAAACTCATAACAATGATTCACTTGAGAGTATTTTTGACCCGTATTCTGGTAATAGAAATCCATTATTGAAATTTCACACCCAGATTAGAGCTCAAATAAGTAATTATCTCGATACCCAAGTTCAGGTATATTAAGATATTCAGTGATTGATAAAGACCCAAAACCAAGACTCAGATATTAATAAGTGAAGTCTTGAAATGAATATCCTAAGATCTAGACTTAGGTGTTAATTGACGACATTTAGATATGAAAGACTTGAAGCCCAAATTCAGGTATCAATAGAGGAAATTTCAATGTGAGAGAACCAAGCCCAGGTTCAGGTATTAATAGATGATGTTTAGAAATGAAAGTCCCAAAACCAGATTCAAGTATTTAAAGTGGAGCTCTATTCTACTCCTTCCCTTGGGCCTTATATGGTAGTCATTTATCTAATTGCCTCTCGAGCTTGGACGTCTTAGTACACAAATGGAAATGCCTTTTCTTGGGCTTGAACATCTTAGTTCATGATTTGATGAGCCTCTTCTCAGGATTAGACATTTTAGTCCATTGCTGAATATACCTCCTTTTGGGCTTGAACGTCTTAATCTGTTAAAGAATGTGCCTCCTTTTAGGCATGAACATCTTAGTCCATTATTTAAAGCGCCTCTTCTTGGGCCTGGATGTCTTAGTCCATTGTTGTCTGGTGCTCTTGGTTAGCTCACTTTAGAGACTAGAACCAAGGACTTACCCGACCACCCTCCAGGAGGCACCCTTCCCTGGCCCTTTTGCGGCGTGGACATGGTCTTGTTAGGTGCTTTACCCTGGCCATCTTATGGCGCGGATAAAGGCTTACTCCGCCCTCCCTACAGGAGGTGCCTTACCTTAGCCATACCATAGCGCGGATAATGGCTTGTTCAGTGCTTTAACCTGGCTATATTATTGCACGGCTAAAGACTTACACCATCCTCCCTCCAAGAGGTGCCTTGACCTGACCAGAGGCGCGGCCAAAGGTTCTTTGGTGTTTTAAACTGGCCATCTTATGGCATGGCTAAAGGCTTACCCTTTCTCTAGGAGGTGCCCTGCCCTGGCCAACTCGGCGCGGAAAGAGGCTTTTCTACCATCTTAGGTAGACAACCATTTTAGGTAGTATCCAAATATAAGGACCATTTCACTCCTAACCATGTAGATTTTAGTTTTATGAAATGTAGCTCTTTATTTATTTTGTCTCAAATTCTTTTTACAAACTCTTGAATTTTTCCTTATCAGAAGAAGTTTATAACCATCCCCTCTAGGGCTCTATAATGGTTGGTTTCATGCCATCCATCATATGGTAGTGGCAATAAGATCCTGCCAAATTTCTTTCATATTTTGGCTTTTTCTTTTGTGATGACTAATAGTTAAGCTCATCCTTAGTAAGCAAGTAGATGTTTTCTATAGATGTTGTTAAGTTGCATTCTTTAGGAAGCCTAGACTTGAAGCTTGATCCTTGCGGATAGCTTTTGACTTTTTCCTTGGCCTTATTGTTTCATATTCTTTGATTGCTTTTCTTTTTACCACCCTTTGGATTTCTTTAGCTGGAAGTGTTCTTTTCATAGTTGGTTTCCACTTATATGCAATGGCATTGTAATCATCCATTATCTCTTTCTCAAAGATGGATCCTTTGGAATAATGTTGGATTGTTCTTCTCATTTGATTAAAGACATTGTCACTTTCATTTGTTTTCTTTCCTAGTGAAAAGATGGGGTTAGGGCCAACCTAAAAAGGATCTAAACTCCATTTCTCTGGATCATCAGATTTCGTTTTTTCTTGTTTATAATTCTAAGAGCTTCTAGCCTTAATATTGGCTCTTCATCTTGGTTGGAATCATTAATGATTAGTGGGGAGAAACTTTTCAAGTGGGGTTCAGATGATTCTTGTTTAGATCTTTTAATCCTTCTAGCGATGATCAAACCAGAGTAGATGAACTTGAGATAGGGTTAAGCGGGATTAGAGAATAGTAGAATTATGGGTTTATCCAAGTTAGAGGTTCGAGCCCTCCTTATAGCGCCAAAATGTTAACAAGATTTCTTGTTAACACCCTAAAGTTGTGCTAAGGAATGAAGGTTATTCTTTAGACAAATAGTTTGGAAAGGATGGAATGCATCCTTCTTGAATTTCCTTTCAAATACACTTTTGTAGAAAAAAGTTAACCAGATTGACCTTTTGATTGTGTCGAAAGGATTGGTTTCAATGCTTAATGACATTTCGACCCCATTGGCTTAGTGTAGATTCTCTTTTAAAAGCTTTCCTTTTTTGAAATAAATGAATACCCTAGATAAGATTCCTCTTAAGTGGATTCGCCCTCATCGAAAGTTTCAGGTGTTGGTTGGCTCGGATTCTATCCTTTAATCCAAAATAGGGGTTTCGACTCTGTCAAAAGCGAAAGTGTTTAGGTGTTAAAACTTGATCTAAGAATCTATGATAAGGCTTTCGACTCTGTCGAAAGCTATGAGCTTAACCTTCTTGGTTTTTAACTAGTGATCTCAAGGTATAGTGATCTGGTGAAGGGTTTCAACCTTGTCGAAAGTTAAAAATCGGAGGTAGGTCACTTGAAGTTGTTTAAATCTTGCTTGGTTTCGATTGTGTCGACAATGGCCTTTCAATGAAGGTGGGACCTGAAACACAAGAGTGAAAATGACAAGAACTTTAATAAAATGACGAGTGATCTAAAATACTCGAAACTTCCCATTCACAAGAAAAAGCTAGCTTCTTTTCTACCAATCCCTAAATTAACCTTGTAGTTAGGGCTACAACACTTTTGAATAAAGAAATACAAGTTTGGAATAGGAGGAATCAGATCCCCCAAACCTAACCCCTTAGGTCTTATTTATATATGCTGATCAGCACCTTTCAATTTTGATTCTTCCGATTTGGTCGAAAGTTGGCTATCGAATGACTTAAGTATGCTTCGTCTTTGTCGGAAGGAAGGGTTGCACCTCTTTACTTTGTATTGCCTTGTAAGTGCTTCCACTTTGTCGGTAGGTATTTTTCAATGGTTTGGATGATGTTGGTTATGCCTGAGCACTTGTTTTTGATCTGATGTGGAACCCTCCAAGGTCACACTGGTTTTGACCGGTTCAAAAGGCTTACCATAGCTTTCAAAGGGTTTGTCCCGGACAATGTTTGCTTTCGCATAGTTTGAACAAGGCCGAAACCTTTAGTGTCGAAAGGTTTGGTGCATATGCTAGTAGTTGTTCTCATTGGCTTCGAAAGGTGCTGCTTTGACTTAATCGAAAGGTCATCATGCATATGAAATGACCCAGTCGAAAGCTGGCCATTGAAGGTGGAAGGGTGCTTTCGACTGCTTTGTCTCCTTCGAAAGATATGAACTCATTGGACCTTTGTTGTAGAGTTCTTCTAACGCCCTCGAAAGGTTTGAAGCTTCCAAACTTTGATGGAAACATCCCTTCGGCTCCTCCAAAAGGTTTAGCTGGAACCTTCTTTACTTGCCCTTTTTTGACTTCTACTCATAACGGTTTCGACATAGTCGAAAGGCTGATTTTTGGCGTAACATCGTTAAGATTTATAAACTAATAACCCTAATTTGGGTATTAAGAAGACAAACGCAAAGTTTTTGGTTAAAGAATTAGACGTTCATTAATTTTAATACCACTGCTTGAAAATCCAGATTCGAGGATAGATGGATGAAATCCAAAATTGATGATAAGTGTCTAAAACTCAAATTTAGGAATTAGAAAATTCAGAAATCTAAAACCCGGATTCGAGCATCAATAAGTGAAGTTTAATAGTTAATGGTACGATATCCGGAACCCAGATTGGTGTTTTGCATGTGACAATCAAGAATGATCTTCATAATAGAACTTTCAAACCCAGATTTGGGTATTAGTGGTGGATAATCAAAAATCAATTATTAATTACCTTCATGATACGAAACTCAAGCCCAGATTAGGGCATTAATCGTGGATTAAGAAATGCATAATAATCATCTTATAATATAATTCTCAAGCCCAGATTAGGGCATTAATAAGTGAATTCTAGGAATAGTTTCGAAACCCAGGTTCAGGTTTAATAAAGGCCATAATTTATTGGTAAAGATCCGAAACCCAGATTCGGGTATTAATAAGCAGAGCCCAGTTCCTCTCCTTAGATTTTGTCTTCTGTTACATATGTAAACCCTTTAGGCCTTGTATGTAGTTACAGTTTGATTGGCTACTTCTTGAGCTTGGACGTCTTAGTCCAACATTCGATATGCCGCTTGTTGGGCTCGGACGTTTTAGTTCGTTATTTGATATGCTGCTTCTTAGGCCTGGACATCTTGGCATGTTGTTTGATATGCCGCTTCTTGGGTATGGACGTCTTATTCCGATGTTTCATATGCTGCTTCATAGGCTTGGGTGTCTTAGTCCATTGTTGTTTTATGCACTTGGTTAGTTTATTCTCAAGCTAGAACCAAGACTTACCCAACCTCCTTCCAGGTGGCGCCTGGACCTGGCCATACTTTAGTGCGATCAAGGGCGTATTGGGTGCCTTGGCCAGGTCATAGCATGGAGAGACCAAGGTCTCACTCCGTCCTCCTTGCAGAAGGCGCCTTGACCTGGCCATAGCATGGCGCTGTCAAGGGCTTGTTCGATGCCTTGGTCAGGCCATAGCGTAGCGGGACCATGGGCTTACACTTCGTCCTCCCTCCAGGAGGCGCCTCGACCTAGCCACGGCATGGCACAGTCAAGGGCTTATCGATGCTTAACCAGGCCATAGCGTGGCGTGGATAAAGGCTTGCACTCCTCTATCCAGGAGGTGCTTTGCCCTGCCTAACTCGGTGCGAACAGAGGCTATAACTGTTAAAAGGTAGTGTCCAAAAACCAGGAGAATTCTACTTTGAACAATGTAGACTTTTATTTTGGAGAAAGAGATGCTTTATTCATTTTGTAGGAAAATATGGTCTTAAATGTTCTGCGCTTCATATTCTAGGAACCATATTGCCGTCTGATCGGCATAACTTGTAGGCTGCTGGAGGAATTTCTTGTCATATGATTAAGGGAACTTCCCAATTTGGTCCTAGCGGTCCATACATGGGATTCCTTGTGTTTGCCATTACCCTTGGGTATACTAGGTCTCCTTTTTGGAATGTTATTGTTTTCGCTTTTGAGTTGTAATACTTTGAAATTTTTCTTTGATATTCTACTGTTCTAACTATTGCTTCATCTCTCAACTCATGTATTAAATCCAGCGATTCTCTCTTTTGCTCTTGGTTTAAATCAAATGCATATGCTATCCTTCGATGTGGTGGTATTTCAATTTCAATTGGTAACATCGCCTTTCACCCATATGTTAATGAACATGGAGTATGTCCCATTGTTGTTTTGGTCGATGTTCGATAAGCCCATAGTACAAGTGACAACTCTTCTATCCAATTCCCCTTGTTAAGTTGCTTTCTCAAAATAGTCTTTGTAGTCTTATTTGCGGCCTTAATGGCCTCATTTGCTTTCGGATGTGCCATGGAGGAAAGGCTCTTAATAATCCCATTCTTATAACAGAACTAAGAGAATAACTCACTTTCAAACTGCGTTCCATTGCCTGAGATAATCTTATGGGGAGTTCCAAATCTAGTAATAATGTTTTTAATGATAAATCTGAGCCCTTTTCCAGAATTGATCTTGGGGAGCGGTTCTGTTTCAACCCACTTAGTAAAGTAGTCTATGGCGACTACAACATATTTGCTTCCCCTTTAGAAATTGGCAGTGGGCCGATTAAGCCAATCCCCCAAATATCAACGCGCCATGGACTTGAAATCGAGGTTAACTGACTTGGTGGTAACCGGGGAATCTTTGAGTATTTCTTTCATTTCTTGCATCTCCTTACATATTCAATGGCTTGACTTACCATACGATGCCAATAAAAACCTTGTTTCATTATATTTTTTGCTAACTTTGTCCTATTAGAATGGTCTCCACAGAATCTCTCATGCGCTTCTACTAACAATTTCATCCCATCCTCCTGGCTTACGCATCTTAAGTAAGGTAGTGCATATCCTTTCTTGTAAAGGATTCCACTATTATGAAAGTTGGAGCTTGTCACTTGATTTTCCTAGCTTCCCCCTTGTCAGATGATAATATCCCCTTTGAATGATATTCGACAATAGGTGACGTCCAAGTGTTATTATAATAGTCATCTGTCCTTGGCTGGTTGACTCTCTCATTCGAGATTTCCCTATTAATTTCTTTTTTTTCCTTTCATATGACATGGCTTGGGTTCTAGTTAAGACTAGCAGTTCCTTTACTTGTTTGGATATCTGCTCTTCTATACTCGGATTTTCTTGATATCCCACTGGCACAGTCCGAGTTCCTGGGGCTCCCTTTGAACTAGCCAATTTTGCTAATGAATCTTCCTGTAAGTTTTCTCCTCACAGAACCTGATGTATAGAAAAATCTTCAAATAAAGCTAGCATTTTTAATATCTTCTTTACATATAGGGATAGCTTGGTGTCTTTAGTGTGATACACTTGCTTCACTTGATTCACCATTAGTTGCGAATCACTAAAGATGATAATCTATGGGATTTTGTGGTCCAACGCCAAAGTCAATCTTGCTACCATTGATTCATATTTGGTCACATTGTTTACCGTGGTAAATCCTAACTTTATGGCATAGTGTAGACGGTGTCCTTCTAGTGTTATTATGACATAACCCGCACCAGCCCCTTGTTCATTTGATGCACCGTCGACGAATAACTACCCCATAGGTTTTTGATCCCTTTTCTAATTGTTCCTTAATAAAGTTTGTACACTCATTAATAAAATCCGCCAATGCTTGTCCTTTGATAGCTGCTCGTGGCTGAAACTCAATATCATACCGACTAAGCTCAATTCTCCATTTCATCAGCCTACCCGAAGTTTGTGGCTTACTGAAAACTTGTTTGAAGGGAAAATTGGTCAGTACCCTAATTGGACAAGCTTGAAAGTATGCTATAAGTTTTTGTGCTGTGAGTATCACGCAATAAGCTAATTTTTCTATTACAAGGTACCGAACCTCTACATCCTTTAACTGCCTGCTAACATAATAAATAGGAAGTTGAGTCCCACTTCCTTCTCTAATCAATAACGAACTCACCACATGTTCTAAGACTGCTATGTATAGGTACAAGAATTCACCATTCTCAGGACTAGATAGTATTGGCAGTTTTTCTAAATGATTTTTCAACTCTTGAAAAGCTTTCCTACAATCTTCTCCCAATTTATAGTTTTTCTTCTTCTTGATTACATCGAAAAATGGGATACACTTATCAGTCCCCTTAGAAAAGAATCTACTTATTTCGGCTATTCTTCCGTTTAAACTCATTACCTCCTTGCTAGTTTTGGGTGTAGCCTTGTCCTTGATAGATTGCATTTGGTCTGGGCTAGCTTCAATCCCTTGAGCACTCATAAGATAGCCTATAAACTTCCCTAAATGGATTCCAAAAGAGCACTTTCGAGGATTCAGTTTCATTTGATATTTCAATAATATTTCGAACATTTCTCCTAGATCTTCAAAGTGATTTTTAGCCTCAAAAGACTTCACTAGCATGTTGTCAACATGAACTTCCATATTTCATCTAGTTTGTTCTTTAAACGTCCTGTTGAACAACCTTTGATATGTAGCCCCTGCATTCATTAATCCGAAAGGCATCACTTTGTAATGGTACATCCCCCAATCAGTAATGAAACTTATATGTTCCTCATCTGGCTTGAACATGGGTATCTGCTTGTGTCCTGAGTATGCACTCACAAGAGATAACAATCTATGCCCACTAGTCGCTTCAACCAACGGATTAATTCGTGGAAACGGAAAACAGTCATTCATACATGCCTTGTTCAATTCAGTATAATCGATGCAAGTCCTCCACTTACTATTAGACTTTTTTCGCAAGTGTTGTCTCCGCGAACAGTTCCCTAACCTCTTTTAGTCATGAACTTCACCATCAGATATTTCAGTGAGACAAAATCATCTATCTCATCAAGCTCAGGTCTGCAGAAGAAACCATTGTAATAGGATGGTTGGTTGATGATCACGACGAGAGTTTTGAAAGTTTAGCAACATTGTGGCACCCCCATCTAAACCAGCAATTTTGCTTGTCCCACCGAGGTCGATCCTTTATTGTTGAACCCAAAGATTGGTTCCATGCTGGGCTCTAGTTTATCTTCAAGAATGCCCATTTGATCAAAGGCATGCTTAAAAATGACATTGACCATGCTACCGGTATCCACAAGAATTTTGGATACTCTAGACAATCCAATCTGAGCTGTAATCATTAGAGGATCATTGTGTGGGTGATGGACTCTTTTCTTCGGCTCTTGAGGAGAAATGACAAGATTTGGCATTGGGATGTTGAATCGTAGATTCTTTAGTAGAGTTTCTTCTTGGATGGAGAACACACCTTCTCTAGCCTCCTTAATGTACCTGTTCCTTGCCACTTCGCTAGACCCCATTGGATGTGGCCCTCCATGAATTACATCGATCCTATTCAGTGGAAGACTTAAGCTCAACGGATCTTCTTTCTCAAAAATATTAACAGTATTACTAGGAAGCTTTTACGGACCATCCTCGGTTCGTGGAGCTTTCTGTTTGTCCTGGATGAACTCTTTCAAATGGCCCTCGTGAATTATCTTCTGAATGATCCCCGCCATGACTCTACATTCATCAGTCTTGTAACCATTTGCTTTGTGGTAAACACAATAGTCGCCCTCTTTCCTCTATTCTAGATAATTCTTGACCTTAAAGGAGGTTGGGAAGTTGACCTTCTCCTTTGCCACAACATAAATATAAGTTAATGGCTTGTTCGAAGCGATTGAATTAGCAATAGGTTCTTCCCATCTTGTTCTTTTATATCCTCAATCTAATCCAAACCTTCCTCCTTCCTTTATGGGAATTGTTTTCCTTTTAGCATGATATAACTTATCCATTCAAATAAATTTGACAGCCTGAAAATAAAAGCATTGTAGATCTTTGCACCTATTAATAAAGAGTTATTTCTAGAACGGAGTATTCTCTACTAATCCAGAATGTATTGCAATGAGTTTATCACGGTTATTCATATCTTTAGCCTTTAATGCTTCGATGTTGAACCTTTTGAGGTAATCTCCCAAAGACTCTTCCTGTCTCTATTTAATAGTAGCTAGAACTGTATAGTCTATGGTTAGGCCCTTGCATATGCAAAATTGAGCAGAGAACTCGTAAGAAAATCACTTCTATGAGTAGATTGTCTTTTCATGGTATTATCGATACCATTTAGCTACGGCCCATTAGAGAGTCACTAGAAACAATCCGCGTCGAATGGCTCCAGATGTATTATATAAATCCATTTGGCTATCGAAAGCCATCAAGATGTCGTCTGGATCCGTAGTTCCATGATACTTCATAGTTGAGATCTTTACATAGGACAAGATAATTGTTTCCATGATTTCATCCATGAATGGCGTTACTCATTCGTTATCGTTCACATTCTCATCCAAAGTCCTCTTTCCCTTAGAATTCAACACATCTTCAATTGCTTTTTCTACCACGCCTTTTAGATAGACTTTTGCGTCATGATAATCTTTTCGGTTTGGATAGTATTCTTTCGATGTTGAGCTACTAGACTGATCAAGAGATTTTTCTAGCACTCTTCCTTGATGATCAAATCTAGTTGGAAGATGCTCTTTCTTTTTTGAAGATGTCAAATCAATTTTGCTCTTGTCTCCGTTCGTGTAAGCCTTCAAATTCCTTCTCGGGGTGATCTCCTCATCTCCTTTCCTTAGCTTTGCTATCTTAGAAGATTTTTAAGACAAGCTACCCTGAGAAGTTCCTGCATCTCCATTAATTGCTGTTCTAAGTACTTTATTTTAGTGGCATTATTATCTTGTTGCGCTGATGTTGATGGTTGCCCTGGTACATCCCCCTCCAAGTTGAAAGTTTTTATATTTTCTTCTAAAGTTTTAGTGTGAACAGCCTCCTCGTCCATTCTGCTATGTCTTTTGAATTTCATTTTCCTACACCAAGTTAACAACCCAAAATTAGTCTATAAGATAGATACAAGGTCGGAGGTTCTAGCCCTCCTTCTTGCGCCAAAAACGTTAAAAAGAAAACTTGTTAACATCCTCAATGCTATGTGGTTAGTAATAAACATAGTTATGCTATAAAAGAAGATTGTTTAAAGCAATCACTCCTTTTGAAACCCCACTTTCGATTAAATTGACTTGGACAAACTGCTTTTTGTTGATGGTCTCATGGGATTATTAATTGTAGTCAGTGGATCCAATTAGCCTTCTTGAAATGGAAGTTAAGAAGAAAGCACCACCTTCGAAACCCCATTATTGGACGAGTCGAAAGTGGTACATCAGACATTTGACCCTTTTGACCATGTCGAAAGGTTCATTTGGCCCTTAAAAGAAGCATTTGCTTTCGACACCATGGTTTATGCTCTTTTAGAATAACTCCCTTCGAATGTTGTATGTGAGTGGACCTTTCGAAGGGATAATGTTAAACCTCTTCTTTCTATGACCCGGCGACCTAAAGAAAGTAGCAACTCAACTAAGCCAGCCACTTACAGAGCTCAGCAACCTAAAGAATTGAAGGGTCCAGCGACCTAAAGGAGTATATGGTTCAACGACCTATGAGTCAACGAGTTAACGACTTATGTGAAGGCGCAACCTAACTACCTAAGTGAGTAAGCGACCTAACACATAAAGCAGCTCAGCAAGTTAAACGACCTAGTCGCTAAATGGACTGAGCGACCTAGCGCTCTAACGACCTATGGACTAAGGTGACCTAGCGACATAAAGGTATACGCAACCTAACGAGTTAGTAAGGGGAGCGACCTAACAGGGATAAAGTTCTGCAGCGAGCTAAGGTGAAACGCCTAACACAGTAGGTTAATGACCTAAAGTGTGAGCGAGTTAATTTAGACGCGACCTAACAGGAATGAAGCTCTCTAACGACCTAGCGACCTAGCGAGCTATACAAAGCCGAGGTAACTTGTCTTCCTTATGTCGTTCCTACCCTAAGTCGCCCACGATCTATGACTTGTTCGAATGATCAAGGGTGCTCCTGTTAAGCCGTAAACCATGTCTACTAAGTCGCCCACGACCTACGACCTATACCTAAGTCGTTCATAACCCAAACATACCAAAGGAGCTTTCTATGCCGCTTCCTACCTAGGTCGGCCACGACCTATGACTTGCTAGCTTCTCCAGAACGATCAAGTGTTCCATGTATAAGCCATAGACGACTCCCATTAGGTCGCGGACGACCTACGACCTATCCAAGGTCGCTCGCGACCTACGACTTAAAGCCGAACTCTCCTATAAATATGGAACTAGCTCCAACTGAAAGAGGATCTTTTTTGGCTCATTTTTGGAACGCCGATACTTTGCTGAATTCTCGAATCACTCCACACTTCAAACACGAAAGGCATCTCAACTAACTTCAAGAGGAAATCTAACACAATCAACATGGATTCAAAGAATTCTTCTACATCGGAGTTCTAGTTGTTTGTCTCATCAGTATTGTAATTGAAGATTGTTATAAAGTTGTAATTGATTCAGTAATAAAGAGGATAAAAGTGGACGTAGGCTTAACCTGAAGCCGAATCACTATAAAATTGTTGTCTTTTACTGCTTTCTAGGTGACTTTCCTACTTGTTTTTAATTCCCGTGTTCACGGGTGGTGCTTTCACTTAATCTCTACATACACTAGGGTGTTAGCGTTCAATTTTTAGCGTTAACATTTTTGGTGCTTTCACTGAGAACCCAACTCAGGCTATCTTCGTCATTGCTTCGCAAAAGTTTGTTGAAAGAGTCTCTCTCAAAACCAGAAGTCTATCAGAGATAATGGCTCCTGGAAGAAAGCGTGGATCCACAAGACCTAGTAATGTCCATGAAAATACTGCCACTTCTCCTTCGTCAAGTCAAGCAGCACCAAGTGCCGAAATTACATGAGCAGAGTTAGATGCCGCACCATCTGGATTATACCAGCAGATGGAAACTCAGAATGCTTTAAGCTTGAGAGGATAAATGCATTTCTCGGAGCAAACCATCAACCGGTGAATAACGAAGAAAACCTTGCAGATGATATTCATGATCCTGAGGAAAGGAATATTCCACAAAGAGCAGCTAGCCCCGCCAAAGAAACACCTCCTCAAGTTGGAGGATCGAGACCACAGCCAACTCTCCACGAATGTTTGTCCCGACAAACTTCCGAGAAAATGGCCAAAGTCTGTCCTGCGGATCCTTTAAATGATGAGGAATATCTTTCGGGAATGGTGCGACAAATCATGAAAGAAAGCATTCAGAGAGATGAAGATGAGAAGGAATGGGGATTCGCTCCGAGCAAAACTCCGTTCACTGAAAAGATTCTAAAGGCAGAATTCCCAAGGAAGTTTGTTCCTCCGACCATCCCGGCTTATAAGGGAACAAGCAACCCCAATCAATTCCTGTATAAGTATGATTGGCACATGACTGGTGCTAGAGCGTCTGATGAGATCAAATGTCAGTACTTTTCGGTATACTTGGAAGGAGTGGCTCTGCTCTAGTTCACAAAACTTCCGGTCCGATCCATAGACCAGTTCGCCGATTTGACTCGGAAGTTTAAAGAGCAATTCAGGTTGTATGCTTCAAAGGCAAAGGATATTATGTCGCTGTCAAGCTTGGAACAGAATCCTGGGGAATCTATCAGGTCTTTCTTGAACCGCTTCAACATAGCTTTGGCTGAAGTGGACAATGCAGAGCCACGAATGGTCTTGACATACCTGATGAGGGCAATTGACAAATCAAGCGAATTTGGGAAGTGGCTGAAGATGAAAGAACCGAATTCACTTGAGAAATTCTATAAGAAAGCTGATGAATTCATGCGCTTGGAAAGCCTTCGGGCACTAGTTAAAGTGGCATTGACAGAGGTTAAGGATAATACTGCTGCCCCAATCAAAAAGGAATCCGGAAGTCAGAAAAGGGAGAACAATGGTGGGAAGAAATAGAAAGATATGAAGAAACCTCATTTTTTAAAATCTTCCGATTTCACTCCTTTGACCGACACTCCGGAGAATATCTTCTTTGCTACCAAGCGGTAAAATATCATAAACCGCCTGAGATGAGAGTTAACAAAAAAGCTGCTCAAAGTGGGAGATTTTGTCGGTTTCATAATCAACCCGGTCATGATACCAACGAATGTCGCCATCTGAAAAAATTAATTGAGGAACTATTGAGAGAGAACAAGTTGTAGCAATATGTTAAGAGAAGTAGAAATGACCCAACTTCGTCTACTAAGGGTCAGCAACTTCCTGCTCATCCATCTGGCTTGGGTGAGAGGAATACTGTGCATGAATCAGAAAGGCCTGTTATTAATGTGATTACAGGAGGTCCTCACCCAGCAGGCAGAAGCTGGGGCGAGATGGAAAGATATGCCCATGCCTTGAAGTACGCACTAATAGAAGAGAGTGTTTTTGTGCTAGAAGATGCTGCACCTTTGACGCAGCAGAAAACTTTTAACGATGATATTGTGTTCAGAGCCAGGGACTCTATGGGTATTGAATCTCCAACCATGGATCCCTTGGTCATCTCTGCGGGCATTGGGCCGGCTATTGTGAGAAGAGTGCTTGTAGATTGCGGCGCTTCTTGCAATATTCTCTTCAAAAAGACGTTCGACCAAATGAAAGTTCTAATGGCTGACGTTCAAGCTTCATCTCAGAAAATTGTTGGGTTTACTGGGGAACCGAAGCAGCCCATTGGAACTATTGACTTGTTCGTAGAACTTGGAGAGGGGCAGAAAAAGGTAGTTCGGAAACAGACTTTTGTAATTGTTGATGAATTTTCTGCCTACAACGCCTTCCTAGGCCGACCAACTCTTGCGGCTTTTAAGGCAATTCTCGCCCCGTGGTGCCTCACTATGAAATTTCCCACAGATAATGGCGTTGGAGTTATTAAAGGGGATCAGAATGCTGGGCGAGAATGTTATCTAATAGAGCTGCGTCAAGCAAGGAAAAGAGAGATGGGAAAAGATGTGGCAGCCACAGTCCGCATCAAAGAACCAACCTTGTAGAAATTACAGGGTGGACCCTGCACTGGCGAGCATAGCGGGGCACGAAGAGACATGGATCCCAGAAAAGCTAGTGCAGGGGAGAATAGAGTGGTGCCAGTGGAAGTAACGGTGCCGGTACCTGTTGACCCAAAAGATCCGAACAAAGTGGTGAATGTGGGTTCGTAACTTAGTGTGACGGTTCAAAATTCCTTAATATCATTCTTGAAGGCAAATCTGGACGTATTCGCTTGGACTCATGCTGATATGTGCGGAATATCCCCAGAAATTGCAGTACATACTCTGAATATTGATCCGAAGTTTACACCAGTAAAACAGAAAAGAAGAACCCAGGGTCCTGAAAGGTCAGCAGCGTTGAAAGAAGAGGTAGACCGGTTATGGAGAATGGTTTCATCACGGAGTCTATTTATCCGAATTGGGTTTCAAATCCAGTACTGGTTAAGAAAGCTAATGGGAAATGGAGAGTCTGCATTGACTTCTCAGATTTAAACAAAGCCTGCCCTAAAGACTGCTTCCCGTTACCCAGGATAGAACAGTTGGTGGATGGAACAGCGGGGCACGAGTTGTTATCTTTCATAGATGCTTACTCCGAATACAACCAGATTATGATGCATGAGCCGGATCAGGAGGATACAAGCTTCATCACCGATGTTGGTCTATACTGCTATAGAGTCATGCCTTTCGGACTTAAGAATGCAGGGTTAACTTACCAAAGACTCGTCAATGCTATGTTCAAACCGCAGATTGGCAAAACCATGGAAGTTTATGTTGATGATATGTTGGTGAAGTCAAAGAAAGCGGTAGAGCATATAGACCACTTGGCGGAAATGTTTGCAATCCTCCGAATGTATGGAATGAAACTTAATCCTTTGAAATGTTCGTTTGGGGTGGAGTCCGGAAAGTTTCTGGGTTTCATTGTGAGTGTTAGGGGCATTGAAGCTAATCCTACTCAGATTGCTGCCTTAAAAGAAGTAAAAGCTCCTAGAACGAAGAAGGAACTGCAAAGTCTTAATGGAAAAGTCGCTGCCTTGAGTCAATTCATTTCCAAAGCTACTGATAAATGCATTCAATTCTTTGATGCACTGAAGAAAGGAAGGAAATTTTTTGACTGGACTCCTGAATGCCAGAAAGCTTTCGATGAGTTGATTCATCATATGGAAACGCTTCCAATACTTTCTAGGACGGACAATGGTGAAGATCTTTTTGTATATTTGGCAATCTCATCTCATGCTCTCCGTGCAGCGTTGGTACGGGAAGACGCAAGAATTCAGCGCCCATTCTGTTATATCAGCAAGAGATTCACCGGGGCAGAGATGAATTATTCAAAATTGGAAAAGCTCGCCTATTGTCTACTGATTGCATCAAGAAAGTTGAGACCATATTTCCAAGCTCATTCTATCAAAGTCCTCACTGATCAACCTCTGAAGCAAGTCATGTTTCGTCCTGAGACTTCGGGTCGTCTTCTGAAGTGGAATATTGAACTCAGCCAATACGACATCACTTATCATCCCCGGAGAGCAATCAATCGACAAGCTTTGGCAGATTTTATCGCAGAATGTACAGATAAAGGTGATAGTGAGGAAGAAGCGATTGATAATCCCGCAATTTAATGGAAATTATATGTTGATGGTGCAAGAAACGATTACTGTTCCGGAGCTGGGGTTGTGCTTAAAACCCCTGAAGGGCGGTCATTGTGCTATGCATTGAGATTGGAATTCCCTTCGACAAACAATGAAGCAGAATATGAAGCTCTTATTGCCGGCTTGAGAATTGCTAAAGAGTTGAATGCCAAAGTGTTGCAGATCTTCAGTGATTCACAGCTTATTGTATGTCAAGTCAAGAAAGAGTTTCAGACTAAAGGAGTAAATCTGCCTGCTTATTTGTCAAGAGCTTGGGAACTTCTCGATGATCTTAAACATTATACGATAAATCATATACCCCGGAAAGAGAACATGAAGGCAGATTCTCTCGCAAAGCATGCAAGCACTGGTGAAGCTCAATTATTGGGATTAGTTCCTGTGGAAGTCCTGTCATCTCCAAGCTTTGATGAGATGGATATTGACTGGATCATGACTATATCTCAAGAGCAAGAATCATGGATGACTCCGATAATGGAATATCTTCTCAATGGTTCTCTACCAGAAAGTTCAAAAGAACGACAGAAGTTGCTAAGAAAAGCCTCCAGATACATAATTCAAGATGGTCGATTGTACAGGTGGGGATTCTCAATGCCATTACTCCGATGTGTGACCAAGGAAGAAGCTAAAACAATTCTAGCTGAAGTACACAGAGGAGAGTGTGGAGACCATTCAGTTGGTCAAACTCTAGCAAAGAAAATCCTCCGTTATGGGTATTTTTGGCCAGATATTAATCGTGATGCTGCAAGCTATGCCCGAAAATGTGACCGATGCCAGAGATTTGCAAAAATCCCAAGAGCACCTTCCACCGAGATAACACAGATGGTCAGTCCGTGGCCATTTTCTATTTGAGGAATAGATATCATCGAGCCTTTGACAACTGCCAAATCCAAAATCAGATATGCTATTGTTGTTGTTGATTATTTTACTAAATGGGCTGAATTTGAACCATTAGCTACTATTACCTCTAAAAAGATGATAAACTTTGTAACTAAGAATATCATTTGCAGGTATGGTGTGCCTCAAAAGATAATCACAGACAATGGAACCCAATTTGAAAGTGAAGAGTTCCAAGATTTTTGCAAGCGATTCAAGATCCAGAAAAGCTTCTCAGCAGTGGCTCATCCGCAGGCAAACGGGCAAGGGGAAGAAGTAAACAAAATTATCAAATCAACCATCAAAAAACAGCTGGAAAAAGCGAAAGGTGGTTGGGTCGATAAGCTTCCACTAGCACTATAGGCATATAGAACTACCCATAAAACTGCAACCGGGCACACTCCATTTTCATTAGCATATGGATCAGAAGCAATGATTCCGGTGGAAATAGAAGTCCCTTCACATAGAAGAATTCATTTCAACTAGGCTGAAAACGAAGAGTTGCAACCTGAAGCACTTGACTTCCTTGATGAAAAAAGGGAAGAGGCTCAGCTCAGAATTGCAGCCCATCAGCAAAGAATTGCCAGGCATTTCAATTCCAAAGTTCGCCAACGCAGCTTTGAGATTGGAGATCTAGTCTTGAAAAGGGTCATGACAGCAACAGGAGTGTTTGCACCAAACTGGGAAGGGCCATATGTCATAGGCCAAAAACTTCTTGATGGCACTTTCAAACTGACAACTGTCGAAGGAGATCCAATTCCAAGAGCTTGGAACAGCAATCATTTGCGTCCATATTTTACTTAAAAGCTTTGCTTAAGTTTGTAAAAAGAATTATGAATGTATGATTCTTGTATTGAAAGCCATTGTAAAGCCAGTGCAAGTGAATAATAAGAACTATAAAGTGGATGTAGGCCCAGTTCTTGGCCCAACCACTATAAATCTTGTGTTCTCTACTGCTTGTTTTATTTCGATATATAAAGTACTTCAATTGTATTGCTAAAATGTCGATTTAATATTGTAGGCTATTAAAACAAAGCTTACCCATCATAAGACCAAGCGATCCCTGACATCACTCAACAAATGAATATCTAGCCACAAAAATTCTAGATTCAAATCCTATATAAGAAGTGCTTCAAGCAAACAGTTAGTGGTTCCGCCAGAGGTAGACGCTTCCTAACTAATTGTGATCGTTTGTGCAAACAAACATTTGATTAATTAGCCTGTGTCTATCCCTGCGAACTCATTTAACAATGAAGTACATTTCTTTGTATAGAATAAGCTGCTTGCAAAAGAAAGGAATGTGCGCTTGGAAATGATAACAGGAAACCGCTGATATGAGCAAATGGCGAAAAGACATGGGCGAGCAGGCAGCAAACAGCAAAAGACCTCCTCGGAGGCACAAGCCCTCTTCGGAGGCACAACTCTTGGGAGGATAAATACCTCTAATGGGATGTTCCAGAAAAAGAGAGTTCTCCTTCTCGATAGAAAGTTGTGGACTGACCGGTGGCACAAGACACTCGTTAACTAGCTAAGAACGTTTGCGCAAACAACAATCCAAGTAACTTGTGTCCGCCCTGTGAATCCATCCAACCGAGAGAAGGAAACTCCAAACTTCCAAGCAATAGCCCTACTCGAAGGCACGCATTCCACCGAGATTTGAAATAAAACTTCACAAGTGCTGGAATGTGAAAAGCCCACTTCGGAGGCCCATTTCACCATAGTTGAAATGCTAAAAGACTTTTAATGGGACTAGCCAGAAAAAGAGAGTTCTCTTTCTCGACAGAAAGTTGTGGACTGACCGGTGGCACAGGACACTCGTTAACTAGCGGAGAACGTTTGTGCAAAAAAAACAATCCAAGTAACTTGTGTCCGCCCCGTGAATCCATCCAACCGAGAGAAGGAAACTCCAAACTCCAGGCAAAAGCCCTACTCAGAGGCACACATTTCACCGTGATCTGAAATAAAACTTCACACGAGTCGAAATATGAAAAGCCCTCTTCGGAGGCCCGCTTCCCAGTGGACAGGGAAAAAATAAAAGCCTCTCCCCAGAGGCAGAAACAAAAAAGCCCTCTCCCCAGAGGCACAAACAAAAAGCCCTCCTCCCAGAGGCACAATCAAACAAAAAGCCCTCTTCCCAGAGGCACAATCAAACAAAAAGCCCTCTTCCCAGAGGCACAATCAAACAAAAAGCCCTCCTCCCAGTGGCACAATCAAACAAAAGCCCTCTTCGGAGGCAGAAGCAGGTCAAAGCCCTTTTTCGGAGGCCCATTGTACCACGAAAGAAAATTCACTTGCCAAAATAAAAGTGAAGTGTAAAACTTCACGACACAAAAAAAGAGAAAACTTCTCCAATACGAGGCACATTCTACTAAATCAGAAAAATATTTCCTTAAAATGGAAATATTATCTTATAAAGTACAAATGCAAACCTCCATCAAATGGAAATGTTGTTCTCTAAAGAAAGAGCACAAGTCTTCTCCAAAACAGAAGAGTTGTTCTCCAAAATTCTGCCAATGTGAAAGAGATTGCAATAAACCATGGTATAGGGGCAATATAATATAGTCGCAATCAAGCAACATACCATAGGTTTACTGCAACATCACACAGGGAAAATAAAGAAACTTGTATAAAATAAGAATAAATGCATTCTCAAATATAGACAGAAGTTTGTTCAAGTAAAAGAATCATTTTATTTCATACTATAAATTTTTTATACATGTGCAGGTTTCAAAACAAAAGAAGGCGGGGATCGGTACCCGCACAATCACTGGTCAACATAAGTCCTCGTATATACAAGCAAAAAAGCGAAAAACAAGACAAGAAGCATAAGTCCCAAGCCCATCATTTCTTCTTCCTGCCACCTTTCGAGCCTACGCCTGGCCGAATGATCAATTTTTGGGGCCGTCTTGTGAGAGTAGGGGAAGAAAGAGGAAGAGGTGCAATTGGGCGTTCTTCTGTTTTTTCCTCGCCAGAAGAAGCTTCTCTCTTTTTCTTTGAGACTCCGCGCTTCCCCCTCTTCTTAGAAGAAGATTCACTGCCCGGAGAGAAAAGAGTGAATAATGTTATGTCATCGGAAGCAGTCTGTTCCGGAGTTCTCTCACCTTCTTCAGGTTCTTCGTCCTTCTGTTCTTGAGAAACGACCGGGTCATCCAAGCCTTGAAGAGCTTCTATCTGCTCCTCTTGTGACCCCGGTTGAGAAACGGAAGGGGGAGTAATCTGAAGAGGCGGAGAGGAAGCAATTGGAAGAGGGGAAGGCTGAGCAATACTTGATGCTTTCTTTACAGGAGAAGAAAAGTTAAAGTTAGTATTCCTCATAAAAAGAGGGGATAATGGCCCACCGACACTTAAGAAATAAGCAAGGAGCTCATCGAACTCGGTCGAAGCGAACAAGCAGTCCACTTGAGCGAGATCAACGTTGAGGTTACCTGGAGAAGTAGACTTTACTATGTCAACTTCGAAGTCCTGTGCTTCAGCGCTTTCTTGAGTCTCATCTCCAGTGTGGGTGGTGACACTTTCAATAACGGCTTTAGCAAGAGGAGGAGAATGGGAACTGGAGCCGGCAATATCGATATCGGCCGAAACTGAAGGTAGAACTGGGTCGGTTGAAATTGTCTTTCCTAAATGTTCTCCTTCTGTCGTTTCAGCTCTCTCTTTGGCAAGTTACTCCTTTCCCCTGGCAAGAGCGGCACATGCATCATCATCTAGATAATGCGCCATTAAATCTACTTCAGCATATCCGGCTCCTCCAAACATATCAAGTATGGCCTCCCACACTTTGGCCAAAGCGATTTCATATGCCGGCCCCAAAAACTTAAGGCTACCGCGCCCTAGAACGCTATGGATGTAAAACTCGAATAGAGTGGAGCTGACTTCAGCTTTAATTGCCATATGAGATCCATCGGCTGCAGCTTTGCCGGCAATAGCTTCATCACGCTCCTTCTCAACTTCAGAAAGTCGAGTTTTCAGCAGTTCAATCTCCATGTTTTGGGCGTTGGTTTTCTCTCGAAGTTGAGCAACATCAGCCAGGTAGCTTTCTACAGCTTGCTGCTGTGCTTCAAATTTGGCCTCAACATCTCTCTGCGCCGCATGAGCGTCTCTCCCTTGTTTTTGAAGAACTTCCTCTCTCTGAGAGTAGGAAGTGGAAGAAGTGGCGAGCTCTTCCTTAAGTTTTTCAACTTCTGATTCAAGTTTGTCATTATAAGTGGCTATGTTCCTCATTTTCGCGTCATGCTGCTCAAGAGTTTTCTTCCATTCAGATTTTTCATTTTCCATTGTTAGCATGGCCTCAAGATTTGCACGATTTACCCTCTGGAGCTCGTCGACAAGCTTTTACCAACCCGACATTCTCTCAATGTCGAGTTTGAGGGCATCTAGATTGCGCAGCATGGCTTGCTTGTCAATCGGGACCAAATCAAGGTCAAAGCGCACTCCCTTCAAGCACCAATGCAGAAACCGACTTTGAAGAGTGGCCGGGCCTTGTTCAACCTGATATGAGGGCTTCCGATAATTGTTTGAATATCAATACGAGTAAGGGCAGGAGATTGAGAAGGTACAGGAGCAGCGGGCCTTTCAGGAAGTCCGGACGCCAGCTTTTCGCCATGTTTGGCCCTTTTACTCGCATCTTCAGGGATATGGCTTTTCCCTTTATCATCACGGGATTTCCGTTTGTGAGAGTCATCTTCCTTCTGGGAGGAATCATGTCGCTCATCTCGTCTTTCGTGGTGTTCTTCATAGGCGCGCCTTTCACGAGCCTTCCTCGCAGCTCTTTCTTCGTCAGTTTCCCAAGAGGCAGGAAGATACCTCCTGGAGTCATAAGCACCGTGCTTCCCATAACGCTGGAAATCGTCGTAGTAGGAGCCACTTCTTCCCATTGGAGAATCTGAAAATGAAGAAAAGATAAACTCAAAAATCTTGAAAGCAAGAGAGTTAAATGCATATAAGTGCTGAAAAGTCCCAAGTGTTTGTAACGTGCAAACTATGTGCGTCGAATCACGAACCACTCCTAGGTTGGGAGGTGATGATGGATTTAACATCCAGTCTCAACTCTTGGGCTGATGGGGTTTGTTGCATAACGGATGTCGCTTCGACTGCTGGAGAAGTAACTTTAGCAGTGATAGGATCATCTTTAAAAAGCTCCTGTGAAGTAATCATCAGGTCGCTCAACCCCTCAAAAGTATCATCACCGCTGTGCCTAGCGGGGCTTGTTCTCTCAGCTCCTTCATCACCAGATTTCCCGGGTTATTGAGGAGGCTCCTCTTCTTCGATGACTGGGGCAAGTGCATGTTTGACAGATGACCCCGCAACATCAATTGAAGTAGAACACTTTACCAAGGAAGCCTCAACAATATGTTCTTTCGGTGTAAGTTCTCCAACGGGAACTGGGGCATCCGATGTTTTTACTGGAGAGTCGGGGACTTCATGGGTTTGGGTAGAACGAGAAGGGTGCAAAAGCCCGTATTGGTGCAGAAGTTCATCTTTCAGCAAAAACTTAATACTTCTTTCTTCAACCGGCACGGCACTTAATCTATCAAAAGTCGTCTTGTGACTGGGATTTCTAGAGAGAGGAGGAAGTGCTGTAAAAGAAAAGAATGAAGTTAGCACTTAGCAATTCGGATCTTGAAAAGCTGAAACGGAAAGAATGGGGATGAGCAATCTCACTTCCTATTCTCCAGATGGCATAAAACCCTTGGGGCAGCGGACGAAGAAGTATTGATTCAGAAAACCGTGAGCGCTTTCGGAAAGATCGGTGATAAGTTTACGATTTCTGGCACTTCTCACGAGTATAATAGAGGGGTGGTCTTTATTCTTTGCGAATGTGCATAAGTAGCAAATTTCTTCGAAGCTCAGAAGATGGTTAAGTGTCCTCCTGAATAAGACACACAATCCCATCAGGATGGCATAGCCATTGGGATGCAGTTGAAAGGGAGAGATGGTTAGTCGGAAAAGGAGTTGATGAAGAAATTCATTGAAAGGAGGAATGGCACCACAAAGCACATCTGACGGTTGACGGCGACAAAACCGAGAGGTGGCCTGTCAGCGGTATCATTTGAGCCAGGAAGTATAGCATCCGCTTCGGCAATCCCAAATTGAATATGTAATTGGTTGAATGCCCGCTGACTCAGGGTTGTTGGAGTTCTTTCTGGAGGATTATCCAATGGGTCGGCTATCGGGAAGACTCCTTCAGATTGCTCAATTATCTCTTCTTGAGAAGACATTCTACACAAGGAACTGGATATTCAAATGTGAAGGTGCACGTTTCCTAAATGTGTGAAGTGTTGTGCAGAACTAATACAATAACGAGAAAATATAACTGAAATTAAACTAGTTAATAGTTGTCAGTTAAAAAGCTTCAGGGCTTGTTGTTTTAAGTTCAAGTACAGTGTTGAAGCAAACAGATTAGCTTTGGTTGATTAATTCAGCATTGCTTTAATACTTCACTTGAGTTTGTTGATTCACAGCATTTCATATAATTTCTTTAAGTTGATTATCTTTTATCGACTAATCTGTCATTCGATGTGGGATGTCAATGGCAGTATATTCGCCCTAGTTTTCTGCAAATGTTGTGTTCAGCAGGTTGTTAGATTACAAGTGAATATAATCTGTTAAGAAGTACAGCAAGGTCATGCAAGCTATCTTGGCAGTTCAAATGAAGAATTCAAGTTAAAGTGCTGTCAATCAAAGTTCAAACAGTTCAAAGTTCAAGCAGTTCAAGTTAGAAGTACAGTCAAGTTCTATCAAAATTCTGAAGCTTTCAAGTTTTGTTCAAGTCCTTAAGTCATAATCCAAGACAAAAAATTCTCTAAGTTCAAGGTCGCTCACGGCGTAACAGATTGGACTGAGATTGGTCAAGGTCGCAAGAAGCAACTCAAAAATTGTTTAAGTCCTAAGTCGTTCGTACGACCTACTCACTAAGTCGCTCACACGACCTAAAGACTAGGTCGCTCACGCGACCTAAAGTTTAAGTCGCTATGAGTTAAATCGCTCGGCCCCTTTTTTGGGTCATAAGGATCCTTAGGTCGCGCCGATTCTTTAAGCCGTTTGCCGAGTTAAGTCTCATGATTCACGTCTCGAACCGCTAAAGCCCTAAGTCGTTCAAGGTTCCCAAGTCGAGCATGACCTAACTCGCTAACTCTTCTCCTCTCGGCAAATCACCTAACCCATTAACCCAACAATCTGTTAAACCCTCTACGATCAAATCCACTGTATCTCCACGCCACCAAATCACCCAAAACCAACGCAAATCGCCTCTGATCCATCACAAACCCAATGTGCTGTTGTACTCTCGTGAATCACAGCGGCAATGTGTCCAAAAACGATCAGAAGTTAACCGTGACATGATCCACGGCAAAATGTAGCATGCAAGGTCGGGATAGGGCCGAAAACTGGGGGATTCACAATTCAATGGTGGTCGTGGTTGAATAATGGCCGAATTCACTTACGTAGTGAGATTGAGGAGATGATGATCAAATCAGCAAGTAGATTGGCTTCAAAAATTCTCGAGCTCAAAGATGGTAATGACGGCAGCAGAATACAATAAGGTGAAGGAAGAAGAAAACGACCTAACGGCTTATAT
Organism: Allium cepa; assembly: GCA_030765085.1. Taxonomy (NCBI): domain Eukaryota; kingdom Viridiplantae; phylum Streptophyta; class Magnoliopsida; order Asparagales; family Amaryllidaceae; genus Allium; species Allium cepa. The sequence continues at coordinate 1,053,392,114 of CM060939.1, forward strand.
AGGGGAGAGAAATGAACACGAATCGACACAAGCGACCTAACTCCTTCATAAGTTGCCCGCGACTTAACGACCTAAGCTAGCACGGGTTAAAAGATATCGAAGAACACGACCTAACTCTTAGGCGTATACTTCGATGGGCAAGTGTTAACCCTCTTCTTTCTACAACCCGGCGACCTAAAGAAAGTAGCGAATCAACTAGCCAGCGACTTACAGAGCTCAACAACCTAAAGAATTGAAGGGTCCAGCGACCTAAATGAGTAGATGGTTCAGCGACCTATGAGTCAACGAGTTAATGACTTATGTGAAGGCGCGACCTAACTACCTAAGGGAGTAAGCGACCTAACACATAAAGCGGCTCAGCAAGTTAAACGACCTAATCGCTAAATGGACTGAGCGACCTAGCGCTCTAACGACCTATGGACTAAGGTGATCTAGCGACCTAAAGGTGTACGCGACCTAACGAGTTAGTAAGGGGAGCGACCTAACAGGGATAAAGTTCTGCAGCGAGCTAAGGTGAAACGACCTAACACAGCAGGTTAATGACCTAAAGTGTGAGCGAGTTAACTTAGACGCGACCTAACAGGAATGAAGCTCTCTAACGACCTAGCGACCTAGCGAGCTATACAAAGCCGAGGTAACTTGTCTTCCTTATGTCGTTCCTACCCTAAGTCGCCCACGATCTATGACTTGTTCGAATGATCGAGGGTGCTTCTGTTAAGCCGTAAACCGTGTCTACTAAGTCGCCCACGACCTACGACCTATACCTAAGTCGTTCATAACCCAAACATACCAAAGGAGCTTCCTATGCCGCTTCCTACCTAGGTCGGCCACGACCTATGACTTGCTAGCTTCTCCAGAACGATCAAGTGTTCCATGTATAAGCCGTAGACGACTCCCATTAGGTCGCGGACGACCTACGACCTATCCAAGGTCGCTCGCAACCTGCGACCTAAAGCCGAACTCTCCTATAAATACGGCACTAGCTCCAACTGAAAGAGGATCTTTTTTGGCTCATTTCCGGAACGCCGATACTGTGATGAATTCTCGACTCACTCGACACTTCGAACATGAAAGGCATCTCAACTAACTTCAAGAGGAAATCTAACACAATCAACATGGATTCAAAGAATTCTTCTACATCAGAGTTCTATTTGTTTGTCTCATCAGTATTATAATTGAAGATTGTTGTAAAGTTGTAATTGATTCAGTAATAAAGAGGATTAAAGTGGACGTAGGCTTAACCTGAAGCCGAACCACTATAAAATTATTGTCTTTTACTGCTTTCTCTATGACTTTCCTACTTGTTTTTAATTCCCGTGTTCACGGGTGGTTCTTTCACTTAATCTCTACATACACCGGGGTGTTAGCGTTCAATTTTTAGCGTTAACAGATAACATTGCTTGTCATTTATAAGTCAAATCACATTTGAAACATGCCTTTCGACCAAGTTGAAAGGGACCATGTTCTTTTTAAGTAGATCTAATATATATAATGCGCAAGCTCAATTGCATGCAATGAAAAATCATATTAGATAATCATAAGTTCTATGAACTTATTAAGGACGAAATATCATCATCGTCATCCTTACATATCATTATGGTTCGACAAGCATGATGATAACGTGATTCGTATGCACATTATCTAAGTTGATCCCATTGCATTACATAAGACAAAAGAAATTTAGAAAATAAGCTAAAATCAAGTGTGATTGATCATTAGATTGGATAATGATCGAAATTATCTCCCTCATAATCGAAATCTTTATTAAACCCATGCACTTCCTTTTTTTTATTATTAATCCAAAAATGAGTTCCAAGTAAGAGAGCTTTTTCCCAAAATCAATTTAGGGTTACAAAGAGTTGATTTTGATAAGAAATAGAAGAATGAGTTTTGGATTTCCAAAATCCGATTCCAGAAATCGAACCTCTAGGGTCGTATTTATAGATGCAGGTCTGCCCTCTTTGGACTTCATCCTTTCAACGAGGTCAAACGGTCTTTATCCAGCCATCGATGCTCACCTTTCGAATAGGTTGAAAGGTCTTTCCTTAATCTCACGTATGTATCCTTTCGACATAGTCGGAATGTCTTCCTTTATCCTGTGCACGTGTCCTTTCGACATCGTCGAAAGGTCTTCCTTCATCTTGCGTGTGTATCCTTTTGACACAGTCGATGGCGCACTTTCAACTTTGGTGCACTTGCTTTCAATGCTGTCGAAAGGCTATCCTTTCAAGCTTCCTCATCTATTCTTAAGTTTCCTATATTCTCATTTCAGACCTTCCGACTCAGTCGTAAGGATCTCCTCGACAATCTTTTGCTAACTTTTCATTGCCTTTAAAGTACGAGTGCCTTTTTTTATTGTTTTCTACTAAGCTGCTTTCGACTTTGTCGAAAGAGTGGTGGATGTGATCCTTGCTCTATGTTTCTATACTATTGCAAATGAAAAGCGGGTTGAGCTTTCTCATTACTTCGAAAGATACGACAGTGACATCTGAGTCGAAAGGACTTTTGGTTTTCATATAGGATTTTCATCATGCTTTTGAATGGCTCCTACCATTTCGAAAGGCTTATCCCTGCTTTCGAAAGGTGTATCGAAATTAACTCTTCATGTGGAAAATTAATAATGATGCCTTATATTTTGAACGCATTGGTTTATTGCGCAAGCCTTTCATTCAACACCTTCGAAAGCAGGTCCGAACCTATCCCTGCTTTTGTTATATATGCGAATCCATCTATATCGAAAGGTTTTAATGAGGCAGAAAGGTATCTTTTCCTTATTTTCCCATCTTTATGAAAGCTTTTATATTGTTTATCATTTGAGATGACATCTGGTGCGTGCGACTCCTTTGAAAGCCATCTCAATGCCTTCGACACAAGCTTCCTTGAACTTTGACGAAACCGATATCCTCTATTTCAGTAGAGCCTAGCACTTTCATTAACCTTTTTTCATACCTTTATCCTTGACTGGATTTTACGGTTAATAGAAATAAATACAATTTCTCTTCCATTTGATAAGATGTCTATAACCATAGATGAAGTCGTATACATCACTGGTCTTTCATATAACTACCCGAAATTTTGTCATTTGATTTTGAATATTCAATTACTTATAAATATTGAAATAATTGGTTTTTTTAAAGTTTAAAATTTTGAATTAAAACATAGGGGTTATTTAGAATATTTGAATTGGGAATTTAATATTTGAATAGTCATTTAATACCTGGATTATGAATATAATATTATTTAAATGTATTTAATGGTCTTATCTAACTCTTGTTAAATTAATAAACAATATTGGTGAATTTACTTCGTAAATTTATTTGCAATAATAAATAATATTGAAATCAATTATTAATGTAACGACTTAATTTTTAATGGCATGTTTTTAACTAAATTTATTGTATTTTTTTTAATTTGTAATTTGAAAAATATTAATTTATCATTTGACAATTTTTGGCAAATAACGGTATTTTTGTGATTTCATATAATCAGATAACCACTGTATAATATTATTGTATTGGGATTATGGTGCGTTTTTGTCGATGATCTTATTTTTGTTTTCACGCTCGTGGTTTGTACACGAACGAAAATAGGTGCGGATACCGAAAATTGCAAAGTAAATATATTCTAACACTTAGATAATTAAACACGCCACTTATCTTTCCCTACTTTTCACCGTTCCGTCAAATTTTTACCATAGGTTCAAAACAAAGGAAAAAAATAGTAAAAAGCGGACTTCAAAAATCAAAATCTCACAATATACTCCACTAAAAATTCCAAAACAAGTTTCTTTGATCATAGATCTTCGATTTGGTATGCGACTTGATGGGTTCAATGATGGTTTGGAGGGTGCGGCGGTGAGGAATAACAAATGGCATGAGTGATATAAGCATGGGTTTAGTATTGATTAATAAAGATCTGGGCATTTATTTGTAAAAAGGAGAGTAGATATGGGTTCGTGGAGGAATAGCGTAGCTTGTGGCCTGATATTATGGTGTGCGATGGTCAGTGGGGTGGCCGACCAATCACGTATGGCTGGAGGGACTCCAAGTCATGGTTGGGAAGGCTCGGCCGGCTTGATGGAGATGGGTGGATTGGAAGCTCGTATGCCGTATAGTTGATGGTAGAGTCGGATTGTGGTTTAGCGGGATATGTTGGAAGAATGGGGAGGAGGAAGGAGAGGCAACTAGGTTCGGCATCAAGCATTAAAGCAGGAAGAGGATTTAAGAAGAAGGTGTTTAAATGATTCAGTATTGTAAAAATACTAATTAGTTTAATTAGTTTTATTTTAAAATCAAAATCTTATTAAATAAATAACTCTCTCATACGAGGTTCAATCGAGATGCGATCTTTTACGTCACATTCGTAACTGGGATAGCTACACGGTGGAACTGGCTTGGTCAATTTGAAATAAGTGAGATTTTGGACTAAAGCCGGATGTCGTTCGAATTTAGTTTAAACTGGAACGCAAGCATCCGTTGGAATTTTGATGAGTTAAACTCACTTTTTGGATAATCGGTATGATATATAGTTGATAGAATTTACTGTTTATGTTTGGATGAATTATTGGTTGGTTTGGTTAAATATCCACTTTTGAAAAGCAATTGCCATTTAAATTGAAATACAAGAAATTTGTAGAGAAAACTAATTTCTCGGTATTGTGATTTTTAGTTTCTAATTATATTCCTGTTGATTTTATTTAAGTTATATACCTTTAACATAGATTGTTAAATGTCAAAATTGAATAGTTATATTGGATGTAACACCGACATATGTTAAAAATTGAACCTTTTTAGTGAAAAGGTAGTAATAGTATTGGTTAAGTGCTATAGTAACTATTAGCCTTGATATAATATTATGAAAAAATACTATTAAGTGCTATTTGATTTGGAAATGGTTTTATTTTGGAAAATGATATGTAAATCTTACTTTTTGGAATTTCGATGGTATTTTAATTAAAATGAGTTTTTGAACTTCTCTATTTTATTTCAACTTCTTTATTTATTCTTTCTAATGTGTGTGTCTATATATATATAAGTAAATGTTTTAATAATTATTTTGGAAGTATTGGTCTTTATATTTTAATAACAAATATTTATTTTCAAATGGGAATAAAAAGGGTTAACTTTTATTTTTAAGGGATTTTGCATTGAAAGAAGATGAAAATATTTTGGAATAAATTGTGAAATGTTTATATAAAATGTTGTGTAAGAGGGTAGATTTATAAAATATTGTTGTATAAGTAAAGACGATTTTATAAATAGTGCCTAGTTGCTACTATTATACTTATCGTCGAAGGAGTTCAGCATGCTACTTGGTCGCAGCGTTAATCAGTGCCAAAATAGTAGTGTCGATGTTAATGAAAGTGTTATCACCATCAATTACAAGACGAGTTGTCTAAGTAGCCAAGGACGTCGCACATCATCTATGCTGCTTGTTGTCGACATCAAGCTTAACCAATGGCACACTCCTTCGAAGGAATGATGGAGTCAAACCCCATCAGAGTTGATGTCCTCTTATGAAGTTAAAGTTGATATTCTATGATGTTGTCACTCAAGCGTCACATCATTCAACAAGACAAGGGTTGATGGCGCGCTTTACCAATGCCGCCTCTTATCGACTTGAAGATATAAGAAAAGAGATATATAGATGACATCACCTCTTATGGTAAATGAATACTCTTTGATCATCCCAACTACCATCATCACCCTCGAAGACATATGACCAGTGATGCATTTAAAGATCAGTGTCGACGAAATAGGGTACCGCACTTCACCAATAACAAAACATATATAATGTTATGTATTGCCAAAGAAGAAAAAGCATTAAGCACCATCAATACCATAAACCATCACTGAATGTCATGCCATATATCGCATCTCTTTGATGCTGGACTCAAGTAGCACAGTTATCCACCTATGGTATTCATGACAAGTCGTTGCCGATCATCATGAAGGCTATCAACCTTATATAAACACAACGCCACACTTTATAAGCACTTCGATAGTATTGCTTTACAATGATGCCAAAGGAATACAATATAATGTTGCTCTTCGCTAATGTTCAATACTGCACCTCATTTCTTATACATCAAATCTCATCAATATTTGGAGGACTCCATGTATCTATGCAAAGTGGTGTTGATGGTAGACGTTGCTAATATACATGAAGCTATCAATACTGCCTTTGATTAGTATTACTTCGTATTTGCATTGATACCATCACCTACATATGAGGGACGTCGACCAGCATGACTAAAGCCGCCAATGCTATAGTTCATTGTTGTCGTATATATCCATTAAAGAAATAAAGGCAAAGCCCTGCAATATTCAACATTGATGATTGTTGAAGTTAAACACGCCGACGCCAAGCAAGCCAAGTACAAATTAATAAAGAAGCCGAAGCTACTGTCAAGATCGTTTCTGAAGTTAATTAACGACAAATGCCACGATGCATTTTCTCTATAATCATAGACCAAGGGATGCACTTGGAGGATGAATTCTCTCTTCTCGCTTCTGACATGTTTTAGTGTTTGTAAACCCTAAATCAATTTGGGGATTTTTGTCGATTGTAACACTTAAATTTTTTACACATAAGGAACTGGAAATCAAACAATTGCATAACATATGTACTATGATTTATGACTAGCTTATTCAACTTTGGCTATAATTTAACTTCGATTTTGGTCGTGTATAGCATAATTTGACTTCATCCTCGAACCAGCATAACATATTTGACAACTCAACTCTTGAATTGAGACTTGCAAATTGACTTCGATCATATATGATTTTCCATATGGCTTTAACTTTGATAACTAAAATAAGGATTATTATGGATGCATTCTTTGACTTGATGACTTCGATCGGCTTATACAGAGCCTCTCTCTGAATCAACTCTGCTTTCTACACACTTTTTAGGGTTAGAGAATTTATTCTTTAACATTTAATGCTAAAAGAAGGCTCGAAACTCCGACTTTGTTAAAACCCTAAGTGGAACTACCCTAGCCAACATATTTAGGACCAAAAAAACTTACCCTACCTGTTGAAATTGGACCAGCCCACAACGGAAGAAATATAGAATTTCATTTTTTTTTTACTATTTTGCATCATTAATGAGTTTATGAAGTCTAAATATATTTTGATCTTACCTAATTTCTTTTAAATGAAATCAATATTTTATTTAATTTTGTAATTAAAAGAGTTTTAAATTTAATTCAAATAAATACGTAATATGACGAATGTACCCAATACATTCATGTGTTTATGTGATAATGACAGCATACGAGCAGCATATAAAAGTATGTAAATAAACATGTAAATGTTGGGGAAAGAAATCTTTTATTTCTTTCTCTCAATATAAATAATTAAAAAAGAGATGATGGGGCCATAAATATAGAGAGGGAAACATTTCATGTCTCTCTCTTTAATTAGGTTAAGTGACAAATTAATGACATCTACTACATAACCAATACATGCCTTTGTTGTCGAAATTTTATTTTAGAACATGTAAGTGACGGTAAAAAATGTATGTATGTATATATGTATACACATATAAGTTCAATTTGCACCGATGCATAATATATTGAAATATATTTCACTAACATACAAAAGTTAACATATATTAAAAATAGAACAGTTAAGGAATTAAGGTAGACATTTATGAAAAATGAAAGATGGAGCATTTTCCTCCTTATTTTGCTCATTCAATCAGTGTCAATTCAAATTAGTAATTAAACTCTAAACCATATATGCATATAAAATAAATTTTGACCATTATCATAATTTGAAATCTAGAATTAACAAATATAATCAAGCTTTATTTTAGGAAGAATTTTAAAATTGTGATTGTACATAAAAGTAAAATTTTAAACCTTAAATTAAAACAACATATTCACTCACATATGTAATTAATTGCAAGCTAGTTTAAAAATTAAAATAATAAATGATGCGAAGTTTTTTGTTTAATATGTGTTGGAATTAGAAGTTAACAAAATTACAAAAAAGTTCCATTATGTTTTTTTAACAAAAGAATACAATAGAAAAAAATCAAATACAAAACATATAAAATCATATCCAATTCTTAGATAATTTAAAATAAACAACATATGTAATTTATATAAGTTAAACAAAATAGAATCATAATGGTATCAAATAGGAATATAGGGGACAACTTAGATACAATTAAATTCACAGTAAAATTATGGATCTGAGCTACAAGAACAACATGAACAAAAAAATAAATGAATTATACGTCCACGATGAATTAGAGAATATCTTTTATTTTAAAGAATTAAATATTTTACATTCTTTAATTAAAACTTCTCTAATTAGTTTCCTTGATTTTTCCCTCTCTCCAGTCCTTTCTTTACACATGATATGTCATCAAATGACATAAAATTTCCTTAATACATCATTCGATTATCTTTAAATTACATTGATAACGTATATCATTGCACACAAATATAAATTTTATAAATGCATTAAAATAATTACAAACAACTTCCAAACATCAAATAAATAGTGATTAATATTTCCTAAATATCAATTAATTTAATAAATTTACAACATTTTATAAATTAGTTAAATCGTGTGGTTTTTTAGAGAATTAATCATTACGATTGTGCGAATCAAAGGTGTAGATTCAATCGGCTATTAATATCGAACTATTCGAATATTAGCGTTCACATGTCATTTAGCAGATGGTGTGATGGTTGAATTTATCACTTTCACGTCTTTTGGTAAAATGCAATTTTATTTATTATAAGCGGTACCCGATAGTGATAATTATTTACATCAATTCTCTTCGTCAAAACTATATCACGTTAGGACTTACGGAATTTGATAACGGCCAAAATTCCAATATAGTCCACACTCAACATTGTAGAAAAAAAAATCTTCGGTTCAATAATAACAATTATTATTAACCGAACTACTCTAGTCAGAGACCTTGGCTGTGAGTTGACATCAATTTACCGTGATACTAACCTTTTATAACCAAGGAGATGAATCCCCTCTTGAATAGTGTTTCACTTCTGATACTTCCACTTAATCAAAATATAGTCGTTCGTTGGACGCCGTACCATGATTTAACTATAATCAAAGTGGAGTTTCAATATTGAAGATCATTAGTATTCTCAAGTCGAGAGAACTGCGTAAACTAGTCACATCGATATTCTCTGCATGACCATATTTATATTAACCAATATAAAATTATCGAGTGAGTTATTCCATAGTTATCTAATAACTATTAGTACGTAACCCCTAGGTTCCCCCAGTAGTCATGAGTACCCAACAATTATAGAGCATTAGTGTAGTCTTGACGGATCTATCGATATCCGGTCTCGATACATCTTCGCGAGGAATATTTAAAATGGTATATTTGTTTTCATTGTGATAAATTACTCAGGTTACAACAGTTTGTGGCTACTATCACAAAACATCATTTATGAGTTTTCTATTAAATATACTTTTAACTAAATTACTTAATTAATATATCACATTATATCAAGTATATGATAGAAAGAAAACGCCTTTTAATTTGAACAAGATTTGTTATCAAGTTAGATATATGTAACAAATTATATAATTGCCCCTAAGGCATATCTGTAACTCTATCAATCTCCTACTTGCACTTAGGGTTAATTGTGGAATCTCATCCCAACTTCTCCATTCGATTTTCTCAAAATAAATTGGGTCAGTCCCTCAATGAGAGGGTATTCTATTATGCTCTGTGGATCAACTCTCTCTGATTCTGATAAACTTCATTTATCATGTGGAACAATTTAGTGTGCATCTCTCGTCTTTTATTGGGCTCTAAGTTCTGGTGTGAACCATGTCATGACATTGTTATCGTATAACAATGTTATGAGATTCTCCACATTTGGAATCACCCTCGGCTTAGTAATAAATTTGTGCAATTATACATATACTGCTTTTATTTCGGTGCTATTCAAGACGATGTACTTAGCATTTTTGTTGAATCTGCTATAGTCTTTCATTTGGAACATTTCCAACTTAAAGGTTCTTAACTTGAATTTATTATTGATATATTATACACAATATCACTTATAAAGTTTGAGTCTTAACACTCGTTCATATGATGTTCGCTATTTCTGTAAACAATTCTCTAGTATTTCATAAATGCGCTAGAACACTTCATACAACCATTTAATAATATCGATATGGATTTGATATTTGCTTCACGTATCAAATACATAATAAATTACGATACCGTAGATAACATAACACCTATGATAATTTCTATTGCCAATACATAAGAAATCATTCTTACATGTTCCTTATTAAATATTTTAATAAGGTGTCCTCGCATATCATTTAGGACATTCCCAATGTCTTTTATACTTACTATAAAGGACATCATTTAACAAATCCAACGTCGAGTATTAAAACAACTAAAACTAATTTTAACACAAGCAACAATCAATAGTGTATTGTTTACTAATGAATTAGAAATATCTATGTACCTTTTAATTTTCTTTCTTATAAACACACGCTTCCTTCGCACTTTGATTGACAATTAAAATATTTAAAATTACTATGAAAACATTTGTTCAATTTTAATGCTTGTCGAATGACACTTTTGCATCTATTCTTGGATAATATCGAAAAACTCACAAACTTAATATCGCTCCCACTGAATTTAAGACTCTTTGGTTATTATGTGTAAACAATTCACTCTAAACCATTATTTAGAATTTTTCTTTAACACTTATGCATCAATACATAAATCCACATTATGTGATATTTTTTTAGTAAACTCCGGACTTAATTGAGCACATTGAATGGTGAATCTATTATGTTTTTTTCATAATTGAAATCTACGGTATTATTCTTATCAATGTGGCTCACTACATTTGAACTGCATTTGTCATTTGCTTAAAGACACATATGCACCCAAAGGGATTGTATCCTTTTGTATACAACTATCAAAATCATATTTTGACAATGTACTTGAAATCTTTTTCAGATTTGCGCATCATACCATTACGTAGAATCAATACTCTTAATGGTTTAATTGACTACCGAGGATTATCTATTCTCAACATTGATAAGAAACTCATAGTTTCTCTTCAATGTACAAGAATATTTATTAGACATTCGAATATGTTGCATTCAATTTGGTTTAGTTAATTTCATTCCATCCCCTGCAATCAGTTTTATCCTTGGACCATATCCAATTCCATTTTACACCAATAATTTCTTAAAAAATTCCTTCGCTACGAAGTTGGTATTTCTTGAAACAACAATTGTTTTTGAATAATGGAACGAATAATCATCAACATTTTATGAATTGCCTTGTATAAAACCGATTTTTCATTATTTCATAATATATTTATGTTCACAGCATAAATTAGTCTTCTAATGACTACAGTTCCGATAATTTACCTGTGATGATTCATATAAGATTCCTTACATACAATTACAACGTATGGTTTTTCGGTTCGCACAACCTGTCAACTCCTTGGCCTAGGGTACATAGGGGTTTCTTATAAACCCTTATCTTATATGATTTGTAAACTATTCTTATGTGATATTTGCTTTAACCTAGTGTACTACTCTTAAGGATGCACTTTATAGAAAAAAATCTATCTTAACTTTACTCATCATTAATCATGCTTTGTCCAACAAAGTTTGATTACTCTTATTAGCACGTTATTACGTGTCATAGGAAGGAGTTATATTTGAGAATGAATCTTTATTCATTTTTGTGTACATTCGAAACTCTTTCCAACGTACTCACCTATTTGATCAAGTCGAATCATTTTATTTTATTGCACATTATTTTATTTGCTTTTGTTTTACATTCTGTGATCTTATCATGGACATAATACATGTGTATCAAATACATATGTCCATGTTGGTGATAAATCATTAATGAATATAACCAAGTACGTGGAACCGATTTGGTATTAATAGACTTACGATTTGTTAATAAGAAATCTTGTCGACACCCTAAAGTTGAGTTATGGAATAAGGTTTATTCTTTGAGTAGGTGAATAGAAGAGGGAAAAGTCTATCTCCCTTGAATTTCCTTTCGAGTTGTTTGATGATGTATGGAATTGTTCAAATTGACCTTTCGATTCAGTTGAAAGGGTCGAATTCTTCCATTGAAATCCTTTAGAATCCATTGAGATGGATTAGTATTTCCTTCAAAAGCTAAAATTTCGAAAAAGTTGGAATTCCTTAGCTAAGATTTTCCTTTATTGGTTTTCACCTTATCGAAACTCAGTTATTATATGGCTAGGATTCTATCTAAGAGTCGGAGGCTGAGGTTTCGACCCTATTGGAAGCAAGGCTGCTTTGGAGTTTAAAATTGAATTAGAAATCAGTAGTTGGGGTTTCGACCTTGTCGAAAGAAATAGGCTTCAATGCTTCTAGTTTGGATTTGGTATCTTAAGTAGAAATAAATCGGAACAACGTTTCGTCCTTGTCAAAAGTTAAACCTTTTGGCACCTGGTGTTCATCAAAGGTTTTAGTGGATAAAGACTTGGTCTCGACTTTGTCGAAAGCAGATGATCAGGGGAAGGCAGTATGAAGTATAAAATTGAAATAATTTAGATTTGCAGGGTTTCGACTATGTCAGCAGGGACCTTTCAAAGTAGACGTCACCTGAAATATAAGAGTAAACGTGAAAATAGCCTGAATAATAATAAAGAAATTTGAAATATTTGAAACTTCCGTTTAACACGCTAAAGAAGACTTTATTTCTCCAAATCCCCAAATTAATTCAGTTATTAGGGTTTACAACACTTATGATTAAGAAAATACAAGTTTAGAATGGAAGAATCAGATCAGATCCCCAAAACGTGAACCCTTGGGTCTTATTTACAGATGCAAGTCAGCATCTTTCGACCTTGATGCTTCCGACTTGGTCGAAAGGTGGCTGCCGAATGACTCGAGTATGCTGCGTCCTTATCGAAAGAATGTGTTGCGCCTCTTTTCTTTGTATTGCTTTGTAAGTGCTTCCGACTCTGTCCATAGGCATTGTTTGATGATTTCGACGATGTTAGTTTCGTTTGAGCTCTTACTTTTGATTTTATGCTAAACCCACTCGGATCATATTGGCTCGACCAGTTCGAAAGGCTTATTATACCTTTCGAAGTGGTTGTTCAGGACAATACTTGCTTTCGCATGGTTTAAATGGAGGCAAAACCTTTGGTGTCGAAACATTTGGCGCATATGCAAAGAGCTGTTCTTCATTGTGTTCGAAAGGTGTTGCTTTGACTTAATTGAAAGGTCATCATGCATATGGAATGACACAGTCGAAAGGTGGCTATTGAAGGCGAAAGGGTGCTTTCGACTCCTTTGTCTCCTTCGAAAGGTATGAACCTACAGGATTTTTGTTGCACAGACCTTCTGACACCTTCGAAAGGTTCCAAAACCTTCAGACTTTGGCGATTGCATCCCTTCGACTCTTTCGAAAGGGACAGCTGGAACTCTTCTTTCCGGCTTTCTTTTATTCTCTGCTTAGAATGGCTTCGACTTGGTCGAAAGATGAATTTTTGGAGTAACATTTGCCTCCATTGCAAAGGGATGCTCTTGACTTTCAAATTCATCTATGTCGAAACCTAAAAGTTTCTTGCCTCTTGGTCTTCCTGCGTTAAACTGAGCCGCTTATTTAAATTTGATCTAACGGTTAGTAGCTCTTGGGAGACTTTTCTTATAAGTACGTTCTTTCTCCTTCTTCCTCATTCACCTACCACCAAAATTTCGATTAAAAGTAAAAGAATTTCCAAAATTTCTCAAACTTTCTTTCTACTTCCAGAAATCAAAATAAAATTCAAATCTAATCGTAAATTTGAGATTATTTCTATTTTTAAATCTCTCTTTGTCTTTACTTTTATTTTTTTTCAGTGAATTCCCCCTTTCAGATTTTTCAATCGGGATTTTGATTTATAAAAAAATTTGAACTTCAATTTTATTAAAAAGCATGTTTTAATTTGATTTAATTTGATTTTATTAAAAAGCATGTTTTAATTTGAATTCCTTATTTTGAATTTGGTTTCTACGTTTTAGGGTTTCTGCTATTTTTGGGGAGAATTTCAATTCTCGTTTATAATTTCGAAATTGAAAGTTGTTGGTGTTGAAATCCATCTCCTTATCGGGTTTAGTTTACTTGTTTTACAAAATTTTTAAAAACTGGATTTGCAATCCGTTTTGGGTAAGACAAATGTATCTGTTTTCTTTGTCCGGAAGTTTCAAGTGTACAGATGAAAAATTGATGCCACAAAATGAATTTTCTACCCCTTCGAAAGGGGTTGAGGTGGAAACATGGGTTTTTCTTCCTTAGCCCATTTCGATGGGGTCGAAAGGTGTTGTAGCGTGAATTTAATCTACCTTGTTGAAAGGCCATGTACTTAAGTGGAGTGTAGTCACCCCTCTCGAAAGAAAAATGTTTCGATTCAGTCGAAACCTTTTGTGCCGACCGCAATCCATAATCATTAGTTTTGCTTTGGAATCACATTGTCCCTTCATCCCTTTCGAAACATTATGTAATGATACAGTCGAACCTTTTACAATCACCTTCCTTTAATATTGTCGAAACGTTCCAGATTTATATAAATTTATTCTAGTACCTTTCTACTTGATGGGTATAAAAGGTTTTGACAACGTTAACAAAAGATTTGAGTCATAGGTTTCGATAGCGTCGAAGGGATTTGTTATTTTGTTTATGAAATGTTTTAAGTGTATATTTTCGTTCAAGTTTTTAAATTAACTTTAACTATTTCCTTTTAACAACTTGGTTTCTGTGAAGCTTTCGACATTGTTGAAAAGTGTTACTATACATTCCCATCTTTTCTTTTAACCCTGTAGAAAGCTTAGTGATTGTTCATATTTATGCTTCCGACACGGTCGAAAGGCTGCGATGAAATGTTAACTTTCTTTCCCTTCAAAATCTATCGAAAGCTCCATGGATATTCTTATTTAGGCTTTTGACACTCTCGAGAGGTATTTGCTAAATGTTAGCTGAAAGGTTTTCACCTGGTAGAATCATGAGCTCTATAAAGAAACTCGATGCCATTTCAAATCAATCTCTCATATCAACTTAAGAGTAAGTTGATGCTATCCTTATGATTTTGATATTACTAGTGTTGAAGCCATTCTTTCCAAGAAGACAGATACTATCAACAACCCTCTCGAAGGGTTCTTTGCCTACACCGCCATCCATATATGGCATGGAGGATTTTTTTTCTTTTCCAGAGTTTTTATCCACGTCCCTTTCTCATCTTGGGATTGCTCCAATCCAATTGTTGCCAAATGTTTATACCCATCTCTTGTCTTTGAAAATGATGGCATTGGAATATGAACTTCCTTCCCTTAATGCAAAAGTATCGAACTACTTGATCTAGCCGGTCAAGCTTAACAATCTTAACAGTCAGATATATAGAGCCAACCCCAAAAAGAAGCAAATATCATATGGGGTTAATAAGCTCAGAGACTGGAAAAACCAGTTCTTCATAGTTAGGTATTTTTCAAACATCAACGGGACTTTCGTTTCCCCTTGTAAGTCTAGACTTTTGTTGTCTTCCTTCATTCAATGTTTTCTCTTGTCTAATCTCTGCTTTTGTCTGGTTCCCCTGCTAAAGAGCCTAATGATGATGATAAGAAACCTTCATCAATTACCAAATCGCCTTTCAGCTTGCACTACCACACTCCTCGCATTCTATTTACTACAGCCAATATCATCCCTGAATAACAAACTGCAACAAAGTTCGAGACCATGACCATCAGGAACCACCATATTACCACTTCAAAACATCATTGACCATCCAATTCTTCTGTAAAAAGAAATTCACTGCTCAACAACAATTCCACTGCTACCAAACTACATCTACTACATACACTACCTCACTGTCTTCCATTTACAACTCCAACTCCAACAAGTTCCACCAGCCTTGCCAATACTCCACATCACCATACATGTCACAGCACTACTTACTTCCACCTCATCATCACTGCGACAAACAAGCAGCACTTCAATCACCATCAACTCCTGCAGCAGTTTTGATTTCTGCCTTCATCCACATACCCCTGTTTCTATGGCCGACCTCCCACACTGCCTCAAACTCGAACCAACACACAATCGCCTCTCGAAGCCAATCAAATCAGGCTTCAGCAACTTCGAGCAGCAAGAATACGCGACATCTTCCACAACCATCGCCTCGCCCCCAAATCACCACGCAACCCACAATTGAACCTCGCCGTCACCCAATCGCTCCTCTGATCATCGCCTTAGCCAAACCGTACTCCGTTTCCATCGCCAGTAATCGACTTCACCTCACTCCCCAAAATCGAATCGCTCCTCTGAACCACAACGTCCAATCCTAACCAGTTCCCAGACCCTAAACGACGTCTCTGTTTCACAACCGCGAGCATCACCAACAAGCAACCGGAATTTGAACCTTAATAGGGTCGAAATTCGAACGATAGTTTTTTTATTTGAGAATTTGTTTTGTGGTTTTGGAATTGTGCTGCAGCTGGTTCTGTTGAATTCATTTGGTAATTGTGCTGGAATTTGTTTGAGATTGTTTTGCATATTGGGTCGGGTTACAAGGAATGGGGTGGGGGTTTGTAGTGTTGAGTGAATAAAACTTTTTTTTATATTTTATTTCTTTTGTTTTGTTTTAATTCGTTTGTTTTAATTTTTTTTAATCCATCAAAAAAATGAGTTGCTCAATTTGTTTTTAGTTTTATTTGATATAAACAAAAAAAAATGAATTTTAACATTTTTTTGCATTGTTTTAATTCGGTTTGTTTTAATTTGTTAAAAAAAGGAATTGTATGTATCTTATTTTTATTTCAGGTTGCCAAAGCAGAGTTGCAGAAAGAGCAGAAGTGCTTGCTAAAATAAAGTGCTTGATTTGCTGATCTTGCCAAAAAAATAATAACTGCTTGCTTATTTATAATTTTCTTTTGATTTGCCTTGCATTGTATATATCTATTGTTTTTTGTTGTCTTGCATTGTTGTATACTTGCATTTGAAAAAAAATCAAAAAACAAAAATAATTTTCATTCCTAGTTGCATTGTTAATTCACATTTAATTTCTGCTTTGCATTTCATCTTAGAATTTTGATTAATAGTAACGGTTAGACATCGATAACGTTTAGTTGTATATTAACAAATTGTCTTCTTTGAATAATTTAATTTCTTGGTGTTTAGGTGTAACGACCCGCAAATCCGTACCCCTTGAGTCAACACTATTCTACGTCAATCAACTCAAAATGTACAGAAATACGAACCATTTGGGTTAAAGAAGAAGATGTAGAAGAAGAAAATAGAAAACAACATCAGAATCTAACCATCGCACCGGAATAAAATATAATATATAATAACAGATCTTTGCACAAAAACAAATATATATTTGTTTTATACATACATCATCATCAGAGTACATCATCAGAGTTCAACAACAACAATAACATACAACTGGATACACAGCTACTCAACACAGTAGAATATATATATAAAACAAGTACGAAAGTATGTATCATCATCCAGCTCGTCTCCTGAGCTCCACAACATCAAATCCTGTATCATATAATACTCGGTCTGACCTGAGCATTACAGTTAAATAACACCCGAGTCAGTCTGGAATATCAGCGTGGGAAAATCACACTCAATTGATTATTAAAGTTTCAAAAATCATTTGAAAACAAAAGCATCTCGTAAGACCACGCCACAAATAAACATGTCGGGTTTTTACCTTACGATAGCTAAAACAATTTTTTATAGAAATCTTCTAATATTATAATAGGGTCTATATACAAATATTTAAAAAATAGCCGAAATTGTTACATTATTAAATTCCAACTACTAGCCACAGAGTGGGTAATACAAACAAAACTCGTACAAGGCGCGTAGGAAAAATGGATTTCCAAATAATGACTAGGCACTGAGGTACCACCTGTTACAGTACGTGGCCTAGATCATAATACTGATGAGTACGCCTGCTCCCCTGCAACACAAGACCGGCTGGGACTACCCCTTACTGGGTAATCCTGAGTGAGATCACCCCGTGGTTGGGATCAGCAACCGCACCACTAAGCCGAAATAAAAAGGGACATCTAGACAGGGATGATCTCACCCTGAATGGGTGCTACCCACCTAGCCTTGCTGCATAACCCCTGATTTTCAGTCATTCCCGGTTGATGACGCTTGAGGCTAAGCGTTCCCTTTTTAGAACATATCCTTTAGAATGTCCATCGTCCACCTGACGATGTTCCAAAAGCATTCATCCATACAAGTCCGTCCCGGGTTCGAACGGAACCGAAGGCACTATTCCTACTACATCCATTCCTCAGGATTAGTTGCGACTTGCCCTTGCACTTCACTGCTCCATCTTCGACTCCAAACTCGTTTTCCCACGAAAACGTACAAACCGGATCGAAATGGTTTTCGAGAAATAAATCTTGATCCCGGTCTCTTCGAAACGATCAACACATTTGTCCAATATTGATAGTTGGTGATTTAACTATCAATTAACATTCACACATCCATCACACAATAAATAATTTCCCAAAATTATTTATTTATCTCAAAAATATCTTCACAAGATATATTTTCACTTTTCAAACCCTTTTGAAAAACAGTTTTCAAACTATCTTCCTTTCTCTGAATAAATTCCAAGTATTTTCTATTTCCACTGAAATCACCAAGCACAAAACTTTAGATTTTTTTAAAAAAAATTTAAAACGCTTACTTTGAAATATACTTTAAAACATTTAAGTTAAAAACTACTTCAATAATTGGTTTAAAAATACATACTATATAAATATTCGAAAATATGGTTACTTTATAAAATATAAAACTAGGTTTTCACTTTTAAAACAAAATACTAAGTCATTTTTCTCAAAAAATTACTACGATAATAGATTTGAAAAATATTTCTTTAGAATTTTGATGTTTAGAAATAATAAATTCCTAAAATATGCTTTTTAAAACGAAATTAAAACTTTTTTATCTTATATTTAAAAATTTACTTTGAACGTACATAGCTATCCAGAGAAATATACTTCTCTTCACATTCTTCTTTAAATTACCAACTTCAAACATTTGAATCAACTTTCAAATTGATTTCCCATTTACTCCCTTTTATTTCAAAATCCATTAATTTCAAATTTTATTTCTTAATTATGATTTAAAATATTTTTAATTGAGAATACCATTTTTTTTATTTCTCAAATTACTTCTTAATCCTTTTAAATAAATTTAAACCTTGAATTTTCAAATAATTCTTTATTCCTTTAAAATAATATCACTTGATTTTACAATTCGTTAATTTTCTGTTTGTTCAAAATCTTTTCACACTCGAAGTTATTTATTAGTATTTTAATATCACTTCCATTTCTTTCAATTCATTCTTAATTTATTCACATTTTCTATAGTTATTTCGCTTACAAATTTACTTCTTTATTTTCTTGCCAAAATCCAATTTACATATTTTGGTATCTCATTATACCCAAATATATTCAATCAACCATAGCATTCAATACTCCAATATAATTCATCATAGAATATCAAATAACCACAACAGAGAATATTAAATAATTCAAATAAATGTTGAGGGACCCAGTTGGATCCCTCCAACCTGTTTTCCCTGCATCCACAGACGTTAGCACAACATAAATATCTCCGCTATATAATACGGGAAATCAATCATTCCAAGGTGCAGTATATACTACTATATATAATATAACACACCAAAGCCAATCGCTCAATCAATTATTTAAATTTAACCAATTAAATTTAAGTTATAATTCAGCTGAGTGAGATTAACACACCTTTGATTTTCATTTGCAATCCACTTCAATGTTTGCCTTGGTTTACCCGATTTGACCTTGAATAATCAATTTATATGGCTTTATTAATAATTTGAATTAACCAAACAATTTTATTATTATTTATTAATTTAAGTAAATAAGAAATCTAGTTTAAACTGATAATTTCCCAACCGAATTGTATATAGAAATAATTTATATATGCCAAATCTTATGTATATGCATATTTCTGCTTTGAACCTTATATATATATATATATATATATCTATGAAGTCTAATAAAATTACAATACCCTTTTTAGCCTATATATTAAAACAAATTATCTCATTACAGTAAACTATAAAATTTAATAATCATTTTACCGTAACAATTTTTTTTTCTCCTGCATATATATTCTTCATCTAACTATATAAATTTATAATTTAAATTAAGTACAACGAGAATACCTCACCATCGATCGAGAGCTTCCAGGCAAATGCCATCACCTCCAACTGACCAATTCGAACGCAGCTATCAACCATCACCATCGTCAGCAGCCCCTTCTCGCGTCGCGACACCTACCAACGAACTCGCCCCATCTAAGATCGACTGCCGCCTCCTTCTATTTCTTGCTTGATTGTCGCGCTTCGCGAATCTCCCCCTTGTGCCGTGCGAGTGAGCGACCCACTCTCTCTTGCAAACGAGATTCGCCGTAGTTCGACCCCCCCATAGTGCCTTCGTGACTTGAAATCGATCCCACTTCTTACCTCCACTTGCGCGAGTTCGAAATGATGCCACGATATTTCAAATGAGCTCGATCGAACTCTTGATGGGGAAAGAAGAGGAGACGGCTCGCGATTCCCCCTATTCGTTCGAGCCGTGAATCGATTTGAAGAAGGGAGGAAGGATAGATGAGATTTCGATTCAAATGCCCCTTTTTTTTCTTCCTTTTCCCTTCGTCCATTTTTTTCCCGTTCTTCCTTTATGAATCTGCCTTTAATTATGGAGATATGTGTTGCTTCTGGTTTGTATTATTATTACCGAAGAAAAGAGGAGACAAAATGGTGGCGTATTGCAGAAAAAGGCTATAGTGTTTTTTTCGAAAAGAAAGAAAAGTTGTGATGTGAAATAATCACGGCTGCCGAGTGGGTTTATTACAAAATATTTTATTTAAATTCCAAACGTCTCGAAAACGCAACTTAAAATTTCGACATCCTACGAAGACGTGCCGCCAGGCATTTATAATGTTAAACCCCTATGTCAAACACAATGGAGAAGGTTCCGAGTCCTAATTAGATCGTATGGAGAAGATAGCATTTTGGATCTAGTTATTATATTGAATTTTCGATATGAAATTCAGTGCGTTTATATATCGTATGCTCACATAACAACTCCAAACACTTTGAAACTTTAAATCCGATAATAATGCAATATTACGGACCCAATGGAACTGGTTTCGTCAAATCCCGAGACCGTGTCTTAGAAGGCTATTTTCAAATTCAATTTAAATGATATATTTTTAAAACTGAACAAATCAGTATTAAATTAAAATTCAAAACTTTCATTATCCTCAACACTATCAATATAAATTTTATAAGCCTTCAAATTATTTTTATCAGGCTTAGAATTCCCGATTTAACATTTTATCCAACTTCAAATTATTTAATTTAATAATTTAATCATCAAATAAATAATGATATTTGGATTCGAGTTAAAAATCAAACTTTTAAATATTTAAAATCAATTAAATATTCCGCTTTCAAACGCTCAAAAATTCTAGGTCGTCACATTCCTTCCCCCTTAAAAAATTTCGTCCTTGAAATTACTAATTAGGAAGAATGGTCCAATACCCATTTACTTTTCTCAAAACCAGCAATTTAACATTCTACCAACTATCTTTTTATTGAAGACCCATTATCACTCTTACTAACTTTCCAAACCCTCCCATAATTTCAAACTATTCTATTTGTTTAACCAGTCAAGTTTCAATTTAAAGCCAAATTTTGAGTTACCAAAATTTTCTCAAAATTTTTCTAACTCCTTGAATTTTCAAAAAATTTCGCCAGCGTCTCCTTTGCGTGGCTAGCACGGTGCAACTACAAAAGGCCTCTACGGGCTCCCAAATTCCAAAAGAAAACAAAAGCCAAGTGGCTCGACAAAAAACCAATCAAATTTAACAGAAATTTATACACATACCTTTTTGTCGAGCATTTCAAATTTATCTTCTGAAATCAAAACTAATTTTTCTTTTCCTTTTATAATACCTGCATTTTCCACTTAGCACTAATATCCAATCACAACATTCCAAAAACATTTTATCGACTTCCGTACCAAATGACAATATTTATTCCTATAAATATTAATTTCGAATATATTTGTAATATCAATTTCCAATTAAGAATTCACCATTCCTTTCTTAAGTTTAGTATAAGCATTTAATACGCCTCTTTATTTATTTTCACTTCACCACGTTTAGTTTATATCTATTTCTATTCAAATTGGTTCTCCCATTCTATATGAATTTAATTTATTTTCAACTCTAAACATTTAATTTTTATCTTCCATTTATACTGATTCATATTATTATTTGAAAGTAGTTTTCGTTCACTAATTTATTTCAATTTCCAGTTTGAAATCGTTTTGTCGTTAACTAAAATTTTCCTAACTCCCAAAATTTTCGAATTTTTTTGGCAGAGTCTCCTTTGTACGGAGGGGCTTTTGCAATTTGACAAAAGATAATAAATATATACACATCGACCCACATGGTCGGAAAAACCAAAAACGGTTCATATTTTCTATTTTTATTGCGTGGGCGTACCTTATTTAGCATTTATAAGCAAGCGGCCTATTAATTCAGCAATTAGCGCAACCAAATCCAGCCACACGGCTTCTCTGTACCTGTACTTACTCAATTTAAATATGTAAGTACTAAATATATGTAATTTAATAACATTTCACTTGTATTCAAATAGCTAACACATAGATTTCATAAGTAATGCATGTGATATACATTCATAAGTACATATGCAAGGTTTCGACACTAGTTTAAATTGTTCGCATCCAAATTACATACCAATTGATTTCAAAATCATCTCATTTCACTTCTAATAATTCATAGAGTTTATCCAATCTCGTTTACATCAAACGATCCACTTCCTTATGCAATTCTACAATATTAATGTGAATAAATAATATCATAGGCTTTATAACCAATTTAAATTGATTCCAACTCAATTTACACTTAATCCCATCCCTTTTTAGTTTGTTCACAAACTTTCATTGCATTTCTTTCATATCCAAAAAGTTTGATTCCAAACTATTTTATTATACTCGACAACATCTCATGTTTCTATTTACCTTAAACTTAAGTTAATTTGCTTCAATTTCACTACCATTTCATAACTTAAGTTCATTTCCCTTTTTTTTTTGTTCATACTCGAATTGGATTTATTTTCATCTCAAATCATTTTTATTTTAATCCAATTCCATACAATTCATTTTTATTTCCAAACTCTATTACCCATTCACAATCTTTGATTTGATTTTCCTTTGATCAAATCCCAACCATTTCACTAATTTATTCGATTAGTTTATTCTTTTATCCATTTTAAATTTTAATTTACATTAACAATTTATTTTTGAATTTATTAATAATAAAGCCATTCAATTTATGCTTGAATTGGATTTGTTTATATTTCACACCATGTCCATTTTAATCCAATTCAATTTTCATTCAACACTTCCAATTATAATCCCACACTTGATTTTCCTTTTTCATTTATCTTGAAAATCATTTTATTTAATTTCCTTGAGTGCAATCTTATTTTATATCCCAAGTTTGGATTTTTATCTCAAAATACAATATTTTTTTTATTCCGGCTTATTTATTCCCTTTTTAAATTTTATAAGCTACTCACTTTTAATATTTTTACTTCATCATCTATTTACAGTCAACCACATCCACATCTTACCTTTAACTAGGGATTATATATATATATATATATATTGTTTTTTTCCAATGCTTTTCAATTCTTTCATAAGCTTCCGAAGTTTATTTATTCTAATTCAATATTTACTTGGTTTACATTTATTCAGGTAAGAATCTAATTCCATTTAATAACACCCATAACTCAATTGAATTCTACTCCAATTCAATTCTATTTAACTTAATCCCAGTTAAATCTTGTTACATACCATTCCTTTGAATTTTTGTTAAGCAAGGACTTAATTCCATTTAATATCCTTCATGACACAACTGAACTTTGATTCAATTCAGTCCAAATTTAACTAAATTTTATTTCTCAATATATGTGAGTTCAAAACTTATTTATTTACTTAAAAGCTTATATTGCTCATTGCTCATTTGAGTCATTTTATCTTATGACCAAATTTCAGATTATATATATAACATTTACTAGCCTAAGTTATAAATTTTCATTTCACAATTATAATCATTTTACCTTTCAACTTTATGTCCAATTTAATTCAATTTCAATTTCAATTTTATTTAACTTATCTTAAGTTAAATTCAAATATATTCTCTTCATTTTCATTCACTTAAGTTAAATTTTAATTCTCGGATTAAAATTTCCAATTTCTTCTTATTAATATCAACTTTACTTTATAAGTTCAATAGTTGATCCGTTAATTTATTCACAAATTCATTTTCAACCAACAAATTTTATTTCCAAACACTAATTATTTTTAGTCCATTTAAACTTATTCTACATCTTATTTTACACATTTAAATCAAGCATCATCCAATATTGAATTTCATTTCATTTGCATAGCATATAAATCCTTTAGTTACTTACAAATTTTAAATCTCAAAACTTTGTTTTATTTAGTCCAACTTGTCTAATTTTTCCATTTCACATAATTTAACACAATTCAGATTTTAAATTCTAGTATTCAGTTTCACTTTACTTACTTACAAAGTTGAATTTTATTTCCACAAATTCCAATTTTACAAGTTATCAAACTTTTTATATGCCATAAACATTCTTAGTTAAAATTCCAAAGTTCAAACAAATCTTTTAACATTTCAAAATTCCCTTTGAAATCACCTATATCCAAAATTCCTTGCATCTTCAGAATGAAACCCAATTTCGCAAAAAAACGTTAAGACAAAACATCCAGGTAGCAATCCCCCTTTTGGAAACTCGAAAATGAACATCGATGATGCTGCAGTCATCACAGAAGTTATTTTCCAGCGACCATAAGAGTTCAATGCTTTTATCTCTTTTAAAACCCTTCCAATATTTTTAAATTCCAAATCTCTCTAGATTTCAAATCCGATTCAAAAATATTTCTCACCTATATTTTTTTTCCAACCTTTAGGAATCATTTTCAAATTCCAAACTTTTTAAATTTATATTCAAACATTACTTTGGAATTTTATTTTATTTTAATTATTAATCACACCATAATTTTCATTTATCATTTACATTTACAAATTTCATTTATATGTGAATTTGTTTCTTAGTTTCTAATTATGATTTCAATTCCTTATTCAATTATGAATCACATTTACAAATTTCATTCATTTTATTAATTTATTCCTTAATCTTTAGTTATTATTCCAATTTCTTATTCAATTTTACATATTCATAATAATTTAATATTATTATTCCTAACAACCAAGCATCCATGTATAACTATAATAATTTACGAACAATCATTTCCTTTATATGCAAAATAATTTTGGGTAAAATTATTCCATTTACCCTGTTTAAAACAATACTGTGTCGGTTTATCTTGTTCAAGAGTTTAGAAATCCCTATCGATGACATGGCGTCCCATATATCGACCAGAATCCATAAACACTCAACCGATAAATCAATGCAATATAAAAACAATTTTAAATTCACTAACAAATATGCGCTCATATCTATTAATTCTCTCAAACTCATTCTAAAGTACTATGGCTCTATTCTATGAGTAATCCCTAATAGAGCCATGGTTATCACCAACCTAAGCTCTGATACCAAGTGTAACGACCTGCAAATCCGTACCCCTTGAGTCAAAACTATTCTACGTCAACCAACTCAAGATGTACAGAAATAAGAACCATTTGGGTTAAAGAAGAAGAAGTAGAAGAAGAAAATAGAAAACAACATCAAAATCTAACCATTGCAGCGGAATAAAATATAATATATAATAACAGATCTTTACACAAAAACAAATATATATCTGTTTTATACATACATCATCATCAGAGTACATCATCAGAGTTCAACAACAACAATAACAAATAGCTGGATACACAGCTACTCAACACAGCGAAATATATATATAAAACAAGTACGAAAGTATGTATCATCATTTAGCTCATCTCCTGAGCTCCACAGCATCAAATCCTGTATCCTATAATACTCGGTCTGACCCGAGCATTACATTTAAATAACACCCAAGTCAGTCTGGAATACCAGTGTGAGAAAATCACACTCAATTAATTATTAAAGTTTAAAAAATCTTTTGAAAACAAAAGCATCTCGTAAGACCACGCCACAAATAAACATGTCGGGTTTTTACCTTACGATAGCTAAAACAATTTGTATAGAAATCCTCTAATATTATAATAGGGTCTATATATAAGATTTATAAAATAGCCGAAATTGTTACATTATTAAATTCCAGCTACTAGCCATAGAGTGGGTAATACAAACAAAACTCGTACAAGGCGCATAGGGAAAATGGATTTCCAACTAATGACTAGGCACTGAGGTACCAGCTGTCACAGTACGTGGCCTAGATCACAGTACCGGGGAGTACGCCTGCTCCCCTGCAACACAAGACCGGGACTACCCCTTACTGAATAATCCCGAGTGAGATCACTCCACGGTTGGGATCAGCAACCGCACCACTAATCCGAAATAAAAAGGGACATCTAGACAGGGATGGCCTCACCCTGAATGGGTGCTACCCACCTAGCCTTGCTGCATAACCCCTGATTTTCAGTCATTCCCGGTTGATGAGGCTTGAGGCTAAGCGTTACCTTTTTAGAACATATCCCTTAGAATGCCCATCGTCCACCTGACGATGTTCCAAAAGCATTCATCCATACAAGTCCGTCCCGGGTTCGAACGGAACCGAAGGCACTATTCCTACTACATCCATTTTGGAAATATCCTCAGGATTAGTAGCGACTAGCCCTTGCACTGCACTGCTCCATCTTCGAATCCAAACTCATTTTCCCACGAAAACGTACAAACCAGATCGAAGTGGTTTTCGAGAAATAAATCTCGATCCCGGTCTCTTCAAAACGATCAACGCATTTTTCCAATATTGATAGTCGGTGATTTAACTACCAATTAACATTCAAACATCCATCACACAATAAATAATTTCCCAAAATTATTTATTTATCTCAAAAATATCTTCACAAGATATATTTTCACTTTTCAAACCCCTTTGAAAAACAGTCTTCAAACTATCTTCCTTTCTCCGAATAAATTCCAAGTATTTTCTATTTCCACTGGAATCACCAAGCACAAAACTTTAGATTTTTTTTTAAAATAATCTAAAACGCTTACTTTGAAATATACTTTAAAACATTTAAGTTAAAAACTACTTCAATAATTAGGTTAAAAATACACACTATATAAATATTTGAAAATATGGTTACTTTATAAAATATAAAACTAGGTTTTCACTTTTAAAACAAAATACTAAGTCATTTTTCTCAAAAAATTACTACGATAATAGATTTGAAAAATATTTACTTTAGAATTTTGATGTTTAGAAATAATAAATTCCTAAAATATGCTTTTTAAAATGAAATTAAAACTTTTTATCTTATATTTAAAAATTTACTTTGAACGTACTTAGCTATCCAGAGAAATATACTTCTCTTTACATTCTTCTTTAAATTACCAACTTCAAACACTTGAATCAATTTTCAAATTGATTTCCACTTTACTCCCTTTTATTTCAAAATCCGTTAATTTCAGATTTTATTTCTTAATTATGATTTAAAATATTTTTAACTGACAATACCATTTTTTTTTATTTCTCAAATTACTTCTTAATCCTTTTAAATAAATTTAAACTTTGAATTTTAAAATAATTCTTTATTCCTTTAAAATAATATCACTTGATTTTACAATTCATTAATTTTCTTTTTGTTCAAAATCTTTTCATACTCGAAGTTATTTATTAGTATTTTAATATCACTTCCATTTCTTTCAATTCATTCTTAATTTATTCACATTTTCTATAGTTATTTCGCTTACAAATTTACTTCTTTATTTTCTTGCCAAAATCCAATTTATATATTTTGGTATCTCATTATACCCAAATATATTCAATCAACCATAGCATCCAATACTCCAATATAATTCATCATAGAATAGCAAATAATCACAACAGAGAATATTACATAATTCAAATAAATGTTGAGGGACCCAGTTGGATCCCTCCAACCTATTTTCCCTGCATCCACAGACGTTAGCACAACATAAATATCTCCGCTATATAATATGGGAAATCAATCATTCCAAGGTGTAGTATATACTACTATATATAATATAACACACCAAAGCCAATTGATTAATCAATTATTTAAATTTAACCAATTAAATTTAAATTATAATTCAACTGAGTGAGATTAACACACCTTTGGTTTTCATTTGCAATCCACTTCAATGTTTACCTTGGTTTACCCGATTTGACCTTGAATAATCAATTTATATAGCTTTATTAATAATTTGAATTAACCAAACAATTTTATTATTATTTATTAATTTAAGTAAATAAGAAATCTAGTTTAAACTGATAATTTACCATCCAAATTGTATATAAAAATAATTTATATATGCCAAATCTTATGTATATGCATATTTCTGCTTTGAACCTTATAAATACATACATACATACATACATACATACATACATACATACATACATACATACATACATACATACATACATACATATATATATATATATATATTTATAAAGTCTAATAAAATTACAATACCCTTTTTAGCCTATATATTAAAACAAATTGTCTCACTACAGTAAACTATAAAATTAAATAATCATTTTACTGTAACAATTTTTTCTTCTTCTCCATATGTATATATATTCTTCATTTAACTATATAAATTTATAATTTAAATTAAGTGTAACGAGAATACCTCACTATCGAACGAGAGCTTCCAGGCAAATGCCATCACCTCCAACAGATCAATTCGAACGCAGCTATCAACCATCACCATCGGCAGCAGCCCCTTCTCGCGTTGCGACACCTACCAAAGAACTCGCCCCATCCAAGATCGACTGCCGCCTCCTCCTATTTCTTGCTTGATTATCGCGCTTCACGAATCTCCCACTTATGTCGTGCGAGCGAGCGAAACTCTCTCTCTCTCGCAAACGAGATTCATCGCAGTTCGACCCCCCCACGGTGCCTTCGCGACTCGAAACCGATCCCACTTCTTGCCTCCACACGCGCGAGTTCGCGATGATGTCACAATATTTCGAATGAGCTCAGTCGAACTGTTGATGGGGAAATAAGAGGAGACGGCTCGCGATTCCCCCGTTCGTTTGAGCCGTGAATCAATTTGAAGAAGGGAGGAAGGATAGATGAGATTTCGATTCAAAGGCCCCTTTTTTTCTTCTTTTTCCCTTCGTCCGTTTTTTTCCCGTTCTTCCTTTACGAATCCGCCTTTAATTATGGAGATATGTGTTGCTTCTGGTTTCTATTATAATTACCGAAGAAAAAAGGAGACAAAATGGTGGCGCATTACAGAAAAAGGCTATAGTGTTTTTTTTGAAAAGAAAGAAAAGTTGTGATGTGAAATAATTACGGCTGCTGAGTGGGTTTATTATGAAATATTTTATTTAAATTCCAAACGTCTCGAAAACGCAACTTAAAATTTCGACATCCTACGAAGACGTGCCGCTAGGCGTTTATAATGTTAAATCCCTTTGTCGAACACAATGGAGAAGGTTTCGAGTCCTAATTCGATCGTATGGAGAAGATAGCATTTTGGATCCAGTTATTATATTGAATTTTCGATATGAATTCCACGCGTTTATATATCGTATGCTCACACAACAACTCCAAACACTATGAAAATTAAAATCCGATAACAATGCAATATTACGGATCCAATGGAACTGATTTCGTCGAATCTCGAGACTGTGTCTCAGAAGGCTATTTTCAAATTCAATTTAAAAGATATATTTTTAAAACTGAACAAATCAGTATTAAATAAAACTTCAAAACTTTCATTAACCTCAGCACTATCAATATAAATTTTATAAGCCTTTAAATTATTTTTAACAGGCTTAGAACTCCTGATTTAACATTTTACCCAACTTCAAATTATTTAATTTAATAATTTAATCATCAAATAAGTAATGATATTTGGATTCAAGTTAAAATTTAAACTTTTAAATATTTAAAATCAATTGAATATTCCGTTTTCAAATGCTCAAAAATTCCGGGTTGTCACACTAGGCTACAACAGAGCAATAATAAAATATAAATATTACGGTGATTCGTAAATATTATACTGAATTTTTTCTCGGAAGGTACTTAAACCTTCGGCTGCATTGCTACGTGATTTGTGGTGCATCGATAAATCCTCTCTGTTATCTGGCTGAGAACTATCTTGTTTATATAAGACAATATGTGAGTATACAATTTTGGGTTAACTTAGGATAAATCATTTGTAGTCAACCCTTGCATTCATTTAGTTGCATTAGTTCATGCATGTTTAAAAAAAAATTGTAAATATACTTTTGAGGTTTTTAAATCCTTTTTCTTTGAAAATTTTAAAAATCCAAAAAAAATTTAGAAAAACCAAAATAAAAAAAAATTATAAAACCTTTTCAAAAACAAATAAAAAAATTTGATAAACAAAAAAAAAAATCAATTTCCCTTTCGAAAAATAAATTTTATTTTGTAAATATTTTTCCTTTACAAAAAGAACCAAAAACATTCTTGAAAATGTCCGAGTTTCCCCGCACACTTGATTACAATAGTTGTGAAAATCAATATAAACCATACGACTTCACTCCAAATTCGTATGGATATTGTAACGACAATTATTCTTTGAACAATTTATATTTTGAACAACAAAGTTTTCAAAACAATGACCAACCATCGAATCTCGAAAATAGCATTTCATCTTTACTTGAATTCTCTACACAAAAGATCAAAGTATAAGTGAATTGTGTAATAACTCGAGTCAAAGTTTTCAAAATAATCAAAATTTGAATTCGCTTCAAAATTCAAATGATTTCGAGTACAACCCATGCCAATTCAATTTTGAATCCGAAATGAATTTCAAAATCAAAACGAAAATGTGATCCACTTTTCAAATAATTTTGGCAATGGGATAATCTCGACTACATGATTGAAAATTTTTGTCCTCAACGAATCCGAAATTCTCAAGTCAATAACTACAAATTGGATTTTGTTGAACAAATGAACGAAATTTAAGATAATCACACGGATTCGTTGTTTGAAACATATATGAAACAACGTGAAAAACAAAATCAAATCCCAACATGTAACGAGTCAAATAATAATTCATTTTTTACCGCAATTGACGATTTTCAGATAACAACTTTCAAAACTGAAAACGATAATCTTAATGAAGTTGTTGAAAACACGGTAATTTAGTTGGATTTCAATTCTTTTGAGGGTGAGAAACTTAATTTAAAATTCGATCTTCCTTTTCTCAATTTCGAAAATTTGAATACAACAACTTTGGATTTTGAACTTGAGACATTTAATAAAGTTGTTGATAATCCATTAAAGGACGCCAAATTTAATGAACAAGAATTTTTTGGACTTTTGAATGACGAGTTGTTAAATTCCGACGGGGAAGATGAAAATCACCATTTTAATTTTGAAATCAATAACCTGAAAATGTTCTCAATGATAAGATTGAATTTCAAATTGGTGAAAATAAACTTGAACTTCAATCAATTGTTTTATCGACCTCAAAAATCATCGAACAAAACAACTCGTATAATTTTCAATAAACAACATTTGTTTTTCCAAATCAACGTTCAACTTCAAAATCTTTTATGGTTTGGTTTTCTGCGCTTGAGCTGTGTCTCGCATACTGGACGAGACAAAGAATCGGTCCTTGGATGACCGTTTCCTTTACTTTTTAACGATGTACTTTCTGATGCTATGTAAATACATCGCATTTTCATGTAAATAATAATAAACGTTCCTTTCACTTGGGTTGACTGTAGGGACATGGTCAAAATCAAGTGTAGGGAGAGACTCACTTTCTTTTTTTGAGTTTTCGTAGTTTATTTTGCATTTTTTTCATGTCCCAAAAAAAACAAAAAATTTAATTTTTTTAAGCATTTTGATTTATTTTTAAAGAAACACAATAGGATAAATATATGGTTTTGGTTAATTAAATTGAAATTTTTAAAAATTTATTCATCTTAACAAAAATAAAAATAAAGTTTGATTACAAATAACGATAGTTTAACTAATATATAGGAAGGTTCATACGTGATAATTATGAAAATATCCTAACTGAAAATCTTTGTTTTAAAAAGTGGTTGATTTAAAGTAAAGGAAATAACATTTTTTTCGTCTTCTAAGTTAAGTGGTGCTAAGTGTTTGCACAAAAAATGGGCAAACACCTCCAAGTCGTATTATTTAGTTGATTATATGTGATTTTCGGTGATTTCAGATGAGTATGTAAATATGAAAGAAGTAGGGGCTGAAATATAAAAGACACACAGATTTATAGTGGTTCGGCCAGAATGTGCCTACGTCCACTTTATATGTTATTATCTTCTTTCTTTCAGATTACAGGTACAATGCTTCGTATATCAGTATATGAAAGTAGTTTGAAAGTTCCTTCCTTGCTTGAGCTCTCAAACTTGTCTGCCATTGTTGTACCCCTGCCCCTCTATTTATAGAATGAGGTAGGGGGCAGGGGTCTTGGAAGTATATAACTGCTGGTGGGCCCGGGCTGAAGCGATCTGGACTGGCAGTTGTCTGGTTCGGCGGAGGACATTCGGCATGGAGCTTGGTCCGGTGGTAGGCGTGGTCCGGCAACGAGTGTGGACCGGTGAGTATTTGGTTCGGTTGTGAAGATGGTCCGGTAGATAAGTGGTTCGGTGGTAGCATGGGAGTTGATTCGGTAGTGGGGTGATGGTTGGTTCGGAGGAGTATGGTGGACCGGTATGGCTGGTCCGGTAGTAGTAGGGGATGTTTGGTTCGGTTACCGGATGGGCATGCCGAATGGCACTTGTGATTTGCCCGAATATGGTTGGTCCGGCTACCGGATGGACATGCCGAATGGAGTCATGGGGCCGAATGGGGATGGACTTCTAGCTTTGTGTTTGTCGAACGAGGTGGAGGTTGCGAGCTCGGGTAAAACTGTGACTTCTTGGTCTCGAGAGCTTCTGGGTGAGAATTCGCCCAACATTTGCCCCCCAAAGTGGGGCACGTGCTTGCACGTGTCGCGCTTTGTTTCCTGGTGATAGAAAGGCTTGTTTCGTAACGCCATGGGCTGGACGTTCGTATCCTGCGGATGTCCTGCAAAGGAATTTACAGTTTTAGTGTGGTTTCAAACAACGACCGTTCGTGGTTGGAATATTTGAGATGAAGTGAACTGTGTCGCTCGGGACGAGCAAGTGTGCCCCGAAGGGGCTTAGCATCGTCGATGCCAGGTTTACGTTAGAGTGGGTTCCTGGGTCGTTTGCCAAGGTGGTTTATCGCCAGCTCAGAGCATGCCTAGGGATCGTTCGCGACCCCGTACATGTGTAAGTAGCTTAGCCATTTCATAATAATTATCAAATATCCATATGACCGATGGGCTTAAGAATGCGTGTCAAAGTGTAAATTCCCACGATGGTAGGGTTAATAACCATTCAGAGCGTGCCTGTGGACCATTCGAGGTCGCGTACACGTGTAAACGATTTAATCCACGTCGGTGAGCATTTTACGACTTATTCATCGTTATCATAATCTTATTTTATTAGTTAGTTCTGGAGTCCGGTACTTATCTGAGGGAGGCGCTTGCGTGCCCCCTGTTTCTGGTTTCTGCTGGTAGAGGTAGCTTCGTTCGGGTTCGAGTTGGCACAGGTTTCATTCGGTTGGAGGCTGGTCCGGTATGGATAGTTCCATTCGGTTTTCATTCGGTCCGGTATGTCGAATGCCTTGGTCCGGTCCTGAGCTCGCCTATATATAGAGGCCGTACCCCCCTCGTTTTTCATTACCGAACGAGTAGAGCCGAACCATATTGTGCTGCCGAACCAAAGTCTTCGCCGAACCAGCTTATACCGAACCAGGTATGTATACTTTCTGCCGAATGAACCTTTGCCACCGGATGACCCTGTTTGCCGAATGTGTACGGAGTGTACTGAATAGCCGAATGAGGTATGCCGAATGACATGCATGCCGAATGACATGTATGCCGAATGAGCATTGGAGTTTGGTGCCGAATGAACTCGTCTTGCACCGCCGAATGAGACTTCATACTTGAACCTTGAGCGGAATCTTATGCTTTTATATGCTTTCTTTAGATACTTGCTTGTTTATCTTTCTATACTTCTTGCTCTAACACCGTGTTTTTCTTGTGCTGCAGAAAATGTCTCGCAAAGCGGAAACACGATCAGACAGAAAGAAGTCTAGAGGCACAAGAGAGCCCTCTTCTTCCTTGCCCCCAGTCCAATCAGGATCCGAGCAACATCGACCCATTCCAAGGTCTCTAGTGGATGGATATGGTCCACAGGAACTTTTGATCTCCCCCCCTGATTGCTTTCCTAGCTCCTTAAAGGAGGAGCAACTTGACGTCATATCCCGTTCCTTTGGGATAGATAGGGCTCTTATGCTGCTGCCAGGAGATGGGGTGATGCCATATAATCCTCCCGAGGGCTACTTCGCTTTTAGCAGATACCATTGCATGTGCGGCGCTATCCCCCCTATCAACGCTTGGATAGTAAGCTTCACCACCTATTTGAAGGTGGCTCCTTTCCAGCTCCAGCCTAACTCATATGCCATCCTGGTGAGCCTCTTTGTTATCTTCCAGAGGAGGTACGGGCGTCCTCCTTCTAACCGGGAAATCCGATACTTGTACAACCTGAGAGGCTATAAGAAGGGGTCTCCGTATATTAGTCTGGAGGCGGCCGTGCCCTTCAAACCAGTTCTGGACTTGTATTCCAAGTTCACCATGTTCAAGAAAGAGTGGTTCTTCGTCAAGGACGATGCTGTTTCTTTCCGCCTTTTCACTTCCGGCTGTAAGATTGATTTCATTTATATTTTTCATGTGTTTTGACTGTAGTGTTTTTTCTGACATGCTTCTATTTCTGGCTAGCGACAGGTGGTATTGCAGTCGTGGAGGACGATTCCTTAGTGCGAATGGCTGCTGAACTAAAGGCTATTCCGGCACGGGACCGGTCGGCCTCCTTCTTGATCAGGAACGCAACCCTCTTGGAGTATAATTTGATCTTACCGCACCAGTCCGTGGTTAAGCAAAGAGACACGGCTGAGGAGAAGGCTGCTAAAGCTAAGGAGGGGGATAAAGTAAAGAGCGGTAAGATGGAGCCTTTCGCAGAGCGTCCCGTGGTCGGGGGGAAGAAACTGAAGAAGTCCGATGGCCCTTCTCCAAGTACTTGCCCGACTGTCCCGGAGGAGGAAGGTGTAGAAGAGGAGGAAGGAGGCGAAGTTGGAGAAGGGTCGGAGGGTGGAGGAGATGGCGATGGTCAAGGTGGTAGTGGGGTTGCTGCTCTAACCTCTGAGCAAGACCTCGAACTGGATGAGGCTCTCCGTCGGGCCTTCGGGGAGTCGGAGGGAGAGTCGGAAACGGAGAAGGAAAAGGAGAAGGAAACGGAGAAGGCAAAGGA
Organism: Allium cepa; assembly: GCA_030765085.1. Lineage (NCBI taxonomy): Eukaryota > Viridiplantae > Streptophyta > Magnoliopsida > Asparagales > Amaryllidaceae > Allium > Allium cepa. Next base: position 1,053,427,726 of record CM060939.1, read on the forward strand.
AACCGGCAAAGCTGTGGCTGGCACTGACCCATCCTCTAAGGGTTCCTCAGCTAGGGTGACTCCGGCGATGCAAGGTGAACTTTTGTCTTCTGCCGATTCCATTTTCGATAGGGACTTAGAAATTTTTTACGGTTCACTTCCGTCCTGGAATGAGATCCAGGACTTATTGCAGTATCCGACTCCTCCGCCGGGTTTGTATAATAGATGTGTCCTCCCACTTTTCTTTCTTTTTAACTTAGCACATTTTTTTTTTTTTTGAACTGTGGGTTATTGTATGTTCATAACACTTGTTCTTTATCCCAGGGGCAGGCCAGGCAGTTAAAACGTCGGATGTTCGACATCGCCTTGAACAATTTAAGTCGAGGAGAGCTTCCGCGAAACCTTCTACTGATCGCACTGGGGATGTAGTCAGTTACCGCCCTCTTCTTGGGGTCATCGAAGAGGGTATTCAGAAAAGGAAGCGGAGCCGTTCCTTATTTGAGTCTTCTTCTGCTTCGCAGCTTCCTACTCAGCCTCCCCCTACTCAGCCTCCTCGTGATACTACGGAGGAGAGCACGGAGCCCGGCCCCCCTCCTCCTCCTTCCAAGAGTTCTACTGTCATTCATATAAGGCGTCCCGATGTGCCTCGCCCCGTGCCTCGTGACCCTTTTGTCGGTCATCCTGATTTAGACCCAAGCTTTCGGGACATTTCATTCGATGAGACTACGGGAGAGCACCTCCTTCCCCGCAACCCCATGGTAAGAGTGCTGGACGAGGCCAAATCTTTAGATCTTGATTTACTTACTACACGGGTAGTCACCATGGGGGATGAGGCCAAGGCTAATATCGACCGGGTGGCCGCAGAGACCAAGAAGTTAATGGAGCATCATGCTAAGTTGGTCAAGGCCGGGGAAGAGATCGGGAGTGCTAACATTCGGTTAAGGTTAAAGGTTGCCGATCAGGCCAAGCAGCTCGCCGACCAAGCCATCCAGATTTCTCAGCATGAGGAAGCCTCCAAGCGTCTGAAAGAGACCATGGAGAAGGCCAGTAGGGCGGAATTACGGAAGATGGAGGTCGCTTGCAGGGAACGGATTAACATAGCTATCGCAACGGTGGATGAGGTTCGAAATGCGGATCTCGAGCGGGTAGAGGAGTTGTCAGGGAGGCTCGAGGCTGCGGAGATGGCTCAGGCTGAGTTGAAGGAGGAGATGGAGGAGATGAGGAGGTCTCTTAAGTTGAAGGAGGAGGAAATGAGGAGGTCACTCCAGGCTGATTGCTTGAGATACCAATCAGAGAGGGACGTTGCCGTCGCCAAGTTGCAAGCTTCCGAGGCCCGGGTGAGGGAGTTTGAGGAAAACGAGGGGATGATGGATGAGATGCTGCAGGATATGTACTTCCACACTTGGAAGGAGGGCGGCTTGTCTTGGATGGACGATTACCCTCGGGTCATGGCCAGGGTGTATCTCCAGGCTTTAGAGGAGGCCAGGGTGAACGCGGGTAAGGAAGGCGGAGAGGCTTTCAACTTGAGTGCGGTTACTGCTCAGTTCTCAAAGGAGGAGCAAGCGGCGGTGAAGGAGGGGATGCGGCTGCTCGCTGCGGAGGAAGCGGGCGTGCAGTTGGATGATGAGGATCAAGCGGCGGATGCTGGTGAGTTATTCTTTTCCCTTTCTTTTCTTTCCGTGTTTTCATAACTTGATCGTTCGTTTAATGAATTCCTCTTCTGATCTGGACAGGTGGGACTTCAGATCCACACGCTGGGGGCTCTGATCCTGCGTCTAAGTAGGCTGGGGAAGTTGGTGGTGGAGTGTGGAGGCATCCGCCATCTTTTTGTTTCTTTTTTATCACTGTTTATGTTAGTCTTTGATATGCAACTGTAATAAAATTATTTGCAAAGAATAACTTCGTGTGATCTTATAATATAAGCTAATTTTGTCATGTTTAAATGTTGTTGCTATCTTTATGTGCTGTGTGAGAAGTATAATTATGTATATGCCTGTGATTCCAGTTGTGTTTGATGTTAAGTTTTTGCTTGAAATATAATTTCACGTTTTGCAATGTCAGTGTATGAATAAGCTATAGTTACGCATTTATGTACAAGAGAAGAGAGTACCGCCCTTTATGCTTTATTCGCAGGCGGTAGCTTTGAGTGTCTTGTGTAATTGTTCACGGGTATAGCTGAGCGCCCTGCCACCCAGTACGCAGGCTTAGAGCCTCATGAGTGAATGCTTCCTATTTGGTTTCCTGTACTTTAGAGTTTGTTATACAGGATAGGAGAAAAATATTTAAATGAAATGGAAACATAGTAAAAGTAAAACTTCCAGTCACGGAAGGCCGTCGACGTGCTTAAGTTCGTGGCAAACGGGTTTTGTAGTCACTTTCCCTAGCTGTGGGTCTTGGAGACATTTGTCACCCATCTTACGCCTCCGCGGGGAGTTTTCTTTTTTACCACAGCCGCACTTAAGACACATCGGAGCCGAGATCGCGCACGGTAACTACCCGAACCATTATGGTCCGTAATCGTGGGTATTATTCGATTTACCGTGGCCGGCTAGCGTGGGTGCCGTTGGCCGTGAACTACCCCTGGCTGGCCACACCTTATGTTGGGGCTTAAAGTAGGTTCACAGTTACCGACGAGCCGAACGCCGTAATGAGCTGCCATCGGCTATAGTCGGCCTTTATGATGACTTATAATCGGCTCATTACAGTTGGCTTTGAGGGCAGGCGCGCAATGAGTTAACCCACAGCAGAGGGATGCTGGAGCAAAAGAGTCTCATTGGCGAGTGCATAGAATCGTAGCGTACCTGTTAGGCCTAGTCCAGATGAGGCCGCAGTGCGTCTTGAGTGGAGATGCCATAGGATTTTGTTCAACAGAAAGGGATAAAACTTAACAAGTAGCCAAGACATAAAGGAACAAGTTAAAAAGAGACAAGATTTTTTAAAGTGGTTCGGCACGAAAATGCCTACGTCCACTGATTCTCTTTGTTAATTCACTTCATATGGGCAGTACAAGTTAAGAAAAGTATCGACGGAGGTGTCGGATGTTCCATGCCCTCTGGAACACCTCTCCGTCCACTGTTGACAAAATGTAAGCTCCGTTGTGGAGATCTTTGTGAATTACATATGGTCCGTCCCAGATGGGGTCCAGTGCCCCGGGGCGCGGAAAGATTCGCCTGAGGACAAGATCTCCTTCTTGTAAGCTGCGGTGCTTGACTTTGGAATTGTATAGTGCTGCCACTTTTTGTTTGTGAGCTGCTGCTTTGAGTGCTGCATCGTTTCTCCTTTCCTCAATTAGATCCAAAGACATGAGGAGGAGTTCTTCGTTTTCTTCTGGGTTGTAGTGGATCCTACGGTGGGAAGGCACAATAGTCTCAACTGGGAGCATTGCCTCCGATCCATATGCCAAAGAGAAAGGAGTATGTCCCGTTGATGTTCTGAAAGATGTGCGGTATGCCCATAGTGCCGTAGGAAGTTCGTCCACCCAAGCGCCTTTTGACTTTTCAAGTTTCTTCTTGATTAGGGTTTTGAGAATTTTGTTGACAGCTTCAACTTGTCCGTTTGCCTGAGGGTAAGCTACTGATGAGAAGCTTTTATGAATTCCATGCTCTTGGCACCAGTCGGCAAATTCTTCGCTGTCAAATTGGAGTCCGTTGTCTGATACGATCTTGAGGGGGACTCCATACCTGCACAAAATGTTTTTGATCAAGAAGTTGATAACTTTTGCTGAAGATATTTTATTTAAAGGTTCCGCTTCCACCCATTTGGTGAAATAATCGACTGCCACTATAGCATATTTGGCTCCGCCTCGGCCCGTTGGCAGTTCGCCAATTAAGTCAATTCCCCATACAGCAAAGGGCCAAGGGCTGGTCATTTGAGTAATTTCGTTTGTGGGCAGTCGAGGGATCTTGGCGAACTTCTGACATCTGTTGCATTTCTTAACGAAGTCTAGGGCATCTTTGTTTAGTGTGGGCCAGTAATATCCATATCGGAGTATCTTTCCTGCCAAAGTCTGTCCTCCAGTGTGATCTCCGCATCCTCCCTGATGGATGTTTGTTAATATCTCCTTGGCTTCCCTTCCGGCGACGCATCTTAATAAGGGGCTAGAGAAGCCACGCCGGTAGAGGATGCCTTCTTGTGTTGTGTAGTGGGGAACTTTCCTCAAGATCTTCTTGGCTTCGTCACGCCTGTCGGGTAGTATGCCATCTTGTAAATATTTCCGGATGGGAGTCATCCAGGTTCCTTCTTCGATTGCAGTTATCAGATTCACTTGTTCGAAACTTGGGGCCAGCTGCCTTGAGATTGCTAGTGCTCCGGAAATGGTGCTGTTCTTCATACTAGCTTGCTTTGCAAGTTCATCTGCCTCTTGGTTTTCTTCTCGAGGAATGTGTTTGATTAGATAATGGTCCAATCGATCGAGCAGCAGTTTGGTTTTCTTTAGGTATGCTGTGAGTCGTTCTCCTCGAGTCTGGAATTCTCCTAGTACCTGGTTTACGATAAGCTGAGAATCACTATGAATACATAAGGAATTGATTCCAATTTCTAGGGCCAGTTCCAATCCTGCTATTACTGCTTCATATTCAGCATCGTTGTTAGTGGCCGTGAACTCCAATCTCAATGCATAGTACAACTTTCTTCCCCTGGGGGTGATGATCACAATACCTGCCCCCGAGCCTTGTTCGTTCGATGCTCCGTCTACAAAGAGGTTCCACTTGATGTTTTTTGCTACTTCGGATTGTTCCTTGCCTTCGTTGATAGTGAATTCGGCAATGAAATCAGCCATGGCTTGTCCTTTGATAGCGGTACGAGGATGGTAGGTGATATCATACTGACTTAATTCGATGCACCATTTGAGGAGTCGCCCAGAAGTGTCAGGACGATGGAGCACTTGTCTCAGTGGTTGATCGGTTAGAACTCTGATGGAGTGAGACTGGAAGTAGTGTCGCAGTTTTCGTGACGCGATCAATAAACAATACGCTAATTTCTCAAGTTTAGGATATCTGGCTTCTGCCCCTGTAAATCTTTTGCTTACAAAGTAAACCGGGCGTTGTGTGCGGTCTTCTTCTCTTACCAAGGCGGCGCTTAGAGCATGAGATGATACAGCGAGGTATAAGTATAACACTTCACCTTCATTTGGAGTTGAGAGTACTGGTGGTCTCTGAAGGTGTTCGATTAGGTTGAGGAAGGCTTTTAAGCATTCGTCAGTCCACTCGAACCTCCCTTTGTCTTTCTTGAGTGCTTCGAAGAAAGGGACACACTTGTCAGTTGCCTTGGAAATGAATCTGCTTAGGGCGGCCACCTTTCCGTTTAGGCTCTGCATTTCCTTTCGAGTGGAAGGTATCCTTATTTCTTTTAAAGCCCGGATTTGTTCAGGGTTTGCTTCGATTCCTCTGGCGTGGACGATGAATCCTAAGAATTTTCCCGATGATACTCCGAAGGAGCACTTTAGAGGATTCAGCTTCATTCCATATCGGCGAAGTACCTGAAACGTACCGTCCAGATGGCTTACATGGTCGTTGGCTTTCTTGGACTTTACCAACATGTCATCCACATATACCTCCATAGTTCGTCCTATCAATTCTGCGAACATTTTGTTGACGAGGCGTTGATAGGTAGCTCCAGCATTTTTGAGTCCAAAAGGCATGACTTTGTAACAATATAATCCGCGGTCGGTGATGAAGCTAGTGTGGTCCTGATCGGGAGCGTGCATGGGGATCTGGTTATATCCGGAGTATGCATCCATAAAAGATAGGAGTTCGTGCCCAGCTGTGCTGTCTACGAGTTGGTCAATTCGGGGAAGTGGGAAGCAGTCTTTCGGGCAAGCGTCATTCAGATTGGAGAAGTCAATACATGTTCGCCACTTTCCATTGGCCTTTTTTACTAGCACTGGGTTAGCGATCCATTCTGGGTAGATGGCTTCTCGTATGAAGCCATTAGCAAGTAGATTTTTTACTTCCTCATCAAGGGCTGCTGATGCTCTGCACCCATGCTCCTCTTTTTCTGCTTTACTGGTACCTTGGTGGGATCGATGTTCAACATGTGGCATGCTATGTCTGGGGAGATTCCTGTCATATCGGCATGGGTCCACGCAAATACATCTAAGTTGTGGCGGAGAAAGTCAATGAGTTGATCCTTCAATTCCGTTTTCAGCTGAGATCCGATTTTTAATAGTCTACTTGAATCATGCTTATCTACCGATACGAATTCCATAGCCTCTGCAGGCTCGGCGGTAACCTCCTCCTCTTTATCCCTGGGGTCTAGTTCATTGAAGGGATCGCTTGTGTATCGAAGAGGAGGGGCTTTCTTTAGTTGCTATGCCTCCAAGCTTTTCATGCAGAGAGTGGTCTCTGCACCTTTTCCTTTATTCTTTCTGCGGTTATTGCGAAGTTCAGTTACGTAGCAGTCTCGGGCAGCATCTTGATCTCCTTCTACTTCTCCTACTCCGTTGTCTGTTGGAAATTTCATTTTCAGGCACCAGGGGGCTAATACAGTCTGAAAGTCAGACAAGGCCGGTCTTCCCAAGAAAGTGTTGTAAGCCGAGTGGTTTTCTATTAGTACGAACGTTTGTTTTCGCACAACGGAGCGGGGATGACTTCCTATTTCGACGAAGAGGTCAAGTTGCCCGAGGGGCATTTTTGCATCTCCAGTGAAACCGTGCAGTGGTTTGTCACAGGGGGATACATCCTTCATTGATAACTTCATTTTGTCGAAAGCATGTTTGAACAGGATATTTACGGAGCTTCCCGTGTCTATTAGAATCCGAAAAACTTTAGCTGGACCAAACCAGGCAGAGATAACCATGGGATCCATATGTGGGTACTGTCTTCCTTCCAAATCATGCCTACTGAATACAATGTCATTGTTTTCTTTTCGTTTCGGGTGGCGTTCCTCCGTAATGGAGTTAACATATCCTTCGGCATTTCTAAGCGACTTGCCGTACCTTTCCATCTCTGCCCAACTTCTGTCGGCGATGTGTGGTCCTCCTGAGATGGTAAGGACCACTATCTTCTCTTGACTAGAGCCACTGGTGTTGTGATTGTTGCGATTCCCTCCGCCTACTTCCGGGAGGGGTTGCTTTGAGTTCTCATTGGCAGGAGTTGGAGTCCTGTTCTGACCTTTCACATAACGTTCCAGTCTTCTTCTTCTAATGTGTTCTTCGATCAAGTCCCGAAGATGGTGGCATTCATTGGTGTCATGTCCGTGGGATTCGTGGAAGCGACAGAACTTTCCGGACTTGAGTGCGTTATCTGATTCTTTCTTGTGCGGGGGGCGCTTGTATCCGAGTTCGCCCTGAGTGGCTAGGTAGATGTTTTCGATTGTTTCATTCAAAGGAGTGTAGGAGTCAAATCTTGGCCCTGGTCGATATTGGCGCTTCTCAACCTTTCTGCCCCCAGCATTGTCTCTAGATTCATTTCTTCGAGCGTCCTTAGCTGCAGTGGGAACCTTGTCCTGAACTATCTTGCCTTGTTGCCCTGACTGCCTCTCCGTAGCAGCGTCTTCAAGTCTCATATACTTTCCAGCTTCATGGAAGAAATCAGGCAAGGTAGCTGGTTTTTCCTTAGTTAATCTTCTGGCAAACTTGGTGTCTGGATGTACACCACTACAGAGGGCCATTAGAGTGAGTTTTTCATCGGCGTCTTGAACTGCTGCCGCTGCGGCGTTGAACCGTGTTAGATATTGTTGCAGCGTCTCTCCGGATTTCTGTTTGACATTGGATAGAGAATAAGCATCCTTGGGTTGTTCCACATGGATGCGGAACTGGCTAATAAACCTTTCTTTTAACATCTCCCATGAGCTGATGGATCCTTGGGGTAGATGGCAGAACCAGGAGGTAGCTAGATCTGATAGGAATAGCGGAAAGCATTTACATAATACTCCTTCTGTTCCTCCACTCATGAGCATATGCTGGGTGTATCTCTGCAGGTGTACGATGGGGTCGGAAGTTCCTTTGTAAGGTTCCATGGTTGGCATTTTCCATTCCCGGGGAGTGATGGCAGTTTCGATATTTCGGGTAAAGGGACTGGTGACCCTAGCACCTATTCCCCGGTCCCTTTGCTCCCGTTGGACACATTCTCTGAATAATCGTGCCATTCGTTCGTCAGAACTTGGAGCGGACAAAAATGAGCTCGGTTCTTCCCTGCGGGATCTATCTCGTCCAGATGACCTGTAGGGATGGTACAGTCTATCACCTCTAGCATTATCCAGTGGTTGTCTTTGGCTGCTTGGATGCACGCTAGGACCAGCTACAGTTGCCCCCTGCCTCGATCTTCCCCTGTGGGGTTCTGTTTCGAGCACATCCATGGGGTCAACTTCGGGCTGGGTTCTAGCTTGGCTCCGTTCAGCGGGGTTTCTATGATTAGGTGGCATGACTGGCTCAGCTACATCCGACCCTCGCCTGGTGCCTCCCCCGCTAGGTTCGGTTCCAAGGGCTTCCTCGAGTCGGAATTCGGGCTGAGTCCGGGCGCGGCCCCTATCATCGTTTTTCCTGTTGATAGCTTGTTCGAAGAGTGAAGACCTTTGTTGCCTCCGGGATCCTCCGGATTGGGATTCACCCCATGATTCAGTGTTGCGGTTGGACTCTTCAGCATCCCTTAAGCGTGTCATGAGTTGGTCCACCAAAGTTTCTTGTTGGGATGTGAAGCGGTTAGTTACTTCAGCCACAACCCTGTCCAGATCTGCCCTAGTGATTGGTTGTTCCGTTGCGGGACCAGTTGGATTTTCCTGATTTTCATCTGGTACTGCTGTTGAAGTGGGCTGATCTGTGATTGCTGGATCTGGAAGGCTGCTAGTTGCGATGTTCTTTCCTTTGTTAACATCCCTTCTCTGTTTGGAAGGCATGATTTTTCTAAGCAACGAGTGATGTTATTAGGAAGAAGGTTGAGTGGGAGAAGATGAAGCCTGAGTTCAGTTCTCAGTGAAAGCACCAAAAATGTTTGCACAAAAAATGGGCAAACACCTCCAAGTCGTATTATTTAGTTGATTATATGTGATTTTCGGTGATTTCAGATGAGTATGTAAATATGAAAGAAGTAGGGGCTGAAATATAAAAGACACACAGATTTATAGTGGTTCGGCCAGAATGTGCCTACGTCCACTTTATATGTTATTATCTTCTTTCTTTCAGATTACAGGTACAATGCTTCGTATATCAGTATATGAAAGTAGTTTGAAAGTTCCTTCCTTGCTTGAGCTCTCAAACTTGTCTGCCATTGTTGTACCCCTGCCCCTCTATTTATAGAATGAGGTAGGGGGCAGGGGTCTTGGAAGTATATAACTGCTGGTGGGCCCGGGCTGAAGCGATCTGGACTGGCAGTTGTCTGGTTCGGCGGAGGACATTCGGCATGGAGCTTGGTCCGGTGGTAGGCGTGGTCCGGCAACGAGTGTGGACCGGTGAGTATTTGGTTCGGTTGTGAAGATGGTCCGGTAGATAAGTGGTTCGGTGGTAGCATGGGAGTTGATTCGGTAGTGGGGTGATGGTTGGTTCGGAGGAGTATGGTGGACCGGTATGGCTGGTCCGGTAGTAGTAGGGGATGTTTGGTTCGGTTACCGGATGGGCATGCCGAATGGCACTTGTGATTTGCCCGAATATGGTTGGTCCGGCTACCGGATGGACATGCCGAATGGAGTCATGGGGCCGAATGGGGATGGACTTCTAGCTTTGTGTTTGTCGAACGAGGTGGAGGTTGCGAGCTCGGGTAAAACTGTGACTTCTTGGTCTCGAGAGCTTCTGGGTGAGAATTCGCCCTACACTAAGATTATTTTGTAAAACTCTCTCTTTAAAAAAAATTGAAAAAAACATTTGTATATATGTAAATATTTATTTTCTATTAACACCCATGGTCAACAGGTGTACACACTTGTGTGTACACTCCCCATGCTCTGTACCTTTCTGATGTAATCCCGAAAGGCAGTGCACGATCGGTATATCTGGCCTCAGTTTATCTGAGCTTGGTGTATGTACATAAAAATTCTTTTATTAATAATGCCTATGGTCGATAAGTGTTCACACTCGTGTGTTCACTCGCCACGCTCCGTATTCCTCTCACATAAGGCAGTGCATAGGTAATATATCTGGCCTCAGTTTATTTGAGTTAGGCATATGTGAATATTGTAAATATCAATAAAATTTTCAAATTGAAAGAAATGAATATACCACTTTGATAAACTTTGATAATCAAATAAGGATCCATTTTATAATTATACTTTGTTATCAACCGAAAAAATGAGTTAAACTATAGTATATTTACTATGATAACTTCGTTTTTATTGGAAACTTTAACGAACAAATAACTTAGAATTTCAAGATAATGACCAAAACATATATTTAACTTATTCATGTCAATTTAAAAATAAAACATTCATTGTAAATACTTTCAAAAAATTGCATTCATCTCTTTGTAAATAATCTTGCATTTCGTAAATATTTTCACTTTGCATTTGGATTTTATGGGTAGTATATGCTGAAAACCCTCACGAGACAACACTGTCCTACTAGGGACACCTAGAGGTTTAACGGCTTGTTGCATACGCTTAATGCAATCGTGCTCCCTACGAAAAAGGATTTATCTTAGTTTTTCTTTATTCAAGGACAAATAAAAATTTAAGTGTGGGGGTATTTGATGTGCACGTAAATATACATATTATTACCACCATATTTAATCTATATAAACTGAATAAATGATCATATTGGGTATTTTAACCTGTTTAAACCAAAATTCAAATTATTTTCAAATTGTCACATATTCATCTTCATACAGGGGTAAAATGGTCATTTTTATGCATATATTAAATTGTGAAATTTTACTTGGAATTTTCTATGTTGTTTTGTAGGAAATTTAGTGAATTTTACAAGTGATTTTATGATGAAATATGCATGCACAAAGAAGATACAAAAGAATGAAGATGGAAATAATTCAAAGTGAAGAACATGGAGGACCCCACCCACTTACCTTGATTTTCAATTAGAGGCTAATGCACATGCTTATGGAGTTTATGGCTTCATGTACACTTAAATGATGATTAGTAAAAGCTAATGATTACTTGGCCTCCACACTTTCTCAAGGGTATTTTGGGCATTCCCCAAAAATATGAATTAGGGTTTAACACATGTATATATACTCCTTATGTTTCATGTAACCCACTTCTTACTTGGTCTCTCCTTATGTTTCATGCAGCTTTAATATATTTCTCTTTCCTTCTCTTGTTTATTTTCCTTTCATGTTATAGTATAGATCTTTTTTTACTTAGTGCAAGTATAATAATTTTTCCTTTCATTTTGCTCTCTTTTTCCTCTTCTTGTTTCATGTTGCTTTCTACATTTATTCATATGATAACCAATATGAGAGCTTAATCCCTATAATTAGGGGTAATGAAGCTCTTTAGTATGTAAATTCAACATTTTGATATTATTTCTCTCTTTTTGTGCTTAATGCCAATGTTTGAAGTGGTTTAACTTGTTATTTTTTTTTTGTATTTGATAGCCTATATTGTTGACACCAAATAGGATATGTTTAAACAATCACAAACAATAATTATCTCTTCATCTACATATGATGACGGTAATGAAGTGAATGTTGAAATTAAAATTCGATGGTCTATATTTCTAATTAATAGTTAATAGGCCATACTTAAAATAGATTTCATTTTCAACTTGTTGTCATTTTCATTAGAGTTAGTCAGTGGTTTGAGTGGAGTGTTATAGTTTGATGGTTTAAGTTGATCTTAATAGCACAAATAAGCTATACTTATGATAAACACATCATTTAACTTCGCTAATGACCAAAAAGGAGAGATCATAATTTTAGTTTTGTTGAACTATGTGATCTAGGGAGTGAATTTATCTCTAAATTGTTTTTCTACTCTCATATTTTTATCAATTTTCTTTTGCTCATTTTTCTACATTTTTAGTTAGTCACACTTTCAATTTTGGTTAGTTTGATTGAATAGAAATTTAAAATCAATAACTCTCTGCTAATCAACCTGTATTTTCCACGTACTACAAGTGTATGCCGTGCGCTTGCAATTATTTTTATTTTGAAATTTTTCGATGGTTTCCTAACTCGATAGATATTCTGCCGTTAAACAATAGGTAATGCCGAGGAATGTCGAAAACAAACCCCTCGTGTTGCTCGGAGATAGGCAGCGCCGAGGAGCATCCAAAGCCGCAAACTGCACAAGCGAGGCGCTGAATCTAAAAATAACAGCCCCTTATGCATACAATCATGAATAATTGGTGCTGAAAGGAAGGCACACAATGATTGACCATACATACCCATGTGTAAACTGCATTCTTATTTGAGTGTTGCCAAAAACTAAGAGTACATGATAAGGTCGCAAAACTTCCAAAGAATTAAAAATCAGGTTAAGACTTAGCCTGATTTTCAATAGAGATCATTTAAACCCCAAGCTATCACCTACTTGAAAGTTGTTTGAAGTGAACAGCCCTATGAATTGGGGGGCATACACCTGTACCAAGACAGAACCAAACAAATACAACAAGCTCACAGGTTCTGTCACTCCAAACAATAACAAGGTCACAAGTCCTATCTTAAAGTTTATCAACTTCCAAACAAAAATTTCTAAAATTTAGAAATTTTACGCAAGAGCAAATTTCTAAAACTTAGAAATTTTTTCCAGTTTTGTGAAGTTCTAAAACTTAGAAGTTTCTAAAAAAAATCAAAGAAAATTGTTAAAACTTAGAAGTTTTTCTATAGTATTGTGAATTTCTAAACAGAAATCCTCTAAGTGCTGCCAGTCTCTACGTTCTATTAAAATTCTAATACTTTGAATGAACCTTGGCTATAATCACAGAACTAACAAAGTACGAGATGAAATAAGCACAAGTACATGAAGCATGTACGAATAAATGGATAAAAATAAAGTCAAAATATCATTGTATTGTTGTTAACATTCTGTACACAGGATCAAAATGTGGGGGTCATACCCATACAAGAGCAGCCAATAAAGAAAAAATACAGACTCTACAATCAGACGCAAAGTGCACACTCTGCACTTGAACAAAACAACTCAAAATGAAAAACAAGCCAACCTTCTTGCACGATGTTGGCCAAAATCAAGTCCATCCTCACGAAAGCCACTCAGTACTTCTTGCCACCGCTTCCCTTTCCGCCTCTGGTTTGCAGCATGTGCATCTTTTTTGGAGAGATGTCGCTGACTGTAATGTCAACATGCACTTCGATAGCAATCTCCTCCTCCTTCCCCGAATGCTTTTTAGAAGAGATTCCCTTTCCTTTGCGCTTTCCTGACTTCCAGGAGATCTTCAAGCTTTGACTGCCTCCACCTTTTCCTTCTTAACGGCAACCAAATCATGCTGAGACTTCTATGGCTGCTCCTTATGCGTCTACCTGCTCCTTAGCATCAGTAGTAGTTGTATCACCTTCCAAAGATGCCGAAGGGTCTTCCCAATCCATGGAGTTCCATAATCTTCCCAGCCTCTGGCCATAGTTGAGAGTTAGATGTGAATGTAGGAACAGGAGTAGGAACGGATACAATCTCAGAGGATGTGAAGATGGCAGCAGGTACAAACACCAAAGTAGCTGGCGCGTCAACGGGAAAAGTGGATGGACCTATAAGATCAAAAAGGAAAGCATTAAATTCTTCTTGCTCCTATGCGTAATATGAAGGCTACCGAAGTTGAGAGAAACATGGATGTAACCTACACCGGAGGAAGGATCAAGAATGGCAACCTCGAACTCATCGCCTTCACCTTCTTTGGAGGATTCCACCACATGAGGAACAACATTGAACCCCGAGCTCGTTGGTTGGTTATGGAGTTGCTTTGGTGTTTCACCCACGCCGGAGGAAGAAGGCCTAGTAAACACGTCAGTAGTAGACTTCGGGGCAGTATCAGTGGCCTCCTTCTCTCGTTCAACCCGAAGGATCTCTTGGCCCTCAAGTAGCACCTTATTAGACTCCTCATTGAGATAAGCATCTCGCAACTCTTGATCTGTGTAAACGTCATTGCTTTCAGCAAAGCAGGACAAGATCTCCACCCAAACAAGGGCAAGATTGCACAAGTACTTCAAGCCGAGGTAGCTAAGGCTCCCTGATGCAACAGCGAGTTCACGTAAAAGTTTTGTTGCATCCATTTTCTTCATTTTTTGATTAAAAGCGTGTTGAAGGTTCAAATAATCTACCGTCACCGCAGCCTTCTTAATCTCAACAACAGTTTTATCTGCATTGAGCTGTGCCACTTGAACCTGCAAATTTTCATGATCTCGACTTGATCAGAGATAATTTTTTTGTGCCCTTCGACAATTAGATCATAGTCGGCGATTGTCTTCCATTAGGGTTCGATGGTAGCATTGCAAGTGATCACTTCCTCTTTTAATTTCACCTCCTCTACATGAGTCTTTTTAATTTCATCTCTCTAGACGATCTCGACCTTATCATGCGCCACCTTTAGCTCTTTTATCAAGCTAGCAGTTCTCTTACTGTCTCAGAGCGCTATTTCCTTCTTCTCCTCTAACTGTTTAATCTTGGCGTCTTGATCAGCCAACGCCGTTTCAAAATCATCTTTCCCAGTTTCAAAGGAGAGGATCTCTTGATAATTATTCCTATTTGTGTCTGCTAGCTTCTTACAAAGCTTCTCCCATTTTTCATCCTACTCTAGGTCATTTTGGAAAGCTTGAAGATGCGGCACGAAGGAATCCCTACGAATAGGATAAAGGTCAATGTCAAACTTAACTCCCATTAAAAACTAGCATGGAAGAGCTGCCTCAAGGTTAGAGGGACCTGTAGGAAGAGTGTAGGCCGGCCTTCGGTGGGGATGAGATGCACCAGGGTAGCAGCAACAATGGAGCAAGATGGAATATGTGTTGAAGTCATAATTGGGGCTGAAGAGATAGGAATCTCTGAGCCCACGGAAGTGTGTTTCGAAGCTAATTCTAAAGGATGGGAGCGATAGTCGAACTTGGACTTCTTTGATGGGTCATCTCTTTCCTCATGAGACCATCTCTTCTCATACCAGGCTCGATGCAAACGAGATTTATCTCTCTCCTCATGGTAGTGGATCTCAGCCTCAAGTTCTTTTCTCCGCATATACTCATCTTCTGTTCCCAGGACTTGGTGGCGGCTAAAGGAGCGCTTCCTGTACCGCTGTGAATCGGTATAGTCGTCAAAGTCGTCGTAGAAGCCTTGCCTCTTGTCATACCCGAAATAAAAGATGAATGAAAGATTTTATAAATGCAACATGGGTTAGGCAAATATGCGAGGGAATGAAAAAGTAGGAATGAGTGCAATCCTAGTGCAACGTGCTATGTTTCTAATATAGCCTAAAGCATCGTCACAAACTGGAACAAAAAGATGTTGAAGGTGGGAGCGGATTGACTTCGGTTATTATAAGAGGGACTAAGCTAACTGAGGGCGCAATATTGCCCGAGCAGGGAGGAGTCGAGTCGAACTTAAAATCTCCATTCATGAGTGCATCGAAATCAACAAAAACATCATTCAAATCTCCAAGCCCCGCTCCGACATTCTTACTCCAAGAGTCTAGATGACTTTCGGTCTCAGGGATTTTGCCTTCACTGCCTATATTGAGAAGAGATGGGCTCGTAGGAGTGGGACTCATTCTCGAAGTCTCATCACAAGACTCTGAATCATTACCCTCAGAGTCCAACGAGAAGTAATCACTAAAAGTGTTTCAATTTCTGCTACTTTTATACTCTTCCTCTTCCTTTTCCAAATCAACCACGGTCTTTCCTTCTCTGTGTACAAACTCTTCTTCCGCCTCCTCCAGAATCAAAGGCATTCTAGTTGAACTGCTCAGAGCAGCCGTAACGGCTTCTTCCTTCTTATGAGCTTCATCAAGTGATCCTCTAGATGGGCCACCTATCTCCCGACCTTCCTCAGAACCGTGGGATGAAGAAGAGGTTCTTGTGTGAACTCTGGCTCGACCGAGAGAGGGAGCTTCAAT
The DNA here is from genome assembly GCA_030765085.1 of Allium cepa. Lineage (NCBI taxonomy): Eukaryota > Viridiplantae > Streptophyta > Magnoliopsida > Asparagales > Amaryllidaceae > Allium > Allium cepa. Next base: position 1,053,443,633 of record CM060939.1, read on the forward strand.
CCGAGTGATGGATCCACCCGGAGCTAACAGGCCGTATCGATGCAAATTATCATTGGTCAATAGAACTTTAACGTTTCTTTCCTTGGGACTGATGGATTTTAAAGTCTCACAAGCTTCATTAAATGTCACATCTCTATTCGGCCTTGGGATAATTTCAAGAGATGTGTAATTAGTTAGAGACTCTATCACGACGTTTTGGAGCTCGACAAGTAGAAAAGAGAAGCTTACCCCCTGTCGTCCATCAATAATTGAACCCCTCGGGGCACCTAACGAAGAAGTACTACGCCTTAAACTGTGATAGATTTCTTTGCAATCACAAGATGATCTTTCCTTCAGGCTTCAATTATGATCAACGAGGGACAGTCATTTCTCCTCTTGAATGCTAGGAAATACTGCAACTCATTAAAACTTGAAGCGTGGTGGAACGCCAATATGAAAAGGACGTGCGAGGAAATGAGGATGGCGTAACCATTCGGATGAAGCTGTAATGGGCCAGTTCCCAAGTTCGAGAGCATTTCACGTAGGAAATCGTTGAAGGGAGGCATGACTCCATTCAAACACATGTATCTATAGCAAGCAGTGTACCCCAAGGGAGGCATATGAGCAAACTCGTCATTCACAGCTAGACGCACTTCTTCCTCGGGGATCGCATGCTACATACATATAGTATAACGAACCTTAGCAGAGACCATTGACGAGGCTCGTTCAGGTGGATTGAGCAGAACTCGAAAGTTAGGAGGTGTACGGTCCATGATGGGCCCAACCAGAACTAACTGACCGTACTGGGCTTGTGGGATGGATGATGATTCAGCTTTGAAGAGTGTTGGGCTTTGCTCACTTGACTTACAATGTGTAGAATGCTGCATCTTTCTATATAACATAACTCACGTCAGAAAATGGTCAGGTAACTCTATCCTAAAATTCATAAGTTTCCTCAATCACACTTGAATTCTGAATAAACGTTAACCTGTGATCGACACGTCAGACTTCAAGTGCAAACCGGGGCAAGTGTGCAAGTGTAGTGTGCTGTCTATATGGGATAAACTCAATGCTCGGTGCACTGCAAATGCTCCATCCATGTAGATAGTTCGCTCATTGTGGAAAAAGAGAGGAACTTCCCGTGCTAGTTCATTTTTCAATTTATGTTTACTTCTTGTACGCTTACTCGTTATCGATCAACGATCGATAATGGATCCATCGTCCGAAGAGACCTGGGAAACTCTTCCCATTACAAGAGCACTGAATGCAAAATAACCAAGCAGGATAAGCTCAAGTTCCGTGAAAAAATTGGGGCAGACTGGTAATACGTTGTTCAAGTACCACCTTCAAACTGGAGACAAGTCAATTCTGATCTAATGGACGAAGATAGCAAAACGCATCAAGCCTTGGGCCAAAATCTGAATGTCATTCCAAGAAACAACTCGAGACTCGATTTACTATCTTCCTCTATTATACCACAATCAACTAGAACTTCTTATGATTAACGTCACAAGTGAAGGCCAGACCTCAAATCACTGTACCAACCTAGCAATTATCGAATCAATCAAGCAAACCTACCTTAACTGATTTAAAGGCATAAGAAGAATCACGACTTAAACTCATCTAGCTATGGATTGGATCACTGGCGAGATAATAATGGGTCAGCAATAATCGAACAACGACATAGGGATTTGGATTCAAGCAAGATGGTGGATCGGCTAAGGTTTCACGAAAGGAGCGATGCTTGAAGGAATCGTGGACTCGAATGAATGAGCTGATTGAATCGATGCTAGGGTCGCCTGGATTCGAGTCGTTGGACAATTGAATCGCCGGAGGATAGATCGTATAATGGTGCAAAGTTGGATCGAGTCAAAGTGATGAAACAAGGTCAATTCGAGTATAAGTAGGCAAGAAGAGGAGATATTTTTTTGCTAAGTGTTCGGGTCGCCAACGACCCAACCTAGCTTTATAATAAAAAATTTGTCTCATGCAGATAGGTCGCTAGCGACCCACCTTACATGGATCACTAGCGACCCACTAAAAAAACACAGAGAGAGAGAGAGAATGATGATGACAAAAGATGCATATATTCATTCAAAGGGAAAGAAAAAAGAAAGCTTCATCTATTTATCTCAAAATCGATCGATTACAACTGTTTGTTATTCCATTACATGCAAGGAAGCTACAAGCGGAGATGCGATATATTATGGTAGGTGATAGTAGTCAAAACCAAAGAAAGACGACCGATGATGTTGGGCCAACATATTCATAGAGGTCCAAAGTAATCACTTGGAAATCAACAAATGGATATTGAAAATGACAACTTCCAGAGCATGCCTTGTTTACAACAAAGAGGTACTCTGGGGCAAATGTTATTCGAATTTTTAACCTAGCAGAAACTAATATAAAAGCTTAGACAAGGGACTGAAAAGGGTCAAACCATACGACTGAAATAATGACTAGAATCAATGAGGCCGAGAGATTAGTATTTTTTCAATCCAATCAGCAGTTGAATGTAAACAGCTAGCGACTTGCCATCAAAATGTAGCAAAAATGATAAAAGGATATGGGAACATCTCCTATTCCAGACTCTAGGAAAATCCTAATGTAACGATCCCAAAATTTTGAGTTAAATTTAAATTGATAATTAATTTAATTTTTGAAATTTAATTGCAAATCAATTTGGTATTTTCCAAATTTAAATAAATATTTAAATAATAAATTTGATTTGAAAACTCTATTTCAAAATTTATAGAAATTTGTTTTCTAAAAATATATTAAACATATGTAATATATATATTTAGAAAGTTATATTAGATTTCAATAAAGTAAATTTTCTAAATATATTTGAAAGTTAAATTTTATTTTAAAGAGTTAAATACATATCTATAAATGTGTTTATTTATTTAGTATAATTAGATTTAAAACTCATTTTCATATAAAATTGTAAATATATAAAATGTATGAATATCAAGGTAAGATGGGTTTGTAAATTCATAAATAAGATTTTAAAAGTGTATAACATTTAAATTATAATAAGTATAATTTGAAAATAAACATATGTGGATATAATAATTTAGTAATTTATAAAAAGAAAATGGTTTGAAACATAATTTATAAACAAGAGGGTTTAAAACATAAGAAACAAAGTCAATTCACAAATTTTAAAATGATAGGGTTAAAATATAATTTATAAATGAAAATAAAGAAAAGGATTTAGACATAAAAATGCTTCCATCTTACAAGTGCAGATTAAGGGAAAATATAGATTAACAAGTGTCAACATAATATACAAGTGGCAACTTCATTCTTCCTTTGAAATTTAATTTTACAAATATGAAAAAAAAGGGAAAACAAACTTTCTCAAATCTGAAACCAGGAAAGAAAAATAAAATTAGAAATCTGAAAAAAAATAAACCAAAATCAAAACGCACTGTAAACCTGAAGCTTCAAAACTCTTTCATCTTTATATTCAAACCCTCTCAAATTTGAAAAGCTTTCAAGCCTGAAATTCAAACCCAGAAGTTAAGCTTGAGATCATTTCAAAATTCTGGAGCAAAAGCAAGCAAATTCAAATGAATGTAAAAGAAATTCGATCAAAACTTCTCAAGCTTGTAAATCAAGAATCTGAGAAAGAAAATCAAAAGAAAGATCAAAGAGCAAAAGAAATTCAAACAAATTTGGAATCAATCTTCAACTCTGGAATTTTCTGAAGCAACCTGGAATGTGTCTATTGCATGTAAATCTGAGTTAAGTAAGCTCTCTTCAAATTTTCAACCAGAATTCGGTCTGGAAACTAAGATTTCAATCAAAGCCTAGATCTAGCAATAAATTCAACACCAAAGTAAAAAACAAACTTGAGATCATCATCAAAAAAACTTCTCTGTTCTTTGTCTCTGCTGCAAACCTCTCAGGTGAGCAAACTCTTAAAACCATATGTACTTTGGTTTGTATGTGATCAGTGTTAGATGTTTGCTTATGGAATATGTTTGCATGAGTGTGAAAAATGCCTGAATGTGTATACATATGATTGTGTATATATATGTCTGTGTGCATACATTTATCTTTGTTTTTTCAAAGTCTCAGGTTTTAAACCCAATTCAAGAAAATTCATATCTCTTCAAATAATAACATTTAGATTATGATATTTGAATAAAAATTGTTTATAACATTCTATTCTAAGTTTTAAAAACAAATTCCAGGTGTAAATATTTATGGGATATTATAAAATGGAATATGACAGTGATAATTTAACTCAAGTCGAAATCTGGATTTTTGAATTTTCAAGTTTGGATTGTATCTTTGAATTCGTGTTGCTAAATCATGATTTTTAATATAGATATTAAGATTTTTAAGTGAGTGAGTGAAGTGAATTCACGAGATGATCAGAAAATGCGTATTTGTCGAATTCCTTCAATCGGCGAGATTAAGTTCTTCGAATTTTGGTCAGATGATGGATTAAGTATCAATGTCATAGGAAAAATACTGACAAAATTACCTGAAGATCATGGTGGATTGGCAAGATCATTGTGGGATTTAAGACTCGTTTTTGGTCAACTTTGTTCTCAGTAGAACTGCATCATCAGCGAGGCAATTCAGGCGATCGGTCGTGGGGGTATCGGTGCAAAGTTTTGTGGCGAAGCTAACGACAAGGTGGCGAGTTCTCTGGTGACCTTGGTCGGCAGAATGAGGCGATTCATTGGGTGGTAGTTTCATTCGTGGGAGTGCTCAAGTGGTTCGATTTCGATTCGCCCAATTGATTGAAAATCTGGATGGTTGAGTTCGTCGGCAAGCTCATCGGCAATTTGTAGACGGTGGAGATAATGGCCGGTGCAGCGCCATGCGTTCGTGCATGTGCACGCGGGGGGTGATAGTATCTGATGAATCGTGAATTTGGGGAAGAAGCGAAATACTCGGGTTAGAGGTCGAGGACGAACGCAATTTCCTCGAAGTAGTAGTAATGCGGGGGAAACCCGAAGTAAAGCTCAGGTAGATCGTGATTTTGCTTGGGGTTGTTGATGTTTGGCCAAAACAGTTTTAAGTTTTAAAGAAAAATCAAGTTTTTGGAAATAAATTCTGTTAAATCAATTTTCTTTCAATATTAAATGTTATCTAAGTTTTAATTTTTTTTAAATACACATAAACTTTATTTTGAAAGTTTATTTTAAATAAATTTTATAATTTTAAAGGTTAGTTAATTGATATAAAGAATGCTCTAATGGTTAATTAACTTTTAAAGTTTAAAGTTAATTTATTTGTTAAAGGATATTAATTACTTGAAGTGACTACAATAAAAGTAATTAAGGTAAATTTGTTAATAATTTAAGTTTGATAAATCAAGTAATTAATGAATAATTAATTTAAGAATAATTAATTACTTAAAAATAATAATTACTTAATGGAAGTAATTAAGGATGAGTAATTAATGATTTAAAGAATTATTAATCAAGTGTTTAAAGGTTAATTAATTTAAAGAATAATTAATTAATGAGATTAATTAATAAGGTAATTAATTTGAAAATAATTAATTAATTAACAGTTAATTAATTTACGAAAGTAATTAAGGGACGATTATTAAATAAAGAATTAATTAATTAATTATTGTAATTAATTAAAGGTAATTAATTATTAATATAAGGTTAATTAATTTATAATTAAGGATTAATTAGTTAATGTAATTAATTAATGAAATTTAATTAATGAAAGTAGTTAAAGGAAATTAATTGCTTAAAGATAATCACTTAATTAAAAGTAATTAATTAATGATTAAAGGTGGATTAATCAAGTGATTAACATTAGGGATAGTCACTTATCGTAATTAATTAAGGATAATTAATTTAATGGTAGTTAATTAATTAAGGGTTAATTAATTAAAGATAATTAATTAAATGGTGAATTAAATAATTAAAGGTTAATTATTTAATAATTAAAGGTTGATTAATTACAATTAAAGGTTAATTAATTTATTATTAATGGTTAATTAATAAATGATTAAAGAATAATTAATCAAAATGATTTGTTATTTATTAATGTTAATTAATCAGGATTAGTAATTCATAAGTAATTAATCTGATTTGGATTAATCAGACAATTAACCGATCTTACTTATGAATGTTTGGATTGAATTGGATGCTTTGAATTTTGTGACATCCCTGATATATGATGTTCTGTGATATGATTAAGCTTTGAAATGTAACTTATTATCTGTGATGAATGTAATTTATTTATCTGCGATGTACCTATGTTATTTATCTGAAAATCTGTGAATAAAGATAAGCGTTATAGTTTATACCGCTTATCAAATATATATTGTGTATTTAAATCTGTGCTAATTGATGATGTTGCACTTTATTGTGTAAAACCCTTAGACCACACTTATACACACACAAATTTGGATTGCACGTGGAAATGGGTTATGTCACAGATTTTTGAAATGATTTTAAAATTGAATCTTGAATCCAAATGGTTCTGGAAATGGATTGGGTTTAAAGTAAAAAAGCTTTTAAAAAGGAATTTCAAAGATAAAAGTTATTTTTGAATAACTTGATTTAGTTTTGGAATTTGATTTAAATTTGAATTCAAAATTTTGAAATTGAATTCTATTTATGATTTAAAAGGTTATACAAGTTTATATTGGTTTTAAATCTTTTTTAAGGTGTTGATTTGGGAATTTGAATTTAACCCAAAGATTTTAACTTGTATAAATGAAATCGGATTTTTCCGAAATGAAAACTATTTGTTTTCAAATAATAAAAGCTTTCATATAACAAATGAATTTCCAATTTGTGTTAAAGGGATTTCAAGTTTGAAATGAAAATGGTTTTCCAAGTTATGAATAAATCTTTGGAAACAGGTTTGAAAGCTATAAGTTAAATCTTTGATTTAAAGATTGAATGAGTTAATCCAATTGAAATGGAAATTGTTTTGAAAATCCGTGAATGGATCTTTGTGAAACTAGGTGAACTTTGTGAAATGAATCTTTTTGGTTAAAGATTTGAAATGGTAAATTGTTTAAACCATTTGAAGAAAGGTTTTGGGTTTTTAAAAGTTGTGACTTAACTTAAATCCCATATCCATATGTTTTTAAATATTGCGCTCACTATTCGGTTTAGCCGGAAGAAGACTTTGTGTCATATAACCCATTCTGAATAATGATGTGACAATAGCATTTGAAGACCAGTGGTGAAGACCGGGTGTCTTCAAGAACGATATGATAACCTGTCGAATGACTCTGCACTGAGTTGCTCCGGTATAGAGTTCTCCATATGTGATGGGGAGTCCGATCGGGATTGTGAATATCCGGATTGCAAGGGCTTCTTCCTTTACTGGACGAAGTGCCTTTGATTCTGTTCGAACCCGGAACAGACTTGTATGATTGTATGTCTGACATTACACTCTATGATATAAAACTGATCTCTATCAAATATATTTCTATTTGGTGGCGGTGAATTTGTTCTCTTAGCTTAACACCCTTCTCCGAGACGTACGAGCTCAGAGGTTATGTAGTTGATGGTTATCAGTGATATACTCCCAATTTGGTAGTGTGGCATGCTAAGTGCTGGTGTGTGTTGTTGATCATTTGTTGATCAAAGCATGGCTTTTGTATAAAGCATAGCTTTATGGACGAGACTGCATCAGGACCTCACACCCCGGAAATGGTCGAAACAGGAAAGATGCGGCAAGGTTATGAGGGTCGCGCCCTTTAGGGTGTGTCATTCCCTTCTGGAAAAGGGTGGTATCAGAGCATGGAGCCCAGATACTTAACTCATGTGGTCATTGCAAATCTATTACTTTGTGATTGCTTTGTGGTTGTTGGTTTAGAGATACCTCGGATAAAGGTGCAAACGACTGAGGGATGGCATGCTCGAGTAGTAGCTACCTAGTTACAGAGGTAACCCGACCTTGTGTTGGTAGAGAGTCGGGTAGGTTCTCGGGACGTCCCTCCAGAGGCGTACCCATGTGACAGTAGGAAGTTCCTTAGCCTGACCATTTGTTGGAAAATCCAAAGAAACAATACGCGCCCTATACGGTTTTAGTTGTATAATCTGCCATGGAATGTGGTGGTAACCTTCTATTAAACATGGTAGCTATAGCAGGCATAAGTGTGAAATGCCTATGCTGGCTAAGATTAATATTATACTTTCGAAAGGTTTTCTGCACTATGCACTAATAATAATATCAAAAAGGTTTTTGTATATCAAGCATGTTTGACTACCATAAGGATGAAATCTCCTCCAATTCTGTGTTTGCATTTTGTGTGCAGTGGGAGGCCTTATGGTAGTTTCATTTTCTAAAAAGCATTGCAGATTTGAATTTAAAATCCTTTGTTGTTTGTTTTAAAGATAAACTATTTTGTTTGCTCATACCAGTCCCATGACTGACCTGGAAATTATTGTTCCTTTCCTAAACTCTAGGTGCCCACAATTTTCCACACAGGTAGTCTAGAGTTGGGCTTTCAGATAGTCGGGTAGTAGGAGTAAATATCGATTCAGTAGCTTTCAGCTTCCTCTTTGGAATTCTTTAGAGACTTTGGATATTGAAGTCTTTGGTTAGGACGACTGACCTTGCTTAGCTTGGTACAACTTGATGGTGGTTCGAGCTATCTATGGAGATTGCTGATATTGGTGTTTCTTCTGGAGTTTCAAGTTTCAGTTCTTTCCGCTGCTAGTTCATTGTGTTTCCGCTGTAGCATTTCATTGTATCTTTGATATTGATCATTGTTGTATATTTGGATATTGTATCATTGGAGTTGTATACAATATTCATTCTCTTCTTCCGCTGTGTTGTTATACTTAATGTGTTATAAGCTCCGGCACGAGTCAGATTTCAATGATTGAATCTACAGCATGCGAGTACAAGTGAAGTAAGGGTTTCGATTTCCAAACGCTGAAATTTGGATCGTGACATCTAAGTACTTAGATCGTCAGAGACCCATACTTCTCCTCGAACCTTCAAACCAACCAGCTGTGGAACACCACTAAAGAGGCAAGATGCTGGTCCGAAATACCAACCAAGTCTATAGATCGCCAATTACCTATAGGCCACGGTCACCAGCGATCCATAGTTTTGGCTGTTTTTGGAGCCAAAGCCCCCCTAGGTCGCTTGTAACCTACCTATGAGCTGATAAAGACGGCCTTGGCCCAGAAGCTCCCTGATATCTATCTTCTTTCTTTTTCAGTTATTTTCTTATATCCAAAGGAATACACTATGATTCTTTAGTGGATTCCTACTCTGGAGATCCAATCTAGCAATGAAACAATCAAAGCCTTGTAATCAAACAACTCTGGTTACAGTAATCAGTCCATAGTGAAGCTATAAAGTGGACATAGGCTTCATTAACAACCTAACCACTATAAAAATTCTCTATCTTTTTTCTTTTACGGTTCTTTTCCTATATCTTTGATATGTGATATTGCTCTGTTAGAACATGGCTAGTGCCTTTAAACTCTAACCAAGGCATTGCTCCATTTTTTGGGTCAAGACAAGGAAAATAATGTATGGCTTAGCAGTTATAAGCTGGACCTATTTCGAGAGAATAGAGCACCTCTTGACCCAGTTGAAAGGGGGGTTTCGAAAGGGTCACAATTTATAATTGACTAATAAAGGTTTAGAGAGAAACTTAAGCGAAGGGGGTTTATCTTCCGCTATAACCCTTTCGAATGGGTTCCTCAATGAAAGTAGCGAAATCATGAGGTTGAGAGCAGTTGTGTCATATTAGTGAAACATGCATCTCCCTTTGACATGATCGAAAGGGATGCAAAGATAAAATGATCATTTACTTCTGATCCACCTAAAGGAAAGATTTTAAGTAGGATGTTACTTTTTAGCCTGCATTCCTAGGTTAACCCTTTGAAGCCTTTTGACTAGATCAACCTGGTCGAAAGATACTGCCAACCCCATGATGCCATTTGAATGAGTTAGTGTGGTTGGATGGAATAATTAACTCTTTAGATCCTTTTGATTAAGCCAACTTGGTTAAGGGGGAGAAATATCATCTTGAAGCCCTTCGACTAAGTCAACTATTCGAAAGGAATGTTTCAAAGGAATGGATCTTTCTAACGATATGGTTTCGCTTGAACTCTGTTACCTGTTACATAGTATTTGGAATGTTGACAAGATTTCTTGTTAACATTTTTGAGGCTAGAAGGACGGCTCAAATCTCCAACCTTGTCACTATGTTATAGACTAATTTTGGTTCATCTAATTTGCGTAGGAAAATGAGATCTAAACGACTAAGTGGAATTGAAGAAGGAGTTGTCCATAACCCAACTCTAGAGAAGAACATAACTCCATCCTTCAATCTGGATTGAGCTGTTCAAGGATAGCCTTCATCGCCAGCTAGGCAAGATGATAACTCTGCAAGGATTAAACACTTGGAACAACAGCTTTAGGAAATGTAGGAGCTACTTAAAATGACATTATCACAAAAATATTCAAAGACGCCATAACCAACTCAGGGAGAAGAGGTGGTTTCCCTTTGGAGAAATTTAAAAGCCAACTTCCTTGAGTACAAAAGTAAGATAGACTTAACATCCACCAAGAAGAAAGAGCGTCTTCAGTCAAAAGCTAAACATCAAGGAAGAGTTCTCAACAAGTCGCTTGAACAATCCAAAAGCTCAACATCAAAGGAGTATCGCGCAGACCAGAAAAATTACTGTAATATTGGGGCTTATCTAAAAGATGCAGCTGAAAAGGCAATAAACAATTTTATGAATTCGAAGGGGAAGAGAATGATGGACGAAAATGTTAATGACAATGAAAGAGTGCTACCCTTCATTGATGAGATCATGACTACAGTCATCCCGCCATATGTAAAGATACCATCAATGAAATATCTTGGGGTTACAGACCCAAACGATCATCTAATGACTTTTGATAGCCAAATGGATCTATACAATGCATATGGAGCTGTCAGATGCCGATTGTTCCTGGTCACTCTCCTAGGAGCTGCAGCAAAATGGTATATACAGTACTGGGAGAAAACCATCTACACATGGAAACAGTTCTCTTATGAATTTTCGGCCCAATTCTGCATCGGAAAAAATCCCACGATTGACTATACCATCTTGGCCAATATAAAACAAAGACAGGGAGAATCCTTAGGAGATTATTAGAGGAGATTCAATGCAGAAGCTCTAAAAGCCAAACACATGAACCATCGAGAGAAGCTAATTGCAGTTCATTCCGTCTTGATAGAAAACAATCCCTTCTGAAGGCTGCTCTTTGTCAACAGCTGTAAAGATTTACAAGACTTCCATTTCCAAGCTGACAAGTTCATCCGGATGGATAAGTTTTATTATGCTAAGAAGAAGACTATTCTCAAGAAAGAAGGGGGGAGACTTAGCCAAGACCGAGTACACAAAAGGACAAGATGGGAAGAGCCAATCGCTAACACAACCGCTTTAAACAAGCCACCATCTTATATCTTTGTTATAGCCAAGGAAAGAATCAACTTTTCGACCTCCTTTAAAACCAAGAACAAGTCCAAACAAAGAAAGAGAGGGGATTACTATGCTTATCACAAGGCCAACAGTCACAAGACCAATGAGTGCAAGGTTCTAGCTGGCATTATCCTAAACTTATCCATGAGGGTCATTGGAAGGAGTTTATTCAAGATCGACAAAAAGCTCAATGGACATAAAATGGTCTACAGAAATACCTTGGCAATGCTGTAAATGTATTGGAAGATAAAGACTCTCTAAGCTTGAGTCCACCAATAAATAGAGTTGATTTAATTCATGGCGGGCCGCATCCAACGGGAAATAGCAAGGGAGCTCACAATAGGTATATCAAAGGAGCTAAAGAAGGCATTTACACTGTCCAAGAGCTAATGAAGATCCAACGTCTCAATATTTAGATGGCTAACCTTGTGGTCTCTCCTCAAGAACTAAGAATAAGGGTCCACCATCCTCATAATGATCCTTTAATGTTTACCACACAAATTGAGTTATCCATTGTCTCTAAAATTCTAGTTGACATGGTAGTGCAGTCAACGTAATCTTCAAGCATGCCTTCAATCAGATGAACATTCGTAAAGACAAACTGGAGCGAAGCATGGAGCCTATATTTGGATTCAACAACAAAGGATCAACTCCAGTGGGACATATGAAGTTGCTTGTATAGATGGGGGTGCCACTAACCTGTAGAACCTTTGAGACTATCTATGAGATAATCAACAATTGCTCATACTATAACGCCTCATTCGACAGGCCAGCTCTAGATGAAATAGATGCCTTCATCTCCTCGAAATATCTCATGGTAAAATCCTTGATAAAAAGAGGATGGGGGACTTTTCTAGGGGAGCATTTTACCTCCTAAGAAATGTATTTTTCTACTATAGACCCATATAAAAGGGAGAATTCTGCTTACTTTGACGCTTCTACTATTTTACAACCTTCGGATGATGGATTCACACATCCAACATTCGAAGCAAAGATTACAATTAATAAATATAAAAAACGTATGTATCAAAGGTATATTACTTCTGGAGGAAAGAGAAAGTGAATTTATGCATACTCAGCGGAAGAAAGCCTAATAGTCATAGAATTTGATCATCGAAAGGAAACTAAAAGTATAAAACCCATAGAAGATCTTGAGGAAGCATACGTAGATTCAGATGATGCTACCAAAGTGGTTAAGGTGGGAAAAGATCTTAATGATGACTTAAAGAAGGATTTGATACAATTTCTTAAAGTCAACAAAGATGTATTTGCCTGGTCACATTCCGGTATGGTGGGAATTGATCCATTAGTCATGTGTCATGCTCTCAAAATTAATCTTGGTGCAACTCCCGTAAGGCAGAGGAAAAGAAAGATGGACAAGGTACGTTCAGATGCTTTGAATGAAGTCGTTAACAGACTCCTTGAGAATGGATTTATTAAAGAAATAAACTACCCAAAATGGTTAGCCTTTCCAGTTTTGGTAAAGAAATAAAATGGATAATTGAGGACTTACATTGACTAAATGGATTTTAACAAAGAATGTCCAAAAGATTGTTTCCCATTGTCACGAATAGACCAGTTAGTAGATGCCATACGCGGAAATAAGTTGTTGTCTCTCATGAATGCCTTTTTAGGGTACAACCAAATACCAATGTTCAAATCAGACGAGGAGCATACTAGCTTCATAACCGAGTGAGGGATTTATTGTTACAAGGCAATGCCATTTGGGTTGAAAAATCTAAGGGAAACATGTCAAAGGTTGGTCAACCGAATGTTTAAGAGGCAAATCAGCCAGAACATGAAAGTTTATATGGACGATATGCTGGTAAAGTCTGGCGAACCAGAAAATCATCTGAAAGATTTGGAAGAAATGTTCAAGGTATTACAAAAAAATCGAATAAACCTAAAACCACAAACTTGTTCTTTTGGAGTCCATTCTGGAAAGTTTTTAGGCAATCTTGTAAGTGCCCAAGGGATCAAAGCTAGTCCAGATCAAATTCAAGCCATTAAGGACATGGCCGAACCTAAAACCAGCAAGGAAGTAATGAGTTTGAATGGAAGGGTGGCCGCCCTGAGCAGATTTATCTCCAAAGCTACCGCTAAGTGTATATCCTTCCTTGATATAATAAAGGAGAAGAACTTTGAATGAGGGAAGATTGTAGAAACGCCTTTGATGAACTTAAAATCCACATAGAGAAACCACCAATAATTTCAAGTCCCAAGAATGGGGAAACCTTATACCTATATATGGTAGTTTCAGAGCATGTAGTTATTTCGATATTGATTGGAAAGGAATGGGGCATAAGTTCTAGTATACTATGTGAGCATATTGTTAAATGATGCAGAAGTCCAATATCCAGTGATGGAAAAGTTAGCCAATTGCTTGATTCTCACATCTCGAAAGCTTAGAGCATATTTTTCGGCACACCCAATCAGAGTACTGACCAATTTTTCCCTTAAGCCAGTCTTTAGTAAACCAGAAACTTCAGGAAGGTTGGTAAAATAGGAAATCGATCACAGCCAATATGACACAAAATTTCAGCCATGAGCTGTAATCAAGGGGTAGCATTAGCAAACTTCATTAATGAGTGCAATAGCTTTATCAAGGAGCTATCGAAAAAAGAGAAATACCAAAAGCCTATGTGGCAATTATTCGTTGATGGTGCATAAAACGAATAAGGCGCCGGTGTAGGATACATAATCATCACATCAAATGCACTACATTTACATTATGCCATGAAATTGGGATTTCCCGCAACTAACAATGTGGCAGAATATGAATCTATGGTAGCGAGATTAACCTTGACATTAAAACTCAAAATTCCACGGATATAGATCTTTAGTGATTCTCAGCTAATGTTGAACCAAGTGAAACAGGAATATCAAATAAAGGATCCCAAGCTACCCTTATATGTGAAAAATATTCTAAGAATGCTTTCTTTGTTTGAAGACTTTTCAATACACCAAGTCCCAAGAGCAGAAAATTCATAAGCAGATTCCCTAGCAAAAATAGCAAGCTCAATAGTAGCCCTGGAAACACATATTGTTCCAGTGGGATATCAAGTAATTCTAAGCATTGAAATGGAGGCATCCGAACAGGGAAAAGAATTGTAAGTTCTGACATGGTCTCAAGAAAAATCACAAGGGTAAGAGAGAAGAAAAAGTAGTAAAGATATATTAGTTGAAAGGGATGAAAAACCTAGTCCAAATAACATATGTGATGACATCTGGATGTCAACCACTATAGAATACCTTGTTAAAGGAACACTCCTATCTGACACAGGTGAAGCAAGCAAAATCAAGAGACAAGCTCCAGCCTTCGTAATAATGGATAGAGTCCTCTATAAAAAGGGATATGCTCTTCTCTATCTAAGATGTGTGAGCATGAATGATGGAGTAAAATTAATGGTTGAAGCACATAATGGGTTTTGCTGAGATCATTCAAATGGAACAAAATTGGCAAGGAAAATAATGAAGCAAGCATTTTATTAGCCATGTATGGAAAGCCAGGCCATCGTATATGTAAGAGGATGTGAAAAATGTGAAAAATACTCAAAGATTCCAAAATTGCCCCTAAGTAAATTGCTCCAATTACAAGTCCATAGCCCTTTGATGTGTCAGGAATAGGCTTAATCGGCCCATTGCCAATTTCAAAAGGAGGGGCAAAGTACACCGTAGTCTCCATAGACTATTTCACCAAATTGGTTGAAGTAGAGACGCTTCCAAAGATTACTTCTGGGAATTTGGAATTCCCCAGAAGATAATTTCTGACAATGGGACACAATTGGAGGGTGAAGAATTCTCTCGCTTTTGCCATAAAAATGGAATCATTAAAAAAAAATCATCTGTGGCACATCCAATAGCGAATAGGGTAGTTGAAGGTGCAAACAAAGCCATAAAGAAAATTCAAAAAAAATAGCTAAACAAGGCAAAATGAAATTGGGTAGAAGAACTACCACTTGCGTTATGGGCATATCGAACACCCACCGAAATGGCGACGGGACATACCCTTACTCTTTGACATATGGGTGTGAGGCAGTGTTACCAATTGAGATACCCTCACACTAAAGAATCGCCTACACATTTGGTAAGAATCAAGAGCTGAAAAGAGAATCCTTAGATTTAATACATGAATTGAGAGATGCTGCAGTGATAAAGACTGCTGAGTATCAAAGAAGAATCTCAAAGTACTACAACTCAAAAGTGAGAACTAAGTCATTTCACGAAGGAGATTTGGTACTTCGAAGAGTGATGCCAAAAACCAAAAACCGTGCAAATGGACCGCTGGGGACAAATTGAGAAGGACCATTGATCGTTTCAAAGTAATTCCTCCGAGAGCTTACAAATTATGCCTATCAAACGGTAATATGGTTCCGAGAACATGGAATGCCGAATATTTGAGGCTATATTTTCCAAAGATGAATGAATAAAGTATCTCTTTCTTCAAAAAGAAAATCTGCATGGTTGGGAGTGAAATGCTCCTTATATTTGGATACTACCTAAGATTGTAGTATACCAAAGATGGTAGAAAGATTCTGTCCACACCGACCTCCTAAAGGGAGGGCGAGTAAGCCTTTAGCCATGTCTTAAAATGTCCAAGTTAAATCATTGGACAAGCCCTTGGCCATGCCTCTGGTTAGGTCAAGGCACCACCTGGAGGGAGGATGGAGTAAGCCTTTATCTGTGCCATGAGATGTCCAAGGTAAAGCACCAAACAAGCCCTTATCCGTGATACACTATGGCCAGGGTAAGGCACCTCATGGAGGGAGGATGGAGTATGCCTTTATCTCCGCCATAAGATGGCCAGGTTAAAGCACCGAACAAGCCTTTATCCGCGCCGCACAAGGGCCAGTGTCGGACGCCTCCTGGAGGGAGGTTGGGTAAGTCCTTGGTTCCAGCCTCTAACATGAGTTAACCAAGAGCACCGGACAACAATGGACTAAGATGTCCAAGCCTAAGAAGAGGCTCATCAAATAATGGACTACGATGTCCAAGCCCAAGAGGAGGCTCATCCAACAATGGACTAAGATGTCCAACCCCGAGAAGAGGCTCTTCCAATCATGGACTAAGTTGTCCAATCCCGAGAAGCGGTATATCTCCAATGGACTGAGACGCCCAAGCCCAAGAGGCAATTGATCAAATTACAACTACATACATTAAAGACTTGAAGGGTTCATGTATGTCAAAAAATATGAAATCGAAAGAGTTAAGCCAAAATCCCAACCATTAATTACCCGAATATGTGTTTCAGGCTCTTCATTTTAGAATTTCAACTATTAAATACCCGAATTTGGTTTTTTGGTTTCTTATTTCAGTATTTCATCTACTATTCCCCGAATCTGGGTTTTGGGTTGATTCCAATCACTTATAGTCCTTATAATACCCGAATCCGGGTCTTAGGACTCTCATTTTTATGCATCATCTATTAATATCTAAATCTAGGTTTCGGGTCTTTACTAATCACTTATAATTTTTATACCCAAATATGTTTTTTGGGATTATCATATGATTTCGCCTTAATGCCCTAATCTGCGCTTGTGGTTTCTACTATAAAGACAATTGCCATGGACTTCTGGTTGCCCAACACATGCCCAAATCGAGGGCGGGAATTCATTTTACAATGATAATTGCCAATAATCTCTATTTATCCAACATATGCCTAGATCCGGGATAGTGGTCTTGAAATAAAGACCATTGCTACCAACAATCTGAATCTGGAATTTAAAATGTCACTAAGATGACTATTTTTTGATATTGCTATCTAGATTCTAGAAATCTCATTATTTTCTAAATTTTGCAAATTATACCCTAATTTGGGTTAAATTTCATTACTTACTTATCCTAATCAAATCCCAAGCCTTGAGTTCAAATTAGTAGAGTTGAGACTGCTACAGATAGTCAAAAATTTCAAGCTGGTCTTTATAATACTTAAATTGGAGTTAATATATTAAAACACTAAATGATTCTCACCAACATCCGAATGATGATTTCAGGATCGTTTAAATCTCCGAAATATCCTCATATACAAATTAAAGTAAATATTCTACAAATGCTTATTTCCTGATAGTAACTTATAGCCCATTTACAGCTACTGGCTATTGGCTATTTCCCACAAGGAGTTCATAGATTACGTTTATTATACGCGTTAATGACCATTGATCACAAGCCTCATATCTTTGAATCAAGATAAGGCTATCTAACTGTTTAGATGTAGAGGAATCAATATGTTAATTTATCAGGGAACATATGCATAAGTCTGATAATGGTTAACAATAAAAAAAAAATATTATTTGCTTTGAATTTTGCAGGAAAATGAAGTTAGAAAGAACGGGAAAGAACCGAAATTTTGGTCCTAAAGAACAAAAGCTTCTTTCATACAAGGGGGACAAAATGTTAGCCATAAAATCCACTCAAGAGCAGAAGTATGAAAGTAAGTTAATGAGAATATTGGGTTTCGATGATGTTACAGACATGGGTTTCGAAAAAGGCCATAAGAAGGCATTTCGAAGGCATTAAGAGGGTTTCAAAGGAATCGAGGCACCAGCTTCCCTTACAGTGTGAAAGCTTTCGATTCAAATGGAAACAGGACTACTGTTCCACCACTTTCGACGTAGATAAATAAGCAAAGACAGCATCGGAACCCATTTCGAAAGCAATGGATGATAATCTCCCACTTATGTGCCAAACTTTTTGGGACCAATGGTTCGCTTACATAACAACCGTTTCGAATGCATATCTAAGCCTTTCGAACTGGTCGAGGCTAATGACATCTGGAGAAGGTTCCGTGTTGATCAACATACGAGCATTTGGAAGCTTCCAATAGTGACCGAACCATTAGAGCTTCAATAAAAAGCCTTTGATGGTTTCAAAAGGCTCTCATCATTACTTCCCATGATAACAAGGCAACCTAGAGAGAAAGGCACATTTAAAGACCTTCTGATAACGTCGAAAGCAATTTTGGAGAAAGCAGAGAAAAGGAATAATAAAAGCTTAATAAGGCCGAAAGGTTGATAGAACACCCTTTTGACTCAGTCGAAAGGTCTGGGAAAAATAAAGAAATCACATGATGGAGTCAAATGATACGAAGGGCATACCTTTCAACATCGTCGAAAGGGGACGAAGCCTTTCAACTAAGTCGAAAAGCGTGAAACAGTATATAAATAAAGGCCTTTCGACTGAATCAAAGTCATGAGTGCGAAAGGGGGGCCGACCTGCATCTATAAATAAGACCCAAGGGGTCCAATTTTTGGGTCCGAATTTTGGAATTCAAAATTAATTTCTTCTACTATAATTTCCTAGCAGCAATTAATTCTCTAGAAATCCTAAATCAAATTAGGGATAAAGCTTTGCTACTTGTAACTCATTTTGGCTTATTAATAATGGAAGATGGCTAGTCATTAAGGATTTCGATGATGAGGAAGATCATTTAGATCTTAGCTAGTCTAATGATCCATTGCACATGATTCTACCCTATTATCTTGACTTCGTTTTGTCTATGCGACACATAAGATCGACTTGAGTATATATAGTCGAAACACATCATCATCGAAACTAACATTAGACAATGAAAAATAAGGATGATGATGGGTTATGACATAAATGAATTTATTGAACTGGGAATATCCTAGTCAATCTTATACAAGGAAAATAAAGTATGGCATAGGCAGTTATAGGATGGAACCGTTTCGAGTGAATGGAGCCCCTCTCGACCTAATGGAAAGGGGCGTTTCGAAAGGGTCCTAGTTTATAATTGACTAATAAAGGTTTAGAGAGGAACTCAATCGAAGGGGGTTTATCTTTGGCTATAACCCTATCGAAGGAGTCCTTCAGTGAAAGTAGCAAAACCATGAGGTTGAGAGAAGCTATGTCATATTAGCGAAATATGCATCTCCTTTTGACATGATCGAAAAATATGCGAAGTTAAAATAATCAGTTACTTTCGATCCACTTAAAGGAAAGGTTTAAGTATGATGTTACTTCTATAGCCTGCATTCCTAGGTTAACCCTTTGAAGCCTTTTGACTAGATCAACCTAGTCGAAAAGTAGTGCCAACCCCATGATGCCTTTCGACTGAGTCTGTGTGGTCGGATGGAAGAAGTAACTCTTTAAACCCTTTCTATTAAGCCAACTTGGTTAAGGGGTAGAATTATCATGATGAACCCCTTCGACTAAGTCAACCTAGTCGAAAGGAATGTTTCGAAGGAAGGGATATTTCTAATAATATAGTTTGTTTGAACTTAATTACCAACAAGATTTATTGTCAACATTCCAAAGTTATGCTAATGAATTTGAATTATCTTTTAGGCTAGTAGAGTAGAATAGAAGGTATGAATCCTTTTTGAATTTCCTCTTGCATAGGTTGTAGTAGGCATGAATTGCTTAGACAGACCTTTCGACTGTGTCGAAAGGGTTGGATTTCATGCTTAATGACCTTCCGACCCTATTGAGTCAGTGTGGATTCTCTTTTGAAACTTTCCTTCTTGATTCAGTTGAAATGTCCTAAATTAGGTTCACCTCAGTTGGTTTTCACCTGGTCGGAGGCCTTAGACAGTTGAATGACTTGACCTTAGGTTAAGGATCAGAAATAAGGGTTTCAACCTTGTTGAAAGCAGTGAGCTTAACCTTCTTGGATTTAAACTAGTAATCTCAAGCTATAGTGTTTTGGTAATGGGTTTTGACCTTTTCGGAAGTTGGATCCTTGAGCTCCTTGTGCTAGTCGAAGGTTTAAGTTAGTTGTGACTTTGTTTCGACCTTGTCGAAAGTTAAAACTCATAGCAAGGTTACTTGAAGTTGTTTAAATCTTGCTAGGATTTGACTGTGCCGACAGTGGCCTTTCGATGAAGGCGAAACCTGAAACATAAGAGTGAAACTGACAAGAACTTTGATAAAATGATAAGTAATCTAAAAAACTTGAAACTTAACCTTTCATAAGCAAAATATGGCTTTATTGCTTCAAATCACCAATTTAATCATGTAATTAGGGTTACAACACTTTTGATTTAAGAAATAGAAGCTTGGATGGGTAGGATCGAATCCCCAAAACGTGATCCCTTGGGTCCTGTATATAGATGCGGGTCGGCACCTTTTGACCTTGATGCTCCCGACTTGGTCGAAAGGCGGCTGCCGAATGAATTAAATATGCTGCCTCTTTGTCGAAAGGAAGGGCTGTGCCTCTCTACTGTGTATTGCCTGGTAAATGCTTCCAACTCTTTCGATAGTTATTCAATGGTTTCGATGATGTTGGTAACGCCTGAGTACTTGTTTCTGGTCTGATGTGGAACCCTTCTGGAACACACTAGTTTCGACCAGTTTGAAAGGCTTACGATAACATTCGAAGGGTTTCTCCTAGACAATGCTTGGTTTCACATAGTTTAGACAGAGGAAAAACCTTTGGTTTCGAAAGGTTTGGCACATATGTAGATTGTTGTTCTCATTGTGTTCGAAATGTACTACTTTAGCTCAATTTAAAGGTCATCATGCATATGAAATGACCCATTCGAAAGGTGGTTATTGAAGGTGGAAGGGTGCTTTTGACTCTTTTATCTCCTTCGAAGGGTATGAACTCAGTGGACCTTTGTTATAGGGACCTTTTGACACCTTTGAAAGGTTTTGAAGTTTCCAGACTTTGACGGTAGCATACCTTCGAATCCATTGAAAGGTATAGATAGAACTTTCTTCACTTTTCCTTCTTTGACTTCTGCTTAAAATGGTGTCGACCAAGTCGACAGGTTGATTTTTGGAGTAATATTCCCCCCGCCCCCCGCGAAGGGATGCTCATGACTTTCGAAGTCAGCTGTGTCGAAACCTAAAAGTTTCATGCCCTTTGGTTTTCCTACGTAAATCTAGGCCGCTTATTTGAATCCAATCAATTAATTGGTTGCTCTGGGAAGACTTTTCTTATAGGTACGCTATTTCTTCTTCTTCTTCCTCATTTACCTGCAATCAAAATTTCGAGTAAAAGTTAAATAATTCCCAAAAATCCTCAAACTTTCTATCTGCTTACAGAAATCAAAGTAAACTTCAAATCTAAATCGAAAATTTAGATTCATCTCTATTTTGCTATCCTCTATGTTCATGTTTTTATTGAGTTTCACTTTTCCAAACTTCAAAATTGAGATTTGACTTTGAAATGTTCGAATCTGGATTCTTTGAGAGTGGATTTGATTTGATTTATTTTCATTTTCAAGATAATTTCGTGATTCAATTTCCTAAACCGATAAAGTTTGTTTCTCGTTTGGAATTTGCTTCAGTGCTTTAGGATTTCTACTATTTTGATAGAGTTTGAATTCTCGTTTATAATTTTGAAATTGAAAGTAGTTGATATTGAAATCCATCTTCGTATTAGGTTTGGATTATCATTTAAATATTTACTATTTTTGTTCTTTGGAAAATCTGGGATTTTGGTTTGATTATAGTTTTTACAATTTTGGAATTGGAGAAAGGTTAATTCCTGTTGACTTCCATTTTTTAAATCCACTTTCTTATTGGGTTTGGGGAAGATGGTGGAATTTATTTTCTTCGCCCAAAAGTTTCAAATGTACGATGAAAAGTTAGCGCCACAAAATGACCTTTCTACCCCTTCAAAGGGGATTGAGGCGGTGACATTGCTTTTGCTTCCTTATCCCCTTTCGATGAGGTTGAAAGTTGTTGTAGTGCCAATTTGATCAACCTTTTCGAAAGGATATGTAGTAAAGTACATGTATTAACCCCCACAATAGCAAAACATTTCGACTTAGTCGAAACATTTTATGTCGATTGTAATCCATTTTCCTTCAGAACCATTATAACCCTTCGATCCTTTCGACACCATTTAAGTCTAATGAATCGAAACCCTTTTGAGTTATTTTTGTCCAGTTTTTGTCGAAACGTTCGAAGTGCATAAGAGTATAACCTATAACCTTTCGACTCGATGAGTATATTAGATTTCGACAACATTCTCTCTCTTAGGTAACCTAAGTCAAAGGTTTCGATAGTGTCGAAGGGTCTTGTTACTTTAGTTATGAAATGTTTGCAGCGTACATTTTTTTTCAAGTCTTAAGTTAACTTGGCCTACTTCCTTTTATCGATCTGGCTCTTGTGAAGCTTTTGATAAAGTGCCACTTTACATTCTCAAATTTTCTTTCATCTAGATCAGAAGCCTAGTGATTGCTCATATTTGTGCTTATGAAACCGTCAAAAGGTTGTGACTAAATGCTAACTTCCTTTCCTTTGGACTCCGTCGAAAGCTCCATTAACACTTTTATTTAGGTTTTTGACAATGTCAAGAGGTATTTGTTAAGTGTTATTGTCCCTTTCCTTTCGATTCTATTGAAAGCCCAATATCTTTATCTTTTAACCTAGATATTTTTTCAAAATTTTACAATTTCATGTTTGGTTTTTGTTTAAGTTATTCAAGTCGGTTTTTAACTAATTTTTTGAATGAATTCTATGTTCATATAATCTTGAATATTTTAACTGAAACATTCTCACCTAGCAGAGTCATAAGCTCTCTGAAGAAGGCCGAGGCTACTTCCAAGCATTCTTTCATATCAACTCTAGATGAAGTTAATGCTATCCTCAATGACTTTGGCATTATCAATGTTGAAGCCATTCCTCCCTAGGAGACTGATACTATCAGCAACCCTCCAGAAGGGTTCTTTGCCTACACTACCATCCATATATGGCATGAAGTATTCTTGCCTTTTCCAGAGTTCTTATCCTCATTCCTTTTTCACCTCGAAATCGCTCTCATCCTATTGTCACCTAATGTTTATGCCTATCTCTTGTCTTTGGAAATGATGGCATTAGAATATGGACTTCCCATACATAAAGCTGAATTATTAAACTACTTGACCCGACTACTCAAGCTTAGTAACCTTACTAGTTAGATATACAGAGCCAATCCCTAGAAGAAGCTGATATCAAATGGGATTAATATGTTTAGAGACCGGAAAAACTAGTTTTCTTTGTCAAGTGCTTTTCAAACATTAGCTAGACTTTCGCCTCCCCTCTTAAGTCTAGATTTTTTTTATCTTTCCTTATTCAATGTTTACTCTTGCTTAATCTCTTCTTTTGTCAGCTGCCCCGGCTAAAGAGATTAGTGAAGATGACAAGAGAACGGTCGAATCTCTTATTGCGACCTCAATCCAAGTCGAAAGCAGATTAACGCTCTTGACTCCTACAAATTTACCCACTCTCTTCTACCAACATGCCAAAGGATCTTAAGCTCTTCCCCATCTATTCAATACACCTCCTGAGGCAAATACTTCATATCTCTGGGAGAGCCATCAAATTTCTCTCCTATGTCACCAATTTGTGCTGACCATACTGGTATGTGAAGAACACTGCACTTGTCATAAATTGCCGTGTCACCCCTTTTTTCAATTTATTTTGCTAACATACAATCTGCTTAAACTCTTTCTAGCTGCTTCTCAAGTTGAAAAGTTTGTTAGTGGTATCGCTCACCCTCCTACAATATATGCACCACCATTTATCATTGAATCTCTCACCAAATCCAAGAAGGCTTTCAAAAGGAAATTGGTGGAATTATCCAAAACAGAACCTCCCAAGAAAATTGCTAAATTTATCGATGTAGAGGAGGAGGAGGATCATTTATCTCTTGATAAATCTCTAAAGAGACCAATAGTTGAAGCTCCTAGAAAAAAGCCGAAGTAGACTCCAATTATTCCCGACCCTCTTTCTCACATTTCCATTTTTGATTCTCAACCTGCACTCGAGCAGATACAACTGGCTTTGTAGATGACTCACTCTTTTAAGCAAATTCCTTCAATGCCGTCACCATCTTCTCATACTTCCATCAATTTTGAAGAGATACCCATGTTATCCCACCCTATGGTCAAGGCTGGAATATCAACAAGGTAGCTGGGAAAGGATGGATGTCAGAATTAGAAATCTATTAGAAACGAGGTTGTGATCGATGTCGTCTAAAATTGGTTGAGCTCCAATCGAGACGAGATCGATTGGGAATGATGATCAAGGCAAGGGGAGGCTACATTTCAATTTTTAGGTCAATTGGAGTTCGTATGCTCAAGATATGGATGGGTTAAAGTACGTGAGTGGTGGTTCTTATCGACACATTTCGTATCGGTCGGCAGGCAATGTTTCGAATGGATACTGTTCGTATCGATCGGCTTGGATTCGCATTGATGCCGTTCCTATCGATCGAGATAGAGGCTAGCGGCGCACTTCAAGTCGATGATTTCGTATCGGGCGTGGGGGAAATTGATGCTTTCGTATCCATCAAATGCTAAATTGGTTCGTATACATCAGGTAAGGCCTCATTCGTATCCATGCCGAGAATGAGTTTCGTATCCATCCGTTGGCCCTCGTTTCATCTACATTTCATATCGATTAAGCACATTCCATATGCTCATTTCGTATCGATCGACATATATAGGATCGACACGATATGCACCCCTGAAATCGATATGAAAAAGGTTATGGATTGGTGGACGCGAACATGACGTTGTGAAATCATGGATGCGAGTGAGCACGGTGTGTGGATATGAACGAAGAACGTCCACGACTTGAGGGGAAGCATTCAACGCGGTGAAAAATATGGATCCACCTTAGTTTATCATTCCACATCATGAGCAAGCATGTGCCTTTGATCGACACGAAGGGGATGGATACAAAACCATGGATTCGAACTCAGCATCCTTCGAAAAGTACGAGGTTGCATCAATCTATCTCACAAACCACAGGTCAAAATGCTATGAAATTTTCACAGGAGTTTACGTACAAGCCAAGGAAGGTTCAAGCCATGTTTTAACTCCAGTGGACAAAATCTTGATCAACACAAAATTGGTTCGTATCAATCACCGATCGAGTCGAAACTTCATGGGGTCAATTGCGTGGGACACTCACATGCCAGAAGGAGTCTACCAAAGTTTGAGCGCGATATCAGCCTCCTACGCCTATAAATAGAGCCCCAGAGCATATAGAAAAGGGATCTTTTGTCGTTCAACGTCCAAACTCTGCCAGGTTGAACTTTGCACTTCATCATTGCGGTTGTACTCGAGTTTTTCATTGTAATCCACTATAATCAACTGTAATCAACGAAGAACATCAACAAAAAGATTATCATTTAAAGTAGATATAGGCCGGAGATAGCCGAACCACAATAAATCCCGTGCCACTGTTTATTACTTCTGAATTGTTGTTCTCTATTTTGCTTGAATTTGAGACTTGTGTTTGGATATTGTTGATCTATATCCATATATTGGTGTTTTCATGACGCTTGGGGTTTGTGACCAATTTGGCGCAAACACTTTGGAGCTTTCACCGAGAACAACTAGCGCCCGCTATACCAGATTTGGAATTCAGATTTGAAGGTTTGAGGATTCAGATCTAGAGAATTAGGACAAGGCAATCGAGTAGAAGGCAGAGAAAAAAGAGAAGTCAACATGAAGGAAGCCAGGAGGGTTCATCAGGAGCCAACCAAACTTCAGCTTTCATCACCCAAGACGAAATGGAAATGATGATGGGAGCAATGCATGAAGAATTTCTAAAGAGGCAGGAGGAGATGATGTAGAACCTCCTCAGATTGGTAGAAAAAACAGGGACAGTCGGAGCAACATGAGTTCGGATCCAAGGAGCTAGAGTAGAAGAATCAAACATGTAATCAAATGGGATAGCTTAGCAAGGCGCAATCCCTAATCAACATACACCTGCTAATCAGGATGGACCCAAGCTCGGGGGCACAACCCCCAACAACGATGAGCCAATCCGTGGAGGAATTCCAGTCAACCCCACACAACAAGATGCTGGCAGGAATGTAAGAACACGAGATGAAGTGTATGTACTGGAATTCCCTTAGGGACTCGGGAGGCAACCCTTGACAGACAATGCTGGGTTTGTCGAGATTATCAGACGAACTATGCATAGAGGTTTGACCAATAGAGATCTGGAAGGAGTAAACAAATTCCGTTTACTTGTGAAATTAGGATAGCTCGGAACCCACCGGAGTTCAAGCTATCAAATGTGGAAGTATATAATGGCAAGGCTGATCCAACTGATCATTTGATGAGATACACAAGACACATGGAAGTGTTGCGGTCATCGGAGGAACTTATAGCATGATGTTTCCCTCTGTACTTAACGGACATAGCTGCAATGAGGTTCAGACAGTTGGAAGAGGGATCTATCAGGACGTGGATGGAATTGGTGGACAGGTTTTTGAATCAGTTTTGGGTTCATATTAAAAGACCGAAGAACGTGATGACGCTAACGTCAATAAAACAAGAATGGATGAGTAACTTTAGAGCTTTTTTAATGTGGTTTAATGCGGCAGTTGCTTCAGTGGATCGGCCGGAACCATCGATGGTTCTGATGGCAGCTATTTGAGGAGTTAGGGAGGATTCAGATTTCAAGGTGTCTTTGATATGGGTCCACCAATGGATCTCGGGGAATTCTATCACGAAGCCGAGCGATTCCTTCGGCAGGAGGATGCATGTTCAAATATGGAGTTAAAGGAGGCAAACGCGGCTGAGGATGGAGGATCATCCAGTGGAGGCTTGGACAAAGATAAAAGTAAAGGAAAAAGGAAGCTTGATGATGATTCAGAAAAGCTTACAAATGATGGAGAGAGCCGAAATTCTCCATATACACAGGATTAAATGAAACATTAGAGCGGATATTCATGGAAACCCGAAATCGCCTTCCCTACTGAAGACCAGCCAAGAGAGAACCTTCCGAGCGTGAAAGGGCATCAGAAAGGCACTGTCTCTTCCATGATTTGGATGGGCACGATACCAACAGTTGCAGGCACTTAAAGGACATAATTGAGGAGCATGTGAGGAATGGAAAATTGAGGCAGTATGTCGAGGCCCGGAATGCAGCGGTGGGGCTGGAGCGACCACCGTCTACCTCAAACAATGATGAAGTGAGGCCTTGGGATGACGGGCGATTGATTATCAATTGAATGGGATATTATAAAATAAGTAGTAAACCATGGGCAAACGGCTAAGTCGGTTACTCATCTACGGGGACGGAGATGGCCCTTAGGCATGCTCTGAATGATGATAAACCGCGATGCTATGTTTTGCGAAATCTATTTTTCATTTTTTGTTTTTGGATTGGACACTCGTTTTCCTATCTTGGTTTTGGAGTTTGTTTTGAACTCCTGATTCCGTTCGTTTTCTGGTTTAGACTTCTGTTTGGATGGTTGTGCTTGTGCTTGGATGCTGGTTTTGATTTTGAATGTGTATTTCTAGTTTTTTGATTTGATTTGGATTTTGGATTTGATTTTGATTGGATTTTTGTCTGGTTTTTGGTAAACGATCGTCGGGTATGGATTATACCGGGCAAGGGGTGAGTCGCTTAGCCCGAACATGGCAAATCGACTTATTCAAGTCATTGAGTATGAACCATGCTCAACAAGGGTCCGAAGCGACCATGATTCGGCCTAGGACTTTGGCCCTATGTTATCGGTTGTTATTTCAGGTCGTCGGGTATGGACTATGCTCGACAAGGTCCGAAGTGACCAGGATTCGGCTTAGGACTTATGTCATGACATTATTCAACGTCCAAGGACATTGGACCACGATCGTCAAGTGCGAATTGCGCCTAACAAGAACCCGGAGAGGTTACAAATTTGAATGTCGACTAAGAGAGGCCATGGATTCAGTTATTGATTATTGATGGGGATGGATTAGGACTCGGTTATCGAGTTCGGATGGATATAGAGTTGGTTAAGGCTTTGGTTACTGGATTTGGAATCGAACATCGACTCGGAGCAGTCAAGAACGATGTAATCGGATGATATGGCTATGGACTTCAGATATCGGATTCGGAACTATTCAAAACACACCTTCTTATCACAAGGTATGTTTTAGGGGGAAAATGTTATCCTACCCTTTGGTCAAGCCTGGAATATCAACAAGGTAGTTGGGAAAGGATGGATGTCAGGATTAGAAATCGATTAGAAACAAGGTTGTGATCGATGTTGTCTAAATTTGGCTGAGCTCCAATCGAGAGGAGATCGATTGGGAATGATGATTAAGGCAAGGGGAGGCTACGTTTCAATTTTTAGGTAAATCGGAGTTCGTATGCTCGAGATAAGGATGGGTTAAAGTAAGTGAATGGTGGTTCGTATCGACACATTTCGTATCGATTGGCAGGTAGTATTTCGAATTGATACTATTCGTATCGATCGGCTTGGGTTCGCATCGATCCCGTTCATATCGATCGGGGTAGAGACTGGCGGCGCACTTCGAATCGATGATTTCGTATCGGTCATGGGGGAAATTGATTCTTTTGTATCCATCAGAAGCTAAATTGGTTCGTATCCATCAGGTAAGGCCTCATTCGTATCCATGCTGAGAATGAGTTTCGTATCCATCCGTTGGTCCCCGTTTCATCTACATTTCGTATCTATTAAGCACATTCCATATGGTCATTTCGTATCGATCGACATTTACCGGATCGACCCTAAATGCACCCCTGAAATCGATACGAAAAAGGTAATGGATTGATGGATGCGAATATGACGTTGTGAAATCATGCATGCGAGCGAGCACGGTGTGCGGATACGAACGTAGAACATCCATGACTCGAGGGGAAAAGCGTTCATGATGGTGAAGAATATGGATCTACGATAGTTTATCATTCTACGTCATGAGCAAGTACGTGCCTTTGATCGACATGAAGGGGATGGATACGAAACCATGGATTCGAACTCAGCAGCCTTCGAAAAATACGAGGTTACATCGATCATATCTCACGAACCATAGGTCCAAATGCTTCGAAATTTTCACATGAGCTTACGTATAAGCCTAGGAAGGTTCAAGCCAAGTTTTAACTCCAATGGACAAAATCTTGATTGATAAGAAATTTGTTCGTATCGATCATAGATCGAGCCGAAACTTCATGGGATCGATCGCGTGGGCCCACTCACATGCCAGGAGGAGTCTTCCGAAGTTTGAGCACGATATCAGCCTCCTACGCCTATAAATAGAGCCCCAGAGCATACAGAAAAGGGTTCTTTTGCCGTTCAACATCCAGACTCTGCCGGATTGAACTTTGCACTTCATCATTGCGGTTGTACTCGAGTTTCTTCATTGTAATCCACTATAATTAACTGTAATCAACGAAGAACATCAATAAAAAAAATTATCGTTTGAAGTGGATGTAGGTCGGAGATAGCCAAACCACTATAAATCTCGTGTCACTGTTTATTACTTCTGAATTATTGTTCTCTATTTTTCTTGAATTTGAAACTTGTGTTTGGGTATTGTTGATCTATATCCATATATTGGTGTTTTCATGATGCTTGGGGTTTGTGACCAATTTTGGTGCAGACAACCCGAGTCCATCTTACACTCTTAAATCTTTCACTTCTATTCGCCTGCCTTTAACTGTCTCTGATTTAGCGGGACATTATCATTCTTTGATAGAGTCGAAACTTTTGGTTAGCTTTACCTTAATTGACTTTGTTATTACCGGTATTATCTAAATCTCTAACTTGCATTGTGTTTTTCTTCTTTTAGATATCTAAGAGTTGGTTAGTTCTGAATGAGCAAGCATCGAAATCCTCAGGTGAGTCATCTGAATTCCAAGATGGAATTTCTGCTCTTAAGAACCAAGTGTCCTATATTTCTGCAGCTAGAGATGAAGCTACCCCAGAGTTGGAATAATAAATAGCTTCACTTGCCCGAGCTGAAGCCGATCTTCTCAAAGAAAGTACGTCTTGTCAACTAATTGCTGATGAAAAATTCGTTATCGAGCTATGTTTAAAGATTTTAATGAGGAGATAACTTGCATAGCAATAAAGAACATTTCTCTAAAGGAGAAGGTCAATAAGAAAAGGGCCTCCTTGAACCTTGCCGTCGATACCATTTCTGACGCCAAACATCGAGTATCTCAATTTCTCACTTCTATTCTGGGGCAAATGTTGCCGAACTCTGATAAAGAAGCCCTCATGTTCGCCTATGCTGACAACTTTAAGAAGTGTCTTGACTTTAGTTTCCCCTCGCTTGACTCTGTCCTAGTTGATAGAGTAATGGGCCAAATTAACCAAACGAAGCAGGGGATTGAACCTGTGAAAGAGGAGGAAATTAACGCCTTTAAGATTCTTATCTTCGACGTCCCTCCTTTGAAATAGAATCTGATTCTAAGGATGATGGTGACAACGATGATGCCATTGATGAAGAAAGTGATGATAAAAATGATGATGATGACCACAATGACGATAATGATGACAACATTGAATGTGGTTAGGGCTAAGTTGGAGATGGCGGAGACCACAGGGAAGCCTCTGATAAGGATGGTGATGACAACACCAAAGCTTTATGGAAAGAGCCAACTCCTCTAGCTACTACTCCTCCTGAATCTGTTGGACCTTCTATTCCTCAATAGGATGAGCCTGCTCCTGCTAATGTTGAAGAGCCTAAAGGAAAAGAATTGGTTTCCTAAGCCTCTGTCCCAATATCATAGGTATGGGATCCTCTGTTTAAATATCTTTCACTTCGAAGTTAATAATAATAGTGCTAACCATTCATTTTAAATAAGGTAGAAGTCTATCCTCCTCTATAAACAAAAATTGAGAGGAAAAAAGCTAACATTAAAAAGTTGTATAGGGAGTTAGATAAGCAAATACGGGTGCATAATGTGCTTTCTGATAAGTATCATTGACTCGATAGGAGTGCCTCGGTGCTGGCATTTTTTGAACATCAGAAGGCTGCCTCTTTATTAAAGAGAGCGCTCCTCTGATACGACACCCTCTTGAAAGAGAACCGAGAGCTAGTCACTCTATCTTGGATGCCGATTAAAGAGAGGGACATTCTAATCATCTTTTTATATAAAGCTAACTGTAGACACATAATAATTGATTTCTCATACTTAGGTGAACTTAGCTGGGGTTTACTCAGATGCTTTCATAAGAGATACTTGGATGAATTCAGATCTGATCTGCACCCTGGAGCCTGTTGAAACTTACAAGTCTGACTGATTCCCTAAGAACTTCCCCAAGAAAAGCTTAAGTATTACAAGAACAAATTTGTATCTGAATTATTTTCTAAATCTATATTGAATGAACCTGATGAGTAGTTCTAAACATGTAATGTTGTACCGTTTTGTAGATATTTGCTTTAGTCTTTCCTTTATGCTTACATTCATTTCATTATATTATCACAAAGTGACTGTTCGTTAGGTCATCTTGTTTCTAGAGACCATTTAAGAAAGTATTTTAAACTGAGAAGATTTTATGTTAGAAAGGCCTCAAATTTAAAGTCATCCAAATTAGCAAGATATTATTTTCTTAGAGATATACAAAAGCTCTACATGGAATATCCTCGCCTTTGCTTTGACTTCGTTGGTGATGAAAAAGATGCATTCCTTAAAAAGATCAGAACATTCCATACCAAATAAATTTGCGCCCGCGATAGTCCTCCCATTGGGTAATGGGACTATAGCAAATGTCCCTTGGTGTTAACCCCGGAGGGATGAAATATTCCTTTTGATTCTAAAGTTAATCTTTCTGCCAATTCATTAGACAAAGTCAAAATGTAGTTTCTAAGCTTTAGATGTCAACCAATTTGGTTATTGTATCTTTTGACTTTGTTATTATTCGAACTATAACCTTTTATTATAATAATTAATAAATTCTTCATTCTGATTTTAACTTTGTGTTGTTTCTTTTTTGCTTAAATAGGAGCTATAAATATCGACAGTTTCTTTCCCTCTTAATTTGTCGTCATGCATTGCTAACCATAGAACAAACTTAAAGTCAAGTGGAATGAGTGAACTCAGGAACAACATTTTATTAGAGCGCTATGGTGGCAACAACGAAGCTTTGAAATGGGATAAAAGATTTTTTATTTAGAACACTATTGCCAGTAATCAGAAGGATCAATTTTCCAACCTTGAGACCGAAATAAAAAACAAAGATGAAACAATTCTATCGCTGAAGCGACAGATAAAGTATAACTCGTCAATCGACTTCGATCATAAGATGTCAGAGCTTATTCAACAAATCAATGATTTGGAGTTGAAATTGAAGGATGGTCAGGTGCAATGTGAATCTTTAAAATTCATCATGAGGGAGAAAATTTCAAATATTTTTTTGTCGGTTCCACGCGCTACCCCTTCGGTTTCCAAACCCATGAGGTCCAATACTCTTGCTATTCAAAATTTCCCTGATTGTTTAACCCTCCCCCTGGCTTGGATGTGAATAATGTGGGTAGCTGGTGTAGAAGGGTTAAGTTTGAAACAGCTAAGTATTTCGATGAGCAACAAAGTGTGAAGTATTCTAGAATATAAATGAGTATGCCGCCAAAGTTCAGAAACTCGATTGTGATAAATACTTCCTCCGAAAGCGCATTGCAGAGTTAGAAAGGGATAACAAGACCCTTAGAGGTGAAAACAGAGCATTCAACCGTGCTCTAAAGACAAATATTGATGTGATTGATGACGCACAGCATAAGAACTGCACCACAATTCATCACGTAATTGATCCTTCAGTTGCCGAGAGTCTTAACAAAGCCACCCAAGACTTATGATAAATCTGTATCTTTGAAATGTGTAAACTCATTTTGTGAATATGCGAATAACTTTATAGCTTTCGAAATTTTTTAATGACTTATGTAAATCGTACAAATTTTGTGAATATCATCTAATTTGTAATCCATTTGTGTAATGTCACTTCTGAAATGCTTTTGATAGCTCATTCATTACTTTCGTATTTGCTGAATCTTTCATTTCTCCTTGTTGCGCTAATTTCCCTACAAAATATGAGGTAAATAATTAATCCAATTGCTAGCCTGAAATTTCCATATCACTCTATGTATATAATTTGTTTAGATTAACAAATCATCTTGTTAATTGCATGAAAAGTAATTTGTAGCAAACATATAAATCCTATCTTTTAACCATGGGAATTTAACTTCAATCGTTTGGCTGGAATATTTGAAATTTGTTGATAGGAAATGTCGCCTTATCACAAGGGTATAAATATAAGATAGTAATTCTTCAAGAGATAGTTAATATAGGATTGAATCCAGAAATCATTGCCTGAATATTTGTAATAGAATCCTAGAGACCTGTTCTCGGGCTTTAGTGAAATTTGAATATTTAGAAATCCGAGATCTAGATTTGGGTGTTAACAAAATTTTTTAACAACGATTCTCTTAAGAATATTTTTTGACCCAAATTTTGACATTTGTGATAGATAAATAGAAATCCATTATTGAAATTACACACCCAGATTAGGGCTCAAATAATTAATAGTCTCGATACCCAGATTCAAGTAATCTAAGATAACCAGTGATCGATAAAGACCCGAAACCCAAATTCAGGTATTGATAAATGAATTTCTGAAATGAATGTATCGAAACACAGATTCGGGAAATAATTCATGTAATTCTAATTTGTGAGACCCGAAACACATTCAGGTATTAATATATAATGTTTAGAAATGAAAGTCCCAAAACCCCGATTTAGGTAATAGTAAGCGGGGTTTTGTTCCACTCCTTTGCTTCCCTCCTTTTTGGCACGCATGAACCCTTCAGCTTTTGAATATTTAGAAATAATCTGATTAGCTGCCTCTTGAGCTTGGACATCTTAGTTCATAATTGGAAATGCCTTTTCTTAAGCTTGAAAATCTTAGTTTATGATTTGCTGACCCTCTTCCCAGACATAGACATCTTAGTCCATTGCTAAATGTGCCTCCTCTTGGCCTTGGACGTCTTAGTCCGTTAATGAAAGAGCCTCTTCTTGAGTTGGACATTTTAGTCCATTGTTTGATGGGCCTCTTCTTGGGCCTAGACATCTTAGTCCATTGTTGTTTGGAGCTCTTGGTTAGCTCATCTTAGAGGCTGGAACCAAGGACTTGCCTAACCTCCCTCTAGGAGGCGCCCAACCTTGGCATTTTTGTGGCGTGGACAGTGGCTTGTTTAGTGCTTTACCCTAGCCATCTTATGGTGTGGATAAAGGCTTAATCTGTCCTCCCTCCAGGAGATGCTTTACCCTGGTCATAACATAGCATGGATAAGGGCTTGGTCGGTGCTTTAACCTTGCCATCTTATGACACAGCTAAAGGCTTACTCCATCCTGCCGCCCGGAGGTGCCTTGACCTAACCAGGGGCATGGCCAAGGGATTGTCCGGTGCTTTAACCTGGCCATCCTATGGCATGGCTAAAAGCTTATCCGCCCTCCCTCCAAGAGGTGTCTTCCCTAGCCAACTTGGCACGGGCCGAGACTTTTCTACCATCTTAGGTAGTACCCAAATATAAGGAGCATTTCACTCCCAACCATGTAGATTTTTCCTTGAAAAGTAACTCTTTATTGATCTTTTCCTAAATTCTCTTACAAATTTAAGGATCTTTCCTTGTCGAAGAAATTTATAATCATCTCCTTCAGGGCTCAGCAATGGTTGGTTTCATGCCCATTCATTATATGGTAATAGCAATAGGGTCCTCCTAGATTCCTTTCATGTTTTGGCTTTTTCTTTTTTGATGTCCAATAATTGAGTTCATCCTCTATAAGAAAGTAGATGTTCTAAAATGATGTTGTTAAGTTGGGCTCCTTTGGAAGTCTACACTTGAAGCTTGATTCTTGCGGATGGCTTTTTGACTTTTTGTTTCTTGGCCTTATTGTTTCATGCTCTTGATTTGCTTTTCTTTTGGTCACCCTTTGAATTTCTTAAGTTCAAAATGTTCTTACTGTAGTTGGTTTTCACTTATGTGTAAAGGCATTGCTAATAATTTTTCTTATCAACACACTAAAGTGATGCTAAGAAAAATGAATAATCCTTTATACAGGCAGTGGGTGTGATTCCTTTAGAAATTGCCTCTCGATTTGGCTTTATTTATTGATATTTCTCAAATTAGACCCTTCGACGTCGTCGAAAGGTATAGACTCTGGGTTAAGTGACCTTTTGACATTGATGAGTTAGTGTGAATACTCCTTCAAAAGTCTTCCTCTCGATCAGATTGAAATTCCCTGAGTTAAGTCTTTTAAGGTAGGTTTCGACCTTGTCGAAAGCTTAGGTGTTAGTTTCTCTTAGGTGTAGGCAAGAAGTCTTATTCTCTAGTGGATTAGGAATGGGCTTCGACCTTGTCGAAAGCTGTGGGAATAACTTCCTTTGGGTTGAATCTATAAGCCCAATTTTTGGTATTTAGAGAACAAGTTTCGACCACGTCGAAAGCTTTAGTTGACAAAGTTGATTGCTTCGGAAGGTTATAGAAAATGTCAAGATTAGAAGAGTTGTCGACCTTGTTGATAAGTTCCTTTTGATGGAGTTAAACCTGAAATATAAAAGTTAATTTAACCAAATTTTCCTAATCAGTAAAGAGATAAATAATGCATAAGACTTCCCTTTTTTCATCTAATTTTTTTTATTTCATTAAATTCCCAAATGATCACCTAATTAGGGTTATAATGCTTTGTTAAAGAAAATACAAGTTTTGAATGAGAGAAATTGGATCCCCAAAATGTGACCCCTTGGGTCTTATTTATAGATGCAGGCGGCCCCCTTTTGCACTTTACTTTCAACCGGGTCAAAAGGTCCTTCTTTTAAATGTTGTTATGAACCCTTCGACCTTGTGAAAAGTTTTCTTTTATATGCTGTTTGAACCTTTCGACCTTGTTGAATTTTTTTCCCTATATATGCTGTTCGAAATCCATGCCTCCTTTCGGTATTGTTGAAAGGTATCCTTGTTCTTCTTGTCATGCTCTAGCAATTCCTTCGTTCTCTCTTAACCTTTCGACCTAGCCGAAAGCCATGCCTCCTTTCGACGTTATCGAAAGGTTTTTTCATCATTCTTTTTCATTTGCTGATTTCTGAGTATTGCTTTCTTCACAGCACCTTTCGACATTGTCAAAAGGTGTCCTACGTGGATCTTTGCCTTCTTGTGATTAATGAAGTAAGCTTAGAGTCTTTGACATGGTCAGCGAGTTGACTACATTGGTTTCGAAGAGATTCAACTGTCATTGGTTTTGACCGATTCTAAAGGCTTACTATAGCTTTCGAAAGGGTTGCTAATACGTGCTTTAACTTCTTTACCTTCTTCGAAAGGTATGAACTCCCTGGATGCCGTGAGGGGGGGGGGGGGCTTTCCGACACCTACGAAAGGTCTTGATGCCGCTATCTTTTATAGCAGCATCTTTTTGACTCCTTCGAAAGGTTTGGTCTTTACTCTTATCCCTTCGTCTTTGTTTGAGGACCTCTCGACATAGTCAAATAGTACATTTTGTTGAGTAACATTTGCCCTCCTCCCCCATGAAGGAATGCCCTTGACTTTTCAGGTCATCGTTGTCGAAACCCAAAAGCTCCCCCTCTTGGTCTTTCCACGTAAATCTTGGCCGTCCATTTAAATCTTATCTAGCGATTGAAATTTTAGGCGACTTTTACTATAAAGTACGCTTCTTCTCCATCTTCTTCTTTTACTTGCAATCAAAATTATCGAGCAGAATTCTCCTAAATTTCATAAACTTTGCTTCCATAAATAAAGATAATTTCCAGATTCAAACCATCAGTTTAAATTGATCTTTGTTTCTCTAGATTTTATTCGAACTTCGCTCTTTCTTTACTTGGGTTTTGCTTTTTTTTTTCAAATTTCAAAATTGGAATTCAATTTCAAAACATTCGAATCTCGTTATTTTGTGAGAAGATAGGGTTTGATTTATTAAGAAAGTTCCTTTTGATTTAGTTTCTCTAACTGATAGAGTTCATTTCTCGATTTTGAGATCAACAGTGGTTGTCTTGGGAAATCTTCTTATTAGTTTGAATCATCATTTCAAAATTTATTATTTGGTTCTTCGTTAGTGAATTATCGGGTTTGGATTTATCGAGTTTGGATTATTGAGCTTGATTTTTGTTAAAATCCATTTTCCTAACGAGTTTCATCTATTTTCTTTAAGAGATTTTGGAATCTTGGATTCGTAATCGGTTTGGGTTAGACAGTGGATCTTGTTTTTTGCACCTAAAGGTTTGAACATAAAGATGAACAATTAGCGCCGTAAATGACTTTTCTACCCCTTCAAAAGGGATTGAGGCGATAACATGGGTTTGCTTTCTTATCCCCTTTCGACGGGGTCGAAAGGTTTTGTGGTGTCAATTTGGGCAACGTTGCCGAAAGGATATGTAGTTAAGTGGAATGAATTTATCCCTTCGATAGTCAAACTTTTCGATTTAGTCGAACCCTTTGACCCCTTCAACAACAAGCCTTCAATGAGGTTGGATCTCTTTGACCCTAGAGCTGTCTCCCTCCATCTTTGTCGAAACGTCTAAAGTATATATGAGTTTAACTTTAAACGTTTCGATTTCAATGGGTAGGATAGGTTTCAACCACAATGACCAGACCTTTCGACAACTTCGACAACATTAATATTCTTTACTCATGAATTTTAAGTTATTGGTTTCAACAATGTCAAAAGGTCTCGTAGCTTAGCTATATGTTATGCTTGTAGTATATTCAAGTTCCTATAGAGCTTTCGACGTTGCCGAAAAGTGATGAATGGATTAATGTTACATCTCGTCATTTTGCCTATGTCAATAGCTCAAGGAACATAAATTATTGCTTATTTATTTATTTATTTATTTATTTTTATTTTACTTTTTTAAGCTTTCGATAATGTTGAGGTATATTGGTTTAAAGTTGATGCTATTGTCCTTTCGACATTGTCGAAAGCTCAAGCTATTATCCTTTCGACATTGTCGAAAGCTCAAGCTATTGTCCTTTAAACATCGTCGAAAGCACAAATTAAGCTATTTGGTTTCTGACTTAAACTATTTTCACAATCCCAAAGTTCTACGTGTATTTTTATGTTTAAATTATACAAGTAGGTTTCATTATTTAATTCTCGAATGCATATCAAATTCAAAAATAATCAAAGATTTTAACTAAAACATTTTCACCTAGAAGAATCATGAGTTCACTTAAGAAACCCAAAGTCATTTCTAAGCATTCTGCCATTGCATCCCAAGGGGAAGTCAATGCCATCCTTGGGGATTTTGGTATCATCAGAATTGAAGCTATCCATCCTTGGGAAACTGACACCATAGACAACACTCTCGAAGGGTATTTTTCTTATACTGCCATACACATATGGCATGGCAGATTCTTATCATTCTAGGTAGTTTTATATTCATATCCATCCTATGTTGGAATCACACCAATCTAGCTATCTCCAAACGTCTACAATCATCCCTTGTCTCTAGAGATGATGGCACTGGAATCTGGGCCCCCTTCTCTTGATGCAAAAGTGTTAAACTTCTTGACCAAATTGGCAAGGCTGAGCAACCGCAATAACCAAATATACCGAGTCGACCTTTAGAAGAAGTTAATATCAGATAGGGTCAACAAATTCAAGGACTTAGAGAACCAGTTCTTTTTCGTCAAATGTTTTTTTAATATTCATGGGAATTTTACCTCTCCCCATAAGACTGGTCTTATGTTGCTTTCCCCTACTTTATGTTTTCTGTTAATTAATCTCTTGCTTTGTTAGGTGTCACTTCCAAGAAGCTTAATGATGTCAACAAGAGGAAGTTGATTCTCTGATTGCAGTTTCAAGACAAATCTGGAGCAGATTGATTCTTCTAACTCCCTCAAACTTAAGAAAGCATTCTCTACAGCCAGTAGGCTAGAGGATCTTAGGAACTCCTCCTTCTATTCTGCACACTCCATGCAACGAGCGCTTTCTCTCCGTGGGGGACGCTGAACACTTCTCTCCAATGTCACCAATTTGTTCTGACCCTTCTGGTACATCTTTGGTCTAATATATTCTTCTTTGTCCCTGGCATTCTTTGAATTATTTAAACTGACTTTACATCTATTTGAATTTGTTCTAGGCTTTCCTCAAGCCATTGTGTCTGATAGTGGTGCTGCCCTTTCTTTATCAACTTCTGGAGTGACATCAATCATCGCCTCCTCTGCAAAGTCCAAGCAAACATTCAAAAGGAAGCTAATGGAATCTTACGAAGATGGTCCTCGGAAGAAAATAACTAAAGTTATAGAATTGGAGGAAGAGGAGGATCGCTTTTCTTCTGGACAAGGTCTGAAGTGCCCTATTGTTGAAGCCCCTAAAGATCATCCAAAGCAAATTGCACCTTCTACTGACCATTTTTCAGCCATTTCTTTCTCTGGTTCTCCAACTGCACTTGTGCAGATGCCATTGGCTTTATTGACGACCCTTTCCGTGGAACAAATTCCTCTGAAGCCATCGCCTTCTACTCCATGTACAAATTTTAAAGAGATGATTGAGCACATTTTGCATTGTGAATCTTTTACTTCTTCTTTCCTACCCTCTTTCACTCCAGATTTGGCGAGGAATTAACGCTCTCTAATGGAGCAGCAACTTCTGGTAAGTTCCTCTTTGACTACCCTTATCATCGTTATTTTTCTTTCTTAAATCACTAACTTGTGTTATATTTTTCTATCAGATCTTAAAGAGCTGATTAGCTTTGAATGAGCATGTTTCAGAGTCTTCAGACGAATCCTCTAAGCTACAGGATGAAAATTCCAAGCTTTAAAATTAAGTATCTTCCTGAACTGCTGCCAAAAACTATGCTTTCGCAGTGTTGGATCGAGTAAAAGTTTCCCTTGCTAGGGTCTAGGCTGATTTAAAAGCAGAGAAGCGGGCCTATCATCCTACTACTGATGAAAAACTCGCCATGAAGCTTACTCTGAAAGACACGGAAGATGAAAAGGACCGTCTGGTTATTAAGAACACTTCTTTGAAAGAAAAATTCAAGAAGGCCATGGTTTCACTCAAACCTTATGTTTGTACCCTCTCTGATGTTAAGCAGCAAGTGTCTCAATTTGCCGACATCACCTTTGGGCCAATGATGCTAAAAAACTATGAAGATGCCCTTATGCTTCCATACGCTGACAATTTCAAGAATTGCCTTGACTTTGGCATTCCTTCACTTGATCCTACCTTGGCCGAAAAAGTGATGGGCAAAATGAATCAGATGAAGTAGGGTATTAAACCTAAGGTTGAGGAAGAAATTAATGCCGATAAAGTTCTTCCTTTTGATGTCCTTTCCTTTGAAATCGAATCATATTATGAAGAGGAGGATGATGCCGCTAAGTATAAAGATGATGTTGGCGGTGAAGGCAGTGACAATGACGACGACAATGTGATAATGGTAATGACTCTTTTGGAGGCCAAGGCCTTCATGGAGACAAATGGGGTCCTTCATGGAGACAAATGGGGTCCTTCTAAAGCTTCAAAAAAGGACGGTGGTGATCAAACTGAATTTCCTGAGAAAGGGTCATCCCTTCAAAAGGGGCATTCCACCTGCATCCCTTGGGCCTTTCACTGCTCCAGAAGGTGAGCCTGTTCTAGCCCAAGCCGAAGACTCAAAAAAGAAAGGCTGGCCTTCCAGGCATCTATTCCTGTTTCCCAGGTATGGAATTACTAATTTGAATATCTCTCTTTTCGAAGATAATAATTAGCATAAAATCATTCATTTTAGATAAGGAGGATGTCTCAATTTCCCTATACAACAAAACTAGAAAGGAAACAAGCGAAAATTAACAAGTTATATAGGGAGTTAGATAAACAGATAAAGGAGCATAACATCCTCTCTGAAAAGTATCACAGTCTTGACCGAAGTGCCTTTGTCCTACATCTTTTGAGAATTAGAGGGCTACTCCATTATTAAAGAGTGCGCATCTCTGATACGACACTCTCGTAAAGGAGAATCTGGAGTTGCTTACTTTATCTTGGATTATGATTGAAGAAAGGGATTTTTAGTTAACTTTTTGTATAAGGTTTATTGTAGATATTCTATTATAGACTTTACATACTTAGGAGAATTTAGCAAGGGTTTACTCAGACGTTTTCATAAAAGATACATCGGATCTGACCCGCATCCCGGAACTTGCTAGAACTTACCACGGGTCAGATCGATTCCTCAAAATCTCCCCCGGAAAGCTTAAGTACTATAAAGATAAATTTGTTTCTGAGTTTTTCTCCAGGTCTATTTTATATAAACTAGATGAATAATTGAATATTTGACTATTAATTAAATAATGAATATGTGTTTTAGCTCTGTTTTTCTATGCTTAGCTTCTCTTTACTATACTATTACCATAGGACTATTCTCTAGGTTGACTCGTCCCTAGAGATCACTTAAGCCAATATGTTAAATTGAGAAGGTTTTGCTCTAAAAATGTATCAATATTAAGGACTTCGAAATTAGCGAGATATTGCATTCTTCGAGATATACAAAAATTGTGCATGGAATACCCTTATCTACGTTTTGACTTCCTCAGTGATGAGAAGGAAACTTTCCTTAAAGAGATTAGAATACTCCACTCTAAACTAATTTGTGGTCGTGATAGTCCCCCAAGTGGAAAATGAGATTATAGCAAATGCCCGCCAGTCATAACCCCGGAAGGAGTTACAATGCCTTTTGATGCGACAGTTATGATTTTAGCTAACTCTTTAAATAAAGTTAGAAAAGTAGTTTCCCAGCTTTAAATGTAATCCAATTGCATGTTATATCTTTTGACTTTGTTACTATTTGGTTGTAATTCTTTGCTATAATAATAAAGAAATCTTTTATCTCTATCTTGATTTTTATTTTACTTCTTTTGTTTAAATAGGAGCTCCAGTTATCAACAACCCCTCTTTCTCATAACTTATTGTCACATGTTGATGCTATCAAAGAGATAATGTTAACAGCGAGCGGAGGGATTGTGGTCAACGATAAAGTCTTACTAGAATGCTTTGGCGACAATGCTAAAGCCGTGAAATGGAATAAGAGATACTTTCCTCAAAAAACCATTGTCATTGGTCACAAAGATAATATTGCCCATATTGAGGCTGACATCAAGAAAAATGTTGATATGATTACCTTGCTTAAACGATAAGTGAAGACAAATCCCACTATCGATTTCGATCAAAAGATGTCTAAACTTATTCAGCGAATAAGTGACTTGGAGTTAAAATTAAAGATAGTCAGGCTCAGCGTTCCTTTTTGGAGTTCATTTTGGGGGACAAGACATCAATATCAATTTTTAGGTCCATTAGGAAACTCCTTCAGCTGTTAAGCCAACAAGGTCAATGTTTCTCGTGGCCCAGAACTTTCCAACTATGCTCAACCTTCCCCTGGCTTAGATGATAGTGTAGTGGGGAACTAGTTCCTGAGAGTCAAGTTTGGGATAGCCAAATATTTTGTTGAGCAAACGAAAACCAAATTCTCTCAGACTATTAATGATTACACCGCCAAGAATCAGAAGCTCGAGCATGATATTTATTTTCTCCAAAAGCATGTTGTGGAATTGGAAAGGAATAACAAGACCATTAGGGTTGTAAATAGAGCTTTTAGTCGTGCCCTAAAGACAAACATTGATGTGACTAATGACAAAAACATCATAAGAAGAAAGGAGAAGAAACTGAAGGAAGTTCTCTGTGCCGCAATTCGTCACGTTGTAGATCCTTCAGTTGAGGAATCTCTTAATAAAGCTGCTCAAGTTTTATAATTCACTTACATGTACAAATTATGTAAATTTATCTTTTATATATGTAAATAATTTTGTAGGCTAGTAAACAATTCCATAACTTATGTGAACCACATAAACGTTGTAAATATCACCCGATTTGTAATCTTTTTCTGCGATGTTACTTTTGAAATGTCTTTAAATTGCTCCTTCATTGATTTTCAGGCTTGCCGAATCTTTTGCTATTCCTTGTTGTTCCAATTTTCCTGAAAAGCATGTAAGAAACAATATTTCTATTTATTAGCATGAAATCGACATGTTTATCCATGTAGGTCATTTCCTTAGATTAACAAATCATCCTGTTAATTGTATGGAAATTAGTTTATACTAAATGTTAACATCTCGTATTTAACCATAATGAGAGATGATCAAGAATGTAACTCCTTCCACATGGCTAAAAAGTTTGAAATTTTCTGATAGAGAATTCTGCTTTATCATAGGGGTATAAATATTAGAATGTAAACTTTATTTCATAAGGAACCCAATTCAAAAATCAATGTTTGAAATTTTAAAGTAGTAACTCTTCGACTCATTCCTCAACATTGATTGGATTTAAAAAGTTAGAAAACCGAAGCTCCCATTCGAGAAATTGTAACAGCAATCTTTATGATGATATTCTTTGGCCCATATTTGGGCTTATGGTAAGAATAAAAATCCAATGGCCTTGCACCCAAATTAGGGTGTACATAAGCAGCAGTCTTGGTACCAAGATTCGGGTATAATAAGTTAGTGATTGATAATGACCCAAAGCTCAGATTGGTGCGTTGGATGATGAAATTCATATATGAAAGACTTGAACACTCATTTGGGTATTAATAGCTAATGTCTAGAAATGGGAGTCCCGAAACCCAAACTCGGGTAATAATAAGCTGAGTTCTATCACGGTCTTTTACTTCTATCTTCTTTGACATGTGAGAACCCTTTAGGTTTTGCATGTATGTAGAAATAATCTGCTCGGCTTCTACTTGAGCTAAGACGTCTTAGTCCATGACAGGATATACTTTTTCTCGAGCTTGAACATCTTATTTGTAGATTTTATGAGCCTCTTCTCGGGCTTGGATGTTCAGTCCTTTACCGAATGAGACTCCCCTTGGGCTTGGAAATCTTAATCCATTATTGGATAAGCCTCTTCTTGGGCTTGGACATCTTAGTCCATTATTGAAAGAGCCCCTTATTGGGCTTAGAATCTTAGTCTAATTTTGAATGAGCCGCTTCTTAGGCTTGGACATCTTAGTCCATTGTTATCTGGTGCTCTTGGTTAGCTCATCTTAGAGGCTGGAACCAAGGACTAACCTGACCTTCCTCCAGGAGGTGCCTTGCCTTAGCCCTTTTGCGGCATGGACATAGGCTTGTTAGGTGCTTTACCCTGGCCATCTTATGGCGCGGATAAATGCTTACACCATCCTCCCTCTAGTGGTGCCTCAATATGACCATAGCGTGACGCGGACAAGTACGTGTTTGATGCTTTAACACGGCCATCTCATAGTGTGAATAAAGGCTTACTCCATCCTTCCTCTAGGAGGTGCCTTGACCTAACCAGAGGTACGACCAAGGGCTTGACGGTGCTTTAACCTGACCATCTTACGGCGTGGATAAAGGCTTACCCATCCACCCTCCAGGTGGCGCTCTACCCTAGCCATCTCAGCACGGATAGAGGCTTTTCTATCATCATATATAGACTACCATCTTAGGCAGTATCCAAATATAAGGGGCATTTCACCCCCAACCATGTAGATTTTCACTTTATGGGAAGTTGCTCTTTGTTGACTTTATCTCAAATTCCTTTTACAAACTGATGGATTTTCTCTTGATCAATGAAGTTTATGATCAACCCCTCTATGG
Organism: Allium cepa; assembly: GCA_030765085.1. Taxonomy (NCBI): domain Eukaryota; kingdom Viridiplantae; phylum Streptophyta; class Magnoliopsida; order Asparagales; family Amaryllidaceae; genus Allium; species Allium cepa. Next base: position 1,053,488,343 of record CM060939.1, read on the forward strand.
CTCTGCAATCTTTAGTTTTATGACCATTCATCATGCGAAAGTGGCAGTAGAATCCTACCAAATTCCTTTCATATTTTGGCGTCTTTTTCTATGAGGGCCAATAGTTAAGCTCATGCTTTGTAAGCAAGTAGACGTTCTCAATTGATGTTGTTAAGTTGCACTCTATTGTAAGTCTAGACTTGGAGCTTGATTCTTGAAGATGGCTCTTTGACTTTTTATTCTTCGACCTTAGTATTTTATGATCTTCAATTGCTTTTCTTTTTGCTACCCTTTGAACCTCTTGAGTTAGAAGTGCTCTTGTTGCAGTTGGTTGCCATCTGTGTGCAAAGGCATTGTAATCATTCATTATTTCTCTCTCAAATATTGTGCCTTTGAAATAATGCTGTATTATTCTTCTCATTTGATTAAAGACATTGTCACTTCCATTTGTTCTTTTTTCATGTGCAATGATAGGGGTAGGACCAACAGGAATGGAATTTAAACTTTATTTCTCAAGATTATAAGATTTTATTCTATTTTTATTTATAATTCTTAGGGCTTCGAGCCTTAGTCTTTTCTCTTCATCTTGATTGGAGTTTTCTATGAGTACTTGGGAGAACCTTGTCATATGTGGTTCAACAAGACCCTTATTCAGTTCTCTTAATCTGCTGGCTATGATCAAACCAAAGTGGATAAACCTAAAGTAGAATTGAATTAAACAGGGTTAGATAATGATGGTGTCGGGGATTAATCCAAATCAAAGGTTTAGGCCAACCTTCTAGCGCAAAAAATGTTAACAAGTTTCTTTTCAAGACCCTAAAGTGATGCTAAGAAAGATGAATAATTCTTTATACAGACAGTGAGTGTGATTCCCTTAGGAATTGCCTCTCGATTTGGCTTTATTTATTGATATTTCTCAAATTAGACCCTTAAACATCATCGAAAGGTATGGACTTTGAGTTAAGTGACTTTTGATATTGATGAGCTGTGTCAATACTCCTTCAAAAGCCTTCCTTTTGACCAAATTGAAATTCCCAGAGTTAACTCATTTAAGGTAGGTTTCGACCTTGTCGAAAGCTTCGGTGTTAGTTTCCTTTTGGTTTAGGTAAGAAGTCATATTCTCTAGTGGATTTGGAATAGCTTCGACCTTGCTGAAATCTATGTGAATAACTTCCTTTGGATTGAATTTGAAAGCCCAAGTTTTGGTATTTGGAAAATAGGTTTCGACCTTGTCGAAAGCTTTAGTCCACAAGATTGATTGCTTTGGAAGTTTACAGAAAATGTCAGGATCAGAAGAGTTGTCGACCTTGTCGACAAGTTCCTTTAGATGGAATTAAACCTAAAATATAAAAGTCAATTTAAAAAAATCTTTCCAAATCAATAAAGAGATCAGTAATGCATAAGACTTCCCTTTTTCCATCTAAAGAAATTTTATTTCATTAAATTCTCAAATGATGACCCAATTAGGGTTATAATACTTTGTTAAAGAAAATAAAAGTTTGGAATGAGAGAAATTAGATCTCCAAAATGTGACCCCTTAGGTCTTATTTATAGACGCAGGCGGGCCCCTCTTTTGCGCCCTTGCTTTTGACCTGGTCGAAAGCCATGCCTCCTTTCGAAGTTATCGAAAAGTTTCTTATAGTTCTTGTTGAAAGGTTTCTTATAATTCTTTCTCCTTTGTTGAATTTTGAGTATTGCTTTCTTCATATAACCTTTCGACATTGTCGAAAGGTGTCCTGGGTGAATCTTTGCCTCCTTGTGATTACCAGAGTAAGCTTGGAGCCTTCGACATGGCCGGTAGGTTGAGTACATTGGTTTCAAAGAGATTCAACTTTCATTGGTTTTGACCGATTCGAAAGGCTTACTATAGCTTTCGAAAAGGTTGCTAATACTTGCTTTAACTTCTTCACCTTCTTCGAAAGGTATGAATTCCCTGGATGCTATTGGTGGGACTTTTCGACACCTTCGAAAGGTCTTGAAGCTACTAACTTTGATGGTATCATCCCTACGAATCCTTCGAAACGTTTGGTCTGGACTCTTCTCTCTTGGTATTTGTTTGAGGATCATTTGACTTAGTCGAAAGGTGGATTGTTTGGAGTAGCAGGCATTATAATCATCCATTATCTCTTTCTAAAATATTGTGCCTTTTGAATAGTGTTGGATTGTTCTTCTCATTTGATTGAAGACATTGTCACTTCCATTCGTTTTCTTTCCTAGTGCAAAGATGCGGTGGGGGCAACATGAGAAGGATTTAAACTCTAATTCTTAGGATTATAAGATTCCTCTTTCTTTTTGTTTATAATTCTTAGAGCTTCTAGTCTAAGCCTTTGCTCTTCATCTTGGTTGGAATGATTGATGATTATTGGGGAGAATCTTTTCAAGTGGGGTTCAAATGACCCTTGTTCAAATCTTTTAATCCTTCTGACCATGATCAAACCAAAGAGGACAAACTTGAGATAGGTTTAAGTAAGGTTAGAGAATAGTAGTGTTAGGGGTTTAACCAAGTTGGAGGTTCGGGACCTCCTTGCACCAAAAATAACAGGATTTCTTGACAACACCCCCAAGTTATGCTATGGAATGAGAATTGTCCTTTAGGTAAGTAGAGTTGAATAGAAGGTATGAATCCTTTTTGAATTTCCTTTTGCATAGGATTTAGTGTGAAGGAATTGCTTAGACAAACCTTTCGACTGTGTTGAAAAGTTGGATTCCGTGCTTAATGACCTTTTGACCCTATTGAGTCAGTGTGGATTCTCATTTGAAGCTTTCCTTCTTGATTAAGTTGGATTGTCCTAAAATAGGTTCGTCTCAGTTAGTTTTGACTTGGTCAGACTCCTAAGACAGTTGTGTGACTTGACTTTAGGTTAAGGATCAGAAATAGGGGTTTCAACCTTGTCGAAAGCAGTGAGCTTAACCTCTTGGGTTTGAACTAGCAATCTCAAGCTACAATGTTTTGGTGAAGGGTTTCAACCTTATCAAAAGTGGGATCCTCGAGCTCCTTGTACTAGTTGAAGGTTTAAGTAAGTTGTGACTTTGTTTCGACCTTGTCGAAAGCTAAAACTCAAAGGAAGGTTACTTGAAGTTATTTAAATCTTGCTAGGAATCGACTGTGTCGACAGTGGCCTTTCGATGAAAGTGAAACCTAAAACACAAGAGTGAAACTGACAAGAACTTTGATAAAATGATAAGTAATCTAAAATACTTAAAACTTCCCTTTCATAAGCAAAAGATGGCTTTATAGCTTCAAACCCCCAATTTAATCTTGTAATTAGGGTTACAAGACTTTTGATTAAAGAAATACAAGTTTGGAATAGGAGGGATTAGATCCTTAAAACGTGACCCTTGGGTCTTATTTATAGATGCAGATCAGCACCTTTTGACCATGATGCTTTCGACTTGGTTGAAAGGTGGCTGCCGAATGACTTAAATATGCTTCATCTTTGTCTAAAGGAAGGACTACGCCTCTCTACTTTGTATTGCCTTGTATGTGCTTCTATGTTTGTCGATGGGTATTGTTAATGGTTTCGATGATGTTGGTTATGCATGAGTACTTATTTTTGATCTGATGCGGAACCCTCCTGGATCACACTGTTTTCGACCGGTTCGAAAGGCTTACTATTTCTTTCGAAGGGATTGTCCAGGACAATGCTTGCTTTCACATAGTTTAAACAAAGGCGAAACCTTTGGTGTCAAAAGGTTTGGCGCATATGCAATAGCCATTCTTATTGTCTTCGAAAGATACTGCTTTGACATAATCGGAAGGTCATCATGCATATGGAATGACCCAGTCGAAAGGTGGCTATTGAAGGCGGTAGGGTGCTTTCGACTCTTTTGCCTCCTTCGAAGGGTATGAACTCACTAGACCTTTGTTATAGAGACCTTCCGGCACCTTTGAAAGGTTTTGAAGCTTCCAGACTTTGATGGTAGCATCCATTCGACTCCTTCGAAAGGTTTAGCTGGAACCTTCTTCACTTGTCCTTCTTTAACTTCTGCTTAAAATGGAGTCGACCAAGTCGACGGGTTGAATTTTGGAGCAACATCAATTACCTTTTGCATATCATTTGGAATGTTGACAAGATTTCTTGTTAACATGTCATATGGTGTGTTCCATCAATGTCTGATGGAGATACATGTCTATATGAAGCAGTGTTGATGATGAACACCGTTGATATCCACAAAGTCATCAACGCTGCCTTATGATTGTTATTCACAAAGTCGCTAATACCCATGAAGACATCAACGTTGGAGATTGCAGTTACTACATACACAGTGTGAAGCAGAGACCTAACATATAGCTACATAAAGGTCGCCAAAGCTACTACCAACACTTTTGGTGATGCCAATGCTAAAGGACATTGAAGACACTGAGACCAGGATAATGCCGCCTCTTTAGCAACATAGCTAATATTAGGTTGACACCATTGAAGTCGAGCACACTGAAGTCCTTGAAGGCAAAGTGGCCTTTTGTCGCCTCTATAATTACGACCCAGAGGTACCATTTAGGGAGGATTCTTTTTCCTTCTACATCTTACAATTTCTAATCTTCTAACCTTAAATAAATTTAGGGAATTCAGTCAATTGTTGTTTGAGAATCTTGTACATATAAGGAAATGGAAATTAAACAATTGCAAAGCATATATGACTTCCACTTTAATGATATGACTTCAACAAGCCTCAACAAGACCTCACTTTAGTTCGCATGACTTTCTCACTTTTTTCTGGTTAGCAAATTTTTTCATTAATATTTTGGTGCTAAAAGGAGGGCTCAAACCTCTGACTCCATTAAAGTCCCAAGTGAACCTAAGTCTTACATAGTTATTTAATTCCGAATTGACTAAGTCCTACTTAGTTATCCTATTCAAATTAACCTATCTTTGATTTGACACCAATCAACCACACCAACTAAATCTTACTTAGTTATGCCAATTAATTAGGGGAAATTCTCGGAACAAGGATCATCTGAGCACCAAATTGTTAATTCGGATTATCCAATTATTAATAATCCTCGACTTCACGAAGAACAAGTTTTAAGAATCAGGGTATTAAAGATTACAGATAATAAGAAAAGACAAGGAGCATCTTATAACCTAAATAAATAGAGCTTGAATCCTTTTCACCTAGGAAAGCAATGCAAAAGAGATAATGTCTTCTCAAAGATAAGAAAAGAGATTCAACTTAAAGCTAAGGGGACCATTTTCGAAAGAGAAATGACAAAGGACTTCGAATGGTTCCCTAGAAAGTTGGAAAATACTCTGTGCCACTCCCAAAGATGAAATAAAAAATCGATATTTTGTGAAAAGAAAGCTTGTTGTGGAAGCCAAGAAGCATAGCATGATAATAAAAGGGCGAAGCATCAGCCTAATGGATTAGCCTCTAAATCGCGAATTCCAAAAGATTGCACCCACACAACTTCTATTGGAAACATCTATTTCTTGACTAAGGATGGCCTCAACTAGTCTCTTCGCAAAAAAAGTGGCCCAAGTTCGAAAGGAATCAGGGAAACTCATATTGTCATTATCACCTTGCAAATGGTCACGATACCAATTGTTACTCTGAAAATCCACCTTTCGACTGAGTCAAAAGTTCCTTCAACAAAGACTAAGAAAGAGGAGTTCAGACTAAACCTTTCGAAGGAGTCGAAGGGATGCAGCCATCATAATTAAACAGCCTCAAACCTTTCGAAGGGGTCGGAAGATTCTATCTCACAGTAACCATAAAGTTTCTACCTTTCGAAGAAGATGAGGAAGTAAAAACAAGTGTTAGCAACCCCATAGTGACCTTTTTGAAAGCATGGCAAGTCTTTCGAACTGGTTAAAACTCATCAGGATACATCTCAACAAAGTCGAAAGGTTATATGAAGAAGACAACACTGAAAGTGAGTAAAGAATGAAAGATAACCTTTCGACAGCATTGGAGGGAAGCACAGTGCTAGCCAAATTTGTGGTTAACACCCCAAAGAATTCAAGTAGATGGACTTAATGGAAAATGGTATTATGTAGAATCTTTCAGGAAATCAATCAATGTTTTGTTAATACTCTAAAGTTACTCCAGATGATGGGGTTGAGCTGATCTGTGCAGAGGGATTGATAATCTTTGGAATTATCTTTGTATCTCTACTTATAGATAACTTTCGAATCAGACCTTTCGACGCGGTCAAAAGGCTTGGATATAGGATTAAGGAAACCTTTTGGCTTTGCTGGCTTAGTATACAATGGCCTCTATCTTAGTTGATCCTTTGTAAGAGCTCGCGCTAAAGTTATCTTCTTGATTGGGATGAGATTCCCTTAGTTTGTTCTATAAAATATGGTAATTTTGACCCTGTTGGAAGGTTAAAGCGAATGTTCTTCTTAGGCTTAGATAGGGTATGATATATTTTGTGGACGCAAAGTGGATGTCGACCTTGCTGAAGGGTTAGACAACTAATTGTTTGGATTCAGAGGGTTGCTAGGGTTATTTGAGTATGAGAGATCGTGAACCTTACCGAAGGTTTTATCCACAGTTCCAATGATTTTGGAAGGTCTTTATGAATGTTAATTCAAATAAATCGCCTCCAGTGGTCGAAGGGTTTAGGTTGCAGGGTTAAGGCCTCCGAAGTCATATAAGGATTACCTACAAAAGGAATATTATTGTCTTTGTCGACAAGAACCTTCCAGAGAAACTGAACTTCAAAATGCAAGTCAATCTAGCTAAGGGTTAAGAAAATAACAAAATAATTAATAGAGCTAAGGTCTCCCCTGTGCATCCGAGAAAAGCCTTCCGTTTTATTAAATTTCCTAAATCACACTCAATTTAGGATTACAACATCCTGATTAAGGAGTTGCAAGACTAGAATGAAGAAAAATCGACCCCCAAAATAGGACCCTTAGGGTCATAATTATAGATGCCGGCGGCTATGATCTCGACTTCATGCCTATGACCAAGTCGAAGGGTCTCCTTTTTATATGCAGTTGCAAACCTTTCGACTTTGCCGAAAGGTTTTCCTTTCGCATGCCATCCTGGATCTTTGACAATTATTGGAGGATCTACTTCTCTATATGCTTTCATGGTCCTTTCATTTTTGCTAAAGGATCATTCTTCTATATGATATTGTGAATCCTTCAACCTTGTCGGAAGGTTTCTCTCTTACTTGACTGTTGTCAACACTTCAACCTTGTCAAAAGTTTCTCCTCACTTGATTGCTGTCGGGAGCCGTGCTTTTCTTGAATGTTGTTAGATGGTTATCTTTTATTCTTTGATGATTTATGAGTGTTGCCGTCATCACAAACCTTTCAACACTATCGAAAGGTATTTAGTATGTGTTCCAACTGATCCGAAAGGCTTATTATGCTTTTGAAAAGGTCATTATAGAGTTGTATGCCTTTGCTTGACTTCTTCACCTTCTTTGGAGGGTAAGAACATCTTGAATATTGTGGAATTAAGTCTTCCGTCCCTTCCGAAAGGACGCGAATTGCTTCTCATTATCGACTGCATCCCTTCAATTCTTCATAAGGTTTGATTCGAACTCTTTTCCTTTTGTATCTTGTTGAAAAATTGGTGCAGCCCAGCCTAAAAGTAGGTCGCTTTCCATAATTCGCTCAGTCTTAAGTCGCCAGCGACCTACCGAGCTCCGAGCTCCGAGCTAAATAGTCACGACCTAGGGAAGGTCACTTGTGAGTTAACGGGATAAGCAATCAAACATGCAAGCGACCTAGCGAGTTAAGGGAGCCGATGCATATTTCGTTAGGTCGCTCCGACCTTTCGAGTTAAGAACATGACGAATTACGACCTAAGTTAGGTCGCTCAGGTCTTAAGTCGCTACATTGCTTAGATCGCTCACATGATAGGTCGCGTGAAGTTTTCCATAAGCTATTTTCCTTGAGTCGCTAGGGATTCTGATGCAAACATTCTTTAGGTCGCTGCTGTTTGGGTCGTATTATACATATTGAGTCGCTTGATGTAAGGTCGTTCTGATGTATGTTGTTAGGTCGTCTACTGATGTAAATATGGGTTGTGTTGTTTCTTTTGATAGCTCGTGAGTCGTAGGTCGCGTCCAATGTTAGGTCGTGGGTCGTGTTGAGTAAGTCGCGTGTTGTAAGGTCGTGAACGACCTAATGTGGTGTGTTGTAAACCTATAAATAAGGGGGGTCAGGTCATTTGTAAGTTGTTGATTTTTGAATGAAACTTTGTTTGAGTGCTTTGTGCCTCTTTTGAAATCGGTAGTTAAGTGTGATCTCCTATCTCCACTTTCGGTTATTCGAGTGCGCTCAAATCAACGATTGTTGAAGCCAATTCACGGTATCAAGTGCGCTTGATCAACGTTCGAAGAATTGTAGATCTTCTTTCACGGTATCGTGCACGATCAACGTGACGAAGATAGCTAGAATTCGGTATCTTTTGGAGATCAACGAATTTGGGCATTCGGTATCTCTCAATCCATCGATTCATATTATTTCATCTAATCGTTCTTTGATTAGTTTGACACGAAACCTTCATTTCGTCGTCAATCGTTTATTTCTGCTGCATCATTTTGATATCAAAGCTAGACTTAGCCAATCATAGCTAAGCGGAGTCTTGGAACCAAGGAGTTTGAAGTTGAAGTATAGATCCGAGAGTTGAAGTTCATTTTGAAGTGTAGAGCCGAGCTTGAAGTGTTGAGCCGAGATAAGAACGAGCTAAATTTAGGTAGTGATCAAACCGATCCGACTAAGTGAAGTAGCCATGCATTGCGAAGTTCAGTTTGAAGTTCAAGGCCGAGAGTAAAGTGTTTGGATTTGTGAAGATTTGACAATGCCGCCGAGAAGAGCTAATCGTCATCAAAATATTGAAGATTTGTATAAACGAGAAGATGTTGAACAGATGGAACAACGAATTAGCAATAAATTTAATGAGAAGTTGGATGAAGGTATTAGTAGATTGGAGAAATTGATGATTGATATGAATCAAAGGAGAAGGTCGCCAATCTCGAACCATGGAGGAAACAGAGTTTCACCATCGGTTACGAAAGCGAGGAGGGTGTCACCGCAATCTTTTAAAGAAAGAAGAGAAACATCAATTTCATCGAGAAGAGATCCCCATGAATATGGACATGAAGAGAGAAGAACTCCACGTGAGTTTGAAGATGAGCCATATCAAGATGAAGAGAGACATAGTAGAAGAGACATGCGCGATCGAAGGGATGTTGATGGTCGAGATCGATTCAGACGTACATTTTATTTTGATGAAGATGGTGATAGAGCTAGCATTCATTATCGAGATCGAGACCAAGTTCGAAACTCGTATCGGGATGTTGAGGATGACCGACGATGGGAGTCGGGTATGAAGATGGAAATTCTAGAATTTAAGGGTGGAATGGTAGCAGAAGAATTTCTTGATTGGTTGTCTAATGTTGAAGAAATTTTTGACTTCAAAGAAGTTCCTGAGAATCGAAGAGTTAAGTTAGTTGCTACAAGGTTGAGAGGGAGAGCTTTAGCATGGTGGCAGCAAACTAAACTTAATCGGGAGAGAATTGGGAAGTCAAAGATTGAATCATGGGAGAAGATGAAGAAGTTGATGAGAGCTATGTTCTTTCCATATAATTATCAATCACTCATGTATCAGAGGTTGCAGAATCTGAGTCAAGGGACGAAGATTGGTAATGATTATGCTGATGAATTTTATCAACTGATTGCGCGAAATGACATTATGGAGACAGAGGAACATCTGACTGCCAGATTTGTTGGAGGGTTGAGAATGCAGATCTAGGACATGGTAAATATGTTTGATCCGAGATTTGTTGCAGAAGCACATCAGAAAGCACTTGCTTGGGAGAAACAAGGGAGATGAGGAGGTGGTGTGTTTCCAAGTTACAATTCTCAGAACAAGGGTGCTAGTGGGAGTTCTGATGTTCCTAAAGTCGTCCGTAAATCAGTTGTGAAAGAGGTTGAGAAGGAAAAGGTTAACAACAGTTTCAAATGCTATAATTGCCAGGAAGTGGGCCACAAGAGTTTAGATATCTTCTTTTGCTACATACGTTGATAAAACACTTACCTAAGTTTCCAATTTTTCAGATATGACGGTAAGAAAAAATCAATTGAAAAAAAAATAGTTCTAATTGAAAGTTCTTAATTCATTAGTTATTATGGATAGCAAAAAAAAGAAGCGAACTATGATTGCTGAAGCGGAAGGTGTGGATGTTGGTGAAGCTTATTCTAGTCCAGTTGAGGAGGATGAACAGGATATCGCGTTAGGAGATGAAGGATGTAATCTAATGATGAGGAGATCTTGTTTGACACCAAAGTAAGAAGAAGAAGCTAGTTGGTTGAGGAGTAATATCTTTCAGTCGACATGCACTATTCTGGGGAAGGTTTGTAAATTTGTGATCGACGCGGGAAGTTGTGATAATATCATTTCTACTGAAGCTGTGAGAAAGTTGAAGTTGAAGACGGAGAAGCATCCAAATCCTTACAAGTTAGCTTGGTGGAGGAAAGGAGGAGAGGTGAAGGTGGACCGACGAGTTCATGTTCCATTTTCTATTGGGAAGAAGTATAAAGATGAGATCTGGTGTGATGTTGTGGAGATGGATGTTTGTCACTTTCTTTTGGGAAGACCATGGTAGTATGACCGAGCAGTGCAACATGATGGTCGAACCAATAGCTACAGCTTTATGTTTGAAGGTGTTAAGATCAATTTAGTTCCGAAGAAGAGACAGCAAGGAGAGAGCAAGTCAGAAGAGACCGAGGAGCTGAAAACTTTGTTGACTTTGAAGGAATTTATTGAAGAAGTAGAGGAGAGTCCAGAGGTATTTTTGTTGATTGGACATGAAGCTACTGAATCTGTTGAAGTTCCAGAGGAAGTAAAACCGGTATTGGAAGAATTTAGAGATGTGTTTCCTGAAGAGTTGCCAACGGAGTTATCACCGTTGAGAGATATTCAACATCAGATTGATCTTGTGCCAAAGGCAGTATTACCACACAGGCCACATTACAGGATGAGCCCTAAGGAGCATGAGGAACTGAGAAGGCAGGTGGAGGAGTTGTTAGAACAAGGACGTGTTCAGGAGAGCTTGAGTCCATGTGCAGTGCCAGCCTTATTGATACCGAAGAAGGATGGGACTTGGCGACTGTGTACGGATAGTCGGGCTCTAAACAAGATCACGGTGAGATACAGATTTCCTATGCCAAGGTTTGACGATTTGATTGATCAGTTGAGTGGAGCTCTTGTATTTTCCAAGATTGACTTGAAGAGTGGATACCATCAGGTTCTTATTAGACCGGGTGATGAGTGGAAGACTGCTTTTAAAACTGGAGAAGGTCTATACGAATGGCTGGTTATGCCATTTGGCTTGTCAAATGCTCCTAGTACTTTTATGAGAGTAATGAACCAGATTTTCAAACCATTTATTGGGAAGTTCGTGGTAGTTTACTTTGATGATATTTTGATCTATAGTGGGAGTATGGAAGAATATGTCAATCATTTGCGAGAAGTATTGTTTATTCTACGACAGGAGCAATTCTATGCAGCAACAAAGAAGTGTGTGTTCATGACGCACAGTATTTTATTTCTGGGGTATGTCCTGTCAAAGGAGGGTATTCAAGTGGATGAAAGTAAAGTTGAAGCTGTCAGGAGTTGGCCACAACCCAAGACAATTACTGAAGTGAGGAGCTTTCATGGGTTGGTATCTTTTTATCGGAGATTCATTCCACATTTTAGCAGTATGATGGCACCTGTGACCGACTGCATGAAAGGAAAGAAGTTCGTGTGGACAGAGGAAGCAGAGTTAGCTTTTGAGAAGATTAAGACACTTTTGACGTCAGCGCCAATTCTAGTATTGCCAGATTTTTAGTTGTTATTTGAGTTACATACTGATGCTTCGAAGGTTGGGATTGGTGGAGTATTGAGTCAGAAAGGAAGACCAGTTGCTTATTTCAGTGAGAAATTGTCTGGAGCCAAGTTGAGATATAGCACTTACGACGTGGAATTTTATGCAACTGTTCAAGCTGTGAAGCACTGGAGACATTATCTGTTTCAGAAGGAGTTTGTTCTTTATACGAATCATGAAGCTTTGAAACATTTGCAAGGGCAGGACAAAATTTCAGCCAGACACGCTTCATGGGTCGCGTATCTGCAGCAGTTTACTTTTGTTGTGAAACACAAGTCAGGGGTGACGAATCGTGTAGCTGATGCTTTGAGCTGGAGGAATCATTTGTTGACAACGATGAAGGTTGAAGTGCCAGGATTTGAACTATTACCAGAGTTGTTTGAAGAAGATCCTTACTTTATGAAGATTGTTGAGAAAGTCAAGGATGGAAATACTGATGAGTTTATATTGGTGGATGGTTTCCTGTTCAAGGGGAATCAATTGTGCATACCAGAAGGAAGCCTGCGAATGAAGATTATAAAGGAGTTACACGAAGAAGGCCATTTGGGTAGAGATCGCACATTGCAGTTGATTTCTCTGTCTTACTATTGGCCATCGATGAGGCAGGAAGTTGAAAAGTTTATGCGTAAATGTCATGTTTGTCAGGTTTCGAAAGGGACAGCTACAAATGCGGGGTTATATATGCCGTTACCTGTACCTACTAGACCGTGGGTTGATGTTTGTTGTGGTGGACAGATTTTCGAAAATGGCACATTTCATAGCTTGTAAGAAGACAGCAGATGCCGTCCGTGTTGCACAGTTATTCTTTAGAGAGATCTATCGATTGCATGGTTTACCAGAATCTATAGTTTCCGACAGGGATACCAGATTTCTGAGTCATTTTTGGCTAAGTTTATGGAAGATGGTGGGAACGAAGCTGAATTTCAGTAGTGCTTATCATCCGTAAACTGATGAACAAACAGAGGTTGTGAACAGATCGCTGGGAAATTTATTACGGTGTCTCGTGAAGGATAATCTGAAGAACTGGGATGTGAAGTTATGTCAAGCAGAGTTTTCTCATAATCATGCTATCAACTGCAGTACGGGTTTCAGTCCATTTCAGATTGTATATTCAAGCTCGCCAAAGGGGCCGTTGGATTTAACGAAAGTGCCACAACCGAAGGGGACAGTTAAGCGGACTGCTAATTTTGTTGATGGGTTGACAGAATGCCATAGAATCGTTCAGGAACGATTAAAGAAGACGAATGAGAAGTATAAATGATCTGCGGATCTGAAGCGAAGAAATGTTGAATTTAATGAAGGAGATTTAGTATATGCTATACTAACGAAGGATCGTTTTCCACTAGGAACATACAATAAACTTAAAGCTCAAAAGATTGGTCCTGTAAAGATTGTGAAACGGATCAATGAAAACGCTTATAGGTTGAAGCTGCCGGAGGATGTGTACACTTCTAACGTGTTTAATGTGAAACATCTTATACCTTGTTATGGAGATGAACAACTTTTAATTTCGAGGATGAATTTTTCTCAACCAGGCGAGGATGATGCAGCCCAGCCTGAAAGTAGGTCGCTTTCCATAATTCGCTCAGTCTTAAGTCGCCAGCGACCTACCGAGCTTCGAGCTAAAGAGTCACGACCTAGGGAAGGTCACTTGCGAGTTAATGGGATAAGCAATCAAACATGCAAGCGACCTAGCGAGTTAAGGGAGCCGATGCATATTTTGTTAGGTCGCTCCGACCTTTCGAGTTAAGAACATGAAGAATTACGACCTAAGTTAGGTCGCTCAGGTCTTAAGTCGCTATATTGCTTAGATCGCTCACATGATAGGTCGCGTGAAGTTTCCAGAAGCTATTTTCCTTGAGTCACTGGGGCTTCTGATGCAAACATTCTTTAGGTCGCTGCTGTTTGGGTCGTATTGTACATATTGATTCGCTTGATGTAAGGTCGTTCTGATGTATGTTGTTAGGTCGTTTACTGATGTAAATATGGGTTGTGTTGTTTCTGTTGATAGCTCGTGAGTCGTAGGTCGCGTCCAATGTTAGGTCGTGGTTCGTGTTGAGTAAGTTGCGTGTTGTAAGGTCATGAACGACCTAATGTGGTGTGTTGTAACCCTATAAATGGGGGGGGGGGGGGTCGGGTCATTTGTAAGTTGTTGATTTTTGAATGAAACTTTGTTTGAGTGCTTTGTGCCTCTTTTGAAATTGGTAGTTGAGTGTGATCTCCTATCTCCACTTTCGGTTATTCGAGTGCGCTCGAATAAAAGATTGTTGAAGCTAATTCACGGTATCAAGTGCGCTTGATCAACGTTCGAAGAATTGTAGATCTTCTTTCACGGTATCATGCACGATCAACGTGACGAAGATAGCTAGAATTCGGTATCTTTTGGAGATCAACGAATTTGGGCTTTCGGTATCTTTCAATCCATCGATTCATATTACTTCATCTAATCGTTCTTCGATTAGTTTGACACGAAATCTTCATTTCGTCGTCAATCGTTTATTTCCGCTGCACCAAAAATCCTCTGACTTAGACGGAAGGTGGATTGTTTTTGAGTAACATTTGCCTCCCCCCATGCAAAAGGATGCTCTAAACTTTCCAAGTCATCTTCTCTGAAAGCTATAAAATTTCCAGCCTCATTTTCCTACAAGCATATTTACTGCGTACAAGTAAATGAATTCTCTCAAACAGCTTGCCCTTTTTAGAACAAAGAGGCCACTTCTTAAATTCGATTTAAAACTTTATATTAGCTTCTCCTCTCACTCGTTTTTCAAGGAGGATTTAAAAACTATATTTATTATTAGGTTAGGATTTGGCTAGACAGAATAGGGCAACCTAGAACTCATCTAGATATAATCTCGGTTACTTAAAAATGATCTTTCTATCCCTCCAAAGGAGATTAAGGCGGCAATGATGGATTTGCCCTCCTTGTACCTTTCTACATAGTCAGAAGGTATTCTAACTCCATCTTTTCCTTATTATCGAAAGATCAAATAATTTAATGGTTAGAACCTTTGACAATAAGCTCTCATCGAAGTTGGAGAGTTCCAAACTATACACTCAACAAGTTTTCGACAAGGTTGGAGAGTTCCAAACCTTTCAATTTCTTCCTGCATAACAAAACATCATATAATAAAATATCAATAAATTAATTACATTTTCAGTCGCATAACATCACTCTAGAATTTAACTAGACTAACATACCAAAATGTTTACTCATATATTTTTATTGCTACATTTTTCAAAATAATTGGTCGATATATACATATTCAAAATGGTGTCGATATTTCAAGACCAAGCATCAGAGACGATTAACAAAAATGGAGATGATGATTTCCTAATCATAGCTCATTTGGAAAGGATGGCAAGTCTAGAGCCAAATTGAATGGGTTGATGATGATGGGTTCAACCTAGATTGGCTGCTAAGGCGAATACATCATCAGCGCCAAGTCTTCACCAGAAGCGTCCCAGATTGCTAAATCCATCCAGAACGTAGTTGTGGCTAAATCATATAGCATGGAGTATGTAGCTATTATGTGATGATTAAAGGCCTTAGGTTGTTGTTGAATTGTGTTGCTGAATTGAGAACTGTTTACTTGCTCTGCCTCTTGCAGTTGATTTAATAAACCTAATGCATAACAGCAACAATAGTGCGGCACTTCAAGCCGACAAAGTCAGGATGAATTTGGTGGAGGTTACAGGCTTCCATTGACATCCTTTTTGTTGTAGAGATAAATGCTTTTATAATAATAATTAAAAGAAAGGAAAAGACGAATGAATTTTGATTGGAATTTTGGTGGGAAAATAAGGCATTCTCTCTCGCATTTCTAGAGATTGTAATTAAATGATTTTGTCATTTTGTATGATTATAGTTTTCATTTTGGTTTTGAGGTAAATGATGAATATGAATTATCTGGCGAGGTCTTACATAAGATAAGCTTTTTTAATTAGCAGATTACCACGCAATCCATACTTTTTCAACAAATTTTATGCTAGTATCTTTTAAATATCAGTAGAATGCCTTTTTGCTAGAGAAGACGCATCTTCGGTACGACGCCTCACAAAGGAGAATGATGACTGTCCAACCCTATGCTGGATGATGGTGGTAGAGAGAGATATTTTGATTAATTTTGTATAAAGTATATTTTTGACGCTTAATCATATATTTTTCATATTTAGATGAATTCAGTGGCGGTCTACTTAGGTGTTTCCAATATTTAGATAAATTAGATCTGACCCAAATCCTAGGGCATGCTGTAATTGGCTTTGAGTTAGATTGATTTCTCAAAATCTTTCCCTTAAATGGTTCAAACATTATAAGAACAAATTTATTTTTGAGTTCTTTTCTAAGTCTATTTTGTATGAACCGGAGGAGTGATCATAAAAAAGTAACAAGCAATCGTATTGTGAATATATGTTTTTGTAATATCTTTTGCGCTTAGCTTTTCTCTACTATGTTATTTCTGACTATTTGTCCCTTAGATTGTGTCGTCCTAGGAGACCAACAAACCAACATGTTATTTAGAGGAGGCTTTACTTCAGAAACGACTCAATGTTAAAGACCTCGAGGTTAATGATTTTTTATATACTTAGAATACCCTTATCTTCCTTTTGGCTTCCTTGCAGAGTAGAAGGGGACTTCCTGTTAAAAGAAATTAGAATATTTCATTCAACTTTGATTGATGGCCACATCGCAATAACCTATTAGCCGTGAAATGAGATTATACTAAATGTACACAGTTATCACTCAAGATGGAGTTATTGTATCATCTGAGCTCAATAGTTGAGCTTTCCACTAATGCCTTAGGCAAAGTTAGGAACGATGTCTTTCAACCTTAGACGTGCCGAAAGTGGTCATTATATCTCTTTATTTTGCTTCTATTTTGAGCTGTATTCCATTTTTGCAGTAACAAAGATATATATTATTTTATTTTATTTTTCTTTTAAAATAGGAGCTAGAACTTGCTGTGATATATTGCCCTCGAAACTTTATTTTCTCGTGTTAACGTTATCAAGCATAGATTATTAAGCCGAAGTGGTGGGATGACAATTCATGCCGGGGTTCTTATCGAGCATTTCAGTTGTAACACTAGAGCCGTGAAGTGGCACAAAAGATATCTTATCCAAAAGATCATACCAGCAACCGTAAGAATTACATTGACTATTTGGAGATTGAGATTTGGAGAAAAGATGAAGTGATCATTGTACTAAAATTGTAATTAAAGCCAAATCCCACAACAGACTTCGGTGAACAGATGCTCAAATTAAATTATCAAATAAACGATTTGGAATAACAATTGAGAGATAGTCATGCTCAATTCGCCTATTCCCGCCAACTCTCTTGACAAGATTAGGGAATTTGTAACAAAATAAGCTTTTAACCTAAAAGCTTATGAGGTATTGTATCTCATTAACGACAGCAAATGATGATGAGAAACACACTTTAACATGTATATTTATTATTGGAATAAAGAAATTTGATTTCCCATTTTGTTTGTTTATATAGGTGACTCGGGCGTGATTGGTTTTACTTCCCGACTTGCTTTGAGATTTATAAGGATCAATGATAGGTTAACAGCGGAAAACAAACAAAGTTAATTTTACAAAGATTCTTTTATTTCTAAGATTTCCGATAACCTTGTTGCAAAGGAGTGAAAAAAGTATCTGTTTCAATGTCATATTATTCAAGAATTCTCCAAAGAAATTGAGAATTCAAAGTTAAAGCTTTAAGGAAAGGGAATGAGATATTATTATTTTAAAGCATTCCATTGGTGGAGATATTCGTATCGATCTCGACATCGGAATGACCAAGTTTTGTGAGAGTATTGATGATTTGCAAGTAAAATTAAAACGTATTCAGGCATTATGAAAACCTTCGGAATCCGTACTTAGGATCTCAATTTTTGGTGCTGATCCTATATTATTTATGGTTTTTGCAAGAGCAGTTGATAGAGTTGCAATAATCTCAACATATATATGATATACTTTCCATTCCTTAGTAATGCTGTGTAGCATAATGCAATGCATTATTTATAATATTGTGAATACTACCTATTTTGTTGCCTTTGTTTTCACCTTATTTGTCTATGTATTTGGATGTGCCTTCTGAAGACTGATGCACTTCTCGACTTTCCATCTTAGTTCATGACCCCACTCTAGATTAAGTAAATCTAGTTTTTCTATCATTCCAGCTTCTCTGATAAACATGTATCAAACAGTATTCTTAATTATTAGCTTGGAATTAGCACATTAGTCCAAATATAACATTTACTAGATTATAAAATCATTTCGCCAATTGTATGAAAAGTAGTTCATTTAAAATGTTGAGATCTCATCTTTATCCATGATGAGAGATGATCATGGATTTAGCTCCTTACACTTGCTTGGAATGCATAAGACTTGTTGGAAGTAAACCCTGCTTAATCGTACGGTAATGAATGTTAGAATTGCAACTTTCATTAAATGAAGAACCTGATTCAGGGGTTCATGTCTGAACTATTTGAAGTAGTAACTTTCTCGCCCATTATTTTGACAAATTTAGAAGCCCAAATTCCCCATTCAGGGACTCTTAACAGTATTCTCTTTGATAATATTCTTTGGCCCATATTCGATCACTTATGACAAATAGAAGTCCAAAAATCTTGTCCCTTGACTATGACTTAATTAAACAACAGTCTTGATATCCAGATCTAGATATAATATATTAGAGCTTGATAATGACTCAAAACCCAGATTCGGGTATACATATGACGAGGTTATATAGAAGGCCCGAAACTCATGTTCAAGTTTTAATAAAGGAGTTCTGAAATGAGTATAACAAAACCCAAATTTGGGTATTAGATTTTGAAGTTCATATATGTGAGTCTTGAAGCCTAGAATACCATTTTTGGTAATAAGTGATAAGAGGTTTAAAATCCATATCTGCTAATCTGGTATTAATAACTGAAGACCGAAAGACCGTTTTTGGCCATAAACAAGTAATAGCAAACTAGAATACCATTTCTGATAATAAGTAATAGAAGACTAAAATACCATTTTCGGCAATAACTAATAGTAGGCCTAAATACCATTTCTGGTAATAAATAATAGAAGACCTGAATACCATTTTTGGTAATAAGTGATATAAGACCAGAATACCATTTCTCGCAATAATTAATAGAAGAATAGAATACCATTTATGGTAATAAGTAATAGAAGACCAGAATACCATTTCTAGTAATAATTAACAGAAGACCAGAATACCATTTTCGGTAATAAGTAATAGAAGACCGAAATATGGCAGATGAAATTAGGGAATTCTTTTCGATTCTCTTATTGAATGCGCCATCTTCAGGCTTTGATGATATTTTGCATGTTTTTTCTTTCTCGGGCCCACGTTTCTTTACTCATTTATTTTGGCCTTTTTCAAGCAGGGACTCTTTCGTCCATTCTTGTGCTTATTTAAGCACTTGCCATTTTAGTTGGTGCCGATTTCTAGCATTGCCCATTATAGGCAGGGACTTTTCTGAATCCATCGGACATTTCATCTGGGTTTCCAATGCACTCGGCTAGCTTATTCTCAAGCAAGGCTCGTGAACTTACTAGACCTCCCTCCAGGAAGTGCCTTAACCTGGCAATAGCATGACATAGCTAAGGGCTTGTCGGTACCTTGGCCAGGCCATAGCGTGGTAGGACCAAGGGATACCCGTTCTTCCTCCTGGAGGCACCTTATCCTAGCCATAGCATGTAGCAAATAAGAGCTTGTGCTGCTTTAACTTAGTCATTTCTGACTTTGGCATGGTTAAAGGCTTACGCCCTCCCTCCAGGAGGTGCCTTGACCTAGCCATCTTGGCGCGGCCAAGGGTTTTCTACCATTATTGGCAGCCTACCATTTTAGGTAGTCCAAGTAAGGGGAATTTTACTCCCGACCATGTAGACTTCCCTTATTTTACGAATAGAAATTTTATTTCATAACTTGTTCAATCCTTTACAAATTTTTTAAGTTTTCCGTCTCAGGCAGTGTAGGACCATCTTCTCAAGCACCTTGCATTGATTTATATCATGTCCATTTATTAAATGAAAGTTGCAATATAATCCCTTAAGTTTCCTTTCATAGCTCGACTTCTTTTTCTGAGAAGGCTAATAATTTAGTTCTTCTTTGGTTTAGATATATATGTCTTCGATCGAGGTAGTAAGATTATATTCTTTAGGAAGTCTTGAATTTCGAGCCATATTTGACTAGCATCTAATTCTTTTGTGACTTGGATCAAGTATTTCTTCTTGGGGAGTAGGTTTCCTTTTCATTGTTTGTTGATCTTCTTTCATGGGCCTTTCTTTCAATCTTAAGGTTTCGGTCGTAAACTTCTCGGTAATCTCTATATTTCCACTTGGTAATTCTTTTACTATACTCAGTTCTTCGGTTGTGGATTGTCCTATACGTTTATGGTTTTCCCTTAAATGGTGTGCATAATTTATGATCTTACTCCATTTGTATGCAAAACTGTCACAATTCTTTATCATTTTCTTTTCATAGATAGTCCCATGGAAATATGACCGAATGGTCCTTCTCATTTGTAGAAATAGATCTTCTTTCCTTGAATTATCCTTTTCAAGAGAAAAGATTTGGATTGATCCCAAATGGAACGGTTTGATACTCCAATTTAAAGGGTCATAGTGCATGACTTGTCTTTTCCTCTTAATGACTTGTAGAGCTTGAAGCTGGAGGGTTGCTCTTCAAGTAAGTGCGCGTTATGATCCACTTGACAATTAGACCTTACTTCGAAAGGTTCCGTGGATCCTTGAATCGATTTTCCTTTGCAAAAACTTTCTCTTGTTTCAAGCAGTGAATCTATTACTTATCCTTTAAATGCAATTAGAAGAATTGTGCGTCTTTTATCCAAAATAGATCCTTTCTTCTTTAAAAAAGGAGTTGATAAGCTTTATAAAATTTATCCAAGTAGAAGAGTAAGTGGGGAACTCGATGAGGTCGGAGGTTCAAGTCCTCTTTCTTGCGCCAAATGTTAACCAAATTTGCGGTCAACGCTCCAAAGAATTCAACTAGATGGACTTAATGGAAAATGGTAATATGTAGAATCTTTATGGAAATCGGTAAATGTTTTGTTAACACCCCAAAATTACTCTGTATGATGGGGTTGAGCTGATCTGTACAAAGGGATTGATAATCTTTGGAATTATCTTTGTATCTCTACTTATAGATAATTTTCAAATCAGACATTTCGACATGGCTAAAAGGCTTGGATATAAGATTAAGGAAACCTTTTGACTTTGTTGGGTTTGTGTACAATGGCCTCTATATTAGTTGATCCTTTGTAAGACCTCCCGCTAAAGTTATCTTCTTGACTGGGATGGGATTCCCTTAGTTTGTTTTGTAAAATGAGGTAATCTTGACCCTATCGGAAGGTTGAAACGAATGTTCTTCTTGGGCTTAGATAGGGTATGATAGATTTTATGGATATGAAGTGGATGTCAACCTTAGTGAATGGTTAGGCAGTTAAGTGTTTTGATTCAGAGGGTTGCTAGGGTTGTTGGAGTATGAGAGATTGTGAACCTTATCGAAAGGTTTAATCCACAGTTCTAATGATTTCGAAAGGTCTTTATGAATGTTGTTTCGAATAAATTGCCTATGTGGTCGAAGGGTTTAGGTTGTAGGGTTAAGTCCTCCGAAGGGATTCAAGGATTATTTATAAAAGGAATATTATTGTCTTTGTCGATAAGAACCTTCTGGAGAAACTGAACCTGAAAATGCAAGTCAATCTAGCTAAGGGTTAAGCAAATAATAAAATAATCCACAGAGCTAAGGACTCCCTTGTGCATTCAAGAACTTTTTTTTAAAATTCCCCAAATCACACTCAATTCTGGGTTACAATACTTCGATTAAGAAGTTACTAGACTAAAATGAAGAAACATCCGCCCCTAAAATAGGACCCCTTGCTTCATATTTATATATGACGGGGGCTATGCTCTCGACTTTCATGCCTATAACTGGGTCGAAGGGTCTCCTTTTTATATGAAGTTGCAAACCTTTTGACTTTTTTGAAAGGTTTTCCTTTTACATGCCATCCTGGATCGTTGACCATTGTTGAAGGTTCTACTCTCTATATGCTTTCATGGCCCTTTCATCTTTGCTGAACGGTCTGTCTTCTATGTGATATTGTGAACTCTTCGACCTTGTCGGAAGGTTTCTCTCTTACTTGACTGTTGTGAACCCTTCGACTTTGTCGAAAGTTTGCTCCTCACTTGATTGATGTCGAGAACCGTGCTTTTCTTGAATGTTGTTAGAATATTATCTTTCATTCTTTGCTGATTTATGAATGCTGCCTTCATTACAAACCTTTTGACACTATCGAAAGATATTTTGTATGTGTTTCAACCGGTTCGAAAGGTTTATTATGCTTTCGAAAAGGTCATTATAGAGTTGCATGCTTTTTCCTTGACTTCTTCACCCTCTTTGGAAGTTAAGAACTTCTTGAATACTGTGGAATGAAGCCTTCCGTCTCCACCAAAAGGTCTTGAAATACTTCACATTGTCGACTGCATCCCTTCAACTTCTTCGAAAGGTTTGATCCAAACTCGTTTTCTTTTGTCTCTTGCTGAAAGACCCTCTGACTTAGAAGGAAGTGGATTTTTGTTTAGTAACACACAGCTCTCAACAACATTCAAGTGAAGAGCAATCTTCCAATAAGGTCGAAGGGTTCACAACAATCAATTGAAGAGCAACCTTCTGATAAGGTTAAAGGGTTGATAATAAAATCTAGAAGGAAAACCCTTCGACAAAGTCGAAAGATTCATGAAGGCATAAAGAAAAGTAGACCTTTCGACAATGTCGGTAGGTCCATAATGGCGTATGAGGAGCAAACCTTTCAACCAAGTCGAATGGTTCATAGCTGCATATAAAAAGGGAAACCTTCCATCCCAGTCGAGTGCATAGAGTAGGAAGGGGGACCGCCTACATCTATAAATAAGATCCAAGGGATTATGTTTTGGGGATCTGATTTCTCACATTTTAATCTGGCTTCTTCTTTATTAAAGCATTGTAACCCTAATTGGGTGATTTGGGAATTCAATAAAAATAAGAGTTTTTCTTGGATAAAGAGGGAAGCCTTGAGTTTTGTTGATTACTTTGTTGATTTACTATAATCTGTGTTGGATTAACCTCCTTTTTACAAGTTTAACTTCATCGAAAGGTTCTTGTCGATAAGGACGACAACACTTTAGAATCTAACATCTACTACAACCTTCCGAAGCCATTAGCTCTATGGTCATAACTCTTTGACAAGGTCAACAATTCTATATGCTCCAACAATACCCGTAACTTTTCAAAGCTGTAAGCCAAGTTATCTAACCTTTCTACAAGGTCGAAACCTACCTCATATAAGTGATCTAACTTTTCGACAAGGCCAAAACCTACTTCGTATAAGTGATCGAACCTTTCGACAAGGTCGAAACCTATTTCATATCCAGCAAAGCACATCATTCTCAACTTA
Organism: Allium cepa; assembly: GCA_030765085.1. Lineage (NCBI taxonomy): Eukaryota > Viridiplantae > Streptophyta > Magnoliopsida > Asparagales > Amaryllidaceae > Allium > Allium cepa. The sequence continues at coordinate 1,053,511,635 of CM060939.1, forward strand.
GACCCAAAGAAAGCTATCACCTTAGCCTTCAACAAGATTGAAGCCTACCGTTTAAGTATTTAACCTAGGGAATCTTCACCTAATCGAAAAGAAAACCTTTGTAAGAGACATCATACAAACTCAATAAGGTCAGAAGGTTATTCAATTCAAAGATTGAACCTTTCGGTGACATTGAAAGGTCAGATTCAAGGATTATTCATAAAATAAAACCAAATTTCAAAGCAATTCCTAAGGGAATCTCACCCATTGTTCTCCAAAAGTCTATCCATCCATCTTTGCATAACTTTAGGGTGTTAACAACAAATCTTTTTAACATTATTGGCGTTAAAAGGAGGTCTTGAACCTCCAGCCTTGTGGTTAACCCCCTAACACAACTATTCTCTAACCCCCTTGGATTAATCTTACATCATGTGTATCCATTTTGGTTTGATCATGGACAAAAGATTTAAAAGGTCTGATTAAGGGTCTTCTGAATCACATTTGACATGATTCTCCCAAGTAAACTTCAAAAGCTCCAATCATGATGAAGAGCAAAGGCTAAGGCTCGAAATCCTAAAGATCGTAAACAAAAAGAAAGCATAATATAATGATCTTGAGAAATGGAGTCTAAATCCTTTTCATGTGGGTCCTACCCTTATCTTTGCTCTTGGAAAAAGAACAAATTGAATGGCAATATCTTTAATCAAATGAGAAGAACAATCTAACATAATTCCAAAGGCAAAATCTTTGGGAGAGAGATAATAAATGATTACAACACCTTGGCACACAAATGGCAACCGACTGCAACAAGATCACTTCCAATCTATGAGATTCTAAAGATAGCAAAAAGAAAAATAACTAACGAGCATGAGATGATAAGGCCAAGAAATAAAAAGTCAAAGTGCCACCCTTAAGAGTAAAGTTCCAAATCTGGACTCCCAAAAGAATGCAACTTAATAATATCAGTGGAAAGTGTCTACTTGCTCACAAAGGATGAACTCAACCATTCTCCATTACAAAAGAAATAGCCAAAACATAAAAGGAACTTGGGAGGGTCCTTCTGTCATTATCATATGATGAATGGTCATGAAACCAACCATTGTACAGCTTTTAAGGGGATGATCATCAATTTCTTTAGACAAGGAAATATCAGTGAATTTGTAAAAAGGATTTGAGAAAGGACTAATAAAGATCAACTTTCTGAAAAGAGAAAGTCTACATTGTTGGTAGTGAAATGCTCATATTTGGATACTGCCTAAGATGGTAGTCTACTTAAGATAGTAGAAAACCCTCTGTCCACGCCGAGATGGCCAGGGTAGGGCACCTCCTAGAGGGAGGGCTGGAAAGCCTTTAACCGCGTCATGAGATATCCATGTTAAAGCACCGGACAAGCCTTTGGTCGTGCTTCTGGTCAGGTCAAGGAGCCTCCAGGAGGAAGGACGAAGTAAGCCTCCATTTGCGTCATAAGATGGCCAGGGTTGAGCACTGAACAAACCTTTATCCATGCCACGCTATGGCTAAGTTAAGGAACTTCCTGGAGGAAGGACGGATTAAGCCTCTATCCATGCCATAAGATGGCCAGGGTAGGGCACCGAACAAGCCCCTATCCACACTGCAAAAGGGCCAGGGTAGGGCCCCTCCTAGAGGGAGTTCAGGTAAGTTGTTGGTTCCGGCCTCTAAGATTATCTAACCAAGAGCACCAGAAAATAATGGACTAAGATGCCTAGGCCCAAAAAGAGGCCCATCAAACAAAGGACTGAAATGTCTAAGCCCGAGAAAAGGCTCATTCAATAATGGACTAAGATGTCCATGCCCAAGAAGAGGCTCATCAAACAACAGACTAAGATATCTAAGCCCGAGAAAAGACATATTCAGCAAAGGACTAAGATGTCCAAGCCCAGGAAAAGGCTCATCAAATCTGAACTAAGATGTTCGAGCTCGAGAAAAACAATATGCGATCATGGATTAAGACGTTTTAGCTTAAGAGGCAGCTAATCAGATTATTTTCTATGTATTCAAAACTTGAGGAGTTCATACACGTCATAGAGGATGGAAGCAAAGGAGCGGAATGGAACTTCGCTTATTATTACCCAAATCTCGGTTATGGGACTTTCAATTCTAAGAACATCACTTATCAATACACGAATCTTGGTTTTGGGTCTCTTACATCAGAACTACATCAATCAATACCTGAATTTGGGTTTCGGGATATTCATTTTAGAACGTCACTATATAATACCGAATCTGGGTTTCGGGTCTCTATTAACTTCTGGTTATCTTAATGTACCCAAATCTGGGTTTTAGGATTCTCATTTTTAAACATTTTCTGTTAATACTCGAATTAGGGTTTTGGGTCTTCCATATAAGAATTTCATCATCTATTATTAGAATCTTGGTTTGAGGTATTCATCAATTATTACCTTATTATATCCGAATTTGGATATCAAGACTACTACTTATACGAACCCTAATTTGGGAGAAAAATTTCTGGATTTCTACTCATCACAAATGCCCGGATCCAGGCCAAGGAATATTAAAGATCACTATTAAAAGTCTTAGATTGGTGGCTTCGAGTTACTAAATTTTTAAATCCCATTAATGTTAAGGAATGGGTTTGAGAGTTACTACATCCGAATTTCAGACACCAATCTCTTAATCTGGTTCTTATATTCTAATATTTATATCTTTGTGACAAAACAGAATTGTCTATTAGAAAATTTCAAACTTTTCTGTTACATTCTTGATCATCTTCCATCTTAGTTAAACATGAGATTTTAACATTTAGTATAGGCTGTTTGACGTACAATTAACGGAATAATTTGTTAATCTAAGTAACTTACATATATAGACAAAGATGTCAATTTCAAGCCAACAATTAGAAATGTTGTTTGTTACATGCTTTTCAAGGAAATCAAAACAACAAAGAATAACAAAAGATTCAGCAATCCTACAAATCAATGAGTGAGCAATTCAAAAACATCGTTACAGAGAAGGATTGCAAATCAGATGATATTCACAAAATTTATGTGATTTACATAAGTTATCAAGTCATTCACAAAACGACAAAATTATATACAACACAGATTTGCATAGCTCAAATATATGGAGGAGTTACAAATCTTGGGTGGCCCTATCGAGAGTTTCTACAACTGTAGGATCAACTACGTGTCTGATGGCCACACTAAGAACTTCCTTAAGCTTCTTTTCTTTACTCCTTATTTGGTTTTCATCATCAATTGCATCGATGTTGGTCTTTAGGGCACAAATAAAAGCTTTGTTCGTAGCCTAGATTATTTTATTCTCTCTTTTTAACTCTGCGACACGCTTGATGAGTAAGTAATTGTCATGCTTCAGCTTCTGGTTTTTGGCTGCATATTTATTAATGGTTTGAGAGTACTCCACTTTCTGCTGCTCATCAAAATATTTGGCTATTTCAAACTTTACCTTCAACACCAATTCCCCACTACGTTATCGTATAAACATAGGGGAAGGTTAAGTTCTGAGCCACGAGAGGCTTTGACCTAGTAGGTTTGACCGCAGGAGGGGTTACTTAAGGGATTGGAAGGTCAATATTTGAAGTCTTATCGCCCAAAATAAACTCTAAAGAGGCACACTGTGCTTGGCTATCTTTCAACTTTAGTTCCAAATCATTAATTTGTTAAATAAGTTTGGAAATTTTTGATCAAAATCAGCTATGGGATTAGTCTTTAGTTGACGTTTGAGCATAGTGATCATCTCAACCTTTTTCTTAATATCAGCCTTCAAATAGGCTATATATCTTTGTGACTACTGGCGATAGTCTTATGGAGAACATATCTTTTATTCCATTCTATGGCTTCAGTATTTCCACCGAAACACTCAAGAAGGACTTCATCATGGACTACGATCCTACCACTCACGATTAATGGTCTTTCTTTCATAGCATCGGTGCGTGAAAGTAAGCTTTGAGAACGATGAGTCATAGATGGTTGTAGCTCCTATTTAAACCAAAGAAATGGAATGAAAATCAAGATAGAGGTAAAAAATATATATCTTTATTGTTATTATAATAGATTACAGCTCAAACAACAAAGAAATTAAAAAGGTACAATAAACAACTTGATTACACTTAAAGATCGGAAACTACGTTTCTAACTTTATCTAGAGAGTTAACTGAAAGCATAACGCCGAATCAAATGGCATAGTAACTCCTTCAGGGGTTATAATTGATGGGCATTGACTATTGTCCCACTTCCAACTGGTGGACTATCATGGTCACAAATTAATTTAGAATGAAATGTCCTAATCTCTTTAAGGAATTTTTCCTTCGCGTTATTGACGAAGTCAAAACAGAGGCGAGAGTATTCCAAATACAATTTTTGTAGATCTCCAAGAATGTAATATTTCGCTTACTTTGAAGTCTTTAAAATCGATAAATTTTGAGAGTAAAATTTCCTCAGTTTAACATACTGGCTTAAGTGGTCCCTTGGGATGACTCGACCTAAAGAGTTGTTATTCTAAAACAGTGCAGTAATAGAGACTAAGCATATAAAACAAGCCAAAACATATGTTTATATATCAGTTAACTATTACATGGTATAATTACTCATTTTGTTCATACAGAAATAGATTTAGAGAAAAATTCAGAATTTTTTTATCCTTATAGTACTTAAGCTTTTCAAAGGGAAGATCTTGACGAATCGATCTGACCTACGGTAATTTCTGGCAGGCTCTAGGATGCGGGTCAGATCCGAATTCATCTAAGTATCTTTTCAGACAGGGTCTGAGTAGACCCCCACTTAATTTACCTAAGTATGAAAAATCAATAATAGAATGTCTACAATAAACTTTATATAAAAAATTAAATAAAATGTTTCTCTCTTCGATCAGCATCTAGAATAAAGTTATTAACTCTTTATTTTCCTTCAAGAGAGCGTCGTACTGGAGATGCGCTCTCTTTACTAAATGTTGGCCTTTTGATAATTAAAAGAAGCTAATACAGATGTACTCTTGTCAAGGCTATGGTATTTCTCAGACAAAACTTTGTGCCCCTTTATCAATTTGTCTAACTCCCTGTATAACTTGTTAATTTCCGCCTATTTTCTATCAAGCATAATTCTATAGGGAAAAGTAGACTTCTTCTTTATCTGGGACAAAAAATTTAACGCTAATTATTATCTATGAAGTTTAACACATTTAAACATAGAAGCAACATACCTATGAAATTAGAATGGAAGTCTGGGAGACCTGCTCCTTCTCTTTTGGCTCCTCTATCTGAACACGAGCAGGTTCATCCCCAAGTGAAGCAGAGGGTCCAGGGGATGAAGGTGGCATATCCTTGTGAGAAGGTGGCACCTTTTCAGAGAGTTCAGCTTTATCACCATCATCTTCCTTTAAAGCACTGGAAGGCCACCTATATCTCCACCATGACCTTGATCTCCGGAGGGTCCATCGTCATTGTCACCGTCATCATTGTCGTTATCGCTGTCATCATCAGCATCATCCTATTTTCCTTCTTCGACGTCAGAAGTTTCATCATCCTCCTCAGAATCAGATTCAATGTCAAAGGACGAGATATCAAAAGAAAAATCTTAAGCTACATTAACTATCACCTACTCTCCTTCAGGTCCGGTACCCTGCCTAATCTGGTTGATTTTGTCCATTACTCTTTCAGCTAAAGCTGGGTCAAGAGAGGTGAAACCAAAGTCAGGACATTTCTCGTGATTATCGACATAGGCAAGCATGAGGTCATCTTCAAAAAAATTTAGCATCATAGGCCCTATGGTGACATTAAAAAACTCAGAGACTTGCTTCTTGACATCGAAGAGGGTGCGAACAGCCAGTTTGAGCGAAGCTCTGGTCCTTTTGAACCTGTATTTCATTAAAGTATTCTTGGAAACTAAGCAAGCTTTCTCATTTTCGAGTCTTTCAAAGCTAGCTCCATTACAAATTTTCAATCCGTGGTGAGCTGGTGAGCTTGACTCTTTGCTTCTAAGTCACTCTTAACTCAGGCAAGGGAAGCTTTCACTCGCTCAAACTCTATAGAAGCTTCGTTCTTGGCAGCAGTTAAAGAGGATACTTGATTTTTTTTTAGCTCGGAGTTTTCCTTTTTCTAACTTAGAGGATTCAATCAAAAAATTAGAAACATGATCATTTAGAGCTATCCGGTTCCTAGAAATCTGTAGCTAGTGGTGAAACACGAGGTCGCAATTAGAGAAATCAATTGATGAAAAAATCAATCGCATGGGAGCTTACCAAAAGTTATTGCTCCATCAGAGGGCGATAATTTTATGCCAAGTCTAGACTGAATGACGGTGGAGAAGATGAAATAAATGATTCTGAACGAAAGACGAGTTCGACAAGTTCATCAAAATTGGTCGATGGAGGAGCAAAAAATGACAATTCCAAAGGAATCTACGTATTAGAAGGAGTCATCAATAGAGCAAGCGGCATTTGCGCAAGGGAAACTAGGGACTCAGAGATAGTAATGCGAGGAAAAGGTTCGTGAGTAGGTGGAGTTTGCTTAGTTTGTCTTTGGAAGCTTCAACGACAAGGAACTTGGCAGCTTGATCACGTGATATACGCTCTTCCTCTTCCTCCACATTAGTAATTTTAGCCGCTTTCGCTGGAGTCACATCTTCAGAAGGCCTTGTTAATTTTATTTTGGAATTTCATTTGGACTGAGCAAAATCCCCCAAAATTGATATTTCTTAAGAAGATAATGGAGGAGGGGCAGCTCCGCTAGAAGATACAGCAGTTTTGGAAGAAAATGGAACTAGTTTAAACGGATATAAAGTTAGTCAAAGTAGTTCAAAGAATTCAAGAGGCAAAGATGAAAAATACTAAACTAATAATATACCTGAAGTGTTGGCACAAATAGGAGACATTGAAGTAAAGTGTTTGGCATTTCCTAAGGAAAGGAAGCGCTTGCCACGAGAAGTATGCATGATTGTTGGAGGAATTCCTAAGATCCTCTGGCCAGGTAGTAGTAAAGAATGTTTTCCCAAGTTGGAAGGAGTTAAGAGCCTCGGCCTACTCCCAAGTTGCTTTGAAGCTGCGGTTAAAGAATAAATGGTTTTCTTATCAGCATCATTGAGTTTCTTGGAAGACTCACCAGAGAAAAGTCAAAGATTAGTTAATATAAAACATAGAGTAAAGTAAAGACAAAATTAAAGTAGACTTATGTGGGAATGCGAAAGTCTCATGAACACGGCAAAGGACTTATCGAAGAAAGATTGATTCTCCCGGTCCTTGAACTTATTGATACAATCTGATGTTGGCTTCTTATATATGTTGACCTTGTAAATCTATTTGTTAAGATTACATAACCTTGCCAACTTGGTCAAGGAGTTTAGAACTTCAGCATTAAGCGAAGGAAGCCTAGATTCCAACGCCAACATTTCTAGAGAAAGAAAATGAGTGCAAACATTTGGAGATAGTTGTATTGGAGCAACTGAAACATGAGACAAGTATGAGATCAAGAACTTAGAAAAATGAAGAAATCCACCGTTCCATATGTAGATGGTCGTGCAAGCAAAGTACCCTTAAGGAGGGTTGTCAATGGGATCAGCTGGTTGAGGAGGGATAGTTTCAATCCCAGTAGTACCGAAGTCTTTAAGAAGAGCATTGACTTCATTCTAAATCTCAATGGAAGAATGCTTAGCAATGGCTTCAACTTTGGAAGAGCTCATGATTTTGCCAGGTGAAAACGTTTTAGTTAAATCTCTTGTTTATTTATGAGTTTAGAAAGCACACAAGAATTAAACAAGTAAATTTACTTAGATAACTCAAGAGTAAAAACTTATACAAAATATTAAAATGGTGAAAAAAATTGTTTGAGATTTGACAAGTTCGAAAGGTTAACAATTCAAGCTTTCGACAATGTCGAAAGGTGAACAAATCAAGCTTTCAACCCTGTCGAAAGGTCAGCAATTCAAGCTTTTGACAACGTTAAAAAGTTAACAATTCAAGCTTTCGATAATTTCAAGAAAAAAATGGCCTCAACCTTGACCATCATGCTTCAACATTATTAAAAAGCCTAAAAAGCATATAATAATATGAATTCCTTAAGCTATCAACAAAGTCAAAAGGAAGAGATTAAACATTGACCCATTCATCACCTTTCGACAATGTTGAAAGCTCTATGGAAACCTGCATACAGTTCAGATGTAACATAAAGCAAAGTGATAATGCCTATTGACATGGTCAAAATTAATAATTCAAAATTCCAAAGTAAAAACACTAAAGTGGAGGACGTTGTCGAAAGATTTGGTCAAAATTGTCAAAAAATGTCCAACCAATCGAAGTTGAAAGGTTTTAGTTTCAACTCACATGTGCTTTAAATGTTTCGATAGAGATGGCTAGAGTCAACTCTAAGGTTGAAGAATTTCAACCATAGAGAAATCTAGGAGTCGAAAGGTTTGAAACTCTTCAATCTTGTTGAAGGGATGGATTCGCTCCATTTAATTACCTATCCTTTTGACAATGTTGGTAAAGTTAGCATCATAATACCTTTCAACCCCATCGAAAGATGCTAGGAAGGAAAATATATTATTTCTGCCTCAACCTCTTTTGTAGGGGTAGAAAGGCCATTTTGTGTCTCCAAATTGCACAGGGTTCCAGGTTATCAAATCTGGTTTAACCAACCCCAAATCCGATTGTAAATACATTTTTCAAATTCTTCTTGAAGAACAAGAAAATCAAACCTATTGAAAAAATGGATTTAAATTGAAATCGCTTCTGCTTAATTTCAAGAGGGGTGTAAAGATTTTTGAAAAATCGAAGACCCAGGTAAAATACAACAAGCAAAATTAAAAAAAATTTAAACACGAACTGCACTCGTCTAAGGAATTTTCATTAACAATCATTATCGACTAATTCAAGATGAGAAGTGAGTTTTGTTAGTTTAGGAAATTAAATTAAGATTAAAAAATTCAGCAAACTAAGCCAAAGTTGGGTTTCAATTTTGGAATCTGTAAAATTGAAATTCGATTAAGGTATGAATGAAATTATAGCAAAAACTAAGAAAAAAATAAGCATTAATCCAAACTCACAGTTTGAATTCGAGAATCGCCTTGTTTTCTAGAAAGAAAAGTTCGGGAAATTTTTGAGGATTCTTTTAGTTTTGCTTGAAATTTTTTAATCGCATGTAAAAGAAGAAGGAGAAGTGTTATCTCGCCTTTTGCCAAGGTCGTGACCCTAAGAAATTAACTAGAAACCAAAGACAATTCGTCCCGAAGATCGGTTATACACAGGTTCACTATGGATACTGGTAAAATTTTGCCTAAGTCCAGATCGAGCTACAATTACTGTGACACGACAAACAAAGCTATGAATGCCAACATTCCAAATTTCAAGTTGATCGGAGTTTGTATGCTCAATATATGGATCGATCAAAATCAGGAAGGAAAGCATTGGTTCGTATCCATCCATGACTACTCCTCTTCATATCCGTATGTTTGCTCCACTTTGTATCCATCAACTATTGACACTTCGTATCATTACCTTGAATTCACACTGCATATCGATCTTCCATCTGGTTCATATCGATCGACCATTGATCGATACGAGATGCACCACCAACTAATCGATACGAAGATGCTCCCTGACTATCGATACGAATTGGTCTCTAAGCTATCGATACGAAGTGGTCACTTAGCCATCGACACGAAGTAGCTTTAGGAATCCATACGAAGAACACTTCCTGGGAGCGATACGAAGAAAACATGGAAAAGTGGAAGAAACGGTCACTCGGAATGGAAAGTGGGTCGATCCTAGAATATTATTCCACGTCAACATGATCGATACGTATGTTATGGATATGAATAGATCGATACGAATCGTATCGATACGAAGACGTCGACCTTTTGCAAAACTAAAATTGGATCAATCATAACTCAAAATCACATGTCCAAATGCTACCAAATTTTCACTGGAGCTTGCCTACCATCTCAAGAATGTCCTTGATTGATCTTAGGCCAAATGGTGTTATTTTTGATCGATATGAAATGTACACATATCGAGCAGGGATTGATCCCAATCTACCATGGATCGATCATGTGGGCATGCCTACGTGTGAGAAGGAGTATTCCAAGATCATGGTCAGATTTTTCCAGCGTACGCTTATAAATAGCACTCCAATGCCTCTAGAAAAGGGACTTTTTGGCTTCTCCATGCTGATACTCTGCCGAAATCACTACTATACTTTAGTTGTACTATTGTAATCTCCTGCAATCAGCAAGTCAAATTCAATAAACATCAATCATTTCATAATAGACGCAGGTAATACGCAGAACCACTCTAAATTTGTGTGTTTCTGCATTTTTTCTCATCTGTTGATTGGCGTGTTTGTTAGATCTGCCTTATTTTACATTTACTTCCCTCATTTTATCTCTTCGAACACATGCGAAGAGTGTTGTGTCCAATTTTGTTGCAAACACTTTGGTGCTTTCAACGAGAAAACCTAGCTATTCTCCTGCTCATTGGATCTACTGCCGATATCGGATTGCAAGAATCTAAGGAGAAGATCTAGATCTCAAGCCTAGAAGTTCTTCCATCCTATTCAGATTTGCACCAAGTCTAGAAGAGAACTTTGATATTCACCGTGGTCGCTACCATGATTAGCTCAACCATTGCAGATCCAGAAGGACGGGATAGGAAGAATCCCGCATAACTTCCCTCTATAGACCAAAACGCTGCTGGACCTTTGGATCCATAAGGCCTTGTCACCAGGGAGGAGTTTCAGCTACTGATCCAACAGCAGACTCAAAGTCGCCAACCGCTTACTCTACAGCTCCATGCCAATGCGGAGTTAACCAATTGGCTGAACCATGAAAGACGAAGGAGATCCAGAAGGGTTCAGGCTTCTTACACATCTACTGAAAGTTTAGCTTCTTTTGATTATAACCACAGATCCACGCGCCTATGGCTAGATTGAATCTATACATAGGCTACCGGACATCAGCGCAATTTGAATCTTGGCTAATTGAGAGTTGGTCCGTCAACCAGCCACCAGACCAGACCCTCCTCCCGAGGTGGAACGGTTTCTTATCTCAGTACTGATAACCATGCTGCTACTTCCCCTATCGAGTTGGAAGCTAACACACGGAACCGAACGAATCCGGACCATCGCTGATGCGATTATACTCCTAAGCTTGTGTTCCTGAAGAGCTAGAGCCAAGGAGGCATGATATGGACTGTCGACCATGCCCGGCCCATCCTTACGTTGTGTAACCCGGCCACACCTTGGCCCAGCATGCCTAGAATGTCTAAATGCCATACATCCCAACAATGATCTGCCAGATAATCCGTGAAAGCCAATGCCTCACCATTGATGACTGGGGAATCTCAAGGATTCATACCTCTTTCACTGATGAAATCCTCTACATTGAACCGCCTCGGCGATTCAGAATGCCAATTCTATCTATTTATGAAGGGAGCTCTGACCTTAACCAGCACATTCTAAAGTATGAATGGTTAATGAATACCGCGCGAGCCGGTGATGCGGTCAAATACTGAAGTTCTCCAACCGCCCTAGGGAGCATCGCGACTATGTGGTTTACCACCCCGATCTATTTCATGTTTTGGTATAGTTAGCAATGAAGTTTTTCTAGCAATTTTTCATGCATGTCAAAAGACCCAAAGATGTTGATGCCTTGTCTAGTGTCACTCAAGCTTCTGGAGAGACACTAAGACATTACTGTGACGATCCGGCTTTTTCTCCACAGAAAAGTCATATCATCATGAAGAAAGAAAGGGATAGGAAAGAAAAAAGAAAGAGAAGAAAGAAGAAACAACATCAGAATCTCAACAACGGAACGAATAAAATTATATTAATAACATAAATATTACATAGTATACAACACTAATCAGAGTTACATAGAATTTACATCACATCCTAGACAGTTATAAACATCTGTCTAGTTATACAACTCAATACAACTCAACAAAGAGATACCATTACAAAAAACACAATGGAACTATATATCTAACGCCAAAGCCTCCTGCTCTATTGCTCCTCCATAATTCGTCAAAAGCTAACCTGAATCCCTTGGCTACTCGTAAAAATTTAAGTACCCAAGAGTTTAAGAAAACAGAAGATAAACTCGGGGTCAGACATGGGTCTGGTGTGAGTAACAGGTTAAAGTTGCTTAACTTTGAAAATCCTTTTGAAAAGAAAAGGTATCACGTAAGACTTACCACACATAAACTTGGAAACGTTTTTATCTTACGCAAACCAAAACATTTGATAGGAAATCCAGTGACATTATAATAGGTCTAAGATTTTCAAGTAAATATGAAATAGCCGAAATTGTTACAATCACTAAATTCCAGCTAGTAGCCACAAAAGTGGGTAATACAATCAAAACCATTGGCACTTATTGGATTTTGGATTCCATCAATAGCAGGGCTACTAGGGTACCGCCCGTCAAAGTACGTGGCATAGATCAACGTACCGAGGAGTACGCCCGCTCCATTGCAACACAAGACCAGAACCATCCCTTACTGGACAGTCCCGAACAAGATAACCCCGCAGTTGGTGTACATCCAACCGCCCACAAAGCCGAAATAAAAAGGGACCTCTAGACAGGGGAAAATCCTGTCCTACTTGGGCATGACCCACTTAGCCTTGCTGCACCTCCCCTGTTTTAGCCATTCTCGGTTGATGAGGCTTGAGGCTACGATTACCTTCAGAGAACACATCTCTTAGAATGCTCATCATCCACCTGACGATGTTCTGAAAGCATTCAATCCATACAAGTTCGTTCCGGGTTCGAACGAAACTGAATGCATTATCTTGTTACACTCATTTTGGAATCACCCTCAGAGTTAACGACGATAACCCTTGCACTCTAAATCACCATCTCGAGCCTCTAAGAACTAGCTCCGTCAAACTTATCACGGAATCACCCCCAGAGTTATACTGACGTATAGCCCTTACACCTCGAGTCTTCACTCTTCACAAGAGATTCACGACCTATCGTTAATTTGGATCGATGTGGTTTTCGGATATCCAAATATGGAAACCCGATCCCGGTCTCATTGAAATCTAAAGCGTGTCTTTTAAGGCCAAGTTGTTTTAAAGGTTTAAAACAATTCAATTATCTATATACACAGATAGATAAATCGCAGATTTACAATAGATAACCAACATTATCATCTTAACAGATATACCATTTATCATTATCCAAAAGATAATCTATATCAACATCACAATGCAACCAATGCTTCCATATCACTCAACATTATCTATCTCATCTCTGAGATTCAAATCATTCAAGGCAAATAATATAATCCATCCATATAAGCAATGATTAATAATCACACCAAATATAATTAATTTAAAACGAGTTAAATTAATTACATCATTTTTAATTAATTTAAAATGAATTAAATTAATTACTTCACTAATATCAACTTGCTTATATCACTATTAATTAATTATTAATTAATTATTCAATCATAAATCAATTATTCATTTTTAATTAATCATCCTTGATTAATTAACCTTTAATTACATTCAAGTAATTATACACTATTTAATTTCTCAGACTAATTATAATTAATCAAATATAGTTAATTAACTATAAATTAAATACATTACTTCTTAATTAATTAATTCCTTTCATTTATTAATTATTTCTAATTAAATCCATTCTTAATTACATCATTAATTATAATAATTAATGATTTCTAATTACATTTTCTTTTTAAATTAATTACATTAAGTAATTAATCTTTAATTAATCCATAATTGTTAATCACCCTTGATTAACTCCATTTAGTAATTAACTTCCCTTAATTACTCCACAAAATAAATTAATTACTCCTTAATTAATTATCTCCAATTAATCCCTTGATTAATTCACAAAGTAATTATACTCAAATTACTTCCATCTACAAATCACCTTCAATTAATTACATACAGTAATTACCCGTTAATTACTTCCCTAAGTAATTTCTCTTCATTTAATTACATTAAGTAATTATACTCCAAAATCATCAAATGATTATTTTAAATTAATTAAACTGAATTAATTAACTTAATCTAATCAAATTAAACTCAATTAATTACAATAAGTAATCAATTCCATAATTACTTCCCAAGTAATTATACTTAACAATTTACACAAATGATTATCTTTACATTAATTAATCTAATTAATTATTAAAGATTAATCACATTAATTAATTAATTAATCCTTAGTTAATGACCTTCATTAACTATTAATAATTCATTAATTATTTTTCTAAAATAATTAACTTATAATCATTATTAATTACAAATCATTAATAACCAATTTATTAACTCCTAATTATTTAATTAATTAAGTGTTAATTATAACTTAATTAATCCCTTAATACTTGATTAATTAATTACTAATTATTAATTAAAAATCAAATCTTATTTAATTAATGACTCTTAAATTACAAGTTAATTAGTCTTAAACTTTTAAGATTAAACCCTTAATTACTTTAAGTAATTATCTATTTTATTAATTTATTTATTATCTATTTAATTATCCTAATAATTAAACAAATCATTAAATTATAGTTTAACTTCAACAAGTTTTAAAAAAACAATTTAAAACCCTTACATTACATAATAAATAATACTTTTCTTATAAAAGAAATTTCACAAGAGTTAAAACAAATTTCCTTTTAAATTCAAACATTTAAAATTTTACATTATCATTCAATTTGTTTTAAACACTTAAATTTATAAAAATTAAATTTATTTTATGCCAAAGCTTCAAATTTAGAATTTGAATTAGTTTAAAACTTTGTTTAAAACATTTCTTTTACATTTCAATTTCAAATTTAAATTCAAATTTCTTTATAACATTTTTAAACAATAAATCCCTTTAAAGTTTATTTAAACAAATTTGAATTTAATAACTTATTCATTTCCAATTATGATTCAAATTAAAAATTGAATCCATAATTAAAACTAGATTTAAAACTCATTTAAATCTTTGCTTAGTGTTTTAAAATTTAGTTTAAATTTTGAAATAGGACAAGTTTCAAACTTGAACAACTAACTCGAGCTAAACACTAAACTATTCGAGCCAAACCTATTCTAGCTCGAACAATCACTAAAATAAACTCGAGTAACTCGAGTAGTAATTACCATTTAAATTCATTAAAATCTTACAGGCACTGACATGTACACATCCCTGTAACAACAGACTCACCCGGGCCCTCATAATCCCTACTTCGAGTCCACTTCCCCAAAGCTTCGAGCAAAGACACGATGCAACCCGAACAACTCGCGAACCCAATTCTTCTCAAACCCAACTGACACACCACGAACACCGTACACCTGCACCGCCGCACCATCAACTCCGACCCCTTCGCGACCACTTGCGCAAATCGACGGTCATCACCCAACGCCAATTCGACCTTCAAACAACTTACAGAATCCAAAAATCAAAATTGAGCTTCGAGCTCGAAAACTGGAACAACTGTCGATACTGGGAATGCCTCAAATCACAAAATTCCGGCCACCAGAATGGCTTTGCCTCTGGCCAATACTCCTTCCATACTCCATCTATCACCAGCTTGAATCGCGAAGAACTCGATTGCCTCTAGGAATTTCGGCGATCAAAATTTTCAGATGAACCAAAAACTAGGGTTATATTCCTTGATTCAAAATCCCCAACGCCACACTGCTTTGATTCACTTTTCACTATTTTTCATTGCATCTACGATCATTATCAATCACTAGAGTAAACCATGGCCACTCCGACCTCCTAGGATGTCAGTTCCAACCCCAATCATGTTTAAATACAAAATCACATGCAAACTAAAATTTCAAATTTTAGTTTAAAAATCAAGTCATTGATCATGTAATTGGTTTATAAGCTTAATTAATGAATTAGACAAATTAAATTGTCACTTTCATATAATTAGTTCTATTGTATCCTGCTTCCTGAGACAGTACAGTTTTTTTATTATATTAAATAAATTTTCAAATTAACTTTCATTACACAACCAAATTTTGTTTAAATCATATATCTTTACAAAGATTAATTTCAATGAAATGGAATTCTCAAGCAATTCCTTGAGCCTGGGAATTTATGCACAGAAACAAAATAATTTCCCAGCAACTTACTCAATTTACATATTGTAACGTCCCGCCTTTTCGCACGATTTAAAACGACACACGTGCCAATTCAAAGCATACGCAAGGATGGAGTGTTATGGGGTAGATCAGAAAAACAGAGAAGGAATAAAACAAAATAGAATCTCACAGCGGAAGGATAAAATATAATAATAAATATACAGTTCAAACAGTTTACAAAACAGTTATTTCACTTATACAATGAACATCAGAGTTACACATACCAATACAACAATGCAGCGGAATATAAAGAGTGTGTGGTGCAATACTATATATAAAATAATGCTGAATCTTCGTCTTCGTCCTCCAAGCTAAATCTGCTATCCTGAAATGCTCGGACTGACCCGAGCGAATTTGAAAAGACAAAAACACTCGAGTCAGACTAGAATATCTTATGTGAGTTAAATAAACAGAAATAAATATGAGTACAGTAACTCAAGAGATGCTCGGGATTTACATCTCCTAAGGATCCGTTAAACTATTTACTATGTAGTATATTGCGCTATTATAATAGTGTCTATTTATAAAATAAACTTACTTTTAAATAGCGTTAAGGCTTTACATTTTCCACCTTAACACGTAAAATGCCAATAGTCTATACAGTACCGTAATACCTCCTGATCGGGAAGCTACCAGAGGATACTCCATAGGTACGACACAAATAGAAACTCGTAGTAAAGGCTCGATATGGTAGGTGACACGGCACAACTAGGCAATGCCAGGGTAGATATACCAATTGCTATCCAGGCTGGTGGAAACGCGTAGCCGCAGTTACCGCCCACCTCGGACTAACTCCCCAAAATCAAAATATAGAAGTGGCCACTGAATCAAATCCAAGTCAAAGTATAATATCGAAGAGGAGCGTCCGATCAGAGGAATGACCTCATTGGCCTGAGAATCGCTCCTGTTTTAGCCACCTTATGCCAACTCACGGGAGTTGGGTCCACGTATTTACCTTACAGGAAACGTCGCCACCACCTACTTCATTCTGGAATCTCCACCGCGTACACGGTTAGTCAAAGTGGTTTTCGGTATCGACAGAGAGTATGTCCATATCCGATCCCGGTCTCTTTGCCAACCCATCGTTATTATAACACCGCGGTTATTTAAAAATAGTTTATACTTTAAAACCAGAATATAATCCCTTTCAAAACCATAATATTACGATATCATTTCTTCCTTTAAACCCAAAACAATTCATTTTGATATTATCTTTATAAAACCCCAAATCAATGATATCGTTTCCCAAATATTTTCCTTTCCAAAATTTTGTCGCCTTTTATTAATAAAATTCCTTGAACCAAATATTTGGAAATTTAACTCTTAATATAATACTTTGAAAATCATAGAATTTAAAACCATTACCTTCAAACTAAATGGTTTGGATATTCAACAGTATATAAAATAAGTGGTTTAACTTAAATGTTACTTTGAAAAGAAATATTTCTTGTGGCTTTACAAATACATTTCTTTATTTAAAGTTAAAACCAAAATTAAATATTGCCTCAAGTTCCAAAACCATTTCAATAAATTCATATATATACGTATATCCATTTTGAGTATAAATATTTCAACTAAAGTTGGATTTTATTCTTTCAAATCAAATGTTCTATTAATTAGCCTTGAATACTCACATAAAATCCAAAATAATAAGACTTCAATTTCTAGTAAAATATATATATATATATATTTCCAAATTCAAATTTTACTAGAATATTCATTTCAATATATTTTGGGAAAAATCCAATTATAAATATCATATCTTTCAAATTTCCAACTAAATATTTAAACATAGGATATAAATCATCAAACTCCATTTTCTTAATTTTCTTCCATTTTCAATAAAGAAATTTATTCACCCTTTTAATTCCAAAATTTTAACTTCATAGGTATATAAATATGGAATAAAATATTTATACAATATAAAATTTAAGATTTATAAACCGTATTCAATCCAAACCATAGAAATCATATAATATAGTTATATATAGACCGCGGTGCCTGTATATAATTTTCTATCCTATGGTCAAGTGATACGGATATTTATCATTTCAATCCGCAATTTAAAAAAATAAAACTTTGCGGTTTTATCATTTCAAACCACAATCCCGAATGAAATGAAAAAAAATGCATACTAACTTGCAGTTTAATGATATCAAATAAAATATCCATTCAACAACACATCCATCATCCAATCACAAACATCAAGCAATATCAATCAATAACAATTTATGTTAGGTTAATATACAACAGGTAATAATTTGCAGTTTTATCTCAAATTATATTTATCAACTATTTATCTAACAGTTTATATTCCCCAATAATTTATATAACTGTTAACTAGCAGTTCATATGCAACAATAATTTCTAACAGCCAATTAATACGCAATCAATCAATTTAATTTAACAGCTAAATTCGATAAAATGCAATTCAACAGATATGGATGAAATAACATGCCAAAAGCTCATAAATAAATTTCTATTCATTTCTAAAATTTATTTAACAAACATAAAAGCTTCTACTAATTGTGAGTGGGTTAAAACACTCACCTTTTGAATTTAAATCGAATGTAAATCTGATTTAAACCCAAAATTTGACGGTCTCTAAATTTATCCAAACCAACGTCATCAGATCCGGAATTTAATTACGATCCTAACAAAAGAAATTTCGTGTGAAACGGAGTTCGTATGTGAAAGTTATCACAATTAAACGATTTGCAATTGAAATAAAAAAAATTAAAAATAAACAAAACAAAAATAAAATACCGTGCCGCATCCACCTTCCCTCGTGAAAAACGCATATTCTTCTTCTTGATTGCTAACTTTGTTCCGTAATTTTTCTTTTATTTCGATTTACTTTAATTTTCCTCCTTATTATATGAATGTATGTATTTTAAAAGGTTTGAAAGAAAAAAAAGATTTGAAAAAGAAGAATTGAAAAAAAATGATTAAAATAAGAACTGAAAACGGAAGAGAAGATGTAGATTTGAAAAGAAGAAAGTTTGAAATAGAAGTAAATTTGAAGAAGAAGAAGAAGAATATTTGAAGAGAAAGAGAAAAAAAATTAAAATGAGAGACAATAAGGAGCTTTGAGAAAAACAAGAAAAAAGAAGAAGAAGAAGAAGAAGAAGAAGAATAGCATGGAGGCTAGGGTTAGAGTTAGGAGAAACAAAATGTAATAGAAGAATAAGAAGTAGGTTATTTATAAGGTTAGAGTTAGGTTTAGGGACAAATAGATTTGAAAGGAGAGGCTGCTATTAATTAGAAATAAAGTGAATATGAACACTTGGTATTGAAATATAGCAAATATGAACAGTCCCTTTTTTTTTGTTTTAAAGTAGCAGGTATTAAAAAGAGGTATTTATTAATTAGAAAGAAAATGGATATGGAGGGACAAAAATAAATGACACGTTTCGTTAGTTTGATTCTAAATTAATTAAGTGCTAGATACAGAAAAATTTGAATACATCATATATATATATTCATACTTTAACTGTATGACAAAATTGCTAAACATACATCAAGTACGATTAATTGGTGACAATATATAGGAATAATCAACAATAAATGTGGATGCAATCACATAAGGATCTAATAGGGAAGGAGATAAAAGTAACAACGTTGATTAATTCCACTTTCCCACTTTAGCCAATCCAATTACAAAATTTAAAATTTTATAAAATTTCTCTCCTTTGATTTCTTAAACAATTTTAATAACTAACAACAAGTTCTATGTTAATTCAATCATTAATCATTTCGCCAATTACCAAATTAAATTACAATTATTCGCAATAAATCAAATTATTAAATCATATACTCTTATACTCTCACTTAAATCCAATTAGATAAATAGATTTGATTTCCATTCCAACTCATTTGATTGCAAATAAACTTCTTACCATAAATAAAATTCCAAATTATTAATAACTTTATTCCCATTTCCTTCACACACAAACATCATATTATAAAGGTATCTATATTATTCTCCATTGGTTTGCCTTAACTTATTTAAGGTAACCTTACATTAATATCTATTGCTATGTTTTCAAATTATTCTTCCCTCATTCTTCTTTACTAATATTAATTCCACAACTTGTTCAATTTGAAAATCATTATCATATTTTCCAAATGTTACCTTAATTTAACACTTATGTAACGTATTATTAGATTCGTTGCAAGATTTCACTTTCAATCCCCATTTCTTAATATACTCAAATTCTGGACATTTTTATTTCCTTACCCATAAGTGTAACATTTATTGCCAATTCCATCCAAATTTAACAGGTAACCCTTAAAAATGTTTTCAATCCAAAGGTTATACTTAAGTTTACGTTGTATTCTACAACTTATCATATTATGAAGAAAATTCACATTATTCCCCAATATTACCTTAATTCATATTAACTTAACATTAAATTTACTCTTCATTCTATTATTAACCTATAAGTATTAAATAGATGAAATTAACATTGGTTTTACACTCTATTACGTAGATATCCTTAAATTTTATCTAAGTTTATATTTACATAATATTCCAACATTAAATTTCATCCAATTTTTTTTCTTCCTTTTTATTTTAATTAAATCCAATTTCCCTAAAGTTACATTCAAACAAGTAAATTTTGATTTCCAATCAATCATTATATTATAACATTCTTAACATTTTTTCATTACACTACTAAATTCTACCTTGATAAGTTTACGCTTCTATTGCTTTACTTTCACACTTCCGTTAAAATATAAATTAATTCTTAAGTAACGTTTATTGTTGACCCCGCCATTTTAATTACTCATATTTAGATGAACGTTATTTCAAATAAGTTCATTGACTCATTTAAATTAGGTAGTTTATAGTAGTTGTTATCCCACCCTTACAATTATTTCCTACTAACGTGCTACCAACTCCTTTAATTAAAATTTGAATTACAAACCTTATTTAATATACTAAGTAAGATAAATAACATATATAGATTGCTACCAACTTTCCTTTTCTTGCATCTATGTGTTTATTACTTGACACACCAGTAAATATTACATATACACAAAATTCCGTTATCACTTGCCTAACAAGGTTATTATCACTTAAGATCTCACTGCATCCACATTTTCACATTTTCATTTCCTAGTTTCTTTACTTTATTCTACATAATTTATTACAAATAGGATTTTCTTTGGTTTACATCTTATTTGTATTTAACATTTCTCAATCACCAATTCATTTCACTTTAACTGCGGTAAATTGGCGGATAAATTGAATTTGATTCCCAAAATCTAAATTAACAAGAAACAAGGGTAAGTAACATACAATAGTCATTACTCCAAATTCTAGTCACCTAAATAGTCTTTTATTCCTTGCAAATAAATGTTACTATTTATTTTCATAGTACAAATCTCAATGATTATTCCATTTTATATTTGCTTAGGCCATTTATTTCACTATACATATCTACATAAATGGGTAATTTATTCAATTCATTAAGTGTCAATTCTATTAAGCCCTGTTTATATCTTTATGCATTCTTCTATAACTTTACAAAAGGGAATAACTTTTAAACTCATACACTTAATAACAAAACCATTATAAATCCAATAAACTTCCAAATCCAAGTTTGTACACATTTTACACAATTATTATGATTTCTCACAAACGTTGAATTTATTAAATGACCATTTATTAAAATTTAATTCCCTTAATTGAATCAAATGCTTATTATTATATATATTCTTTTCATTCTACCATTCCTTCCCATTATAAATTCATTAACGTATTTACACATCTTTATCTTTCAAATATAAAATAACCAAACTGATTACAAACACTGTTTCTATCAATTTTCATAAGTTTGTTCAAAACTATACTTTTGTTTACATAAAATAAATTTTATGTTTCTATTAGTTTTCTTTTCCTTTCACTACAGGCATAAATTATTACTATCTACACTAATTACATCTTTGTATTAATGAACACCATTTAAGTTAATATTTATACTAACATTCACAAATTCAACATTTATTTGTTTCTTCAAAATTACTTTAAATCAAGTTGTGAAAATTTACATTATCCACATCTATTATCATAAAATTTTATAGTTACACTAAATTGCAACCACTACCAAATTTCTACATTTATTCTTAACCAAATTAGAAATTATATTAATTCATTTTATTAAATATCATAAATTTAACGGGTCGTTACAATCTCCCCCACTCAAAACTTTTCGTCCCCGAAAAGGAAAAAGAAGGGAGGAGGAAGATTTACAGTGCATCTTATTTCAAATATTAACTTATAAACAATATTTTACTGGATTAATTTCCTTTAATGAAATATACTTGTTTTATAATCATTATATCCTTTAATACTTGAATTATTAAAGTTGGGAAAATACTTTCACATAATTCTAAGTCCAAAATTTACGAAAATTTTTGGCAAAGTCTCCTTTGTACGGAGGGACTCTGGAGAAAATATAATATCCAAATATACAAATATATTACACATATTATCCAAATAAAATATCCCAACACGGGAAAATATATAAAATAGCGCTTTATACGTAATCCGGAAACGTACCTATTTGTCGGGCAATACGCTTATTATTATGGAACCAAAAGCAGTAGCAGTTGCTTCCATAACCTGTATTTTCTTATAAGCCTAAAAGGTTAAATATTTATTTTAAAATGAACTATTCTAGTGGATTCAATCATTCATATCCTATCAAATGCAACAACCATACATTTTAACAAACAGCACACACCGCAAACAAAATCATTCAATCAAACAAACAATTAGTTGTTAGGTTCAAATTCCGAAATTGTATGAAATGTAAAATAACTATCAAGTGCATCCTTTACTCAACAGTCTTAGATGGAACAAAGATAGATTATTTCTCCATCCAACAACTTCAAAATTCCTTACCCAACAACCATACATCAACCAAACAATTCAAATCAACACCAAAATAGCTTATTATACATTTATTTCATACTTCAGTGGTTTGATTTTCTTCCCTTCATTTATGAGGGATTTCTTTGTTTCTTACAAGTTTTATTTTCCAACTATCACAAAATTCATTATATTTGTATTTCCTTTTATTACTTAAGTTTCCTTTTATTACCTAAGTTTATAAAATAAATTCTCATTAATAACAACAAATATTTTGAATATCTTCATTTCCTTACTTCTTCACTTGTAAGATTTCCCTTAAATTCTTAATCTGCTAGCATTCATTCTTATAAGTGGAAGTTTTTATTTATCCATTAACTATGAATTGCAGTCATTTAATTTTTCCTACTTTCCATTATATTAGAATAGGGAAGATTAAAACATACTTAAGTCAATAATTATACAATCAATTCTTATTTTGAATTTCATTTTATATACTTAGGTTCATATCATCTATTAATAGTTCTTAACCCTTTTTCAGTAAAATTTCAATTATACCCTAAGTTTATACATTAAATTCTTATTATAACAGTAATTTATTGAATACTTCATTTTTCCTAAATTCGTACTTGTAAAATATTCAATTCCAGTTTCTCATTTAACACTTCAACTTTTATATTTGGGTAAGTTATTTATGTTAAGGAAATTGCAATTGAACTTATACAAGTTTAATCTCCATTCTTTTAATTAAATTTAATGTTTATCCATATTACCCTTTGTCTCATATGTATGCAAATTCCTCTTTATAGCTTTGCAATTATTCTCTTATTTCAATTAGAGGTTTCAATTCATTTATTACTTAACTTTTATTTCACTACAATTTAACAATTGATTAATTTATGGAGAATTTTAGAATTGGATTTCGGGTCAGATTTCAATTTATTTCAAAATAATAGATAAATAAGTTCTTACAACTCAAAATCTCTAATTATAGTTAGAACAATAAAAGAATTTTTTTTTTTAGAAAATTTCATAATAAATCTGCAGTAGAATTTACTACAGTGGCCTTTCCCCTTCGAAACTCGAAATGAAAGTCGATGATGCGGCCGTCATCACCGAATTTATTTTCCAATGACAGAGAGGAAAGTACAGAATTTAATTTTTTTTTTTTTCCCAAAATCTTCTTTAAAACAATTCTTCCAAATTATACGAAATATTTATATAAGAAATTACTTATAAACCAAATCAATAAATTTCACAAATTCTTTGAAAGCAGATTTGGAAAAAATCCCGGACTTAAGTTCTAAAATCTCCAATTTGATTTATCATAATTTCAACTTAGCTTCAGTTATTATAAATATTTTATTTCCTAACACCCAATCTATAGCAACCAAATATATATATATCTTTATAAAATATTTTTATATATAGAAAATATAATAGGCAAAATTCTTTCGTTTACCTATATTAAAACAAATATTATGTCGGTCTGTCCTATTAAGTGTTTAGAAATCCCTATTGATGACATAGCGTCCCATGCATCAACCAGAATTTATAAATACAAAGCGGAACAGATTAACACAATATAAAAATCTTTTTATTAATACTAACAAATACGCTCTCTCATATATATACACTCAACGACTCCCATAGGATATTTCTACCCTATTAACAAAGAGTCAAACCCCACAAAGCCAAGGTTTATCGCTAAACCAAAGCTCTGATACCAACTGTAACGTCCCGCCTTTTCGCACGATTTAAAACGACACACGTGCCAATTCAAAGCATACGCAAGGACGGAGTGTTATGGGGTAGATCAGAAAAACAGAGAAGGAATAAAACAAAATAGAATCTCACAGCGGAAGGATAAAATATAATAATAAATATACAGTTCAAACAGTTTACAAAACAGTTATTTCACTTATACAATGAACATCAGAGTTACACATACCAATACAACAATGCAGCGGAATATAAAGAGTGTGTGGTGCAATACTATATATAAAATAATGCTGAATCTTCATCTTCGTCCTCCAAGCTAAATCTGCTATCCTGAAATGCTCGGACTGACCCGAGCGATTTTGAAAAGACAAAAACACTCGAGTCAGACTAGAATATCTTATGTGAGTTAAATAAACAGAAATAAATATGAGTACAGTAACTCAAGAGATGCTCGGGATTTACATCTCCTAAGGATCCGTTAAACTATTTACTATGTAGTATATTGCGCTATTATAATAGTGTCTATTTATAAAATAAACTTACTTTTAAATAGCGTTAAGGCTTTACATTTTCCACCTTAACACGTAAAATGCCAATAGTCTATACAGTACCGTAATACCTCCTGATCGGGAAGCTACCAGAGGATACTCCATAGGTACGACACAAATAGAAACTCGTAGTAAAGGCTCGATATGGTAGGTGACACGGCACAACTAGGCAATACCAGGGTAGATATACCAATTGCTATCCAGGCTGGTGGAAACGCGTAGCCGCAGTTACCGCCCACCTCGGACTAACTCCCCAAAATCAAAATATATAAGTGGCCACTGAATCAAATCCAAGTCAAAGTATAATATCGAAGAGGAGCGTCCGATCAGAGGAATGACCTCATTGGCCTGAGAATCGCTCCTGTTTTAGCCACCTTATGCCAACTCACGGGAGTTGGGTCCACGTATTTACCTTATAGGAAACGTCGCCACCACCTACTTCATTCTGGAATCTCCACCGCGTACACGGTTAGTCAAAGTGGTTTTCGGTATCGACAGAGAGTATGTCCATATCCGATCCCGGTCTCTTTGCCAACCCATCGTTATTATAACACCGCGGTTATTTAAAAATAGTTTATACTTTAAAACCAGAATATAATCCCTTTCAAAACCATAATATTACGATATCATTTCTTCCTTTAAACCCAAAACAATTCATTTTGATATTATCTTTATAAAACCCCAAATCAATGATATCGTTTCCCAAATATTTTCCTTTCCAAAATTTTGTCACCTTTTATTAATAAAATTCCTTGAACCAAATATTTGGAAATTTAACTCTTAATATAATACTTTGAAAATCATAGAATTTAAAACCATTACCTTCAAACTAAATGGTTTGGATATTCAACAGTATATAAAATAAGTGGTTTAACTTAAATGTTACTTTGAAAAGAAATATTTCTTGTGGCTTTACAAATACATTTCTTTATTTAAAGTTAAAACCAAAATTAAATATTGCCTCAAGTTCCAAAACCATTTCAATAAATTCATATATATACGTATATCCATTTTGAGTATAAATATTTCAACTAAAGTTGGATTTTATTCTTTCAAATCAAATGTTCTATTAATTAGCCTTGAATACTCACATAAAATCCAAAATAATAAGACTTCAATTTCTAGTAAAATATATATATATATATATTTCCAAATTCAAATTTTACTAGAATATTCATTTCAATATATTTTGGGAAAAATCCAATTATAAATATCATATCTTTCAAATTTCCAACTAAATATTTAAACATAGGATATAAATCATCAAACTCCATTTTCTTAATTTTCTTCCATTTTCAATAAAGAAATTTATTCACCCTTTTAATTCCAAAATTTTAACTTCATAGGTATATAAATATGGAATAAAATATTTATACAATATAAAATTTAAGATTTATAAACCGTATTCAATCCAAACCATAGAAATCATATAATATAGTTATATATAGACCGCGGTGCCTGTATATAATTTTCTATCCTATGGTCAAGTGATACGGATATTTATCATTTCAATCCGCAATTTAAAAAAATAAAACTTTGCGGTTTTATCATTTCAAACCACAATCCCGAATGAAATGAAAAAAAATGCATACTAACTTGCAGTTTAATGATATCAAATAAAATATCCATTCAACAACACATCCATCATCCAATCACAAACATCAAGCAATATCAATCAATAACAATTTATGTTAGGTTAATATACAACAGGTAATAATTTGCAGTTTTATCTCAAATTATATTTATCAACTATTTATCTAACAGTTTATATTCCCCAATAATTTATATAACTGTTAACTAGCAGTTCATATGCAACAATAATTTCTAACAGCCAATTAATACGCAATCAATCAATTTAATTTAACAGCTAAATTCGATAAAATGCAATTCAACAGATATGGATGAAATAACATGCCAAAAGCTCATAAATAAATTTCTATTCATTTCTAAAATTTATTTAACAAACATAAAAGCTTCTACTAATTGTGAGTGGGTTAAAACACTCACCTTTTGAATTTAAATCGAATGTAAATCTGATTTAAACCCAAAATTTGACGGTCTCTAAATTTATCCAAACCAACGTCATCAGATCCGGAATTTAATTACGATCCTAACAAAAGAAATTTCGTGTGAAACGGAGTTCGTATGTGAAAGTTATCACAATTAAACGATTTGCAATTGAAATAAAAAAAAATTAAAAATAAACAAAACAAAAATAAAATACCGTGCCGCATCCACCTTCCCTCGTGAAAAACGCATATGCTTCTTCTTGATTGCTAACTTTGTTCCGTAATTTTTCTTTTATTTCGATTTACTTTAATTTTCCTCCTTATTATATGAATGTATGTATTTTAAAAGGTTTGAAAGAAAAAAAAGATTTGAAAACGAAGAATTGAAAAAAAATGATTAAAATAAGAACTGAAAACGAAAGAGAAGATCTAGATTTGAAAAGAAGAAAGTTTGAAATAGAAGTAAATTTGAAGAAGAAGAAGAAGAATATTTGAAGAGAAAGAAAAAAAAAATTAAAATGAGAGACAATAAGGAGCTTTGAGAAAAACAAGAAAAAAGAAGAAGAAGAAGAAGAAGAAGAAGAATAGCATGGAGGCTAGGGTTAGAGTTAGGAGAAACAAAATGTAATAGAAGAATAAGAAGTAGGTTATTTATAAGGTTAGAGTTAGGTTTAGGGACAAATAGATTTGAAAGGAGAGGCTGCTATTAATTAGAAATAAAGTGAATATGAACACTTGGTATTGAAATATAGCAAATATGAACAGTCCTTTTTTTTTTTTTTAAAGTAGCAGGTATTAAAAAGAGGTATTTATTAATTAGAAAGAAAATGGATATGGAGGGACAAAAATAAATGACACGTTTCGTTAGTTTGATTCTAAATTAATTAAGTGCTAGATACAGAAAAATTTGAATACATCATATATATATATATATTCATACTTTAACTGTGTGACAAAATTGCTAAACATATATCAAGTACGATTAATTGGTGACAATATATAGGAATAATCAACAATAAATGTGGATGCAATCACATAAGGATCTAATAGGGAAGGAGATAAAAGTAACAACGTTGATTAATTCCACTTTCCCACTTTAGCCAATCCAATTACAAAATTTAAAATTTTATAAAATTTCTCTCCTTTGATTTCTTAAACAATTTTAATAACTAACAACAAGTTCTATGTTAATTCAATAATTAATCATTTCGCCAATTACCAAATTAAATTACAATTATTCGCAATAAATCAAATTATTAAATCATATACTCTTATACTCTCACTTAAATCCAATTAGACAAAAAGATTTGATTTCCATTCCAACTCATTTGATTGCAAATAAACTTCTTACCATAAATAAAATTCCAAATTATTAATAACTTTATTCCCATTTCCTTCACACACAAACATCATATTATAAAGGTATCTATATTATTCTCCATTGGTTTGCCTTAACTTATTTAAGGTAACCTTACATTAATATCTATTGCTATGTTTTCAAATTATTCTTCCCTCATTCTTCTTTACTAATATTAATTCCACAACTTGTTCAATTTGAAAATCATTATCATATCTTCCAAATGTTACCTTAATTTAACACTTATGTAACGTATTATTAGATTCGTTGCAAGATTTCAATTTCAATCCCCATTTCTTAATATACTCAAATTCTGGACATTTTTATTTCCTTACCCATAAGTGTAACATTTATTGCCAATTCCATCCAAATTTAACAGGTAACCCTTAACAATGTTTTCAATCCAAAGGTTATACTTAAGTTTACGTTGTATTCTACAACTTATCATATTATGAAGAAAATTCACATTATTCCCCAATATTACCTTAATTCATATTAACTTAACATTAAATTTACTCTTCATTCTATTATTGACCTATTAGTATTAAATAGATGAAATTAACATTGGTTTTACACTCTATTGCGTAGATATCCTTAAATTTTATCTAAGTTTATATTTACATAATATTCCAACATTAAATTTCATCCAATTTTTTTTCTTCCTTTTTATTTTAGTTAAATCCAATTTCCCTAAAGTTACATTCAAACAAGTAAATTTTGATTTCCAATCAATCATTATATTATAACATTCTTAACATTTTTTCATTACACTACTAAATTCTACCTTGATAAGTTTACGCTTCTATTGCTTTACTTTCACACTTCCGTTAAAATATAAATTAATTCTAAAGTAACGTTTATTGTTGACCCCGCCATTTTAATTACTCATATTTAGATGAACGTTATTTCAAATAAGTTCATTGACTCATTTAAATTAGGTAGTTTATAGTAGTTGTTATCCCACCCTTACAATTATTTCCTACTAACGTGCTACCAACTCCTTTAATTAAAATTTGAATTCCAAACCTTATTTAATATACTAAGTAAGATAAATAACATATATAGATTGCTACCAATTTTCCTTTTCTTGCATCTATGTGTTTATTACTTGACACACCAGTAAATATTACATATACACAAAATTCCGTTATCACTTGCCTAACAAGGTTATTATCACTTAAGATCTCACTGCATCCACATTTTCACATTTTCATTTCCTAGTTTCTTTACTTTATTCTACATAATTTATTACAAATAGGATTTTATTTGGTTTACATCTTATTTGTATTTAACATTTCTCAATCACCAATTCATTTCACTTTAACTGCGGTAAATTGGCGGATAAATTGAATTTGATTCCCAAAATCTAAATTAACAAGAAACAAGGGTAGGTAACATACAATAGTCATTACTCCAAATTCTAGTCACCTAAATAGTCTTTTATTCCTTGCAAATAAATGTTACTATTTATTTTCATAGTACAAATCTCAATGATTATTCCATTTTATATTTGCTTAGGCCATTTATTTCACTATACATATCTACATAAATGGGTAATTTATTCAATTCATTAAGTGTCAATTCTATTAAGCCCTGTTTATATCTTTATGCATTCTTCTATAACTTTACAAAAGGGAATAACTTTTAAACTCATACACTTAATAACAAAACCGTTATAAATCCAATAAACTTCCAAATCCAAGTTTGTACACATTTTACACAATTATTATGATTTCTCACAAACGTTGAATTTATTAAATGACCATTTATTAAAATTTAATTCCCTTAATTGAATCAAATGCTTATTATTATATATATTCTTTTCATTCTACCATTCCTTCCCATTATAAATTCATTAACGTATTTACACATCTCTATCTTTCAAATATAAAATAACCAAACTGATTACAAACACTGTTTCTATCAATTTTCATAAGTTTGTTCAAAACTATACTTTTGTTTACATAAAATAAATTTTATGTTTCTATTAGTTTTCTTTTCCTTTCACTACAGGCATAAATTATTACTATCTACACTAATTACATCTTTGTATTAATGAACACCATTTAAGTTAATATTTATACTAACATTCACAAATTCAACATTTATTTGTTTCTTCAAAATAACTTTAAATCAAGTTGTGAAAATTTACATTATCCACATCTATTATCATAAAATTTTATAGTTACACTAAATTGCAACCACTACCAAATTTCTACATTTATTCTTAACCAAATTAGAAATTATATTAATTCATTTTATTAAATATCATAAATTTAACGGGTCGTTACACATATATTCATATATCTTTCAAAAATGAACTTATAAATTTGCATGCAAACACACTTAATTCTAGAAATAAACAAGCAACTAATTTATTACTTAAGTTTATTTAGTAAAAATTGTTACTCACAGAATTTTATAAGAGTAGAGCATCCATGTTTGACAAGCTACGTATTGCTTCTTATTCTTGCTTATGAATTTGAACTTAAATTTGCTTTTAAAAACTTTATCTTGTTATACTGCAGATGCTTGTGCTTCCAGATTCCATTTGCATGTTTCCAGAAGGAAAAAGAATTGTAGGCATCAGAAAAGAAAACGCATGCAGGACTTTGATGTTGCAAAATGAATTTCAGATGCACGCTTTCCAGAAAAAGAATTGCAGGCTTTCAGAAAAGAAAGCGCATGCATGTTTTAGATGAAGTTGCAGATTTTATTTTAGGTTTATACTTTGATTTGTAGAATGAAATTTCAGATAGCTTTGGTTATGAGGGGAAAACAGATTTTGCAGATTTTGATTTAGATTTGGTTTTGAGGGAAATTTACAAGTTGTTTTCTGTTTTAAAGAATAAGTTTGCGGATTTTCATGGTTGAAGATCTTCTTAAGTTTTGAAAAAAAGAAGAATAGAAAAGAAGGTAGAATGAGGAGCAAAGTTTTTATATAAGAAATTTTTTTGATGTAATTAAAAGAAAATAAAAAGAAAACTAAAAAGACACTTGTTCTTATTTTAAACATTTGTCACTTTGTTTTATTGAATGACTAACACATGTCTATTATGTGTTAAGAGATTAACACATGTATTAAGTATTTTAATTTAAAATGTTAAGAAAAACTTTTAAATCTTAATTTACTATTTCTTATGTATATATAAATGAGTTTCTTCTCTTTTTTACATTAGAAAAAATGAAAACAAACAAATTATAAATATAAACTTATTCAAATATTTTTAAGCATTTATTCTTTTAAATTCAAAACATTAGATTCAAATTTTAAATTAGTTTATCAAATTCAGTTTTAAAAAAATCAAGTTATATATAGATGCATATATAACTCTTATAAGAATTAAAAATAACAAATCCTATTTCTTACTAAAATTTATTTATGATTATAAAACTAAGTATTATCATTATTATTTGAAAATAACAAATTAAATAATATTAAATAATTTATAAAAGAGATTATAAACTAAATAAGATCATTTGTAAATTTGTATTTTAAATTCTTATATATAAAATTTCAAGTAATATTTAAAAATAAAATAAAACAAAACTTTGATGTTAATCTAATTCAAATTCATATTTAAGTTAATTAAAAATATAAATTTAAACAAATAAGATTTGTCATAAGTATAAACCATATAATTATTTATTAAATTGTTTTGAAAGGTTAAATGTTAAATTTAAATCAAATTTCCAATTTACCAAAATAAATTAGAATTGAAAATTGATTCATTTACTAAATTCCCAATCAAAGCTTATCTATTTACAATATATACAATTATATATATTATAAACAAAAGACAAAATATTTATTAACAAAAGATTATTAAATCAATTCAATTTGTTGTCCAAAAATTATCGAATCAAATTAATTTTTAGCACAGATTATTAAATTTATATTGCCAAATTTCTGGGATATCACATTCCTCCCCCCTTAAAAGAATTTTGTCCCCGAAATTTAAAAGCAAAGGTAATTTAATAATTTATCTTAAGATTTTATTTTAAAACACAAGCATATATCAATTATATGTTAACAGCCATAGCAACCAATTCATTCAAACAAAACAAATCTAATTATCCATACAAAATTATGGATAGAGTTTTCTAGAGTTTTCCAAATATAAATATCAGGATACTCACTCTACAGAATCCAAACAATCAATACTACTAAGCTACAGAGCTCCTATTTCAACAAGATCTACAAACTAACAGGATATCAGACTACAGACGAGTCTGACTCAACAATCACATCTTCCTGAATTGCTGGTTCCACAACCAGAGATAGATCATACACGTACTCCCTCAGAGATACGTGAAACACATCGAATCCCAGTTATCCAAACTGGCAATTCAACCTTGTAAATCAACCACCAATCCTCACAAAAACACAGAAAAGATCCAAAACATCTCGGAGCTGACTTACCTAGTGTTACTCAATCTCATAGCTCCTTAGATTAGAGAAAACTTACCCAAAATTAAATCTCTGACTCCGGAATCCAAATTCCTTCGTCTCTTATCCACAGAACACTTATGACGATCCTGGGTTGCCTTCATCTCTCCCGATCAGCTCAACCTTCTCCGATGTCTCTAGAAACAAACTGGGCCAAAACAATCCAACAGAATGATCTCCTCAACATCAAATCCAAACCAAGAACTCCAATTCTACTCCACAAACATCAGAAGACTAACTTACTTCTCCTATCCGGAAAAGACAAAACAAAAGCACTCCCAAACTGCTTCCGCTGCACAACTTTGATCTGAAGTATAAGAAAAACTCGAGCACAAACTGGAAAACACATCTTAGAAATATGGTTCAACAGATCCATAAAAGAAAACTCAGATGTCCCATCTGATGCTTCTACTAACTGAACCACCGGTAGCACTCTTGGAATCCAGTCGATAATAAATCTCAATCTCCAGATGCGGACAAACTTCTCATAGCTCAAGAGAACAATCAAACTATCGCAAGTCACTTTTGCGATCAACCAGTCCAATATCCAAAGAAAACTGTTCTCTCTTTACCAATCAGAACAACATATGCTTAACTAGCCAATCCATCGTAGAAATGGAATCCACTCTGCTGCTTCTGAACTCCTTCAGAAAAACTGCTAACCAGAAGACCTTCTTGCCAGCACACAGAATACTCCGAGCTGCATTGCTGACACTGACGCCAAAGACTTCCTAATCCAAAGCTCTTCGAGAAATTTGGACCTCAAACCAGACAAAAACATCCTACTGAACCCAGCCACAACATCGAAGCAGATATACTTCCAAAACTTGTTACAAAGAAAAATCTTCAGAGACATCCATAGTCACTGCGTCTCATCACACAGCTACTAATTCCTGAGGTATCAAGATACGTTATTTTCTTCTGCCCAACCGATAAATCCAAACTCTACTCATCCAACTTTAAAGATAGACGCCGAACCTTAACAGGTTACCTTCAGAGATCTATGAAATCTCCGTACTCCACACAACTTACTCGAGACGGTATTAGGTCTACGGTCTCGACAAATACACTTCCAACCTCAACACTCAAACTTCAACCAATGGTAGTAGTCGTGTTACACACCCCACTACCTTACCTACCTTTATAATTTTTATTAGAAAAACTCGAACAGGTATCCCAACAAATAGGTAGAAGTAAATATATATATATATATATATAAAATTACAAATACGCTCTCTCAAGAAAGAAATCATTTCAAAGCCTAGGTATTCACTCAACCTAGCGCTCTGATACCACCTGTGACGACCCAACTTTTTCTCCACAGAAAAGTCGTATCATCATGAAGGAAGAAAGGGATAGGAAAGAGAAAAGAAAGAGAATAAAGAAGAAACAACATTAGAATCTCAACAGCGGAACGAATAAAATTATATTAATAACATAATTATTACATAGTATACAACACTAATCAGAGTTACACAGAATTTACATCACATACTAGACAATTATAAACACCCGTCTAGTTATACAACTCAATACAACTAAACAAAGAGATACCAGTACAGAAAACACACAGCGGAACTATATATCTAGCGCCAAAGCCTCCTGCTCCATTGCTCCTCCATAATTCATCAAAAGCTAACCTGAATCCCTTGGCTACTCATAAAAATTTGAGTACCTAAGAGTTTAAGAAAACAGAAGATAAACTCTGGGTCAGACATGGGTCTGGTGTGAGTAACAGGTTAATGTTGCTTAACTTTGAAAATCCTTTTGAAAAGAAAAGGTATCACGTAAGACTTCCCACACATAAACATGGAAAAGTTTTTACCTTACGCTAACCAAAACATTTGATAGGAAATCCAGTGATATTATAATAGGTCTAGGATTTTCAAGTGAATATGAAATAGCCGAAATTGTTACATTCATTAAATTCTAGCTACTAGCCACAAAAGTGGGTAATACAATCAAAATCGTTGCCACTTTTGGATTTTGGATTCCATCAATGGCAGGGCTACTGGGGTACCGTCGGTCATAGTACGTGGCCTAGATCAATGTACTAAGGAGTACGTCCGCTCCCCTGCAACACAAGACCGGAACCATCCCTTACTGGACAGTCCCGAACAAGACAACCCCGTAGTTGGTGTACATCCAACCGCCCACACAGCCGAAATAAAAAGGGACCTCTAGATAGGGGAAAATCTTGTCCTACTTGGGCATGACCCACTTAGCCTTGCTGCACCTCCCCTGTTTTAGACATTCCCGGTTGATGAGGCTTGAGGCTACGATTACCTTTAGAGAACACATCTCTTAGAATGCTCATCGTCCACCTGACGATGTTCTAAAAGCATTCAATCCATACAAGTTCGTTCCGGGTTCGAAAGAAACCGAAGCCATTATCTCGTTACATTCATTTTGGAATCACCCTCAGAGTTAACGACGATAACCCTTGCACTCTAAATCACCATCTCGAGCCTATAATAACTAGCTCCGTCAAACTCATCACAGAATCACCCCTAGAGTTATACTGACGTATAGTCCTTACACCTCGAGTCTTCACTCTTCACAAGAGATTCACGACCTATCGTTAATTTGGATCGATGTGGTTTTCGGATATCCAAATATCGAAACCCGATCCCGGTCTCATCGAAATCCAAAGCGTGTCTTTTAAGGCTAAGTTGTTTTAAAGTTTTAAAACAATTCAATTATCTATATACAAAGATAGATAAATCACAGATTTACAATAGATAATCAACATTATCATCACAACAGATAAACCATATTATCATTATCCAAAAGATAATCTATATCAACATCACAATGCAACCAATGCTTCCATATCACTCAACATTATCTATCTCATCTCTGATATTCAAACCATTCAAGGCAAATAATATCATCCATCCATATAAGCAATGATTAATAATCACACCAAATATAATTAATTTAAAATGAATTAAATTAATTACATCATTTTTAATTAATTTAAAATGAATTAAATTAATTACTTCACTAATATCAACTTGCTTATATCACTATTAATTAATTATTAATTAATTAATCAATCATAAATCAATTATTCATTTTTAATTAATCATCCCTGATTAATTAACCTTTAATTACATTCAAGTAATTATACACTAATTAATTTCTCAAATTAATTATACTTAATCAAATACAGTAATTATTCTTTAATTACTTTCTTAATTAGTTAACTATAAAGTAATTACATTACTTCTTAATTAATTAATTCCTTTTCATTTATTAATTATTTCTAATTAAATCCATTCTTATTTACATCATTAATTATAATAATTAATGATTTCTAATTACATTTTCTTTTTAAATTAATTACATTAAGTAATTAATCTTTAATTAATCCATAATTGTTAATCACCCTTGATTAACTCCATTTAGTAATTAACTTCCCTTAATTACATCATACAATAAATTAATTATCCTTAATTAATTATCTCCAATTAATCCCTTGATTAATTCACAAAGTAATTATACTCAAATTACTTCCGCCTACAAATCACCTTCTATTAATTACATATAGTAATTACCCATTAATTACTTCCCTAAGTAATTTCTGTTCATTTAATTACATTAAGTAATTATACTCCAAAATCATTAAATGGTTATTTTAAATTAATTAAACTGAATTAATTAACTTAATCTAATCAAATTAAACTCAATTAATTACAATAAGTAATTAATTCCTTAATTACTTCCATAAGTAATTATACTTAACAATTTACACAAATGATTATCTTTACATTAATTAATCTAATTAATTATTAAAGATTAATCACATTAATTAATTAATTAATCCTTAGTTAATGACCTTCATTAACTATTAATAATTCATTAATTATTTTACTAAAATAATTAACTTATAATCATTATTAATTACAAATCATTAATAACCCATTAATTAACTCCTAATTATTTAATTGATTAAGTGTTAATTATAACTTAATTAATCCCTTAATACTTGATTAATTAATTACTAATTATTAATTAAAAATCAAATCTTATTTAATTAATGACTCTTAAATTACAAGTTAATTAGTCTTAAACTTTTAAGATTAAACCCTTAATTACTTTAAGTAATTATCCATTTTATTAATTTATTTATTATCCATTTAATTATCCTAATAATTAAACAAATCATTAAATTATAATTTAACTTCAACAAGTTTTAAAAAAACAATTTAAAACCCTTACATTACATAATAAATAATACTTTTCTTATAAAAGAAACTTTACAAGAGTTAAAACAAATTTCTTTTTAAATTCAAATATTTAAAATTTTACATTATCAATCAATTTGTTTTAAACACTTAAATTTATAAAACTTAAATTTATTTTAAACCAAAGCTTCAAATTTAGAATTTGAATTAGTTTCAAACTTTGTTTAAAACATTTCTTTTACATTTCAATTTCAAATTTAAATTCAAATTTCTTTATAACATTTTTAAAAAATAAATCCCTTTAAAGTTTATTTAAACAAATATGAATTTAATAACTTATTCATTTCCAGTTATGATTCAATTTAAAATTTGAATCCATAATTAAAACTAGATTTAAAACTCATTTAAATCTTTGCTTAATGTTTTAAAATTTAGTTTAAATTTTGAAATAGGACAAGTTTCAAACTTGAACAACTAACTCGAGCTAAATACTAAACTATTTGAGACGAACCTATTCTAGCTCGAACAATCACTAAAATAAACTCGAGTAACTCGAGTAACAATTACCATTTAAATTGATTAAAATCTTACAGGCACTGACAGGTTACACATCCCTGTAACAACAGACTCACCCGAGCCCTTATAATCCCTACTTCGAGTCCACTTCCCCAAAGCTTCGAGCAAAGCCACGATGCAACCCGAACAACTCGCGAACCCAATTCTTCCCAAACCAAACCGACACACCACGAACACCATGCACCTGCACCGCCGCGCCATCAACTCCGACCCCTTCGTGACCACTTGCGCAAATGGACGGTCATCACCCAATGCCAATCGGACCTTCAAACAACTTGCAGAATCCAAAAATTAAAATTGAGCTTCGAGCTCGAAAACTGGAACAACTGTTGATACTGGGAATGCCTCAAATCACAAAATTCCGTCCACTAGAATGGCTTTGCCTTCGGCCAATACTCCTTCCATACTCCATCTATCACCAGTTTGAATCACAGAGAACTCGATTGCCTCTAGGAATTTCGGCGATCAAAATTTTCAGATGAACCAAAAACTAGGGTTGTATTCTTTGATTCAAAATCCCCAACGCCACACTGCTTTGATTCACTTTTCACTATTTTTCATTGCATCTATGATCATTACTCAATCACCAGAGTAAACCATGGCCACTCCAACCTCCTAGGATGACAGTTCTAACCCCAATCATGTTTTCTGGTTAAACCAGAAATACAAAATCACATGCAAACTAAAAATTCAAATTTTAGTTTAAAAATCAAGTCATTGATCATGTAATTGGTTTATAAGCTTAATCAATGAATCAGACAAATTAAATTGTCACTTTTCACTTTCATATAATTAGTTCTGTTGTATCCTGCTTCCTGAGACAGTACAGCATTTTTTTATAATATTAAGTAAATTTTCAACTTAACTTTCATTACACAACCAAATTTTGTTTAAATCATACATCTTTACAAAGATTAATTTCAATGAAATGGAATTCTCAAGCAATTCCTTGAGCCTGGGAATTTATGCACAGAAAAATAATAATTTCCCAGCAACTTACTCAATTTACATATATTCATATATCTATCAAAAACGAACTTGTAAATTTGCATGAAAACACACTTAAATCTAGAAATAAACAAGCAACTAATTTATTACTTAAGTTTATTTAGTAAAAATTGTTACTCACGGATTTTTATAAGAGCAGAGCATCCATGTTTGACAAGCTTCAGATTGCTTCTTATTCTTTCTTATGAATTTGAACTTAAATTTGCTTTTAAAAACTTTATCTTGTTATACTGCAGATGCTTGTGCTTCCAGATTCCATTTGCATGTTTCCAGAAGGAAAAAGAATTGCAGGCTTCAGAAAAGAAAATGCATGCAGGACTTTGATGTTGCAAAATGAATTTCAGATGCATGCTTTCCAGAAAAAGAATTGCAGGCTTTCAGAAAAGAAAGTGCATGCATGTTTTAGATGAAGTTGCAGATTTGATTTCAGGTTTATACTTGATTTGTAGAATGAAATTTCAGATAGCTTTGGTTTTGAGGGGAAAACAGATTTTGCAGATTTTGATTTAGATTTGGTTTTGAGGGAAATTTACAAGTTGTTTCCTGTTTAAAGAATAAGTTTGCAGATTTTCATGGCTGAAGATCTTCTTAAGTTTGAAAAAAAAGAATAGAAAAGAAGGTAGAATGAGGAGCAAAGTTTTTATATAAGAAATTTTTTTGATTTAATTAAAAGAAAATAAAAGGAAAACTAAAAAGACACTTGTTCTTATTTTAAACGTTTGTCACTTTGTTTTATTATATGACTAACACATGTCTATTAAGTGTTAAGAGATTAACACATGTATTAAGTATTTTAATTTTAATTTAAAATGTTAAGAAAAACTTTTAATTCTTAATTTACTATTTCTTATGTATATATAAATGAGTTTCTTCTCTTTTTAAATTAGAAAAAAATGAAAACAAACAAATTATAAATATAAACTTATTCAAATATTTTTAAGTATTTATTCTTTTAAATTCAAAACATTAGATTCAAATTTTAAATTAATTTATCAAATTCAATTTTAAATAAAAATCAAGTTATATATAGATGCATATATAACTCTTATAAGAATTAAAAATAACAAATCCTATTTCTTACCAAAATTTATTTATGATTATAAAACTAAGTATTATCATTATTATTTGAAAATAACAAATTAAACAATATTAAATAATTTATAAAAGAGATTATAAAAAAATTAAGATCATTTGTAAATTTGTATTTTAAATTCTTATATATAAAATTTCAAGTACTATTTAAAAATAAAATAAAACAAAACTTTGATGTTAATCTAATTCATATTCATGTTTAAGTTAATTAAAAATATAAATTTAAACAAATAAGATTTATCATAAGTATAAACCATATAATTATTTATTAAATTGTTTTGAAAGGTTAAATGTTAATTTTAAATCAAATTTCCAATTTACCAAAATAAATTACAACTGAAAATTGATTCATTTACTAAATTCCCAATCAAAGCTTATCTATTTACAATATATACAATTATATATATTATAAACAGAAGACAATTTATTAGCCTTTAAAAAGATAAAATCTTCTGATTAAAATATTTATTAACAGAAGATTATTAAATCAATTCAATTTATTGTCCAAAAATTATCAAATCAAATTAATTTTTAACACAGATTATTAAATTTATATTGCCAAATTTACGGGATATCACAATTACTTGGAGAGGTTCCATGCTACATGTGCTGAGATTAGTAACCCTAATAACAATTCCATTCTTATGGCACTAACTAAGGGAATCGATCTTGATTTTGAATTTGGCAACTAGTTGGCCGGAAAACCCCTTGGATCATTGGACAGTTTCTATTCTAAGGCAGCCCAGTTCTTGAGAAGAGAGGATGCAAAACAGTCTAGGAAAAAGATGACGTAGATCCCAGTGTGGAAGGAATCCAAAGCAATGTCGCTTTGAAACAAACTGGGGAGAGTTCTGAAAAGGTATAGTTAAATTTCTAGAATAAGCAGAATCCGAAGAAAGGCGATGGAAATTAGGGTAGGAACGGGATCATAATCGCGGACCATGACGTAGAACTCCCATTTTGGATACATATACTCCTTTAAATACATCTTGGGAAAATATGTACTTGCAAACTTATAATACCGTCCAATATAAGAAACCAGCTCTGAAGCAATCGTTAGAGAAAAAAAATTCAAACTGGATATTTTTTTGTAGATTTCACGATAGTTATGGACCCAACCGGAATGGGTGTCTTCATCTATAGGATAATATCGAGAAGTTGATTCGAGAAATAAAGTTGAAGCATTTCGTTCAGGTGCCGCAGGCTGGAGGTGCGGGCCCATCAAATCCAAATCAAATACCTAATCAGGTTGATCCAAAGGAACCCGCTTGTAGCAGCAGTAGGTTGGTGATTAACACCATTAGTGGTGGTCCTCATCTAGTGGATTGGAGATGGAGGGAAATGGAGTCATATGCCAACTCTATTAGGCATGCGATCTTCGAATGTTGCAGTAACTTGGAAGATGGGACTCTGGCCAAAAAAATAGAAAACGATGATAGACGACATCGTATTTCGAGAGAGGGATGCCGACAGAGTCGAAGCCCTTACCATTGATCCACTAGTCATTTCAGCTCAGATAGATCATGCTTGGATGTAGAGGATGTTAGTGGACAGTGGAAGTTTGGTGAACATACTCTTTAAGCGAGCCTATGATCAAATGAAGATGGAAGCAAAAGATTTGTAGTGAAAGTCTACATGGTGGGTCGTGTCATGTATATACAAGTATGTATATGTAACAAAATATATGATGCAACTAAAACAATACTTATCTAGGTAAATATAGAATAAGCACACCAGGATTTTATATTGGTTCGGACCTCCCGTCCTACGTCTAGTCCTAAAGCTCCCCTTTGGAATTCGACTATCAAACACCCTCGCTTCGTACGGATGAGTATTGCTTGGATCTTGCCTACTTTCGACGTTGACGTATATAGATCTGGTTCACTGCTTTAGGTATTAGTACTATAGCTTTCAACCTAAATGGAAAACATTGAGGAGGTATATTAATTGGGAGGGAGAATGGGACATGGTTGCAAGAGGAGCCCGAAGGAGCCGCCCGCTTCCACTCTTAGCCCGAAGGAAGCAGGTAATAGCATTGGCTGCTTAGGGAGGAATTTCCCGGCTCATGTGACAACAAGTATTCCAACAAGCCTTACAGAGGGCTATAGGAGCTCTGAATAGTTGTTTGAATAGCGGGTTACATTTCCTTTTTTAATGGAAGAAAAAACCCCTTCATTAGAAAAAAAAGAATCTCTTAAAAAAAAGAGATAGGATTGGAATCAACACATTGATTCTTTATTTTCGTAATTTTTTTGAACCGTATGTGCATCCAGGTGTGGAGCGAATGGAGAAGAGACCAACTTGGTATTCGAAAGAGATTGAAAATACCATTAGTGTCTCTTTTTTCTTTTTCGGAAACAAGGCTTGGTTACAGTAAATTGTTCTTGTCAAATATGTGTTCTATAGCATGGATATTGACTAATACATACAAATGCTTCCACTATATATCTAGAGAGTATTGTCTGTGAGGAATTGAATATACGGAAAAGTGAAATACAAGTATAGATTGCTAGAGATCAAGAATATATAATAAAGTATATAGGTAGAGAGCGTAAGTAAGTAAAGTAAAGTGAGATTTCTTCTTGATTCTTGATGATATATATAGTTGTAGAGAGGTTCCTTGAGTAGTTGCATCCAATAACAAGTGCTCTATAGTTGCTTCTGTTGGTGATGAAGAGTTGCACCGAAGAGAAGCAGAGATGTCTATATGAATGTGGCAGTTGAAGTTTGAATTTAAATTTCGAGTTTGAAATCAGACGTCTGGTATTTGTATCAGACATCTGATACTATATATTTTTTGTATATAGTAGATTTTCAGACGTCTGGGTGCAACTACCAGATGTCTTGTTTGTCTGTTTGTTGTTCCATAGGATTCTTCCAGACGTCTGGCTTGTGCATCCAAACGTCTAAAATATGTGCATGTCTGTTTTTTGCATCTTTTTTGTTGCTTCTTTGATCCTATCGACTTGTAGTCTCTTGTAACAATCTTTGAGCCTTGTTCTTTTCTTTCTAGTGATGTTGCTCTAGCAAGTACCTATATATAGAAATATATATGCATATTCAATTTCCATTGTATAGTCGTTGTCATCGAAACCATTGACTTGATTTCTAACAATCTCCCCCTTTTTGATGATGACAACTGTACAATGTACTTATATATTATTTTATAAATCTCCCCCTAAGTATGTGCTTTCCATAATTTATTGTGATCTTTATTATTTCTCCCCCTTTGGCATTATCAAAAAGGAATTTTTAACCATTCTATTAAATATTTACCAATTGTTGTAAGATAAAAATATACACAGGAATAACACACCAAAAAGAGAAATTTCATTAATTACGTTAATCGATTACATAGTAGATTTTTATCATTTTTATACAGTTTAAAGTGACGTTTCAACTGTGGCCAGTCGTGTAGAAAAAGGTATTTCAAAACTATCAATACGCTTTGCCAATACTTTCTTATTCCGAGATAAAATAAGCTGATTTTGAAGAGTCAAGTCGCAAATACTTTCATTTGGATTCGTCTTTGTGCGAGTTTTGAAAATGTCATCCTGGGATGTATAATCAAAGGGTGTGGGTGGAGGGGGAGAATTTTTGCGATGTTGCTCCACCTCTTGTGATGGTTCGAGTTTTGTTTGAGGTGGAGGCCAAGCTTGTCTGTCTTAGCGACGTTGCATGCACTCTTCAAACGATATAACCTTCAGAGGATTTTCTGGTAGGTGCATTAGTGAGAAAAATTTTGCGGAAGCATATTTCAGAGAAATTTCTTCAAAAGTGGATAAGTAGGAGGGGATGCTGTGAGCACGTAGAATTCTAATGATGTATGTGGGGTAGATAATTGATGGGCGTGATTGAGTCCAAAAGTGTTTGAGCTCGTCAAATATAAGTTTAGCCCAATTTACCCTTGTTCCGCTGAATATAGCATATAGGGCCTTGTG
Source organism: Allium cepa (assembly GCA_030765085.1). Lineage (NCBI taxonomy): Eukaryota > Viridiplantae > Streptophyta > Magnoliopsida > Asparagales > Amaryllidaceae > Allium > Allium cepa. Next base: position 1,053,555,489 of record CM060939.1, read on the forward strand.
CTCTAACTCTGTTATCTGCTCATGACTACCAAGTCGAGGAATAATAGAGTTGATAATCATTCGAGTTAGGAGTCTTGCCTTAGGTCTTAGGTATTTAGATGCGAATTTAGGTATTTCATCTTCCTACATTTGACATGTGATATTGTCTCTCAGTTTGAAACACATATCAGGAATATTATATAATCTTCACTGGTGTAAGAAAATTCGAGAGTTCTACCTATGATTCCTGGAATGAGCCTAATTGTGTTGCCATAAACGCTAGACCATAGCCATTTATCGTCATTTTCAATGTTCCAAATTACTGTGCTATCCAAATTAGCATAGAAGAGAAATATGGCTAACTGATCAATTTGGATGTTATTGGGATTAAAAGATATCAAAGTTTCTAAACCCGCACTTTCACACATTTTGTCTAAATCGTACATTGGGAACTTGAGTTAATTATAAAATGGAACTATATGGAGTTTCTTCTTTTGAATGTCCTCGTATCTCTTGAGCGAATGCGGTACATGGTTCATCCATCGTTCTATTTAATCATCTCAGCAAACTTGGGGAGTGGAGGAAGTTGCTTTGTCTTGTTTTCGCTTAGAGATCTTAGGATTTTTTGTTTTAGGAGCCATCGAATTTGATCAAGTTTAGATGAGGAAATTTTTTTAAGAAGTAAGAAATCGATTTTGCAGTAGAAATAAATTGAAACGAAGTGAGAGAAGTAAAAAAGATAGACGTTATCTGGGCATATAAGTATGTCGATTGAATTTCAGATGTTTGGAAGGTAAATCAGATGTCTGATTTAACTTAGTTTGAAGACAGTAATTAGAATCAGGCGTCTGGTTGGTAGAGTTGGATGGCTGGATCTGATCGATTTGTAAATTGTGATAGTCAGAGAGAATTATGTGATGTCTATTTGTATTGTCAGGCGTCTGAAATAGATCGAAATTTAATTTGTATAGGATAGATAGGCTTCTTAGACGTCTAGCAATAATATCAGATGTCTGAAAATGTGTTGAGTTTTAGTAATATGAAGGCAGAGACTTTGTTTAGACGTCGGGTTCATAGTTTAGACGTCTGAAATAGACCGGTTTCCTTTTTATTAAGCAGAGGTAATTTTCAGACGTTTTGAAGGTTATGTCAGACGTCAGATATATGCACGATGGTTTGAAATTTGTGTGATACCAGCGTGTCAGACGTCTGATGGCGATAATCAGACATCTGAAATGACCAATTTGTCTAAAAATAGCCTTATTTTGAAGGGTCTTGCTTATTTTCGACCTTTTATTTTTAATATAACATAGTACTATTATTTGTAAAACAGAATTACAAATATATGTAGATAAAGATACAAGGAGAATAATTAAATTTATTTAGATGGCGATTGAGTATTGCGATCTTCAAACTTGTCATCCCTCCATGGCTTGAGTGGAGACCATATATTTCCATGTTCGTGGGTTCTCGTGGAACCAGAGAATCACCTTGGTGAAGAATCCAAAGGTGTGTGATACGAGATAGAGGGATCCAAAGAACTGCAAGGAATCGAAAGTGGTTCATGTACATCCTTCTTCCGTGAACACAAAATTTTATCGCTAATTGCTCCAGAAAACATAATCGTCACGCCGTGACTTTTTTTTCAAAATATAATTTTCGTTGTAGATCTATTTGTTGCTTTGATAGTTATGTATCTCATCAATTTTCTCCTTGGTGTTAGGAGTAACAAATAGAGGTCGTTAGGAATTCTTGTTATCGAGAGTGATTCCCGTGTGATAAGAGGACTACCTATATGTCGGTTCCTGATTTGGTGTAGGAGTTGGAAGGCGATGGGGTGCATCCGCTGAGCTATCCATTGTTGGTGTCGAGAAGGAGAGATGAGAGTTATCGAAAGACATTTTTATATTTTCTATTGTAAAACTGTGAAATCTGTATATATATCTTTTGTTACCTTTTGTTTTGTACAAAGTGTTCAAAGTATTTACATATGATTTTACAAATTATTTATAAGTAATTTCAGAAAATAACCACCTAAAAAATTTAAGACGAATGAGTTAACAATTTGAATTTGTGGATAAAAAATTCTAGTCAAAAATAGAATAAAAAATGTAGTATTAGTTTAGAATATCATTAAGGGGGCATATTCCTAGATCACGTCGCTATTTAACAAATGTTTGTTCATTTAGTGGTTTTGTAAAAATATCCGCCAATTGCTTCTTGGTATTTACGTATTCTAATGTTGTAATTCCTTTTTCTAAATTGTCACGTAAAAAATGATGACGAATATCTATATGTTTAGTACGCAAGTGATTTACAGGGTTTTTTGATAGATTTATTTCCCTTGTATTATCGCAATATATTTGTGACTTACTGATATCTTTGCCGAAATCTGTAAGTGTTTGCATGTATATCACTTGTGCACATGCTAGAGCTGCTGAAATACATTCGGCTTCGCAAGTATATAAGGAGATACGATTTTTCTTTTTGCTAAACCATTAAACTAATGATTGTCCGATAAAGTGACATGTTCCACTAGAACTCTTACAATCTGTTTTACATCCACTGAAATCCGCATCACTATATGAAACTAGTTCAAATGATGATCCCTTAGGGTAAAACAAACCATAATCTCTAGTACTAGATAGATATCGTAAGATACGTTTAACAGCTCTTTGGTGAGATTCTTTTGGTTTTGTTTGAAATCGGGAACAAAGACATACACTCATCATAATGTTGGGTCGACTAGCCGTCAAATAAATTAAGGAGCCAATAATACTATGATATAATTTTTCGTCGAAATCCTTTCTGTTATCATCTTTTTCCACATAGTACTCATCGGTGTTGGTTTGCTTGAAGTTTTATCCAATTCAAAACGTCGTAATAGATCGTTACAATATTTCTCTTAATGAATAAAGATGGCATTTTCAAGTTGTTTTATTTGTAAACTTAAAAATGAAATATAATTCTCCCATATGAGACATTTCAAATTCATTTTTCATAATATTTGAAAATGATTACAAATATTTTCATTAGTTGAACCAAAAATAATATCTTCTACGTAAATTTGTACAACTAAAATATCATTATTTTCTCGTTTTAATAAATAAAGTTGTATCAATTTTACCTATTTGAAAACCAGATGTAATCAAATGATTTTTAAGACGTTCGTATTAGGCACGGGGGGCTTGTTTTAAGCCATATAAGGCCTTTTGTAATTTAAAAACATGGTCGGGATATTTTTCGTGAACAAACAATGGAGGTTGTTCAACATATTGATTTTCTTTAATAAACCATTTAAAAAGGCACTTTTGACATCCATTTGAAATAGTTTAAAATTGTGATGATTTGCAAAAGCGAGTAATGTACTTATGGCCTCAAGTCTTGCTACTGGAGCAAAGGTTTCGTCATTGTCGATACCTTCTTCTTGATTCTAACCTTAAGCAACTAGACGTGCTTTATTTCTAACTATATTTCAGTTTTCATCTACTTTATTTTTCAATACCCATTTTATTCCTATAAGCGATTGATTTTCTGGTCTTGGTACTAATTCCCAAAAATTATTGCGTTCAAATTGATTTAATACTTCTTACATAGCTATTATCCAAAAGTTATCGTTTGAAGCTTCTTTACAATTTTTCGGTTCAAAATTTGACACAATGCTATATGACTAATTTGGTTAAGTTGATTTCTGGTTACTCTACAATTGAGATCTCCAATGATACTATCTTTTAGATGATCTTTAAGAATTCTAGGAGATTATACTAAAGTATTATTTTGTGCATTTGTTTCAATATTAAAATAATTTGTTGCATTTGTTATTGGAATTATTTCTTTATCGTCTTTAGTATGATGGTTAAGGAGATTTTCATCAAACGAAACATGTAAACTGTCTTCAATTGTGTTATTTCAATTGTTAAAAATTCTATATGCCTTGCTACGATCCGAATATCCAACAAAGATTCCTTCATCGGCCTTTGGATCAAATTTTCCTAAACTATCTTTTGTATTTAATATAAAACATTTTGATCCGATAGTTTTAAAGTATGATACTTTAGGTTTCCTACCAAAAAATATTTCAAAACAAGTTTGTTTAGTCATAGGTCGTGTGGTTACTCGATTCAAAACATAACAATAAGTAGAAATAGCTTTTGCACAAAAATGTTTTAGTAGACCACTACTATTTAATAGCATTCGTGCACATTCTTGTAATGTATGATTTTTCCTTTCTACTATACCATTCTGTTGAGGTGTGCGGGGAAAAGAAAATTTTACAAAAATTAATAAAAGGATCATTTTCGAATTCTCCTCCATGATCACTTCAAATATTTTTAATTTTCAAATCCATTTGTGTTTAATTCTTTTAGCAAAAATTTTAAACATACCAAAGGTGTCACTTTAATGTTTTAAAAATAAAGCGCATGTATATCTTGAAAAATCATCAATTATTACGAAAACATATTTGTTGTGATTTATAGATTGTACTTGAGTTGGACCAAATAAATATAAATATAATAATTCTAATGCTTGTTTTGTAGAAATATTATTTTTAGATTTAAAAGAGCTTTTATTTAGTTTTTTAATTCGACAATCGTCACTGAATTTTCTACTTTGTAATTCATTTTAGGTAAACCTCTAACTATCTCATATTTTGCTAATTTATTAATATATTTAAAATTAATATGACAAAATCATTTATGCTACAACCATGGATCGTCATGTTTGGCGGTTAAACATAAATTTGAATTTTGATTTATATTCATGTTTAAGACATAAATATTTTTGTTTCTAAAACCCTCAAATATAAGTTGTTTGTTATAGCCGAAAATGTTCATTTATCTTTTTCGAAATTGATTTGAAAATCTTTATCGCATAATTGACAAACACTAAGTAGGTTGTGTTTTATATGTTCTACTAACAAAACATTTGTAATAATAGGAGAGTTAAAAATACCAGAGTTGATGACTTCTCAAATGCCCACGACGTATCCTTTTGAATTATCTCCAAAAGTTACCGTTCCACCATCGATGTATGTTATATTTGATAACAATTTTGAATTTTCGGTCATATGCTTGGAGCATCCCCTAACAAGTATCCATTTCTCTCTATTTTTTTTATTTTGGGTACCTATAAAATAAAAGATAGTTTAATTGGTACCCATATACTTTGTTAGGGTCCTAGATGCTAGGAGGAGTAGGCAGCCATACCCAAGAAGTTTTGGTACCTTTATGAACATAATTTTTATTATAGACCACATTTTCTAAAAAATTATTAATATGCTTTTGTGTAATCAAATTATTATTTGTCTTAGGAATCCAAATTTTTACATTTCTGGTATTCATTTTAGACGTAAGTGACCTTTTAGTCTTTTGATAAATACAACTATATTTCTTAATATTATTCCCCTTTTGTTTAGGAATATTTTTAAATCCTATTCCATTTCTATTACTTGATGGTTTTGAGGTTTTGATAAGGTTATCCAAATCTTGTTTTCCTTTATTAAATTTTGAAACATTATTTGTAATTTTATCAAAATTTTCTTTTAATTCTACCAATTTTCAATGTTTCAATATTACTTTTCATGTTGATATTTTCTTTTAATAACTTTTCTAGTCCAATTTTATCAAATTCTATAATTATAGTTCCATTTTCAATCAAACAATTTTTAATTTTTTCTTGAGATAATTCTAGTTCCTCCTCTAAAATAATTTTTTTATCTTTTAACATTTCTAATTCAAGTTCTAATCTATTTATTTTGGTTATATGTTCTATGTTCAATTTTTTAATTTGTCTAAATTTATCATCTAATTCCATGCTAAGTTTTAATAATTCATCATAACTAACTTGGGGACATACCTCATCGGTTTGTGCTATAAAGAACACGTTAGCTTGTTCTCCGTCGCTATCTCTATCGCTATCACTGTCTGATAATGATGAAGAATCTGGGTCATCCCAGATTACTTTGAAAGTTTTCTTCTTTTTGAATTTTTCAAATTTGTTCTTCTTTTATCATTGTGGAGCTTAGGATAGTCTTTCTTCATATGTCGAAACTGGTCACATTCGTAGCATTTGATTGATGTTTAATTTGTTGAGCTCTTTTCCTCCGTTATGAAATCTAGTCACTTTCCTAAACTTCTTAAACTTGTAGTAGTTTTGGCAATAAATACAATTTCTTCTTCGTCTAAGTCGGAGTCTTCATTCGTTGATGGGAATGTTATGTTCTTCTTTTTAGAATTTTGTTCTTTTCGTGCCTGTAAATTAGCTTTATAGGACATTTAATTTCCTGTCAATTCTTCAACTAAGAGTGTTGAGAGATCATTAGCTTCTTTGAGAGTTAATACTTTTCTTTCCCACTCTGGAGTTAAAGAATTGAGTATTCTAGAAACTAAATCAAAATTTGTGAATTTGACTACAAGTGCTATTAAATCATGTTGAATGGTTTGGAATCTAGAGTACATGTCTACTACAGATTCATTTTGTTTCATTTTAAATGATGAAAATTGATTTGGTAAAATTGAAATCTTAGTTTGTTTAACTTTGTTTGTACCTTCGCGTGTAACTTGTAAGGTATGCCAAATATTATATGTAGTGTTACATAACATGACATGTGAAAATTCATTCTTATCTAGTGAACAAAACAGAACATTCATAGCTTTAGCATTATTAGAAGCTACGGTTTTTTGTGCATCATTACATGTGTTCATAGCGATGCCAGGTGCTTCATATTTGTTTTGAGTGGTCGACCAAATTTCTAATCCATTAGCTTCCATAATCTTATACGCGTTGAACAATATGCATTGTTAGAACCATTAAAAAGTGGGGTTCATGTTGTGGATTGACCTTCTTGAAAAATACTTGCCATATTATAGTGATTCAAAAAACGTGTTACTGTATTTAGATCTAACCTTGCTTTGATACCAATTGAAAGTCTACAGGGTGGATCGTGTCTTGTATATGCAAGTATATGTTACAAAATATATGATATAACTAAAATAATACTGATCTAGGTAAATATAGAATAAGAACACCAAGATTTTATACTGGTTTGGGCCTTCTGTCCTACGTCCAGTCACGAAGCTCCCCTTCGGAATTCGACTATCAAACACCCTCGCTTCGCCCGGAGGAATAGGCTTGGTTATAATAAATTATTCTTTTCAAATAAGTGTTCTATAACACGGATATTGACTAATAATTACAAATGCTTCCACTATATATCTAGAGAGTATTGTCCGTGAGGAATTGAATGTATGTAAGAGTGAAATACATGTACAGATTGCTAGAGATCAAGAATATATAATAGAGTATGTAAGTAGAGAGCGTAAGTAAAGTAAAGTGAGATTTCTTCTTGATTCTTGATGATATATATAGTTGTAGAGAGGTTTCTTGAGTAGTTGCATCCATTAACAAGTGCTCTATAGTTGCTTCTGTTGATGATGAAGAGTTATAGCGAAGAGAAGCAGAGATGTCTATTCGAATGTGGTAGGTAAAGTTTGAATTTAAATTCCGAGTTTGAAATCGGACGCCTAGTATTTATATCTGACGTCTGATACTATATATCTTTTGTATATAGTAGATTTTCAAACGTCTAGGTGCAACTACCAGACCTATGGTTTCGTCTGTTTGTTATTCAAGAGGATTCTTCCAGACGCCTGGCTTGTGCACCCAGACGTTTGAAATCTGTGCATGTCTGTTTTGTGCATCTTTTCTGTTGCTTCTTTGATCCTATCGAGTTGTAGTCTCTTGTAATGTTCTTTGAGCCTTATTCTTGTCTTTCTAGTGACATTGCTCTAGCAAGTACCTATTTATAGAAATATATATGCATATTCGATTTTTATTGTATAGTTGTTGTCATCGAAACCGTAGATTTGATTTCCTAACATGAAGCCTTGTAATTCTTGTATTCATGGCTTCAATGGAAGTGCGACTATACCCACTAGGATGGTGGAGCTACCAGTGGAGTTGGGAATTGGGGATCGTCGGAGAGTCCGGATATTGCAGTTTATTGTATTGGATATTAACTCATTGTACAACGCTTTTTTAGGCCGACCGTCCTTAGCTGAATTCAGGGTTGCTATCGCGCCTTGGTGTCCAATATTGAAATTACCCACCGGCATTGGAGTCGGAGTTGTTCAAGGGGATCAGGCTACTAGACGGGCATATTATGTTGCTGAGCTGCGGGAGGCACAACAAAAAGAGAAGGGAAAGGGCGTAGAGGAATCTCTCTGCGTCCGCTTTATGGATAATTGCAGTTGAAGCCTGGACCAAGGCCTGGGCGCCACAACCAATTCCCAAGAGATCTTGACCCAAGAGATACAGAAAGCAAGGATGAAGTCAAAGACAGCCAGGCTTCTCCGACAGAGTTAACAATCGATGTTCCGATCGATAATGACGACGATTCTAGAATGGTAAAGGTTTGATCTCAGCTAATCCAACGGATGAAGGAGGAATTGGTTGAATTTCTCCAGGCAAACCTCGATGTGTTTTCCTGGACGCATCCAACATGTGTGGGATCTCGTTGGACATCGCTAGCCACACGTTGAATATTGACCCGCAACATATCCCGGTCAAGCAAAAATGGAGTGGTATGGATCCAGATAGATATGCCGCCCTAAAGGAAGAGGTGAACAAACTCAAGTCGAATGGGTTTATCCGAGATGAATTATATCTAGAATGGGTGTGCAACCCTGTACTTGTCAGGAAACCTAACGGGAAATGGTGAACATGGATTGACTAATTAGACTTGAATAAAGCTTGCCCTAAGGAAAGTTTTCCGCTTCCCCGAATTGGTCACCTCGTAGACTCAATGGCTGGACATGAGCTCTTATCCTTCATGGATGCATATTATGGATACAATCAAATACGGATGCACCTACCAAATTAAAAGCATACCAGCTTTGTAACCGATCTAGATTCTATTGTTATGAAGTGATGCCGTTCGGACTTAAGAATGCCGAGGCAACCTATTAGAGACTCGTCAACTGAATGTTCGCTAACCAGATCGGAAAAATCATTGAGGTATATATGGGTGACATGCGAGTGAAGTCATGATTCTCCACCAAACATGTCAAAGACCAAGAAGCGATGTTCAACATCCTCCAATAGTACAGGATGAAACTCAACCCATTGAAGTGTCCCTTTAGGGTCGCGTTTGGAAAGTTCTTTGGATTCATTGTTAATGCTCGGGGAATCGAAGCCAATCCCGAGAAAATCTGGGCAATTAGAAATCTTAAGACTTCAAGACTATAAAGAAAGTTCAAAGCCCCAATGGGAAGGTAGCAGCGCTGAGCAGGTTCATTTTAAAATCCACTGACAAATGCGTTTCCTTTTTTGATCTAAACAGAAAAAATAAACAGAACTTTGAATGGACTACAAAATGTGAAGGCACATTCCGAGCACTGGTTCAACACCTATCCACACCAACCATTCTGTCAAATACTATCGATCAGGTGATATTGTACATCTACTTAGCGGTGTATGAAAGCACAATCAGCGTTGCTTTGATTCGGGAGGAGGACCGGATACAACGGCCTGTCTATTACATCGGCAAACGATTGACTGAAGCAAAGATAAATTATTCAAAGTTGGAGAATTTGCTTACTCCCATTTCATTGCCTTGAGGAAGCTTCGGCCATATTTCCAGACTGATCCACCATCATATACACCGATCAGCCGTTACGACAGGTCCTTACGCGGCCTGAGACGTCTGGTAGGTTACTCAAGTGGAATATCAAGCTGAGTCAGTCTGACATCACTTACACACCAAGGCAAGCTATTCAAGGACAAGTCCTAGCAGACTTCATCGTCGAATTCACTATCCTGGAGGACTTGCCCAGAACCAGTGAATCTCTCAAATATATCTGGAAGATACATGCCGATGGTGCATCAAATGACCGCTATTCAAGCATTAGGGTTGTGCTTGAAACTCCTGAAGGCCGATTTATATGCTATGCTTTGAATTTCGATTTCCATTTGACCAACAATGAGGCCGAATATGAAGCCCTGCTTACCGGACTAAGGCTTGCCAGAGAGTTAAGAATTATTACTGTGGAGATTTACTACGATTCATAATTGGTCGTGTGCCAAGTTCGGGGGGATACCTGGCCAATGACCAAAGACTGGCTGCTTATCTTACTCGGGTCCAGGAAATATTGAATCAGTTCGATTATTATGCCATCTATTGCAAACCCCGCAAACACAATCATAAGGCCCATTCTTTGCCAGTATTAGCTAGTACCGGTGAGGCAGAGCAAATGGGATTCGTTCCCGTTGAGATACCGTCTTCTCCGAGAATTGATCAAATGGAGGCCAACTGGGTACTTGAGGTCGTACTCGATAAGGAATCATGAATAACTCCATTCAGGAATTATCTTGAGCATGGAACCCTGCCAGGGCACAGAAGTGGGAAAAGACAAGTTCTTCGAAAGGCTTCATGATTCACTATTCAAAATGGACTCATGTATCGAAGAGGGTACTCTTTTCCTTTACTCCAGTGTATCGACCACGATGAAATCAAGTGAGTATTACATGATGTGCACGAAGGAGAATGTGGTGATCACACCGATGAGCAAGCTCTTGCAAAGAAAGTACTCCGATATGGTTATTATTGGCCGACTACAAACCGCGACGCATTAGATTATGCCAGGAAATGTGAAAAATGTCAAAAATATGCTCGGATTCTGATAGCCTCGCCTACCGAAATAACTAAAATGGTCAGTCCATGGCCATTCGCAATATGGGGCATCAATATTATTGGGTCACTACCTCTAGCTAAAGGTTGCGTGCAGTACGCCGTCGTTGTAGTTGATTACTTTACCAAGTGGAGGAAGCCGAGCCCCTTGCTACTATCACAACGAAGAAAGTGATCAACTTTGTGGTACGCAACATTATCCGTCGGTTTGGTCTCCCACATGCCATCATCACTGGCAACAGATCCCAGTTCGATAGTGTCGAGTTCAAGAATTTCTATCAGCGATTCCATATCAAGAATAAGTTCTTCGCTTATGCACATCGTTAAGCGAATGGACCAGTCGAAGCTATTAATAAAGTTATAAAGTCCATCCTGAGGAAAAAATTGGAAAAAGTCGGGAGAAAATGAGTCGATGAACTTCCTATGGCCCTATGGCATATCGAACAACCCACAAGTCCGTGACTGGCCACGCTCTATTTTCACTTTCCTATGGCACAGAGGCCGTCATTCCAGTTGAATTGGAAGTACCTTCTCATCGTGTCACTATTATGATCCAAATACAAATGCTATATTACTTAAAGAATCTCTGGACTTACTAGATGAGAAGCGTCAAGAGGTTGATTTATGGGCAGCCGCACACTGAAGTGGAGTCGCCCGATTGTACAATGCTAAGGTCCAATGTTGAACCTTTGAACTCGACGATCTCATCCTCAAGAGAATTTACCATGTCCCTTCACATATGAAACCAACATGGGAGGGCCCGTATGTTATTGAACGTAGATTTGGAAATGACACATTTAAATTATCGACCATTGATGGGCTCACTTTGCTGAGATCCTGGAATAGCGAGAGACTTCGTCGCTACTACACATAACAACAATAAAATGCCATCTCGTCAAGCCAGAGCAATGATTCTTAAAATACATCCTATGACCATTACAATGCATGGAGAGCTGGGTTCCATCCTATAGTGGGACTTATTTAAATAGGGAGTAACCGTGATACGACCGGTCACTCTCCAGTGAAACCCGAGCACGAGGGAAAGTCATCACATAGAGGCCAGAAAAGGGTTGATACACGACTATCCTCTAACTAACTCCAGCTCCAAGCTGGAATATAAACTTACAAATGTGGGCACGAAGTGGGTGGATCCATCCGCCTAATGACTTTGCCCATGTTTAATCGAAGTCTGAGGAGGATGGATCCATCCGTCTAACGATCTTACTTGCTAACTCAGGGTGGATTTGACCGGACCGTCCACGATCCTGATAAATCTATCGTTCCTAGAGTGCGAATGAAATCCTAAAAACTCAAAAAAGATGTGATTGACCGTCTATTGACGAACTCAAATTCCTAGAGTGTGAACTGGAGTATAAACATCAAAATGGGTGTAACTGACCATCCATTGGCTAACTCTAAGTCCCCAGAGGGTGGGATGAAATATAAACACAAACCAAGTGTGAACCAACCTCTCATAAGACAACTCCGAGTCCCCAAAGTGTGAACCAGCGTATAAACACAATTCAGGTGTGATTGATAACCCATAAATCAATCGTAGTCCCCAACATGCGGATGAAATCCTAAATATCAAACGGGTACGACTGACCGCCCATAAAATAACTAAAGTCCTCAGAGCGCAGACATATCTTTAAACATCGAACGGGTGTGACTGACTATCGACACACAAGTGCAATCCTCAGAGTGTGGATATGATTACCAATAGGTGAGCGAGTGAGATCTGACAACTCGAACTCGTCTTGTTAACTCCGCCTCGGTTTTGACTCAGCGACTTGAAACGATACCGACCTAGGACTCAAAGAGATGTCGACCTAAGGCTTAACAGGGGTGCCGACCTAAGGCCTAAGGAGTATGCCGACCTAACACTTCAACAAGTATGCCGACCTAATACTTTAAAAAAAAGCTACCGACTCAACATAGATACCGACCTAACAGTGTACGGAGATTGCCGACTTAACTGGTTGCCGACCTAACTGCCTTAACAGGAATGCCGACCTAAGGCCGAAAAGGGATACCGACTTAAGAGAGGTGCCAACCCAATGCTCCAACAAGTGTACCAACTTAAGACTTAAAGAACGCCGACCCAAGATAGCTACCGACCTAAGTCGCGGCCGACCTATGACTAATGTTAAGTCGTTCACGACTTAAGCAAAGGAAGACAAGTTCAAAGCAGCTACTTGGCACAGTGGCTTCTTGACTTGTACACGATCCAGTTGCCAGTTAACTCGTTCACGACTCACGACCTAGCTTGAATCGTCCACGAACTAAAGCTACTAGATGTAAGCCCGATGCCGTATTACTGATACGAGGTTATGTTGACTCGGTGGCGACTTAGGACTTGTACAAATGAACTCTTGTGAAGCCATGGAGGGGCCAGATGAATCTTCCACGACCTACCTTAGACCGGCCACAACTCACCTTAGACCGGTCACGACTTACGACCTAAGGAGGGGATTTCCCCTATAAATACCAACCTACCTCAAGCATGAGAGGGACTTTTGGCCGGTCTCTTGAAGCGCCAATACTCTGCTGAATTCTCGACTCACCCAACACTTCAAGCACGAAAGACATCTCAACTAACTTCGAGAGGAAATCTAACACAATCTACATGGATTTAAAGAATTCTTCTGCATCAAAGTTCTAGTTGTTTGTCTCATCGAAATTTAATTGAAGATTGTTGTAAAAGTTGTAATCAATTCAGTAATAAAGAGAGTTAAAGTGGACGTAGGCTTACCCTAAGCCGAACCACTATAAAAACTGTTTGTTTTTTTCTGCTTTTTCTGTGATTTCTCTAATTGTTTGTAGTTCCCGTGTACACGGGTGGTGCTTTCACTCAACTTCAATTTACACCGGGGTGTTAGCGTCTGATTTTTACGTTAACATTTTTGGTGCTTTCACTGAGAACCCCAACTCAGGAAACTTCCACTATTGCTCCGTGAAGGATTGTTGAAAGGATTTCTTTTAAAACCAGAAGTTTATTGGAAATAATGGCTCCTGGGAGAAAACGAAGTTCTGTAAGATCCGACAATGTTCAAGAGAATACCGCAACCTCTCCTCCTTCAAGCCAAGCAGCTCCAACTGTTGGAGTTACAAGAGCAGAATTGGACGCCGTAGTTTTGGGATTGAATCAGCAATTGAATGCTCAGAATGCGCAGTTGGAAGCCCAGAATGCCCTGATCTTGAGTAAGTTGAATGATCTACTAGGGCAAATCGTCAACCGGTTAATAATGATGGGAACCCTACTGTGGGAGTTCAAGATGTTGAAGGGAACATTTCTCAAAGAGCCGCAGACCCTGTAGAAAGGACTCCTCCTCAAGCTGGAGGATCAGGACCGCAGCCGACCCTCCGTGAACGATTGTCAAGGCAGAATTCAAAGAGAGTGGCTGATGTGTGCCCTCCAGAGCCTCTAAATGATAAGAGTATTTTTCGGGTATGGTTCGTCAAATCATGAAAGAAAGTATGCGAAGAGATGAAGATGAGAAAGAGTGGGGTTTTGCTCCAAGCAAGACTCCATTTACTGAAAAGATCTTGAAGGCAGAGTTCCCAAGGAAATTCGTTCCCCCTACTATTCCGGCTTACAAGGGGACGAGTGATCCTAACGAGGTTCTGTATAAGTACGACTGGCATATGACTGGTGCCAGGGCGTCTGATGAAATTAAATGCCGATACTTCCCGGTTTATCTTGAAGGTGTAGCTCTATTGTGGTTTACAAAGCTGCCGGTCAGGTCCATCGATCAATTTTCCGATTTGACCAGGAAATTCAAGGAGCAATTTCGATTGTATGCTTCTAAAGCAAAGGATATAATGTCACTATCAAGTCTAGAGCAAAATCCGGGAGAATCCATCAGGTCATTTTTAAATCGTTTTAACATAGCATTGGCCGAGGTAGATAATGCTGAGCCACGCATGGTCCTAACATACTTGATGAGGGCGATTGACAAGTCGAGCGAATTTGGAAAATGGTTGAAAATGAAAGAACAAAACTCGCTCGACAAATTCTACAAGAAAGCGGACGAATTCATGCGCTTGGAGAGCCTCCAAACACCGGCTAAGGTGGTATCAGCGGAAGCCGGGAACAATGGCGCTGCTTCAAATAAGAAAGAACCTAACACTCAGAAAATGGGAAACGATGGTGGGAAGAAACAGGGAGACGCTAAGAGAGGCCGTTCTTTCAATTTCACACCCTTGACCGATACCCCTGAAAACATCTTCTTTGCGACCAAAGATGATGTCAATTATCCGGCACCACCTAAAATGAGAGTTGCGATTAAGATGGAAAAAAGTGGAAGGTTCTGTCGGTTCCACAACCAGCCCGGCCATGACACCAACGAATGTCGTCAGTTGAAAGAGGTAATTGAACAACTCTTGAAAGAGAAAAAGCTCCAGCAGTATGTGAAAAGGAACAGAAATGCCCCAGCTTCATCAACTCAAGGACAACAAGTTCCCGCTCACTGTCCTGCCTCAAGTGAGAAGCCGATAGAGCATGAATCGGAAAGACCTGTTATCAATATAATAACTTGAGGACCTCACCCAGTAGGCAAAAGCTTGGGCGAGATGGAAAGGTACGCACGGGCCTTGAGGCATGTACCAGCTAAAGAAAATGTTTTTGTTTTAGAGAATGATGCGCCTTTAAAGCAACAAAAGACTTCCACATATGATATTGTGTTCAGTGCCAGGGATTCTTTGGGTATCGAAGCTCCGACCATAGATCCTTTGGTCATATCCGCTGGTATTGGGCCGGCAACTGTGAGGAGAGTTCTAGTTGACTGTGGAGCTTCATGTAACATCCTCTTCAAGAAGACCTTCGATCAAATGAAAATTCCAATGGCTGACGTTCAAGCTTCATCACTTAAGATTGCTGGGTTTGCTGGAGAACCCAAACAGCCGATTGGGACCATAGGTTTGTTTGTAGAACTTGGAAAGGGACTAAGGAAGGTAGCTCGAAAGCAAACCTTTATAATTGTTGAAGAATTCTCTGCCTACAATGCCTTTTTAGGTCGACCAACTCTTGCTGCGTTTAAAGCTGTTCTTGCCCCATGGTGTCTGACTCTAAAATTCCCCACAGATAACGGAGTTGGTGTGATTAAGGGAGACAAAGATGCGGGGCGGGAATGTTACTTTGCAGAGTTGCGAGAATCAAGGAAAAGAGAAATGGGAAAAGGTGTGGCGGCTCCAGTCCGCACCAAGGAACCAACCTTGTAGCAATTACAGGGTGGACCCTGCACTGGCGAATGTAGTGGTGCACGAAGAGAGATGGATCCAAGGAAAGCCAGTGTAGGGGAGAATAGGGTAGTACCGGTAGAGGTAACAGTGCCGGTGCACGTTGACCCAAAGGACCCAAACAAAGTACTTAATGTGGGTTCGTAGCTTAAGACAACAGTTCAGAATGTTCTGATTTCATTTTTGAAGGCTAATTTGGATGTATTCGCTTGGACTCATGCTGACATGTGTGGAATATTCCCAGAGATTGCAGTACATACTCTGAACATTGATCCAAAGTTTACACCTGTGAAACAGAAGGGAAGGACTCAGGGTCCTGAGAGAACGGCAGCGTTAAAAGAAGAAGTGGATCGGCTCATGGAGAATGGTTTCATCAAAGAATCTACTTATCCAAATTGGGTATCAAATCCAGTACTGGTGAAAAAGGCTAATGGAAAGTGGAGAGTATGCATTGATTTTTCAGATCTGAACAAAGCCTGCCCCAAAGACTGTTTCCCGCTGCCCAGGATCGATCAGTTGGTGGATGGGACGGCGGGACATGAATTGTTATCTTTTATGGATGCATACTCCGGATATAACCAGATTATGATGCATGAGCGAGATCAAGAGGATACTAGTTTCATCACAGATGTTGGACTCTACTGCTACAAGGTCATGCCTTTCGGATTCAAGAATGCAGGGGCAACCTACCAAAGGCTTGTTAATGCCATGTTTAAACCACAGATTGGCAAGACAATGGAAGTTTATGTTGATGATATGCTAGTAAAGTCTAAGAGAGCAGTGGACCATATGGATCACCTGGCAGAGATGTTTGCAGTACTCCGCAAGTACAGAATGAAGCTTAATCCCCTAAAATGTTCATTTGGTGTGGTGTCCGGAAAGTTTTTGGGTTTCATTATGAGCTCTAGGGGCATTGAAGCCAATCCAGCTCAGATCACTGCCCTGAGAGAGGTTAAGGCTCCTAGAACGAAAAAGGAATTGCAAAGTCTCAATGGAAAAATTGCTGCTTTGAGTCGGTTCATTTCCAAAGCTACTGACAAATGCATTCCATTCTTCGATGCTCTGAAGAAAGGAAGGAAAAACTTTAAGTGGACTCCTGAATGTCAGAAAGCATTTGATGAGTTGGTTCGTCATATGGAAGTGCCTCCGATACTTTCAAAGCCTGACAGTGGTGAAGATCTCTTCGTATATTTGGCAATTTCGTCTCATGCCCTCAGTGCAGTGTTGGTACGGGAAGACGCAAGGATTCAACGCCCAGTCTATTATATCAGCAAAAGATTCACTAGGGCAGAGATGAACTATTCAAGATTAGAAAAGCTCGCCTATTGTCTGTTGATCGCATCAAGAAAATTGAGGCCGTATTTCCAAGCTCGTCCCATTAAAGTCCTCACTGATCAACCTCTAAAGCAAGTCCTATTCCGTCCAGAGACTTCGGGCCGTCTTTTGAAACGGAATATTGAACTTAGTCAATATGACATCACTTACCATCCCTGAAAAGCAATCAATGGACAAGCTTTGGCAGATTTCATTGCAGAATGTACGGATAAGGGTGATAGTGAGGAGGAAGCTCCTGATAGTGTCCCAATCCAATGGAAATTGTACGTCGATGGCGCAAGGAATGATTACTGTTCCGGAGCAGGGGTTGTCCTTGAAACCCCAGAGGGGCGATCGCTATGTTATGCGCTGAGACTAGAATTCCCTTCGACAAACAATGAAGCTGAATATGAAGCTCTCATCGCTGGTTTAAGGATCGCTAAAGAACTAAAAATCAAGGCATTGCAGATCTTCAGTGATTCTCAACTTATTGTTTTCCAAGTCAAGAAGGAATTTCAAGCTAAAGGAGGGAATCTACCTGCCTATTTATCAAAAGCCTGGGAGCTCCTTCAAGATTTCGTCTGTTACTCAATAAACCATATACCTCGCGAGGAGAACATGAAAGCGGACTCTCTTGCAAAGTATTCAAGTACTGGAGAAGCTCAACTATTGGGATTAGTTCCCGTCGAAGTCTTGTCAGCTCCAAGCACAGATGAAATGGATGTTGATTGGATTATGAATGTATCCCAAGAACAAGAATCATGGATGACTCCGATACTTGAATATTTACTCAATGATTCTTTGCCAGAAACTTCAACAGAACAACAGAAGCTGATAAGGAAAGCCTCCAGATATATAGTTCAAGATGGTCGTTTGTACAGACGAGGATTTTCAATGCCATTACTCCGATGTGTGACAAAGGAAGAAGCTAAGACAATTCTAACTGAAGTACACGGAGGGGAATGTGGGGATCATACAGGTGGTCAAACTTTAGCAAAGAAGATCCTCCGTTATGGATACTTTTGGTCGGAAATTAATCAGGATGCTGTTGATTGTTCCCGAAAGTGTGATAAATGCCAGAGATTCGCTAAAATTCCTAGAGCACCTTCCACTGAGCTAACACAAATGGTCAGTCCATGGCCATTTGCTATCTGGGGAATAGATCTCATTGGGCCTTTGCCGGCTGCCAAATCGGGGATTAAATATGCTATCGTTGTTGTTGATTACTTCACTAAATGGGCCGAACCATTGGCTACTATTACCTCTAAGAAAATGATAAGTTTTGTGACTAAAAATATCATTTGCAGGTATGGTGTGCCTCAGAAGATAATCACAGACATGGTACTCAGTTTGAAAGTGAGGAATTTCAAGATTTCTGCAAACGATTCAAGATCCGAAAAAGCTTCTCAGCAGTGGCTCATCCGCAGGCAAACGGGCAAGTGGAAGCAGTAAACAAAATCATCAAATCAACCATCAAAAAGCAGCTGGAAAAAGCAAAAGGTGATTGGGTCGATAAGTTACCGCTTGCACTATGGGCATACAGGACCACTCACAAAACTGCGACTGGGCATACTCCATTTTCATTGGCATATGGATCAGAAGCGATGATTCCAGTAGAAACTGAAGTCCCCTCACACAGAAGGATCCATTTTGATCAAAATGAGAATGAAAAATTGCAATTGGAAGCACTTGACCTCCTCGATGAAAGAAGAGAAGAGGCAAGGCTCAGAATTGCAGCTCACCGGCAAAGAATAGCCAGGCACTTCAATTCCAAAGTTCGTCAGCGCAGCTTTGAAGTTGGGGACTTAGTCTTGAAGAGGATCATGACAGCCATAGGTGTGTTTGGACCAAACTGGGAAGGGCCGTATGTTACTGGCACAAAACTTCTTGATGGCACATTCAAACTCACAACTGTCGAAGGAGAACCAATCCCAAGAGCTTGGAACAGCAATCATTTGCGTCCCTATTTTACTTGAAAGCATTGCTGAAATGTTGTAAAAAGAATTACGAATATATGATTCTTGTATTGAAATCAATTGTAAAGCAAGTGAATAATGAAAAGCTATAAAGTGGATGTAGGCCCAGCTTTTGGCCGAACCACTATAAATCTTGTGTTCTCTACTATTATAAACTGCTTTGTTTTATTCGACATATAAAATACATTAACTGTGTTACTAAAATGTCCATTTAATAATGCAGGCCACAAAGCAAAGCTTACCTATCGCAAGACCAAGCGATCTCCGACATCACTCAGCAAGCAAACACTAAACCATTCAAAATTTCCATACTCAAATCCTACAAAAGAAGTGCTTCGAACAAAAGTTGGCAATGTGGATGGAAGTGGACCATTTCTAACTAATTGCAAATGTTTGAACAAACAAACAACCAGTTAAATAGCCTGTGTCTACCACCACCAACTTGCTTAACTATGAAGTATATTTCTTTGGATAAGGGAAATTATTGGCAACTAAAAAGTGATGACACTTGCAAAAGACAACGGGGATCGCCAACATGAATAGACGGCAAAGAAACATGGGCGAGCAAGCGTCAATCGGCAAAAGACCTCTTCGGAGGCACAAGCCCTCTTCGGAGGCACAACTCTTCGGACGATAAAGACCTCGAGCGGGCCTAGCCAGAAAAAGAGAGATCTTTCTCGATACAAAGTTGCGGAATGATCGGTCGATACACTCCCGTGAATCCGTCCAACTGAGAGAAAGAAACTCCAAACTTCCAGGAAAAAGCCCTACTCAGAGGCACACGTTTCACCGAGATTGAAATAAAACTTCCAAGTGTTGAAACGTGAAAAGCCCTCTTCGAAGGCCCATTTCACCACAGTTGAAATGCTAAAAGACCTCGAGCGGGCCAAACCAGAAAAAGAGAGATCTTTCTCGATACAAAGTTGCGGAATGATCGGTCAATACACTCCCGTGAATCCGTCCAACCGAGAGAAAGAAAGTCCAAACTTCCAGGCAGTAACCCTACTCAAAGGCACACATTTCACCGTGATCGGTCGATACATTCCCATGAGATGAAATGTGAAAAGCCCTCTTCGGAGGCCCGCTTCCCAGCGAACAGGGAAAAATAAACCCTCTCCCAAGAGGCAGAAACAAAAAGACCTCTTCCCAGAGGCACAACCAAACAAAAAGACCTCTTCCCAGAGGCAGAAACAAAAAAGACCTCTTCCCAGAGGCAGAAATAAAAAGACCTCCTCCCAGAGGCACAATCGAACAGAAAGACCTTTTCGGAGGCACACGTTTCACCGAGATTGAAATAAAACTTCCAGGTGTTGAAACGTGGAAAGCCCTCCTCGGAGGTACAACTCTTCGGAGGCACACGTTTCACCGAGATTGCAATAAAACTTCCAAGTGTTGAAACGTGAAAAAGCCCTCCTCAGAGGTACAACTTTTCAAAGAAGCATTTCGTCAGAAACGCAAAGCAAAGATCAAAAAGCCCTTTACTGAGGCGTAATAAAAAAAAGCCCTCTTCAAAGGCACACTTTAACTCTCAAAGGAAGAATGATTCACCTATTCTGGAAAATACTCTTCCTCAAAAAGAAGCTAAAGTACCCTTCAGAGGCCCGCTTTACCACATAAAAGAATTCACTTGGTAAAATGTGTGTATGCACAAAAGAAAAAGTGATATCTTCGAAGGATAAAGCGTAAAAAACTCATATGGAGGGAGCTGTACTCTATTGATAATATTCCTCCAAGTATGGAATAATTATTCTCCAGAAAATAAAAGTACAAGTCCCCTCAAAGTATAAAATATTGCAACAAGCTTATGGTATAGGGGCAACATGGTATAGCTACATACAACATGGTATAACTATATTGGTAAAATTACGCTCGAACAACATACCACAAGCTCGCTGCAATATCATATAAAGAAACTTGTACGAAAATGAATAATAAATGCATTCTCAGATACAGACAGAAGTTTGTACAGAGAAAAAGAATCATTTTATTCAACACTATTAAAATTTTGTACAGGTACAGGTTTCAAAATAAAAAGAAAAAGAAAAGCGGAGGCCGGTACCCACACAATCTCCGGCCAGTACATGCAAAAAGCAAAAAGTGAAGATAAGTCGAAGCAGGACCCCTTATTTCTTCTTGCCACCGCCCTTAGAGCCTTCACCTGACCTAATAGGCAGCTTTTCAGGACGGCTTGGGAGAGTCGGGGATGAAGGAGAAAGGGTTACTGCCGGATAAACTTTCGTTTCCTCTTTAGAAATAAGAATGCCTTTTCTTCTCTTCTTCGAAGTGGCACGCTTCCTCCTTCTCCTTGAAGAAGACTAACTTCCCGGAGTTACAAGAGCAGATAATTTTATGTTATCAGAAGTGGTTCGCTCCGGAGACTCATCGCCTTCTCCAAGCCCCTCTCCCCCATGTTCTTGAGAAGCAATAGGATCATCTAAGCCATGAAGAGCTTCTATTTGCTCCTCTTGTGACCCGGGTTGAGAGGCGGACGGAGGAGTGACCTGGAGAACCGAAGGAGGAATAATTGGAGGAGGGGAAGCTTGAACAATGCTCGGTGCTTTCTCTACAGAAGAAAAGAAGTTAAAGTCAGTAAAGAGAGGAGATAAAGGCTCATTGAGGTTCAGAAAATAGTCGAGAAGCTCATCGAACTCATGAGAAGCAAATGAGCAGTCTACTTGGGCAAGATTAATAGTAGAGTTACCTGGAGAAATCGGCTTCCTGATATCAACCTCATAAGCCTGTGCTTCGGCACTCTCTTCGCCTTCATCTCCACCCTGTATGCTTGAGATCTTAGTGGCAACTTTAGTAGGGGATGGAGAATGAGAACTGGAGCCAATAATGTCGATTTCGACCGAAGGAGAAGGCTGGACTGGAATAGCCGAAGTAGTTTTTCCTAACCGTTCCCCTTCTGCCATTTCAGCACTTAATGTTGCAAGTTGTACTTTCCCCTTGGCGAGAGCAGCGCGAGCATCGTCATCCAAGTCATGCTCCTCAAGAGCTGATTCGGCATAGCCAGCACCTTTACCGCCAAGCATGTCAAGTGCAGCCTCCCACACTTCAGCCAGTGTAACTTCATATTTGGGGCCTAGAAAGGCGAGACTACCGTGCCCCAAGATGCTGTGCAGGTAGAAGTCAAACAGTGTCGAGCTGATGTTAGTCTTCGTTGCCTCATGAGATTCTTCAGCTGCAATTTTACCGGCAATGGCCTCATCACGCTCTCTTTCAGCTTTGGAGGGTTGAAGCTTTAGCATTTGAATCTCCGCCTCTTGAGAGCTGGTTTTCTTTCGAAGCTCTGCAATATCAGCAATATAATCTTCACTGATTCTTTTTTGCACTTCGAGCCTGTCTTCGGCGTCTCTTTGGCCGGCATGAGCATCTCTCACTTGTTTTAGAAGCACTTCTTCTTTTTGAGTGTAGGAAGTAGAGGAAGTAGCAAGCTCTTGTTTAAGTTCCTTAACTTTCGCTTCAAGCTCTTCATTGTAAGTAGTGATGCTCCTCATTTCGGTATCATGCTGCTCAAGAACCTTCTGCCATTCGGCCTTATCATTCTCCATAGCAAGCATGGCCTCTATATTCGAACGGTTGACCCTTTGAAGCTCGTCAACAAGCTTTTTCCAGTTCGACATCCTTTCAATATCAAGCCTGATGGCATCAAGGTTTCGCAGCATGGCAGGCTTGTCAATAGGGACCAAGTCGAGATCGAACCGCACTCCCTTCAGGCACCAATGCGGGAACCGGCTTTGCAAGGTAGTCGGGCCTGATCCAACTTGGAATTCAGGCCTGCTAATTATTGTCTGAATGTCTGTCTTCCCGAGAGCAGGAGAGCCAGAAGGAATGTCAAGTGAGACTGGGGCAGTGACCTTTTTTGGAGTTGTAGAAGCATGCCTTTCACCGTGCCGGGCTCGCTTGCTTGGGTCCTCAACTATGTGGCTTTTTCCCCGATCATCATGCGACTTTCTCTTGTGAGAATCGTCACCTCTCTAGGAAGAATCATGGTGCTCCTCCCTTTCTTTTATCTCATAACGCTCTTCTTGAGCCCTCCTCTCCTGAGCCTTTCCGGGCGGCTCTCTCTTCATCGGTTTCTCTGTGAACGGGAAGGTAGCGCCTATAATCGTATTGGCTACGCCTCCCGTAGCGCTGGAAGTCGTCATAGTAAGAGCCGCTGCGTCCCATCGGAGAGTCTGAAATAAAAAGAGAGACAAGTCTTAAAGGTCTTCAAAAAAAAGAAGTGTAACTGTAGAATCTTCAAAGTACAAAGAATTAAATGTATGAAAATGCCGAAAGATTCTAAGTGTGTGTGATGTGCAAACTACGCGCATCGAACTACGAACCACTCTTCGTTTGCGGAGTAGTTGTGGGGGTGGTAGTTAACGTCAACTCTTGGGTCAACGGAGCCTGTTGCAAAGAAGAAGTCACTTCCACTACTGAAGAAGAAACCCAAGTAGTGACAGGGTCGTCTTTAAAGATCTCCTGTGAGGTGGCAAAGAGATCGCTCAACCCTTCGAAAGTGTCGTCCCCGCTCTGCATAACAGGGCTTGCTTTCCCGGCTTCTTCGCCAGACTTCTGTGAACGTTGAGGAGATCCCTGAGGCTCTTCTTCCTCAATAACTAGGGCAAGTGTGAATTTCCCAGATGACCCCGCAACATCGACAGTAGTAGAGCATTTCACTAGAGAAGCTTCGGAAGCGGGATCTTTTGGTACGGGTGTGTCGGAAGAAACCGGGGCATCTGATGCTCTAGCCGGAGAATCCGGGATCTCATGAGGATGTGTAGAGCGAGAGATGTGTAAAAGCCCGTACTGATGCAAAAATTCATCCCTCAACAAAAACTTTGCACTTCTCTCTTCTACGGCCACGACACTCAGTCTTTCAAAAACTTGCTTATGGATTGGATCTCTAGAAAGGAGAGGAAGTGCTGAAAAGAGCAAAGAATGAGATTAGCAATTGATGATTCGGATCTCGGAAAAGTTTGAAAATGGAGAAAATAGAAACAGGTAATCTTACTTCCTACTCTCCAGATGGCACAAAACTCTGGGGGGCAGCGAGCAAAGGAAAACTGATTCAAAAATCCATGAACATTTTCTATAAAATCAGAAATAAGCTTGCGGTTTCTAGCACTTCTCACAATAATGAGGGAAGGATGGTCTTTACTCTTTGCAAACGAGCATAAGTAGCGAATTTCTTCAAAACTCGGCAAGCGATCAAGAGTTCTCCTAAACAAAACACACAACCCCGTCAAAATGGCGTAGCCATTAGGATGAAGTTGGAATGGAGAGATTGTCAACCGAAGGAGAAGGGTTCGGAGGAAGTCGTTAAAAGGGGGAATCGCCCCGCTTAAGCACATTTGACGATTGACTGTGACAAAACCATAAGGAGGACTATCGGCAATATCATTTGGTCCGGGTAGTAGAGCATCATTTTCAGCAAAGCCAAACTGAGTGCGTAGCTGAATAAACGCTCTTGGAGTTAGGATAGACGAAGTTCTCTCTGGAGGGTTCTCTATGGGAATAGCTATCGGAAAGGTCTCTTCAGCTTGAGCTACCCCTTCTTCTTCTTGATGGGAAGTTATTCTACACAAACAACTGGATATTCAAACATGAAGGTGCACGTTTCCTAAAGTGTGTGGAGTGTTGTGTAAAATCAATCAAACATTAAGCAAATGCAACTGGAATAAAAAATAGCAAGTATTTGTCAGTTATAAAGTCCAGGATTCATTGTTTTAATATGCAAGTGTAATGTTGGTGCAAACAAATCAGTTCAAGTTAGTGATGCTTTGCATTAATACTTCACTTTAGTTGATTGGTTCACAGCATTTCATACAGTGTATTTAAGTTGATTACTTTATGTCGACTAATCTATCATTTGATGTGGGCAGTCAATGGCAGTATATTCGCCTTGGTTTTTGCGATTGTTGTTTTCAGCAGATTGTTAGCCTATGAGTTAATGTGGTCTGTGAAATAAGGCAGCAAAGTTAAAACAATCCAGAATTTAAGCAGTTCAGTACAATAGATCAAGTTAAGAATTCAAATTGGAACTATGCTTTCAAGTGAGAATTCGAGTTGGGCATCCAAGTGGTAACTCGGTTGCGACCCGAGGAATCTCTCGCGAGTTAAGATTAGGTTTCTGGTTCCTTAAAGCGACAGTTCTTTAGGTCGTGAAGAATAGTAAGGAAGAAGGCCCTGGTTCAAAAAAGTGGTGTGAAATTCTCCAAGTGTTAACTCGGCCACGGTTTAAGGTTTAACTCGGCCACGGTTTAGGGTTTAACACGGCCATGGTTTAGGGTTTAACTCGGCCACGGTTCAAGGTTAAATTGGTAGAAGATTAAATCGGCAGATTTCCCCCAAGGGTTAATTCGGCTACGATTTAAGGGTGAGGGCGGCCAAAGGTTAGGTCACCCAAAATTACTGGGTCGCATCCAGGTCAGTATCTCATTCCCCTCAACCTGTTAACCCGCTAACCGCTCCATCCACAAAAAACCCTCACTCCATTCACGCTGTCTCATTCATGATGTCGGATCATCCACTAAGTCAGTTCAAAATCACCCAAATTCAATACTTAGCCATCCTAACGCAAATCAAAATCAACTAGCCAGAAGCAGTACACCATCTCCATCATCTCGTCGATCATTTAGAGCCAAAACCAAGCAAACTCGAGCTCACAAACTGCTGGCGCAATGAGGTTCGCAGTAAAGCGGCGCGTAAGAGGTGGGTTCGGTTTGAATAGAATTCGTGAATCGATGACAATAAGGGATCAAGAGAAGAGCAGGTTTTACTTACGTGATGAACAACAAAGATTATCAGTGATTGTTTGGAATGGAATCGCCTTTTGGAGCTTGGGAAAGTCTTTAATGGCAGAAGCAAGAGAGTAAGTAATGAGAAGAAAGGAGAGAATATGTGACTTATAGTAGAGAGACCTGAAGCGGCGCGTGTGACCAAAAAGTTAGGTTGTACACGACCTACCGACCTAAAGAGTGGACGAGTTAGAGGATATCGAAGCACACGACCTAACCAGTAGGCGTATACTTCGAGGGGCAATTGTTAACTCCGCCTCAGTTTTGACTCAGCGACTTGAAACGATACCGACCTAAGGCTCAAAGAGATGCCGACCTAAGGCTTAACAGGGGTGCCGACCTAAGGCCTAAGGAGTATGCCGACCTAACACTTCAACAAGTATGCCGGCCTAATACTTTAAAAAAAAGCTACCGACTCAACATAGATACCGACCTAACAGTCTAGGGAGATTGCCGACTTAACTGGTTGCCGACCTAACTGCCTTAACAGGAATGCCGACCTAAGGCCGAAAAGGGATACCAACTTAAGAGAGGTGCCGACCCAATGCTCCAACAAGTGTACCAACTTAAGACTTAAAGAACGCCGACCCAAGATAGCTACCGACCTAAGTCGCGGCCGACCTATGACTAATGTTAAGTCGTTCACGACTTAAGAAAAGGAAGACAAGTTCAAAGCAGCTACTTGGCACAGTGGCTTCTTGACTCGTACACGATCCAGTTGCCAGTTAACTCGTTCACGACTCACGACCTAGCTTGAGTCGTCCACGACCTAAAGATACTAGATGTAAGCCCGATGCCGTATTACTGATACGAGGTTATGTTGACTCGGTAGCGACTTAGGACTTGTACAAATGAACTCTTGTGAAGCCATGGAGGGGCAAGATGAATCGGCCACGACCTACCTTAGACCGGCCACAACTCACCTTAGACCGGTCACGACTTACGACCTAAGGAGGGGATTTCCCCTATAAATACCAACCTACCTCAAGCATGAGAGGGACTTTTGGCCGGTCTCTTGAAGCGCCAATACTCTGCTGAATTCTCGACTCACCCAACACTTCAAGCACGAAAGACATCTCAACTAACTTCGAGAGGAAATCTAACACAATCTACATGGATTTAAAGAATTCTTCTACATCAAAGTTCTAGTTGTTTGTCTCATCGAAATTGTAATTGAAGATTGTTGTAAAAGTTGTAATCAATTCAGTAATAAAGAGAGTTAAAGTGGACGTAGGCTTACCCTAAGCCGAACCACTACAAAAACTGTTGTTTTTTTTCTGCTTTTTCTGTGATTTCTCTACTTGTTTGTAGTTCCCGTGTACACGGGTGGTGCTTTCACTCAACTTCAATTTACACCGGGGTGTTAGCGTCTGATTTTTACGTTAACACGTCTCATTTCAACTTTGTTCCGAACAAGTTAAGCTCGATTTATCGAAGGCAGAAAGCAACTGCCGATCGACCACCTCAATTTATCCCAGGACTGGGGCAAAACTCAAGTACCGACTACTGACCAAGACAGTACAATATTGGGACTCGACTTAACATTCTGTTATGACCCAAAGCCATAACTTCGGGACTTAACAATCCAACTTAGGTCCAATTCAGAGACTAAAGCTTCACAAGTGCATTAAATGGAAATTCGAGTGCTACAACACTTAAGCAAATAAATAAAAAAGTATGCTGAAAATAAAATGGAATTTCATTTCAACTATTCTTTGAAAGAGAAGGATAAGTACAAAAAGTTATTCTAAGAATTCCTAAAGGCAGGGGCCGAACCCACATCTATACACGGCCTACAGGGACCCAAAAAAATTCCTATCTATTTGCCAAAAAAGGGAGCAAGAAGACACATGTACTCCCTTGATTTCTTCTTCTTCCTCGGCGTCGACCCACTGGAGCTACCACTCAGATGCCACTTCGAGCCTTTGCCTTTTGGTGGTTGGTCTCAAACCAGAGAAACTACGATAATCTCTTCCTCCGAACTCATAGGAATTGGAATACTTTCTGAATACTAACACTCGATGTTGGAAGACAAGGGAGGCACGCCAGTGTCGTCAACTATGCAACCAAAAGAAATCATTCGTGGTGGAGCTGAGCCAGGACCCGCCATACCACCTCCAATACCACTGGCCTGTGCGGCTGCTTCCATCTCGGCGTTCATCTCCACTATTATCTCTTCTTTATGAATTGCTTGAGCATCCACAGAAATGCTGCTAGTTGCCGAAGAGATGGCTGTGAATTCTCCTTCGCCCATAACGAATGGCAGATCGATAAGTGGGTCACTTTGATGACCAAGGAGTTCTTCCATCATCTGGTCGTCAAAAATAAAAGCGTTCCCCTACCCTCCATCAGTTCGTGCAGTGGACGTTGTTGTGGTTGCCTCCGTCATAAGGGCCTCCTACTCATAATGCAACTCTTGGATTGTAGGGGGCAAAACCGATGTAGCTCCTATCACTAAATAACGGTAAGAGAAAAGATGTTAGTGACTACTTTGAGCAATGCTCCCGACTTTGAATAAATAGAAGTGTTCAGAATACCTTCCATAGATTGGCTCGCGGGTAGAGCCAGAGCAGCTTCAAGGGCATGATCGTGAGCTGGAGACAATTGCGGTTGATCGGGATTGTAAGCAGGCACAGATAGTGGATCAAAAGCAGGAGTAGATTCATACTGGGTTGGCATATGAATTTCAAAACTCATATCATGATGCTCGATGCCAGATCCCTCTCCATCCTCCAGGTGTTGAGTGGCGAGTCTCTCCTTTTCAAATATGATAGTGGCATCATGGAGAACTCTTCTTTCGTCCTCGGTCAGCAACCGGTTCTCCAATTCGAACTCATCAATGGATTTAGTACATGCTCTGCTTTTTCATCTTCAACCAAGCGGCACCAAGCATTATACAAATGCGATGGGTAATCTTCGAGCCAGCTCGGATTTCGATACTTTAGAACATTAACATTGTATTTAATGAGGAGATCTTCAATGTCATCCTTTAGTCTGGCCTCTTCCGCTTTGGCCTCAATCTCAATCCTAGCCTCAGCTTCCTTCTCCTTTAATACAGCCGCATCCTGCTCATTCCTAAGTTCCACAGCTTGATCACATGCCTCTTGAGCAGCCTTATTAGCATCGTCCTTCTCTTTGACGACCTCACCATACTTCGCCCTAATCTCATTGAGCTCCTTGAGTGCATTATCTCTCTTGGCTGTGATAGTGGTATTTTTGTGGCCCATATCATCGACCAAACTTAAGTGCTCTTGTCTCATCTGCTCCATCTTCTTATTCGCCCCGTCGACTTTCTTCAAGGCCTCTATTTTTGAACTCCTCAGAGTGTCATTCTTAGCAATGAGCATTTTCACTATACTATCCTTCTGAGTGAGATTGGTTCCCAGTTTCTAATTGTCTTCACCCGCTCAAAGGCCACCACCGATGCTTTCCCTATAGTCTTCAGCCATTCTCAATACTAGCCATAAACATCATGTATATAGTCATGCATCGTCTGTTCTACCTCATTGGGAATTCATTTTAAGTGAGGAGAAAATATGAAGCCGTCGAAGCAGATATTCACGACATCCTTTTTCAACTTAGCGATTCTAATCGCCCCTTCCCCGGTGGGTTCTGTGACGGCTTGTCTAGTGGTGATGGGGGCCTTCGTTTCGGTCCTTCGACGTTGTTCGTCGGGTCTTGAAGTTTGAGACGTGGTACTTGGTGTGAAAAATCTAAGGGTTGTTTTCCTGAACCAAAAGGTTGTGTTGGGCCTCGAGGTGATAGAGAGCGCGATGGGGAACGACGCCTATACTACCGCTCTCTCTTCCTCTCCCTCTCCCTCTCCCTCTCCCTATTCCTTTCCCTCTTGTAGCGCTCCCTTTCTTCACTGGGGTAGACACGAGCGTGTTCTATATCAGCTTCATGTCCACGAGACTCATAATATGAACTAGATGAATGGCGTGCAAAACGAAGGCTGCCAAGCATACATCCTCACCTCGACATTGTATCTGTAAAATAAAAGGAGAAACAGAGTTGGTAATCTCCAAAGAAGAATAGCTTGTGATTAAAAATCGTGTGGTGCCGTGAAGTGTGTGTATGCATGTGCAAACCCCCAACCAACCAGTTGTAATAACCATATTCAAAGTAGTTGGCTCTCCTATATCTAAGAAGCTTTGAAACCCCTCTAATCCGGTATCTTGGTGCAAAGGTAAGTCATCTGGAATGGGGATGTTCGCCAGTTCCATAAAGGAGCTCTTCATCTGTAAGGGAGGAATCTCTTGATTAGTAGTAGGCAAAGAGACTATGACGGTTTTGTGTCTTACCAATTTTCGAGCAGTAGACTTGCCTCTTCCCTTTCACATTAAAGACCGGACATTGCAAAGTCCCGGCTGTTGGCTCATCTCCAACAGACATATTTTCATCACCGCCTTGTTCAATTAGAGCAAAGAGAAAAAGAACTCGCTCTTATTGTCGAACCATTCAATCCATCAATCCTTTGAATTGTTAGCCTAAATTAGGTAATCAACCAAAAAATCCATACTGGAATGATGAGATTCGAGACTTAATGCCAATCCTTTCATAACCGTGGTCGATTCTGATGATGTTGTGGCCTGGAATGGAGTTCGAGCTGTTTGGAGAAGAAACAGCATGGAGGGATATGAAGGAATTGGTGGAAGGATGTTCAGCCTAAATTTTGTATCGATGAAGGGATGGGGAAGATTTGACTTCATACCGATCCAGAGTGAGGGATTCGTACCGATCAGGAATCGACTAATGAAAAGGTGAGTTTCATATCAATGTGGTATGGTGAAAATTCATATCGATTCGAAGCAATTGATACGAAATCAAGGAACCCATGATCGATGTGAAATTCACGGTAGGTGATCGATATGAATTTCCTAGTTAGGGATCGATAAGAAGTCCAATATAACCCGATCGATATGTAGTTAATGAATTTCGATCGATACGAAACTAAGGCTTTTGTGGAACGATCCAAGTTTGAACTTTGAAGGATTTGAAATCTTTGCACACTCGAATATTCGACTCCGACGAGCTTCTACCTTCCATAATTGGACTTAACCATCTAACTACATATTTGACCGCCCTTCGAAGCTTGACGATGGAACTGTAATTTGAAAATTTTGATGAATTTTAACTTGGACCGTTCTTCGAAATTTGGATGGCATGGTTGGGATGATCAACGATGATGGAAAATTTGGTTGAATCTTGAAGTCTTGTTATCTAAACAACTCACAATTTCTATAGAATTTCTTAAGTATTATGTAGCACTAAGCCGCAAAACACGTTCATGAACTTTACACCGGAGAGAACATAAGTTTATTGTCGTCTAATGATCGTTTTTACTAGGTTCAATAGCTATGGAACCCGAAAGTTCATAGTCGTAGGATGTTCAATTCTGCCTCTCCCCATAACCGAAATTCCGCCTATCACAGCCGAAGTTATTGGCCCTGCTCCAGATGAGCTACCAGGAGCAGTATTCATCGCACACCCATAAGATTCTGTCCGCTCTAATATTTTGGAAGGTATGTTAGGCAAGATCTGCCTAAAGCATGGGTTGTCCAGAAGATAGAGCCCACTACCCCCCGGAAGGGTACATAGCCTGCAACAAATTTATGTGTGTAGCTGGGACACTTCCTCCTCTCAACCAGTTCATCCGAGAAGTTTTACTTTTCTTGTGGATCGTTCCATCTCAGCTGCACCTAAATGGATATGCCTCACTCATTAGTTTGTTTGCCACCTTCATGGAGCACATCTTCCATCCTCTGACGGTAGAAGAGATCATATACTTATTCAGTATAAAGTGTCGTAGGGACAACCCTTATTTACTTTCTTAGAAGTAGTTAGGAACTCTCAAGTCGTGGTTGGGGCTTGGAGCAAGCTTAGTTACCTTAAGACCGAATGGTTCTTCGTTTGGTGCCCACCGGGGTTCACCAGACAGTGGCTAGTCAGACATAAGTGCTCTAACCTTTTTGTTGATTGAATGGATAACAATACTCGATGACGAGTCTAACACTTTGTTTCCTTTACTGCTTCGATTCCATGATCTGAAGGTGCTCGGTTTAAGTAGATAGTAAGAGTCCTTCAAGAGGTTCCCACCGAATACAGAGAGGTTGATGAAGTCCTTACAGATAAGAATCTGGTTTCCGTTGGGCTAATTGACAGAGATCGAAGAATTGGACTCGTAGGAGTTCTTAGGACGGCCCCGGTGAGGCAAGCTCAAAGGATAGCTCCCGGGATAGTAAGATACGAAGGCACTGTAAAAAAATGAAAGCAAGTGAATTTTTTCTATGTCCTAAAAGTATTTATATAGATGCGACCAAGGAAAAGAAACGATTCGCGTCCCAGATATGTTAAGCGATAAAAAGTAGTATCCTATGCCATCGGTACGAATCATAGTTCGTATCCATCCATCATCGAACTATAGACTGTTCGTAACCATCGACTCAAATCGGTTCAGAGCAAGCTTTTCGTATCCATCAAGCCATTGATACGAAAGACACGTCAAAGGCCTATTGAAGCTATTTAAATCCATTGATACAAAATGACAATGTAGTATCCATCACTTTGAAGCTCACATAAATTCGTATCCATCGATACGAGATATTTTCAAAGGCTAACTAATTCGTATCATTCACAATCGACACGAAGAGGTTTTCCAACTTCTCAAATTGATCCAAGAGAGGACTGATACGAAGAGATACTCTAAAAACGAACAGTAAGTGTCATTACAACTAGAATTTCACATCGATCTAGGAGAGGATCGATACGAAACTCGATTTATTTAATAATATATAAAAACTTGACGACGTCCCTTGAGCATGCAAACGTGAACATGAGTCAAGTTAACATACGTGCATGCGTGATGGACTAACATTCAATTTTCAAAATTTACAGGAGTTGAATGCTTACCTCATGACAATCACAACAGTAAATGGCAAGTTACCAGCACTAGACACTCGGTTACAACAATGCATTGCATAAGCATTGGCAGCCAACAGTTTAGCATTTATATTACTGAAAATCAATCAAAGGTTACACGTTTTGACGAAAATGCTACAACTACTCAATGAATCGGACAAAACTTTTCGGACTAAAGATTGCAGCTTTTCAAAGCACGTCATATTCACACAAGATGTATTTTGGAGGACAAATGTTATCCCATCTTTTGGCAAGGCCGCGACCCTAAGAAATTTTCTAGAAAACGAAGATTGTTCGTCCCAGAGATCGATTATACACATGTTCACTATAGATACTGGTAAATTTTTACCCAAGTCTGGATCGAGCTACAACTAACGTGACATGACAAGCAAAGCCATGAAAGCCAACATTCCAAAATTTTAGGTCGATCAGAGTTCGTATGCTCAATATACGGATCGATAAAAATCAGAAGGGAGAGCATTGGTTCATATCCATCCATGACTACTCCTCTTCGTATACATCACGTTTGCTCCACTTCATATCCATCAACTTTTGACATTTCATATCTATACACTAAATACACACTACGTATCGGTCTTCTATCTACATGGTTCATATCGATCGACCAATGATCAACACCAAATAATTGATACGAAGATGCTCCCTGGCTATCGATATGAAGTGGTCACTAAGCTATGATATGAAGTGGTCACTAAGCCATCGATACGAAGTAGCTTCAGGAATCGATATGAAGAACACTTCCTAGGAGCGATACAAATAAAGCATGGAAAAGTGGAAGAAATAATCACTCGACATGGAAAGT
Source organism: Allium cepa (assembly GCA_030765085.1). Classification (NCBI taxonomy): domain Eukaryota; kingdom Viridiplantae; phylum Streptophyta; class Magnoliopsida; order Asparagales; family Amaryllidaceae; genus Allium; species Allium cepa. The sequence continues at coordinate 1,053,589,215 of CM060939.1, forward strand.
GGATCGATCTTGGAATATCGCTCCACGTTACCCTAATCGGTACGTATGTCATGGATATAAATAGATCGATACGAATGGTATCGACAGGAAGACGCTAGACTTTTGTAAATCCAAAATTGGATCGATAATATCTCAAAATCTACAGGTCCAAATGCTACCAAATTTTCATAGAAGTTTGCGTGCCACCTAAAGAATATCCTTGATCGATCTCAAGTCAAATGGAGTTGTTTTTGATAGAAATGAGATGTACACATATCGATCAGGCATCAATCCTAATCTACCTCGGATCGATCAAGTGGGCCCCCGATGGGTGAGAAGGAGTATTCCGAGATCTAAGTCAGATTTTTCCATCCTACGTCTATAAATAGCACTCCAATGCCTCCAAGAAAGGGACTTTTTGTCTTCTTTACACTGATACTCTGCCGAAATCACTACTATACTTTAGTTGCACTGTTATAATCTCCTGTAACCAGCAAGTCCAATTCAATAAACATCAATCATTTCATAGTGGATGTAGGCAATTCGTCGAACCACTCTGAATTTGTGTGTTTCTACATTTTTTATTATCTGTTGATTGGTGTGTTTGTTAGATTTGCCTCATTTTACATTTACTTTCTACATTTTTTCTTACCTGTTTATTAGTTTGTTTGTTAGATTTGCCTAATTTTACATTTAATTTCTACATTTTATCTCTTCAAACACATCCGAAGAGTGTTGTGCCTAATTTTGGTTCAAATAAGGGGAAGCATAATATCTAAGTAAAGTCGCCTAAATTCTCGACCATTGGATGAGATTTAAATGAATGGCCTAGATCTATGCGGGCAGGCCAAGAGGTGGGAAGTTCCTTTTATCTTTTGACAAGATCAGTTGGAAAGTCAAGAGCATCCTTTCGAAAGTGGGGGCAAATGTTACTTCGAAAATCCACCTTTCAACTGAGTCGGAAGGTCCTTCAACGAAGACTAAGAACGAGGAGTTCAGACCAAACCTTTCGTAGGAGTCAAAGGAATGCAGCCATCATAATTTAACGGCCTCAAACCTTTCGGCTGGGTCTGAAGGTTCCATCTCATAGCATCCATGAAGATCCTACCTTTCAAAGAAGATGAGGAAGTAAAAGAAAGTGTTATCAACCTCATGGTGACCTTTTCGAAAGCATGGCAAGCCTTCTAAATTGGTTAAACCTCATCAAGATACCTCTCGACAAAGTCGAAAGGTTCTATGAAGAAGGCAACACTCAAAAGTCAGTAAATAATGAAAGAGAACCTTTTGACAAGATTGTAGGGAAGCACAACTATCAGCAACGTTCAAATGAATAGCAACCTTTCGACAAAGTCGAAGAGTTCACAGCATTCAAGTGAAGAGCAACCTTTCGATATGGTCGAAAGGATGACAATAAAATATTGAAGGCAAAACCTTCAACAAAGTCAAAAGGTTCTTGAAGGAATAAAGAAAAGCAGACCTTTGGACAATGTTGAAAGGTCCATAATGGCGTATGAGGAGCAAACCATTTGACAAAGTCGCAAGGTTCATAGTTGCATATAAAAGGGAAATCTCCTATCCCAGTCGAGAGCATGGAGTCGAAAGGGGAGCTGCCTGCATCTATAAATAAGACCCAAGGGTTTATGTTTTGAGGATCCAATTTCTCTCATCTTAATCTGGCTTCTTCTTGATCAAAGCATTGTAACCCTATTTGGATGATTTGGGAATTTAATAAATATAAGAGTTTTTCTTGGATAAAGAGGGAAGTCTTGAGTTTTGGTGATTACTTTGTTGATTTACTAAGATCTTTGTTGGATTTACTGCATTTTTCTAGGTTTAACTTCATCGAAAGGTTCTTGTCAACAAGGACAATAACACTTCAGAATCTAGCATCTACTACAACCTTCTGAAGCCATTAGCTTTGTGGTTTAAACCCTTCGAAAAGGTCGATAGTTCTATATGCTTCAACAATAACCGTAACCTTTCGAAGCTATAAACCAAGTTACCTAACCTTTCAACAAGGTTAAAACCTACTCCATATAAGTGATCTAACCTTTCAACAAGGTCAAAATCTACTTCACATCCACCAAAGCATATCATTCCCTACTTAAACCTAAAGAAAGCTACCACTTTAGCCTTCGACAAGATTAAAGCCTACCATTTAAGGATTTAACATAAGGAATCTTCACCTAACAAAAATGAAAACCTTTATAAGAGACATCATACAAGCTCGATAAGGTTAGAAGGTTATTCAATTCTAAGGCTGGACCTTTCGATGACGTCAAATGGTCTGATTCAAGGATTATTCATAAGTAAAACCAAATTTCAAGGCAATTCCAAAGGGAAGCACGCCCATTGTTCTCTAGAAGTCTATCCATCCTTCTTAGCATAACTTTAGGGTATTAACAAGAAATCATGTTAACACCAATCAGTGCGGAAGCTTCGAAGAAATGATCATCAATTTTCTACGGCTAGCAAAAACTCAATTAATTTTTAAAAGGATGTTAAGACAATTTACGAGAATAAAGAGCTCTACAATCAAATGAATGTACATCGTTAGGGGATAAGACTCCTCTACATAATGGAAAGCCTGAGTAACTACCTAAGTTGGTAGTAAGTGGATAAAGCCTTTGTCTCTAGCTATGATTGCCTAGACAAAGCACCTCTGAGACAACCACCTTCTGCTTGTCATTTTTTTTTTTTTTACACAATTTAGTTTGGGCTAATTAGGGTTGCCTTCTTTTCTGACCAACTATTTTCTTACTGTTTTTTTTTTCCTTTCCCTTTTTTTTATTTACTTCCCAAGATCCACTCCAATCAATATAAAAATATTGATACACCTCATTGTAAAAACTATTTGATTAGTCACATAGTTTTTACACCAGTGTATGTTTTTTTTTATATATACTTATGTTCTGATTAACTCAGCCCATTTATTTTTTTAGCAAAATCAAACTGAATCATTCACAACAAAACAACCAAGAAGATCCCTTCCATTTGAACCTCTGCGCCATTCATTCAACTAATTCCTACTTGTTTCCTTGGGTTTCTCATTGGTGTATTAAGTGAAATATGGGAACTAACTCATAGCATTTTAACTTACCAAAATTTTCGCTTTCAATGACCAATTTGAGACTGTGCATGTTTCTGTGCAACTGTGTGCACATAGTCATGCACAACTGCAGTTTACTGCCTCTTTGGTCCTTAAGGGGACTAATTTCATTTAGGTATGATTCTGAAATGAATTAACTGAATCTACAAATTTCACTTATACCAATAATTACCCAAATGCAGTTTTACTTCTGAGTTACCCCTTCTATGTTATTCTTTTCTTTTCTGCCCATGGTATTTCTTATCTCATGATGTTAATGGTGACTAGATGAACAGGTTCTAGGTGTTCCTAAACAAATTAATACATAAGCATACTAGTTTACTTATGCTTCAGACCCACTACCAATTTCCTTATCTAATTTCTCAAGAAATAAGTATGTTCACAGTTTCTAACATAAAGCAAAAGGCCTTATCACCTTTTACTGAAAATAATGTTCATTACAACATGCTTTTCCCCAATCATTCTTTACATAATAATAAAGTTTTTCCTTGCATAATTTGAAACATCACTACATAAAGCTTTTACTGAAAACAAAACAGAAGAACTACTCTCCTACAAAATCCTAGCTTAGTTAGTTTGCAATTCCTTCAAGCATCATATGACTGCATCTTAGTATTTAGCATCCTTTCTTCCTGCAACCATCTCAGGGTCTGCTTCACCATGCAAGTGAAACACCCATTTGATGCAAGCAACAAACAGGTCAGATTGAAATCTGGTATGAGTAAGTTCAATTGACAAGTACATAAGATTTATGAAACTGATTCCATATCAACTTAAGTTCAGATACTAACTGTTTTACCCAAATTGTTAACCCCTTTCATCAGGTACTCATTTTTGTTGTGTATTTACAGTGAAATGAATGAATTGTTAAATGCATGTATGAGTGCTTAAGCCAATTCTTTAGCAAAGATTCTTATTTCAAGAATTCATAGCAGCCATCATACAAATCATACAGGCATTTCATAACTATTGAACAAGCAAAACTCCTATCATTTAGCTAAAGCATCAAAACTGGTCTGCATACCAGTACTCACCATACTCTTAGCATATACATCTTTGCTTATCAATCCATAACACAATTTCTTTTAAGAGTCCAGTATCACATTTTGTAGTTGCACTGGTGCACACTGCCTGGAAGCTACTGTTTGATTTTCCAGTGCACTACTAGCTTTTGGACATAAACATGTCATGTGCAAACTTACACCCCAACCTTGATGCAAGCCAACTACCATGTCATACCCCCTTTCCTCATATCCAACCTGATAGAGGTGACCCATGCCTTGAGTTTAATTACTAAATTCTTTCCCATGATCCCTTATTGCCTATGCAGTGTCATGTCCCACCCTGTTGTGCCCCTAATCTATGCATACAAGCAGTTTTTCCACATCCATCAAACATTCAGTAACCCATGTATTCAACCATCACTCATATTTGAAAGTCATTTCAAGTTAATTTCCTGCAGAAACATATTTTTGGTTGAAGCATAACTCAGAGCATTTCCAAATGGAATGCTTCTAGGGTTCTCTAGCAATAAGGTCCTTGTAGCCATCTCATGCATTATAATGTATTTTCTCAATAACCTTATTTCCAGAGGGTACCCTATGATGCATCAAGATTTAACATGTGGAACTTCCAATGTATCTCAACCATTTTTTCAAATGCAAGACATAAGCCAGAGGATTCCCTTCCCCTTACTGCCTTGCACCCTACTTTTCTTGCTAGTATATACTTAAACCAAAAATATTTTTCTCAAACTTAGAATTCCACCAGTAAGTCAGTTATTATCATGCTATCATTAAATTAACATGTACAATCAAGTCATAATTTAAATAGTAACAAAGCACTGCAAAACACAAAGCCAGAAACTACAGGAAATTGTCAACTAAAATGCATATAAACATCACGGCAAAATCAAGATAAGCTAAAGGTTTTTTTTTATGGCTGCCTTCCAAAGGTCTTAATGCCTTGCCAAGTGAGGATTTACTCACCATGTTTCTTCTTCCTAGGTCTTGATTCAAGTTTGCCATTTTTTCTCCTTAACCTGTTGCTTACTTCCCTTTTCTGTGTTTTGATTTCTGGCCTTCCAATGTGCACCCGTAGGAGATAGTATGGTATATAGTGGAGTTGTTAGGGTTTTAAGGTTAGTTAGGTAATTTATTTTCATCAGAAATTCCATCATTATTTCCTAATTTCACCCAACAGTTTACCCTCTCCCTGCAGTTCTCCTTTTTCCCTGTCTTAACCCTTTTTGGCAAAGTTCTTTCACACATTTCATGCATGATTTCTTAGGCTCAGGCATTCCTTGTCTTTTCTGGGTGATAGTTATGCATATAATTTTTATTTGAACGGCCAGCTAGGTGTGTGTTTCTGCTAACTACTGGGTATATGCATGTGTATCCCTATGTGTGTATATTTTCTCTACCCACACAAACTACTATGTTTTCACTCATGCTATGAAAGTTAGAGCTAAAATTTTCTCAGGATATTCATGCATTTCATTCAGCTATGATGCATACACACTTGATGGTCATGCACTGATTTATTTATGTACTTATTTATATTGTTGTATATATTTTTTTCCTTGCAAGATTCTTACTGAATTGCTTGCTCTAATTTGTACACTGCAACAATGTGCACATGCACCACCACATACATCTTCACAGTATAAACATATATTTCAGAAAACTGTTTTTATATATTAGTTTATTTAATTATTTATTTATATATCTTTTTTTTTTAAATAAAAATTCAAATGACCTAAATTTCTACATACTTGATTAACCAGGGCTGTCACATACACCCCTTCTTTAAGAAATTGTGTACCACAATTTAACACTTCTTGCCATGTAAATTAAGGGTCAAACATAAATACATATTCTTAATTCAACCAAAACAAACCAACACACATAATATTGGATGTCATGTTCAACTAAGAAAATTTAAGCATGAATATTAAAAATACCTCTGCCTTAACTAGCTGCTGCAAATAATTGAGGGTATTGAGCCTTTATCTTGTCTTCAACCTCCCATGTGCAGTCATTAGGGTCCAAACTCCACTGCACTTTTACCAGTTTAATTATCTTGTTTCTCAATCTCTTATCTTCCTTAGCTGTAATGCCCACTGGCTTCTTCTCATACACCAGGTCAGGTCTAACTTCCACTTTACTTGGTGGCTGAACTACTGAAGCTTCATCATGCACATATTTTCTCAATTGTGATACATGAAATACATTGTGTATTCCACTCATCTCTTCTGGCAATTTCAACTTGTAGGCCATCTTTCCTATTCTTGCAATAATCTCATATGGTCCTATATACCTTGGGGTTAGTTTCCCTGCCTTGCCAAATCTCAACACTTTCCTCATTGGTGAAACCTTTAAGTACACACATTCTCCTATCTCAAATTCAAGTGGCTTCCTTCTCCTATCTGCATATGATTTCATTCTGTCTTGTGCTGCCTTCATCCTCTGTCTGATCAGTGAAACTTTATCATTTGTCTCTTTTACATGATCTGGTCCCAACATTACTCTATCACCCACCTCTAACCAGCAAGCAGGTGACAAACAAGGCCTTCCATACAAAGCCTCATAGGGTGCCATTCCTATACTACTTTGGTAGCTGTTGTTGTAGGCAAATTCTGCCAAATGTAGGTAGTCTTCCCAATTCCCACCATGATCCAACACACAAGCTCTAAGCAGATCTTCCAAGAATTTATTAACTACCTCTGTTTGACCATCGGTTTGGGGATGGTAGGCTGTGCTCAAGCACAACTCAACCCCCATTGCCTGTTGAAAGCTACTCCAGAACTTAGATGTAAATATAGTATCTCTGTCACTAATAATGGTGGTAGGTACCCCATGTAACCTTACTATCTCTTTCATGAAAACTTGTGCTAGTTTTGGTGCATTTCTATCACTCTTTACTGGTATGAAGTGTGATGATTTGGTTAGTCTGTCCACCACCACCCAAATACTGTCATTTCCTTTCTTTGATTTTGGCAAGCCATCAATGAAATCCATTGATATGCTTTCCCATTTCCATCTTGGAACTTCCAAGGGTTGCAGCAGTCCACTGGGTCTTTGATACTCAGCCTTGACTTGTTGACAAGTCATACATTTTGCCACATATTCACCCACACTTCTCTTCATTCCTTTCCACCAATAGCTTCTTTTTAGGTCATGATACATTTTTGTGCCACCTGGATGTATGGTGTACTTTGATTTGTGATGAACATCCATGATTTTCCTTTTAAGTGCCTCTGTATCAGGTACACATAACCTTCCTTTATGTCTTACACATCCTTTTTCATCCAATTCAAACTTGTCAAGCTTTACACCCCCTTTTAACAACTCCTTCTTTTCTCTCAAGAACACATCAGTGTCTTGTGACTGGTTCACTTCTTCCACTAAATCTGACCTTATTGTAATAAGGCTGAGCTTACCATAATACTCCACATCCTTACCCACCTCCATTGCTTGTTCTCCCATGTATTCTATCTCTACATCTGTCAGTGTTAACAACCTTTTAAACTCCTGTATCAACAGTGTAGCCAACTTGGCATGTTGTCTACTTAATGCATCTGCCACTTTATTTGCTTTTCCTGGAGTGTACATAATGTCCAAATCATAGGCAGCAAGAAATTCCACCCACCTATGTTGTCTCATATTTAAATCTTTTTGAGAAAATAAATACTTTAAAGCCTTGTGATCAGTATAAAGTCCAAACTTTGCTCCTAACAGGTAGTGTCTCCAAAGCTTTAGTGCATATACCACTGCTGCCAATTCCAAGTCATGTGTTGCATACTTGGTTTCACTGGGTTTCAATTGTCTTGATGCATAAGCTATTACTCTACCATCTTGCATAAGGACAGCTCCTATACCTGATCCACATGCATCAGTATATACCACTAAATTATCATTGCCCTCTGGGATTTTCAGCACTGGTGCTTCCATCAATGCCTCCTTTAATTGGTTAAATGCCTCTTCACACTTCTCAGTCCACATAAAAGGCTGGTCCTTCCTTGTTAACTTGGTTAGTGGAATCGCCTTTTTAGCAAAATCCTTTATGAATCTCCTGTAGTATCCAGCCATACCCATGAATGATCTGATTTCAGTAACACTGCTGGGTCTTTTCCATGCTTGCACTGCCATGACTTTACTTGGATCTACTGAGATTCCTTCTTGAGAAATTATGTGGCCCAAAAATTTTATTTCATTCTTCCAAAAAGAACATTTTGCAAACTTGGCTTTAAGATTTTGTTGCCTTAGTCTACTCAGTACCATATGCAAATGCTCTTCATGTTCATTATCTGTCTTGGAATACACTAATATATCATCAATGAAAATCAGCACAAATTTATCCAAATAATCTCTGAAAATTCTATTCATCAAATCTACAAAATAAGATGGTGCATTTGTCAAACCAAATGGCATTACTAAGTATTCATACAAGCCATACCTAGTGTTGAAAGCTGTATATTTGATGCTTTCCTCTTCTACTTTCATTTGGTGGAAACCAGTTGCTAAATCAAGTCTAGAAAATACTTTAGCACCGTTTAGTTGATCAAAGAGATCATCAATCCTAGGTAGAGGGTATTTGTTTTTGATAGTGACTGAATTCAGTCCCCTATAGTCTATACACATTCTTAAGGAACCATCATGTTTCTTAACAAACACTACTGGTGATCCCCAATTTGAACTGCTAGGCCTAATAAAGCCTTTTTGTTCTAATTCCTCTAGTTGTTTCTTCAACTCACTCAGTTCTTTAGGACTCATCCTATTTGGTCTCTTAATGACAGGGCTTGTTCCTGGTTTAAGTCTTATTTGAAATTCTACTGGTCTGTTGTGAGGAATGCCATTTACTTCACCAAACACATCAGGGTATTCATTAATTATGGGTATCTTATTTAAACTTAATTCAACTTCACCACTGTTCAAGTTGAATACCTTTCCCATACCCCTATCCTTGGCTGCCTCATACATAACCACAATCCTCTTTCCATCAGGAAGTTGTAGTGAAAGAGTAGAATTTCCTAAATTAATAATAGCACAAAAGCTTTTTAACCAATCCATTCCCAGTATGACACCCAGCTTGGGGTAATTCAACACATATAATTCTGAGATAAAGGTGTGACCACCCATGCTTATTTCTACTTGCATGCATTTCATGTGAGTAATGCAGGAGCTACCTAAGGGACTATCAATATGCAGTGGTTTATCAACAAGAATACATATTAACCCTAATTTCTGAACTATATCATATGAAATAAAAGAATGTGTGGCTCCTGTGTCAAAAACAACTGATATGGGTATGCCTTTTATAAATAACATACCTTCCACTTGGCTTGGTGCATCCATTGCCTTGCCTTTTCCCTCAAGTACAGCTACTCTTGCCATCTCTGGACACTGCTTCTTCATGTGCCCCTCTTTTCCACAGTTGTAGCATCTAAGAACAGTTGACTTGGGTGCTTGGCATTTGGTTTTAATATGGCCTTCCCTTCCACAATTGTAACAAATTACTTTAGATTTCTTGTTGTCAGAGGTTGCCACTTTACTTCCTTCCTTGTTCATTGCTTCTCCCTTCTTCCTCTCATATGGATGTGCTCTATTCTTCCCTTTCTTGTTATTCCTGAAGTTCTTGAACTTTTCTCTGGCATTGTCATGTTGCTCAAATGACAGTGTCAAATCCATAACTTGGTCAAATGTTCTATCTTTATATGGCAACATGGCTCTACTCAATCCAGCATTCAACCCTTGAATGTACCTAGCATTCCTTGATGTTTCATCTGGAATTAACACTGTCCCATATTTAGACAACCCTTCAAACTTCTGGGTGTATTCAGTAACACTCATAGATCCTTGTCTCAACTTGATAAATTCCTCAAGCAATGAAGCTTTTGTTGATGCTGGGACAAATCTGGCTTCTAACATCTCTTTGAACTGATTCCATGTGACTTCTTGTTCTTGTCTGCCTGCAATAATCACTTCCCACCAGTCCAAAGCTATGCCTTTCAGCTGTCTTGAAGCTATTTGCCTTCTCCTCTGATCATTGACTTGCATATCTCCAAAAATCCTTTCCACTGTTCTTAACCATGCCTGGACCCCTATGGCATTTTCTGTGCCATCAAAGCTACTGCCTCCCAGATTTGTATATGTTTTAAGCAATTTGGACAGCTCCTCATATGGGTTATCTACCCTAGGTGCCATTCCATCCCTCAATATTTGAACAAAATCTTGCATGTTAATCATTGGGGGACCAGCAGCCATTCTAGTTGCTTGCTCAGTGGTATTAGAAGATTGGCCATTTTCTCTTTCTCCTGTGGCTTGGGGATTGATTCTAACTCCTCTGGGCCTCTATTGAACATTTCTAATGTAGTTAGTTCTGATTCTTATTCACTACTTTTGCTTTTTTGAAACTAACAATGAACTTATTTGTTTATAACAGGCAACTAACTCAAACATGCAGCAAACAATGCAAACAAGGCATACAGATTCAAACAAATATTTATTTCAGTTATGTATTTATCAACATAGCTCTGATACCAACTGAGACAACCCCCTTCTGCTTGTCATTTTTTTTTTTTACACAATTTAGTTTGGGCTAATTAGGGTTGCCTTCTTTTCTGACCAACTATTTTCTTACTGTTTTTTTTTTCCTTTCCCTTTTTTTTATTTACTTCCCAAGATCCACTCCAATTAATATAAAAATATTGATACACCTCATTGTAAAAACTATTTGATTAGTCACATAGTTTTTACACCAGAGTATGTTTTTTTTTATATATACTTATGTTCTGATTAACTCAGCCCATTTATTTTTTTAGCAAAATCAAACTGAATCATTCACAACAAAACAACCAAGAAGATCCCTTCCATTTGAACCTCTGCGCCATTCATTCAACTAATTCCTACTTGTTTCCTTGGGTTTCTCATTGGTGTATTAAGTGAAATATGGGAACTAACTCATAGCATTTTAACTTACCAAAATTTTCCCTTTCAATGACCAATTTGAGACTGTGCATGTTTCTGTGCAACTGTGTGCACATAGTCATGCACAACTGCAGTTTACTGCCTCTTTGGTCCTTAAGGGGACTAATTTCATTTAGGTATGATTCTGAAATGAATTAACTGAATCTACAAATTTCACTTATACCAATAATTACCCAAATGCAGTTTTACTTCTGAGTTACCCCTTCTATGTTATTCTTTTCTTTTTCTGCCCATGGTATTTCTTATCTCATGATGTTAATGGTGACTAGATGAACAGGTTCTAGGTGTTCCTAAACAAATTAATACATAAGCATACTAGTTTACTTATGCTTCAGACCCACTACCAATTTCCTTATCTAATTTCTCAAGAAATAAGTATGTTCACAGTTTCTAACATAAAGCAAAAGGCCTTATCACCTTTTACTGAAAATAATGTTCATTACAACATGCTTTTCCCCAATCATTCTTTACATAATAATAAAGTTTTTCCTTGCATAATTTGAAACATCACTACATAAAGCTTTTACTGAAAACAAAACGAAAGAACTACTCTCCTACAAAATCCTAGCTTAGTTAGTTTGCAATTCCTTCAAGCATCATATGACTGCATCTTACTATTTAGCATCCTTTCTTCCTGCAACCATCTCAGGGTCTGCTTCACCATGCAAGTGAAACACCCATTTGATGCAAGCAACAAACAGGTCAGATTGAAATCTGGTATGAGTAAGTTCAATTGACAAGTACATAAGATTTATGAAACTGATTCCATATCAACTTAAGTTCAGATACTAACTGTTTTACCCAAATTGTTAACCCCTTTCATCAGGTACTCATTTTTGTTGTGTATTTACAGTGAAATGAATGAATTGTTAAATGCATGTATGAGTGCTTAAGCCAATTCTTTAGCAAAGATTCTTATTTCAAGAATTCATAGCAGCCATCATACAAATCATACAGGCATTTCATAACTATTGAACAAGCAAAACTCCTATCATTTAGCTAAAGCATCAAAACTGGTCTGCATACCAGTACTCACCATACTCTTAGCATATACATCTTTGCTTATCAATCCATAACACAATTTCTTTTAAGAGTCCAGTATCACATTTTGTAGTTGCACTGGTGCACACTGCCTGGAAGCTACTGTTTGATTTTCCAGTGCACTACTAGCTTTTGGACATAAACATGTCATGTGCAAACTTACACCCCAACCTTGATGCAAGCCAACTACCATGTCATACCCCCTTTCCTCATATCCAACCTGATAGAGGTGACCCATGCCTTGAGTTTAATTACTAAATTCTTTCCCATGACCCCTTATTGCCTATGCAGTGTCGTGTCCCACCCTGTTGTGCCCCTAATCTATGCATACAAGCAGTTTTTCCACATCCATCAAACATTCAGTAACCCATGTATTCAACCATCACTCATATTTGAAAGTCATTTCAAGTTAATTTCCTGCAGAAACATATTTTTGGTTGAAGCATAACTCAGAGCATTTCCAAATGGAATGCTTCTAGGGTTCTCTAGCAATAAGGTCCTTGTAGCCATCTCATGCATTATAATGTATTTTCTCAATAACCTTATTTCCAGAGGGTACCCTATGATGCATCAAGATTTAACATGTGGAACTTCCAATGTATCTCAACCATTTTTTCAAATGCAAGACATAAGCCAGAGGATTCCCTTCCCCTTACTGCCTTGCACCCTACTTTTCTTGCTAGTATATACTTAAACCAAAAATATTTTTCTCAAACTTAGAATTCCACCAGTAAGTCAGTTATTATCATGCTATCATTAAATTAACATGTACAATCAAGTCATAATTTAAATAGTAACAAAGCACTGCAAAACACAAAGCCAGAAACTACAGGAAATTGTCAACTAAAATGCATATAAACATCACGGCAAAATCAAGATAAGCTAAAGGTTTTTTTTTATGGCTGCCTTCCAAAGGTCTTAATGCCTTGCCAAGTGAGGATTTACTCACCATGTTTCTTCTTCCTAGGTCTTGATTCAAGTTTGCCATTTTTTCTCCTTAACCTGTTGCTTACTTCCCTTTTCTGTGTTTTGATTTCTGGCCTTCCAATGTGCACCCGTAGGAGATAGTATGGTATATAGTGGAGTTGTTAGGGTTTTAAGGTTAGTTAGGTAATTTATTTTCATCAGAAATTCCATCATTATTTCCTAATTTCACCCAGCAGTTTACCCTCTCCCTGCAGTTCTCCTTTTTCCCTGTCTTAACCCTTTTTGGCAAAGTTCTTTCACACATTTCATGCATGATTTCTTAGGCTCAGGCATTCCTTGTCTTTTCTGGGTGATAGTTATGCATATAATTTTTATTTGAACGGCCAGCTAGGTGTGTGTTTCTGCTAACTACTGGGTATATGCATGTGTATCCCTATGTGTGTATATTTTCTCTACCCACACAAACTACTATGTTTTCACTCATGCTATGAAAGTTAGAGCTAAAATTTTCTCAGGATATTCATGCATTTCATTCAGCTATGATGCATACACACTTGATGGTCATGCACTGATTTATTTATGTACTTATTTATATTGTTGTATATATTTTTTTCCTTGCAAGATTCTTACTGAATTGCTTGCTATAATTTGTACACTGCAACAATGTGCACATGCACCACCACATACATCTTCACAGTATAAACATATATTTCAGAAAACTGTTTTTATATATTAGTTTATTTAATTATTTATTTATATATCTTTTTTTTTTAAATAAAAATTCAAATGACCTAAATTTCTACATACTTGATTAACCAGGGCTGTCACAACCTCCTAGAGGGAGGACAGGTAAGCCTTTGGTCCCGTCCGTAATGGCCTTATCAAAGCACCAACGAAGCCTTATATCCCGCCTATGTGGCTTGGCCAATACATAAACCCTTAATCCCATCATCAAAGGCCTAGTTAAGGAACTTTCTAGAGGAAGGCCATAATAACCCTTTGTCCTGTCCAAAAATGGCACATTTAAAGTTTTTGTAAGCCTTCAACCCTTGCCTATGTGGCATGGTTGGAGTGCTTCCTAGAGGGAGAACATATAAGCTTTTGGCATGTCCAAAGCACCAAACCAACCTTCAGTGCCATCATCAAAGGCCTCACCGAAGTACCGCATAGAGGGAGTTCAAGCAATCTTTGGTCTTGCTCAAGATAGCTAGCCAAACGCACCGAACAATATACTTAATTCATCACCTAAGACAGTGATAAGGGGTCCGAAAAAAGAAGTGCTCCCGATCAAATATCAAAATCTAAGTCAAGAAGTGCTCCCAATCAAATCAAACAAAATCCAAATCAAGTAAAGCCTCGAATTAATCAATCTTCTAAAGGAAGATCTGTCGATTACGAGCCACTTTTGCTCCTCAACAAACACAATTATCCACTGTCAGATATAAATTTCTGGTCTTCTACTATAAATCATCATATATAGGTTTCTGGTCGTCTATTATTATTACCAGATATGGATTTTTGGTCTTCTATCATTATAGCCAAATATGGATTTCTGTATTTCTATTATCATCTCTAGATGTGGATTTATTGTCTTTTGTTATTGTTACTAGATTTGATTTTATGGTCCTCTTTTTTCTGACGGTTGGACCTTCTAAGACAAACCTTTAGTCTAATCCATTCAATGGGAATTCTCACTACTAAGCAAGCAGCTGAAAATTTATTAATAGAAAGATGTATTTCTTTATTTGGACTCTGAAAAGCTCAAATAGCAAAAAATAAATTCTTCCGACGAGTTGGATATCAGTCCGTACATCAAAAGATAGGAATGTAGAAAAGTAAGATATTGATGGTCAAAAGGAAATTTCAAAACCACGACTGAGGTAATATCTACTCAATTATGAATTTATTTATAATTTAAGATGTTACGTTCAAAGTTACAAGTTGTGCAGTTACAGCGGAGGTGCAAAGAGTCATAACGGAGATATAGCGAGGATATAGCGGGACATAGAGGATGACTCTAAAATAACATACAAAACTCGTACTGAATGTTTTTACAAATTAATAAATGGTAATTAAATGAAAAATTAACATTTAATTTAATTATAATTAATACATAAATAATTTTAAAGAAAACATGTGCATACTATAAATAAACATAAAAATGTTATATAACATAATTGAATTTAGTAGGATATTAAAGTATTTCCATTTCAGAAAATATATTAAAAATTCAATTAAATAAATTAATTTCATAATTTTTATAATGTATAATTATCATTTTTCAATTCGTTTTTTGAAGAAGATATAGCGAAAAGAGCGAATTATAGCAGAAATAACGAGATATAGCAGAAATTGCGGGACTTAAAGCGGAAAGGTTATATTAGGGGCAATATGGAAAAATTGTAGCAGTAGAAATCCGCCATGAGATATAACAGGGTTATAGTAGGGTGATAGTAGGGCATTAACTGCACAGGTTACAAGTATAAAAATTAGATAAAGAGATCCATTTGAAGGACGCCCTTGACAAATCTAAATGCTATATGATGTGACCTCCAAATCATTGGAAACAAAAAGATCAAAAATGTGGCGAATGGTTACATCTAAGAGTTCTTTGATATTTTTTTCCGTTTGTTGAACAATATCGGCATCATCGGTCGAATTGATTTTCATGACGGAGAGTTTTCAACTCTTCAATCTTTTGATTAAGATTATATTTCTCACGCTCAAATTTTTGGATCTTAATTTCATACTTGCTAATACGTTCAGATACATTCACATCTCGTTTCTTTCTATGTAGAAATTCGAATTTAACTTTTTTACTCCATTGTGAGATTGTCTCATTACTTAAGCCTGAAGGAGGGTTCAACAAAAAAGGGAATGCTAGCTTGTTAAAGACCTAGAATTGGTCATTCACCTAGAAGTAGGTGAAGAAAGGCTGAACTCCCCTTCATTCGCAATAAGTTCTAAGGACTGGCAATAACTTTGACTCTTTATTAGCTCGACCTCAAGATCGTTTATTCTTTGATGTAACTTAGCTAGCGTAGCGTCAGCTTCAATTAAAAGATCGGATACTTCAACCAAATAAGTTCTCTTTTTTGACATATAAAGCTCCCCCCCCCCCTTTTCTTTAAGCCGCTCCTCTATGCGAGCAGTTATTTCCTTGTAAGTCCTAAAAGTTGATTTTAACCAGAAATAGATTATTGTTTGGGTTGTTTTTTCAGTCAATATGATTTTTTTTTGTTTATCAACGGCTAAATAGACTATTATTCTATGAAATGAACAAATGTAATTATATCGCTGCTGAATACAACTTTGACATTCAACCAATAAATTTTATTCGCTATGCAAAATATGGAGTGCTTGACGTGATATGATCAACCATACTGCAAAATGGTCATATTCACCAACTTCCAACTAGTGAAATGCGGACGTATTTACATGAAAAAAGATATCCTCGAACCGCTTATGCATTTATTCCATGTAAAAGATATCATTTTATAATCGTTTTTAAGCGTAGTGAATGAGGGGCCCTAATGACACAGTGTTGCCCTATGGATGGAGAAGTTTTTTGGAAGAAATAAACTGTAATTAAACGACTAAACCATACTCGGTTGTTGATTTTTGGCTGATTTATCATTTATGTTCACTGGATCCATAGTCCAGTAGGCATTTTGATCATGTGATCTACTTGCACTGTTACTGAGCATGTACTATTCTTCCAACTGCCCCAATCTATAACATACCAGTGAATTCAGTTCAGTTCAGTTAAAAACAAAAAATAATTAAGTGCCGATATATTGATACATAAACATGAAATTTATTTTTAAAACAATATCAAAACTCTTTGTCTGCACAAAGTAGTTGAGTTCATGTGACACCTGTATTATTTACAAATATGGCTAGTTATACAATCAACCATTTTTCTACCGTGGTCCTTGTGTCATTGTCATATACCATTATGAATTATAGTTTCCAAAGTAGTCAAAATCAAAGTCAAAATGAAAAATGACACTTATGATTCATACTGTTGAAGAATAATCTCATAGAAGGCAAATTTTACCACATAGATAAACGTGTCAATCAACAAAAACAAAAGCCAGGGTGGCTATTTTCCTCATTCATTAATAAGGCGGTCAAAAAAATCTCTCGACTCATCACATCTTCCAAGCAATAGAGAAGATGCTTTCATCATGGTCAAAGGAGCTTCCTTTCATCTCCTCCCACGGATGTCGTTCTTTTGCCTTCTACAATAGTTGATAGGGCTTTCGCATCAGTTGATTTAGGGAATGCCCTCGCTAGGATTTAGAAGACACTTCCTCAAGCAGGAAAAGATATGCATCCGCAAAGAGTCATTCCTTTTGCATATATTGACTTTCTACCTGCCGTAATAATAGTTCCGTCCGTCACAATTGACCCTTTCGCAGGGGTCGTCCATTTCGCCCGAGTCGTTCCTTCGGCTTCTACGCTCTACAAGAGTTCATTCCTTCCACATCTCTTTAAAGTGGCTCCTTTCACATCTTCTCAAGGCTGATCCTTCCGCTATTATCTCCTTCCGAAGCACTTCCATCGGTCGCTCATGACCTTTTGAAGGTGCCACTCCTTCCGAAGGTGTTGGAGGGACTTAAGTGCACAGGTACACAAAGTACTACTTTAGTCATCAGCCCGGCAAGCATTGCTCCTCCAACATAGTCCTACCAAAGTTCATCCGCTCGAATTCATTTGAAGCACTTGCTTCTGTAACAGTTCCTCTCGCGATACATCATGACCCTTCTGCTACCCAGTAGAACACCTATCGATGGTGACGACAGCCTCCCAAGGTGCATATAACTGTTATTCACAAAGAGATGAGTCGATACCAACCAAGACCCTACCACCAAGGCCGTAGATGGGTTAATTCAAGTGTAGCGGAAGCATTCTATCAGAAGAATGAAAATACTTTAGCATCAGTATCAACGAAATTTTACGAAGATGTTCCTTTCGACGGTGATGGAAGGATGGATGCGGAAGGCTCAAACCGGTATCAATAGATAGGACTTTAGTGGTATCTTTGGGGATCCAATTCCATTCCCTCCGTACTTGTACTATTCTAAGAGTTGTAAATCCTAATTTCTAAATCGAATTGGAGATTTCACTTCACTGTACACTTAAGTCCTTGTATTCATAAAAGTTAGCAATAAAACGAATATATAGCATTCTTAAATACACAGATTTAGATTTACTGCTTGCATACGGCTTTGTTTATGGAGTATTTACACTTATGCCTAACGAAGGAGTTCCTTTTAAGGCCATAGGACCTATTCAACACACTTAATACCTTTCAACACCATTGGAACACAACCGAATGCTATATTACCGTAAACGAGGTTTCGAAGGGGTATGTTGAAAAATTCGATACTCTTTTTTTCATTCGAAAGAGTTTTCTATGCTTACAATAACTTCACCGGCTTCGTCGGGTCTTCTTCTTAGCATTCCCTTCCAACCTTCTCGTTTAACCTTCTTCGAGGTGTCAACAAGATTTCTTGTCAACATTTTTGGCACTGGAAGAAGGGCTTGAAACACAAATTCCCTATAACCATCTTTATAGATTAATCATGTAAGGTTCTTCATTCAAAAGAAAAAAATGGTAAGAGTGAGGAGTAATAACAAAATTCCAAATAAAGAAGCTGCATTACCATCAACTATGGAAGATAATATAATCCTGAACTTTAACTTAGAAAATAAGGAAATTAGGCAACCTTCATCACTAATAAGATTTGAAAACAGTGAGATTAAAGTCCAAAATATACGGCAACAAGTGATAGTTATGCGAGATCTTCTTCAAGGGGCTCTATCTCAAGGATCATTAAAAGGTTGTGGAAGAAGAAGATGAAGCGTAATCCAAATAAGAAGCAATTTGGAAACAAAGAAAGTCAAGCTAAGAGGTCCCTTGATCAATCAAATAGTTCAATCCAAAGAAACAATAGATGTTTCCATGAAAATGAAGCCGACCAAGAAGACATCCTACACCAAATGATAATGGATATGCTTAAAGAAAAAGGAATTCCTAACCTAGGGAAATATGTTATCCCACAAAATACTCCTTTTTTAGAAGAAATAATGACAGTTAGCATTCCTCTTCATATTCAAATTCCACCTCTAAAGTATGATGGAACAACTGATCAAGATGATCATCTTGTAGCTTTTGATATTCGAATGGATTTGTATAATTCCTCTATGATAAGTTGTTGAAACATTTCCCTGTAACTTTTCAAGGACCAGCTATCAAATGGTATATGAATTACCAAGGAGAAACCATCCGTACTTGGGAACAATTCTCTTATGAATTCATAACATAGATGTTTTTTATTCAAAGACCCGACTATGGACATTAGTCTTTAGCCACTATCACCAAAAACTAGGAGAACCACTAGACAAGTACTTAAAGAGGGTTAATATAGAAGCGTTAAAAGTAGAGAATGCGACTGATAGAGACAACATGATTGCAAGTCGATCAATGCTAATTGAATAGACACCTTTTTGGAAGGAGCTTCGTATAAATGGATGTAAGGATCTGCAATGCTTTTATTGCCAAGTAGAGAAATTTATTTATATGGATGAAATGTGTTACTACCTAACATTCCATTCAAAACCAATTTGAGTAGAAGGCAAAAAAGAACAAGAGAGAAAGGCTCCGGCTAGACCTTTCGAAAGAGTCGAAGGGATGCTATAGTAAGTCTAGAAGATTCTTTACCTTTTGAAAGTGTCGAAGGAGTCGAAAGCACCCTTCCACATTCAAGACCACCTTTCGAAGCAGGTGATGCTATATGCATAAAGACCTTTCGAATGAGTCAAAGCAACACCTTTCAAAGACAATGAAGGAAAATCTTCTAATACGTGCCAAACCTTTCAAAACCAAAGGTTTTGCCCTTACTCAAACCACTCGAAAGCATGTATTGGCCTGAACAGCCCTTTCGAAATCCAAACCAAGCCTTTCGAACCGGTCAAAGCCATTATTGTCTAGGTAGGTTCCACATCAAGTCGCAGACAAGAGTTCAAAGAAACTAATAGCTTCGAAACCATCAACATTTCAACATCTTCGAAACCGCTGAATAAAGCCTACCGACATAATCGAAAGATCTTACAAAGAAACATGGAGAAGAGAAGCGCAACTTTTCCTTTTGACAAAGGCGGAAGTATATAAGAAGTAATACGGCAGCCACCTTTCGACCAGGTCAAAAGCATTGGGGTCGAAAGGTGTTGACCCAGATCTATAAATAAGACCCAAGGGATCGGGTTTTGGAGTTTGAACTAAGTCGTTCTAAACTTGTATTCTCTTAATTCTAATAGCTGTAAAACCCTAATTTGTAAATTGAATTAGGAATATCAATTGAAAATCTTCTTTGAGCTGAGAAAGGGAAGTCTTCAATATTACTAGTTACTTAACTGTTTTCTCAAGATTTTGTTAGGTTTAACCTTGTGTTACAGGTATGGACTATATCGAAAGGTCACTTCCGACCAGGTTGAAACCCTTGTATTCTCAAGCAATGCCAACTATGGGTCCCAGGCCACTTTTCCTAAGAATTCTATTTTTGATGGGGTCAAAACCTAATTCCAAATCACTTTAACTTGAGGTTTCCAATCCGAACCCAAGATATCCAAGGCTACAGCTTTCAATAGGGTCGAAACCACCATATCAGATTCTTGGCAAAAGCCTAGCCACTCAACAACTTAAGCCTTCGATAGGGTCGAAACCCACTAAGTCAATCCTTACCCAGTAATTCCTAAAGCTACCTATTTGGGTTTTGCAACCACTTCGAAAGGAGAGCTTTCGAAGGTAAACCATACTATCTCGACAAGATTGAAAGGCTGATAAGAAAAGGAACCAACTATTTTGACTGGGTCGAAAGGTTGATCTGAATAAGTATTTACTACAGCAACCTGTTCGAAAGTTTACCAAAGTGAATATACACATTCCATTCTCCTTAACCCATCTAAAGGAAACCAAATAGGAATTGACCTTGTCTATTAACTGTACTTTGAGGGTTGATAAGATTTCTTGTTAACAATTTTGGCGCTAGAAGGAGAGCTTGAACCTCCGACTTAGTTGAACACCCAACAACACTTGTCTTCAACCAAACCCAACTCAATTCCAAGCTTATCTACTTTGGTCTAACCATCAAGGATTCCAACCAATATGAGAAGCAAAGGCTCAGATTAGAAGCTCTAATAAATATAAACAAGAAAAAAGTGGAATCATATGATTTCAGAGAAATGAAGCATGAACCCCTTTCACATTGGCCCCACCCATATTTTTGCTTTAGGAAAAAGGGAAAGTGGAAATGACAATCTGTTCAATCAAATGAGGAAGACTATTCAACATTATTCCAAAGGCACAATCTTTGAAGAAGAGATAATGGCTAATTATAATGCCTTTGCACATAAATGGCAATGATCTGCAACGGTAACACTTCCAACTCAAGCACTTCAATGGATGTCGAAAAGTAAAGCAATCGAGAAATGTAAAACTACAAGGCCAAGAAATAAGAAGTCAAAAGGCCATCCTCAAGAGACAAGTTTCAAGTCTAGACTTCCCAAAGAATGCAACTTGACAACATCAATAGAGAATGTCTACTTGTTAACCAAGGATGAGTTTAATTATTGGCCATCATAGAAAAAGAAGTCAAAACATGAAAGAAATCTAGGTGGCTTCTACTGTCATTATGATATGATGAACAGATGTGAAACCATCATTGTAGAGCCTTAGAAGGGATGATAATCAATTTCTTCCAATAAGGAAAGATAAGAGAATTTGTAAAAAGAACATGAATGAATCAATAAAGGATTATTTTTCTAAGAAAGATTTACATGGTTGGGAGTTAAATGCAAGGGTGCATTTGGATACCACCTAAGATAGTAGAATACTACCTAAAATGGTAGAAAGCCTTTATCTGCGCCGAGTTGGCCAGGGAAAAGCACCTCGTGGAGGGAGGGAGGAGGAAGCCTTTAACCACGCCATGATATGGCCAGGTTAAAGTGCCGGACAAGCCCTTGGTCGTGCCTCTGGTCAGGTCAAGACACCTTCTGGAGGGAGGACAGAGTAAGCCTTTATCCACGACATACTATGGCCATGTTAAAGCACTGAACAAGCCCCTATCCATGCAATGTTGTGGCCAAGGCAGGGCGCCTACTGGAGGAAGGACGGAGTAAGCCTTTATTCGCGCCATGCTATGGCTAGGTTAAAGCACCGAACAAGCCCATGTCAATGCCATGCTATTTCTAGGGTAGGGCGCCTCCTAGAAGGAGGTTAGGTAAGTCCTTGGTTCCAGCCTCTATGATGAGCTAACCAAGATACCAGGCAATAATGGACTAAAATGTCTAAGCCCAAGAAGAGTCTCAACAAACAACGGACTAAAATGTCCAATCCCAAGAAGAGGCTCATCAAATAATGGACTAAGATGTTCAAACCCAAGAAGAAGCTCATCAAGTAAGGGACTAAGATGTCCAAACCAGAGAATTGTTATATCTCTAATGGACTAAGATGTCCAGGACCAAGAAGTGGCACAACAGATTATGGACTAAGACGTCTAAGCTTGAGAAGCAGCCAATCAGATTACTACTATACAAGATCTAAAGGGTTATGCATGTCAAAGAAGATGGAATCCAAGAAGTAAAGCAAGATTCCATCTATTAATACCCGAATTTGGGTTTTGGGACTTTGATTTCTAAATTTCGTTCATTAGTACCCGAATTTGGGTTTTGGAACTCACATTTTTGAACTGAATCTATTAGTGTCCAAATCTGGATTTCGAGACTTCCATTTCTAACTTACATTTATTAATGCTCGAATCTTGGTTTCGGGACTTCCATTTCTAAATTTCTTTTATTAATGCCCGAATCTGGGTTTCGGGGATCTCATTTTTGAATTTCATCTATTAATAACCGAATCTGTTTTTCAAGTCTTTATTAATCATTTACGATCTTTATTATACCCGGATCTAGATTTCAAGATTATTACTTACAAATGTCCTAATTTGGGCTTGAGATTTTATTCTAGATTTATGATTGTCCACTACTAATGCCTGAATTGGGGTCAAAGGCTTTTCTCCAAAAGATGATTATAATGAGTTTCCTTTAATACCTGAATCTTGGTTTTGGACTTCTGAGTTTTCAAATCTCATTAACTCCCGAGTATGGGTCATTGGATTTCTATTACAAATATTCAAATAAGGATTTCTGGATCCTTTTCATATTTAATTCTCTCTAGAGGATGTCTCTCTAATATTTAAACCCCTATTTTGGGACAGGTTTTTCTACCGACAAACTTTGGATATTCCAGCGATATGGTTAAAATTTCTTATCATGACCCAAAATGTGATTTGGACATTTGATCGAGTATAAACTATTTTACATATGATTAACATGATGATTTGTTAATCTTCGCGAATGATATGCATAGACTTATATATCAGTTTCAAGATAACAATCAAAAATGTTGTTTGCTTCATACTTTCCGGGGAAATCAAAATATCAAACTAGAACGAAAGATTCAATGCATACAAAAATTATAGTATGGGCTACCAGTCAAGTATTTCAAAAATAACACTATAAGAAAGAATCACAAATCAAGTGATATTTACAAAATTAATATAATTCATATAACTTATGAAACTATTTACAAATATACAGGACAAATTATACATTTCATGAATACAAATTTATAATTAGGTAGCCTTGGTCAGGTTCTCAATAGTTAAGGGATCTACTATGTAACGGATTGAGATGCAGAGGACCTATTTGGGTTTCTTTTCTTTCTTTCTTATCCTATCTGTATCGTCAATTGCATTGATATTTGTGCTTTGCGAATATTTCACTCTTTGTTGTTCATTGAAGTACTTAGCCACTTCATATTTAGCCTTCTTACACCATTCGCCCACTACCCTCTCGTCTAAGCCAGGAGGTGGGTTAGTCATTATGGGGAATTTCTAAGCAGTAAGGGAAGTCGACCTTGTGGATTTGGCAACAGAAAGAGTACAACGGGGAGCCAGTAAATAAACACTCGGAATGTCTTCCCCCATAATATATTCCAGCGACTCACACTAAGCTTGGTTGTCCTTCAATTTTAACTCCAAATCACTTACTTGTTAGAGAAGTTGACATCCTGTGGTCAAAATTGATTGAAGGATTTGACTTAACTTGTCGCTTCAGTGCGGAAATCGTTTCATCTTTATTTTTGACATTAGCCTTTAAACTGGAAGTTTGACCTTTAAGATTGCTGACAATAGTTTTATATAGTAAGTAATCTTAAAGCTTCGGCATTACTGTTAAAGCATTCAAGTAGGTGTCTTCAAGGAGTTTCTCCTTTCAAAAATTGTTAACAGCTAATCTCTAAGATTAGCAAAGCATGACGCTGAATCGAGTGAAAGAGGCGCTGTTGGTAACTGTAACTCCTATTTAAATAGAAAAAGAAATAAAATGGATTCAAAATCAGAATGAAAAGTCCTTCTATTATTATGATAAAAGATTACAATTTAAATGACAACGAAACTAAAAGATACAATATAGAATTGTTTTATATCTAAAGATGAGACACAAGATCTCTAACTTTATTTAATGAATTAGCAAAAAGGATAATTGTAGAGTCAAGAGGAATATGTAACATCCTCCTACTTGGAGGACTAAACCTAACGGCTATGGATGGTGCAGTCATCCATAGTTATTAATCTTCAATGATCAAATACGGTGGTGATACATCGATACACAGATCACCGAAATATGGAAAAAAATTACAATTCAAAAAATATTTTCACAATCAAATCCAATACATTTCAACTTCATTACATAATCCCAAAATTAAGTTAACCATGTTTAAAAAAATATAATTATTAAACTTACGCCAACAGCGACATAAGAAGATGCCCCCTTGGTTGATCAGTGTATAAAGCAAGGCTAATAAATCAGCCTTTACAAATAAAACACACAGCGGAAAGAAAACTCTAAATATCTATCTGATTTCTGCACGCCTTAGAAAGCTTTATTTGTGTAAGAAGAGAACCTGAAAACCCTATACCTCAAGTTACTCAAAATCAATTGAGTACCCGAGAGTTTAAGGGAAAAACAAAAACTCTGAGTCGGACATAAAGCCTGGTATGAATAATAATTTAACCTCTCATTCTTTTAGATAACTAGTGAGACAATACCGCTTAGCGAAACGGGTTTCCCCTCACTAATATCCCAAAACTTTTATAAAAGCATATTCGGTACTCTTGCATTCATAAGGGTTGAAACATACATTCTCAAAAAAAATTGATGACATGCATACTTGCAAACTTTAGGATTTTCTCATCCTCTATTAGATTTTAATTTTCCTCAAAGAGGGACTATCCATCCTATATTCATTTTACTTAAGCAGATGTGGACTATCCATCTTACATCTAATAGTTATCCTAGGACGACCGTAAACCCTACATTAAACATATGGAGACTATCCATCCCCAACATGATGTTGACTATCCGTCAACCATTCCATAGTTTTCCTAGGATTAATACTGACCCTTCTTCAATCACATGGAGACTATCCATCTCCAACTTGATGTTGACTATCCACCATACATCCCATAGTTTTCCTAGGATAACTATGAACCCATTACTCAACCATTTAACTCATGCTATCCACACGAATCTAAATATCTCATGCTAACCACATGATTAATCTGTTGCCATTAGTATCCCTAATTTAAGTTATATTCATTTATAATTTACATTTGTATCCCCAATATTTGTTAAAACATGTAAGTGCCGACATCCCCAACTATTGTGTTGAACTCATTAAACCCACCTCAGTATCCCCAAGGTTGAACAATGTTTATTTGATAAGGTTAAAAGAAAAAAAATTCAACTCCCTTCAAAAGTGTCCCCTTCGAAAGCTTTGCTTTCGACCCTTTCAAAAGCAACCTTTCGACCCCTTCGAAAGCATAAAACATAAATTTTAAATCGATAGGTTCCAGCCTTTATAATACTATAAAACCCCTCCTTTAAAACCTTTCGACTTAGTTTAAATATAGTTAAGTAAGAGTGGAAGCATAACTTCTAAATCATTTGTAAGTAAACCTTTCGAAAGCATTGGAAATCAAACCTTTTGAAACCTCAAAATTTTAAAATGTAAACCTTTCGAAAGCTTAATGGGTTCAATTTATAACATGTGGAAAATTTTCTTTCAAAAACCTTTTGACTTCACTGGAAGCCACCTTTCGACTTTGTCGAAAGCTTTGGGCATACTTCAATTGGATAACAAGGGTAAATCACCTAAGTCGAAGGCTCTCTTCCAAAAGCATGGAGAAGCGACTAATTTTAAAACAATTAAACATTTCGACTTTGTCTGAAGGTTCAAATCAAATCAAAACAAAAGCAGCGGTAACCTTTCGACTACGTCGAAAGGTTTCAAAACAAAATAGTGTTAAAACAGCAGTAACCTTTCGATCGTGTCAAAAGGTTTAAAATCTTTATTTTAAACATCTGACCTGGTCGCAGGCAACCAAGTCAAAGGTGCTGCTATCTTGGTCAACTTTGTCAAAGGTGCTGCTATCCGTGAGAAATCCTTGATGAATCTCCAGTAATAGCCAGCATGTCCAAGAAAACACCTTATCTCGGTTACTGTCTCTAGTCTCCTCCAATTATTTATAGCTTCGATCTTAACCAGATCGACTGCCAATCCCTCCTCTGAAACCACATGACCAAGAAACTTATCCTCTTTCTTTCGGAATTACACTTGGAAAACTTCGACACCAGCTGATTCTGCCTCAATGTCTCCAACACCACTCAAAGATGAATCTCATGCTCTCTTTCGTCTTTAGAGTACCCAAAGATGTCATCTATAAATACCAAGACAAACCTATCCAAATTCTCTCGAAAAACCCTGTTTATCAAATCAACAAAGAAAGCAGGCGCATTAGTCAATCCAAATGGCATCACAAACCACTCATACAATCCATATCTAGTCCAAATGCCATCAAAGGAATGCTATCCTTCGCCACTCTCAACTGATGGAACCCTATCGCCAAATCAAATTGGGAAAATACTCTGGCTCTACTCAACTGATCAAGCAGATCGTTTATCCTTAGCAAAGGGCACCTATTCTTGATCGTTCTTTCATTTAACTTACGATATTTGATGCACATTCTTAACGACCCATATAGTGTCTTTGTAAGCACCATGGCTTCTCCCCAAGGCGAACTGCTTGGTCTGATAAAATTCCTTCCCTCAAGGTCCACTAGCTGCACCTTCAATTACTTCATCTTTGTCGGTGTCATCCTACAATGTGGTCTACTGACAGGTTCATCTCCCGGTACAAGGTCTATCTAAAACTCAATAGCTCGTTTCGAGGGTAATCCAGTAACAGGCTCAAATACATCTTCAAATTCTCTGGTTGCACAAACCTGACTAAGCTCATCTCCAACATCCATGGCACTTGACAAAGCGCTAACACTTCTACTGGAATTCTCCACTGAGAAGATAATTCAGTTATGACTATCTGGGTGCCTCAATGAGATTTCCCGATCATGGAAAAATATCCTAGCCTCATACTTACCCCACCAATCCATACTCAAAATGATTCTGAAATCTATGAAATCAAAAACATACATGCTGCATGCAAACTTATGACCTAACAAATCAAGTTCTAACTGATCACATCTCATCCGAAGAGTTACATGCCCTCCAATTGGATTCGCAACCATCAAAGAAGTAACAAGGTCTGTGGGTTCTATACATAACCTATCAATCAAATACTATGATATAAATGATTGCGATGCTCCGGTATCAAACAATACCCTAACTGGTACGCTATGAATCAAAAGTGTACCTTCCACCATAGATTTTCCTTTCTTGACAGCAGTTGGTTTAGAAGATGATAGTTCCAAAACAAAGATCTTTCCTTTTCCTACCTTGGAAGCTTCAGGATACTTTTACTTGTAATGCCCCCATCTGTTTTCAATTATAGCATTGCACATTCTGCTTCCCTATAACCAACCTTCCATCTTCGAACGACACTCATTTGCATAGTGACCCTTTCATCACACTTGTAGCAAACTATATCTGCTTTCCCTTTCTTGATTGCTTCTCCTTTCTGAGCGCCCTTCTTCTTGAAGAACTTTCCCTTTCTCACCTGAGGACCCTAGGATACAACTGGCATCTCTCTAGCTAAAATAGAAAGCATCTCCTCATGGCGAATAGCCATTTCCACCACCACATTAGAAGGATCTATGATATGGGCCATAGTCATTCGGCGTAGCTCTGGCCTTAATCCTCTAATAAATCTCTCATTCCTTCTGACATCCATGTCAACCAAAGCATAGCCATATCAAGGTAGCTCATAAAACTTAGCAGCATACTCGATCATAGACATCTATCCTGGGACACGATCCATAAACTTCCTCATCAACACCGACTTGGCAACCTCAGTTAAGAACCTCTGCCCAAACTTCCTTCTAAAATCGGACCATGTCGGTTCTTCTTCCGGTACACCGGTTGTCACATTGTTCCTCCAATGAAGCACTAACCCTTGCAACTGTCTAGAGGCTAGCCTTCTCATCTCTTCATCATCCGAGCATAAATCTGTAAAGATCCTCTCACAGTTCAACAGCCAGTTCTCTACTTCAAAAGCATCTTCCGTTCTAACAAACGGCTTTCCTCCTATACGTGTATAGTCTCATATCAGATTAGCGTAATTATAACCAGTTGAAACTACAGGATTAGCTCCTCCAACATTACCAACGGCTCCCGCTTGCAAAAGATTAGCTAACAACTGGTACACCATCTTCGCATCTACTGGCGAATTTCCAACACCTACATTGGCCTCGGCATTTTAGTTAGCGTTATCCTGTCGACCTTAGTTTCTTTGAGTATTAGGTCAAGCATTTCCATTAGTAGTGGTGTTTCCTCCTCCTAGATTTCCTCTTTCGTTTCCTGCCTCCATATCCTCTTTCTTGTATATATGTATACGAGCCTTAGAAAGACATAGAATAACGGTCTAAGAGAGAGGGGAATACGTACTTAGATATATACCTATATATCAAATATAAGTACGTTAGTATAGCGTTAACCCAAACCTCGATCTTATTTTATATTTCATTGGATTATGTTTCAAAAAGCCTTTAGATTTATCTTTTCCTTTAAAGTTTCATAAACGCAGGTTTCGATACCAACTTGTAACATCCCTCTACTTGGAGACCCAAAACGAACGGCTATGGATGCTACAGTCGTCTATAGATATTAATGTTCGGCGACCAAATACGATGTGCTAGATACATTGATACACATATCACCGAAATAAGGAAAAAATTTACAATACAAAAAAACAATGTCCACATTCAAATCCAAAACATTTCAAGTTCATTACATAATCCAAAAATTACATTAACCGTTCAGCAAAATATAATTATTACATTTATGCCTCGAGTGACATAAGAAGATACCCCTTGGGTTATAAGTGTATATAGTAAGGCTAATAAATCAGCTTTTACAAACAAAACTGATGCAGCGCACCATGATAAGTCGCTCAACGATGATTTTCGAGTTATGTGGCTTAAGTCGCTCAATGACTTTAAGTCGCTCAACCTTAAGTCGCTCAACCTTAAGCCGCCCCAACCATCCTTGCCCCAACCATCCTTAAGTCGCATGTCAGATGATGCAGCGCATGACAAGCGAGTTATATCCCTTAAGTCGCTCAACCATCATATGTCGCTCAATCTTATGTCGCAACCAACATATGCCTTAAGTCGCACCAACATATGTCGCTCAATCTTATGTCGCAACCAACATATGCCTTAAGTCGCTCAAACTTATGCCGCATTCCTTAAGTTGTAAGTCATTCACTTATGCCGCATTTCCTTAAGCCGTTCACTGATGCCGCATCTTCTTAAGTCGCATGAGTTGAGTCGCATGCATTGTATTGTAAGTCGTATGATGTTGAAATGATGGTAAGCCGCATTGTTGTTAGGTCGTGTATTGTATTGTAAGTCATATGACGTTGTAATGATGTTAAGTCGCATGTCGTTAGGTCGTGCGTTGTGTTGTTAAGTTGCATGTGTATGTTGTATGTTGAGTCGCGTATATGTGTTGTAATTTCCTATAAATAGGGGGTGTTGTCATTTGTAAAGGAGAGTTGATTTTGAAATAAATTTGTGTGTGAGCTTTGGCCACCATTATTGGAAGTTGAGTGTGATCTCCTTCTACTTTCCGTCTTCGGGTTATTCGTGAGCGAATCAACGAATTTGAAGCCAATTCTCGGTATCACTTATGAGTGATCAACGATCGAATTGTAGATATTTCAATACGGCATCTTGCAAGATCAACGGGTTGGAGATAGCTAGATTCCGGCATCATCACGATCAACTGAATTGAGCATTTATCGTTCTATCAGTTTATTGACACGAAATCATCATTCGTAAGGAAGATCCTAGATAGGTTGCGATAGTTTGACATCTAAACTTTTCGAGCCTAGAAGAAGTTGTGTCAATTGGTATCAAAGCTAGATCAGAGACGGAAACGATATTTTTTGATGATCATGCCTCCGAGACGTGCTAATCGCTTTTATAACGTTGAATATTTGTATAGAAGACAAGAAGCTGAGCAGATGGTGGAGCAGCGTATCAATGAAAAGTTCAATGAGGGTATTGGAAAATTAGAGAAATTGATGAACGACATGAATCAAAATCAAAGGAGAACATCACCGGTTTCGAACCAGGGTGGAAAAAGGGTTTCGCCATCGGTTTCGGAAGAAAGGAGGATGTCACCTCAGTCTTATCGAGATAGGAGAGAATCATCAGTTTCAACGATGCGAGACCACCATGGGTACCGAAATGAAGAGGGAAGAACTCAACGTGGGTTCGAAAATGAACCATATCATGATGTTGAAAGACAGGGTAGAAGGGATATGCGTGGTCTTAGGGACATAGACGGTCAGGATCGATATTGAAATACATCTGATTTTGAGGAAGATGGTGATGGAGGTAGTATTCATTATCGAAATCGAGGCCAAGTGCGAAATCAATATCTGGATTCAGAAAATGATCGTAAATGGGAGTCAGGTATGATGATGGAAATTGCAGAATTCAAAGGTGGTATGCAAGTAGAAGAATTTATTGATTGGTTGTCGAATGTTGAAGAAATTTTGAAATTCAAGGAGATGGCTGAGAATCGTAGAGTCCAATTAGTTGCTATAAAACTAAGGGGAAGAGCTATGGCTTGGTGGCAACAAACTAAACTAACTCGGGAGAGAATGGGAAAATCAAAACTTGTCACTGGGGAGAAGATGAGAAAGATGATGAAAGCGACTTTCTTGCCGTACAACTATCAATCTCTTATGTATCAACGTTTGCAGAATTTGAGAGAAGGGACGAAGACAGTGAATGGTTATGCAGATGAATTCTATCAATTAATTGCAAGGAATGATATTATGAAACAAAGGAACAACTAACGGCTAGATATGTTGGAGGGTTGCGAATGCAAATTCAAGACATGGTTAATATGTTTAATCCAATGTTTGTTGCTGAAGCACATCAGAAAGCTCTAGCTTGGGAGAAATAAGGGAGACGAAGAATTGGTGTTTTGCGGGTTCTAACAACAAGAATAAGGGAGCTAGTAGCAGTGCTAATGTTTCCAAGGCAGTCAATAAACCATTGTCAATGAAGCCGCTAAAGCAAAGGTCAATAACAGTATCAAGTGCTATAATTATCAAGAGTTTGGCCATTGTTAACGCTTAAATTTGAACGCTAACACCCCGGTGTGTGAAGTGTAGTTGTGAAAGCACCACCCGATAGATCGGGAAAGAATTATAAGCAAGTAATAGCGGAAAAGCAGTAAACAACAGCAATTTTATAGTGGTTCGGCTTATGGGTATAGCCTACGTCCACTTTAAGTACTTTTATTGATGATCACGTTACAAGTTGATACAAATCTTCTCAAGTACAATACACTTTGAATTACAAAAGACTTAGAACAAGTAGCTCAAACTTCGATGTTGACAAAAATCTTCAAATCCATGGTGGATGTAGATGATTTCTTTATGAAGTTCTTTTAGACGTTCTTTGAATCTCAAAAGCTTTAAGTGTTGAAGTAGTCTGGAATTCGGCAGAGTAATGGCGCTTGAAATTGATCGACCCAAAAAAGTCCCCTTAATGTTGGAGGTAGGTTGGTATTTATAGGCAAAGATCTTGGACCTAAGCTAAGTCGTAACCGGTTCTGAATCGCCCCCGACCCAGCTAAGTCGTGGCCGACTTATGGGAGCACCACTATGATCTAGCTGAGTTGATCTTTCTTCGCTGAATTTGCACAAGTCCAAAGTCGTCACCGGGTCAAGCCAGGTCGTAGGTCGTTCCCTCTCTCTGATGCATGGCCTCCGACTTAAATGGGAAGTGCATGCTCAAATAGGTCGTTGCCGATTTAATGAATTGACGAGCTAAACGTGAACTAACTCCCTTGCCCAGGTCGCGCACATCCTAGCACAGACCATGAGTCGGTCACGACACAAGTGTAAGTCGTGAACTTGTTCCACTCAGTTAGGTCGGTAAACATGTTAAGTCCTTAAGTCGGATCGAATTAGGTCGGCAACTTCATTAGGCAGTTAGGTCGGCACCATGTTAAGTCGGATCCTTTGTTAAGCAGTTAGGTCGGCAACTCCATTAGGCAGTTAGGTCGGCACCATGTTAAGTCGGATCCTTTGTTATTTCTTGAGTCGTTAGGCTAGTTCCTTCTGAAGCACTAGGTCGGCATCTATGTGAAGGCATTGGGTCGGCATGCTCCTTAACCAGTTAAGTCGGTATCGATTTAAGTCGGCCACCTTGTTAATCAGTTAGGTCGGCTATCCCTTTAAGTCCTGAGTCGGCGCCATCTCCACATACTGGGCCACTGAGTCGTAACCGAGGCAGGGTTAACAGCCATAAAAGTGAATGAGTGTACAAAGCCAAAGAAGAGAGCATTAGTTGCAGTGGAATGTGAGTATGAGGATGTGGAAGCTGAAATTGATTATTCTCAACCATCGAAGTTTGATGAAGATGAAGAAGTTGTGTCAGGAGACGAAGGGTGTAACTTGATGACAAGGAGGTCTTGTTTAGTGCCAAAGCATGAGGATGATTCTAGTTGGCTGAGAAGCAATATCTTTCAGTCTACATGTACTATCTTGGGAAAGTTTTGTCGATTTGTTATTGATGTGGGAAGCTGCGATAACATTATTTCTGAAGAAGCCGTCACGAAGTTAGGGTTGAAGACTGAAAAACACCCCAGACCTTATAAACTGGCATGGCTAAAGAAAGGTGGAGAAGTGACAGTAGGAAGATGAGCATTTGTTACATTTTCTATTGGAAAGAAGTATAAAGATGATATATGGTGTGATGTCCTCGATATGGATGTGTGTCATCTACTATTGGGAAGACCATGGCAATATGATAGAGTTGTACAACATAATGGTCGCACCAACAGCTACAGTTTCATGTTCGAAGGTACTCAAGTTACCTTAGTTCCTAAGAAGCATGAACAAATTGAAAACAAATCAGAGAAGAAAGTGGAATCAACTAGTCTATTATCTATGACAGAATTTGTTGAAGAAGTGAAAGATAGTGCCGAATTGTTTATGTTGATTGGGTATGAAACAAGTGAAGATCTTGAAATTCCTGCGGAGGTTAGACCGGTGTTAGATGAATTTAAAGATGTCTTTCCTGCGGAATTACCCAAGGAATTACCGCCACTGAGGGACATACAACATCAAATTGATATAGTGCCAGGTGTTGTTTTACCGCATAGGCCGCATTATCGTATGAGTCCAAAAGAGCATGAAGAGTTGAGGAGACAGGTTGAGGAGTTACTTAAGCAAGGGCGTGTTCGAGAGAGTCTCAGTCCTTGGGTTGTACCAGCTCTGTTGGTACCGAAGAAAGATGGTTCATGGAGAATGTGTACAGACAGTAGGGCACTCAACAAAATAACCGTCAGATACAGATTTCCTATGCCAAGACTTAATGATCTATTAGATCAACTCACTGGGTCTGTAATCTTTTCTAAGGTCGATCTTAAGAGTGGTTATCATCATATTCGCATAAGACTAGGTGATAAATGGAAGACAGCAGTCAAGACTCGGCAAGGATTATATGAACGGCTGGTCATGCCATTTGGTCTATCTAATGCACCAAGCACATTTATGAGGGTGATGAATCAAATTTTCAGACCTTACATAGGGAAGTTTGTTGTAGTCTACTTTGATGATATCTTGATATATAGTGCTAGCACAGAGAAGCACATTCAACACTTGCGAAAGGTGTTAACTATTCTTCGTCAAGAACAGTTCTATGCAGCGACGAAGAAATGCGTGTTCATGACTCCAAGTGTTTTATTTCTGGATTATGTCGTGTCTAAGGAAGGGATACAAGTGGACCAGAGTAAAGTAGCCGCAATCAGAAATTGGCCACAGCCCAAAACTATAACAGAAATCCAAAGTTTCCATGGGTTAACTTCATTTTATCGAAGATTTATACCGCACTTTAGTAGCGTAATGGCTCCTATTACCGATTGTATGAAAGGAAAGCAGTTTTCATGGACGAAAGAGGCAGGATCTGCTTTTGAGAAAATCAAGGAACTTTTAACCTCAGCACCGATTCGAATGTTGCCAGATTTTCAGTTACTATTTGAGTTACATACAGATGTATCCAAAGTTGGAATTGGAGGAGTGTTAAGTCATAAGGGTCGTCCAATCGCCTATTTCAGTGAAAAACTTTCTAGAGCAAAGATGAGATACAGTACTTATGATGTGGAGTTTTATGCTATTGTGCAGGCTGTGAAGCATTGGAGACATTACTTGTTCCATAAAGAATTTGTTTTGTATATGGACCATGAAGCGTTGAAACATTAACAAGGGTAGAATAAAATTGCAGCTAGGCATGCATCGTGGATAGCTTATTTGCAACAATTTACATTCGTCGTAAAGCACAAGTCTGGAGTAACTAATCGCGTCGTCGATGCATTGAGTCGGAGGGAGAATTTACTAACAACCATGCGAATAGAGGTGAAGGGTTTTGACTTATTTCCAGATCTTCTTACTTCAGATTCATATTTTTCCGAAATCCTAGACAAAGTCAAGCAGGGAAACATGGATGGATATATGCTGGTTGAAGGTTTTCTATTCAAAGGAAATCAGTTGTGCATTCCAAATTGTAGTCTATGAATGAAAATCATCAAAGAATTACAGAAGAAGGACACGTAGGCCGCGACTGTACTATGCAGTTGATCTCAAAGTCTTATTTTTGGCCGACAATGAGGAAGGAGGTTGAAAAGTTCGTTCAGAGGTGCCATGTTTGTCAAGTTTCAAAGGGGACCGCAACAAATGCATGTTTATATATGTCGTTGCCTATACCTACTAAACCATGGGTGGATTTTATTATAGATTTTCTTGGGTTTGCCGAGGACACAATGTGGCAATGATTCTGTCTACGTGGTGATTGATCGGTTTTCAAAAATGGTACATTTTATCGCATGCTAGAAGACTGCAGATGCAATTAATGTCTCACAGTTATACTTCAGAGAGATCTATCGTCTTCACGGGTTGCCTGAATCTATTGTATCGGATAGAGACGCTCGTTTTCTGAGTCATTTTTGGAAGCGTCTATGGAGAATGGTCGGGACAAAGCTGAAATTTAATAGTTCTTACCATCCACAGACGGATGGACAAACAGAAGTGGTGAATAGATCCCTAGGTAATCTATTGAGATGCCTCGTGATTGACAATTTGAAGAGTTGGGATTCCAAGTTGTGTCAAGCTGAGTTTTCACACAACCATGCAGTTAATCGTAGCACTGGGTTCAGTCCATTCTAGGTCATTTACTCAACAATTCCTAAGGGACCATTAGATTTATTTATAGTACCACAGCAAAAGGAGTGATCAAACGAGCTAGTGATTTTGAGAATGAATTGCAAGAGTGCCACAAGGTTGTGCAGGAACGATTTCTTAAGGCGAATGAGAAATATAAGCAATCCATAGACATTAAACGACGAAATATTAAGTTCAAAGAAGGAGATTTTGTATATGTAGTATTGACTTAGGATCGATTTCCTATTAGTACTTACAATAAACTAGCTGCTAGGAAGATTGGTCCTTTGGAAATCGTAAAAAAAGTTAATGAGAATGCTTATCAATTAAAATTGCCGGATCATATCCATACTGCTGACGTTTTCAACGTTAAACACTTGATTCCAAATCATGAGAATAAGTATGTCGAAGAAGAGTAAAGTGTAAATTCGGGGTCGAAATCTTTTCAACCACGGGAGGATGATGCAGTGCACCATGATAAGTCGCTCAACGATGATTTCCGAGTTATGTCGCTTAAGTTGCTCAACGGCTCGCTCAACCTTAAGTTGCTCAACCTTAAGCCGCCCCAACCATCCTTAAGTCACATGTCAGATGATGCAACGCATGACAAGCGAGTTATATCCCTTAAGTCGCTCAATCATATGTTGCTCAATCTTATGTCGCAACCAACATATGCCTTAAGTCGCACCAACATATGTCGCTCAATCTTATGTCACAACCAACATATGCCTTAAGTCGCTCAAACTTATGCTGCATTCCTTAAGTCGTAAGCCGTTCACTTACGCCGCATTTCCTTAAGCCGTTCACTGATTCCGCATCTTCTTAAGTCGCATGAGTTGAGTCGCATGCATTGTATTGTAAGTCGTATGATGCTGTAATGATGTTAAGCCGCATTGTTGTTAGGTCGTGCATTGTATTGTAAGTCGTATGACGTTGTAATGATGTTAAGTCGTATGTCGTTAGGTCGTGTGTTGTGTTGTTAAGTCGCATGTGTATGTTGTATGTTGAGTCGCATATATGTGTTGTAATTTCCTATAAATAGGGGGTGTTGTCATTTGTAAAGGAGAGTTGATTTTAAAATAAATTTGTGTGTGAGCTTTGGAAACCATTGTTGGAAGTTGAGTGTGATCTTCTTCTACTTTCCATCTTCGGGTTATTCGTGAGCGAATCAACGAATTTGAAGCCAATCCTCGGTATCACTTACGAGTGATCAACGATCGAATTGTAGATCTTTCAACACGGCATCTTGCGAGATCAACGGGTTGGAGATAGCTAGATTTCGGCATCATCATGACCAACGGAATTGAGCATTTATCGTTTTATCAGTTTATTGACACAAAATTATCATTTAGTGAGGAAGATCCTGGATAGGTTGCGACAGTTTTGGCATCTAAACTTTTCAAGCCTAGAAGAAGCTGCGTCAAAAACACACAGCGGAAAGAAAACTCTAAATATCTATCTGCCTCTTGCACGCCTCCGAGCGCTTTATTCGTGTAAGAAGAGAACCTGAAAACCCTATACCTCAAACTACTCAAAATCAATTGAGTACTTGAGAGTTTAAGGGGAAAACAAAAACTTCAAGTCAGACATAAAGCCTGGTATGAATAATAATCTAACATCTCATTCCTTTTGGATATCTAGTGAGACCACGCCGCTTAGTGGAACGCATTTTCCCCTCACTAATATCCCAAATTTTTTATAAAACCATATTCTGTACTCCTGTATTCCCAAGAGTTAAAACATACATTTTCAAAATATTTTGATGATATGCATACTTGCAAACATTTAAGATTTTGCATCCCCTAGTAGATTTGAATTTTCCTCAAAGAGGGACTATCCATCCTATATTCATTTTACGTAAGAAGATGTGGACTATCCATCTCACATCTTATAGTTTTTCTTGGACGATCATAAACCCTTTATTAAACATATGGAAACTATCCATCCCCAACATGATGTTGACTATCCATTAACCATCCCATAGTTTTCCTAAGATTATTACGAACCCTTCTTCGATCACATGGAGACTATCCATCTCCAACTTGATGTTGATTATCCATCATACATCCCATAGTTTTCCTAGGATAACTACGAACCCATCACTCAACCATTTAACTCATGATATCCACATGAATCTAATTATCTCATTCAATCCACATGATTAACGTATTACCATTAGTATCCCTAATTTAGGTTATATCCATTTATAATTTACATTAGTATCCTCAATGATTGTCAAAACATATAAGTGTTGATATCCACAACTATTGTGTTGAACTAATTAAACCCATCCCGGTATCCCCAAGGTTGAACAACGTTTATTTTATAAGGTTAAAAGAAAACAATTTTCAACCCCTTTCAAAAGTGTCCCCTACGAAAGCTTTGCTTTCGACCCTTTCGAAAGCATCCTTTGACCTATTCGAAAGCATAAACCATAAATTTTAAAACAACAGGTTCCAGCCATCGTAGTAATTTAAACCCCTCCTTCGAAAACCTTTCGACTTAGTTGAAGTATCATTAACTAAGAGTGGAAGCATAACTTCCAAACCATTTTTAAGTAAACCTTTCAAAAGCATTGGAAACCAAATCTTTCGAAACCATTCAACCTTTTAAAACATAAACCTTTTGAAAGCTTATTGGGTTCAATTTAAATCTTGTGGCAAATTTTCTTTCATAAACCTTTCGACTTCATTGGAAGCTACCTTTCGACTTTATCGAAAGCTTTGCTTCGAAAGCTTTGGGCATACTTCAGTTAAAAAACAAAGGTAAATCACCTAAGTCGAAGTCTCTCTTCCAAAAGCATGGAGAAGCGGCTAATTTTAAAACAAATAAACCTTTCGACTTTGTCAAGATTCAAATCAAAACAAAACAAAAGCCGTAGTAACCTTTGGACTGTGTCGAAAGGTTTCAAAACAAAACAGTGATAAAACCGTGGTACCTTTCGACTGTGTTGAATGATTTAAAACCTTTATTTTAAACATTTGACATGGTCAAATGCAATCAAGTCGAAAGCTCTTATTCGAAAGAAAAGCAGGTTATCTTTGGTTTATAAAACAAACACACTTCAACCTCTTTTGCATAGAACCCTTCGACTCTGTCCAATTCATTATGTAACAAGTAACTTGATACCATATGCATTGGTTTAACCTTGTCGAAACCTATGTGCCTCTTGACCTTGGCGAAAGGTCTAGGTTGGAAGGTTTAATGTCGTAAAAAGTTGACACATGATAAAAAGTATGATTTTATTATTTTTAACTTAAAGAAGATAACTTTTCAACTAACCTGCCTTGGTTTTCAAATTCTCATTGGTTAACTATTACTTTTCAGAAAATGCTGCCACTAATTTAAGAATTAAATAATAATTTTATTTTATAAAATGTTTCTTCTTCTTAATTAAATATATAAAACATTTAAGTCTCATACCTTAAATAATTCTATATATTCATCAAATCACTTTGGAAAAATGTAGAAAAATCGCCAAAAAACTATTTTAATATGTTTTCTAACATATAAATATTTCAAACCCAAATAATAATTATTTTAGCGTAATTAATTTATAACCCAATAAATCATTTCCTTCATTAGAAAATTAATATAAAATTAACATAAATTTAGAAAATTATTGAAATTGAAACCCATCTCCAAAATCATGTTTTCTATAACATAAAATTTTTCCATTCCGTTTAAAATCATTTCACCTCGGTTTTACCCAAAAACCATATATATCTCCTTTTTTTAGCAAACATGTTTAATCCATATAAATCATGATTCAAGCATATCATCATTCAACATATCATAAAAATAAATGTACCCTAAAATCGAAACCATATGATCATAAAACTAAAATAGAGATGTTAAAATTATTATTCACCTTAGATTGGATATGGAAATTGAAGTTTAGTTGAGATTGATTCCTTCTAGCTTGAATCCTAAGCTTTGAGTTGATTTTCTCTTTTCTTCTTCCTAATGGCCGGCCTTGCTTCTCACGATTATAAAATTTGGTTTTAAGTAAAATGAACATGTATGACCAAATGAGAATGGTATAAGGGTGGGAAGTATAGTTATTTATCTTAATGCCCTTATGTTTAATTTCCTAACCATTTACAAGTTCATTAGATTTTTCAATAAGCACGGCCACCTAATTTGTTAATCAACCTCAATCTCCTTATAACATTATTCTATTTAATTTATTCTGATTAAATCTCCTGAATAATGTCAATAAAATTAGGGGTGTTATAGAATATTTACTCCCTCTGGAGTAATCACAGGTGGACATTAGCTATAGTCCCACTCCCCAACTAGAGGACTATCACAGCCATAAATTAACTTAGCATGGAATGCCATGATTTCCTTAAGTAGCTTCACTTTTTCATCATCGAGGAAATCAAAACGGAGACGAGGATGTTCCAAGTAAAGTTTTTGTAAATCTCTAAAAAAGCGGTATCTTGCTAGTTTTGAAGATTTTGAAATTGATGTCGTTTCATGATAAAATCTTCTTAGTTTAACATACTAACTTTAGTGGTCTCTAGAAAGAAGATGGCATGACGAATAGTAACTTTATGATAATGTAATAAAGTGTGGCTAAGCATAAAAAGAAAACTAAAAAGAATATTCACAAATCAATATATTATTATATGTTTACAATCATTCATTTGGTTTATATAAGATTGACTTAGTAAATAATTCAGAAACAAATTTATCGTTATAATACTTAAGTTTTTCAGAATGTAGATCTTGGGGATTGGATCAGACCCATGGTAAATTCCAACAAGCTCCAGGATGCTGGTCAGATCCGAATTCATCCAAGTATCTTTTATGTAAGCGCCTAAGTAAACCCCCACTAAATTCACCTAAATATGAAAAGTCAACGGTGGGGTGTCTACAATAAACCTTATGTAAGAAATTAACTAAAATGTCCCTTCCCTCAATCAATATTCTAAATAAGGTAATCAACTCTCGGTTCTCTTTCAAGAGAGCGTCATTGCAAAGGCGAGCACTCCTTAGCCGAGGGGCAGCTTATTGATACTTAAAAGATGCTAACAATGCTACGCTTGTATTAAGTCTATAATATTTGTCGGAAGGTATGTTATGCTCCCCCAACTTCTTGTCTAACTCCCTATATAACTTATCTATCTCTGCTTGTTTCCTTTCAAGCTTGGTCAATTAGGGGTGAAAAGTTTTCTTCCTTATCTAAATAAAAGATTTACACTATTAATGTCATCGAAGTGAAAGTTGTTTAAAAAGAGAATCTCATACCTAAGATATTGGGACTGATGCTTAGGAAGCTTGTTACTTCTCCTTCGATGCTTCAACATCAACAAAAGTAGGATTTTCTTGAATGGTGGAAGGTGCGATAAATTCAGGTAGCATTGTTTTGGAAGGAGATGGATCTTTTCCAGAATCTTTAGTATTAACATCTCTGTCTTTGTCAGAAGTCTTGGTATGTCCCCTCTGTCACCACCTGAACCTTGGCTGCCATTGACGTTAACATCTTCGTCATCATTATCATCATCGTTGTCATCATCATAATTGTCGCCCTCTTTTCCGGCAGCATCAACTTTGTCACCTTCATCTTCTGAGTCAGATTTGACTTTAAAAGAAGGGACATCGAAAGAAAGAATCTTAGAGGCGTCGGTCTCCTCCTCTTCTGTAGCTCCAATTCCCTACTTCCTTCAACTAATCTTGCCCATAACACTATCAACAAGGGCTGAGTCGAGTGAAGAAAAGCTTAACTCAAGGAATTTGTCGATATATCCAGCATAAGCAAGCATCATGGCTTCTTCGAAGGAGTTCATCATGATC
Source organism: Allium cepa (assembly GCA_030765085.1). NCBI lineage: Eukaryota > Viridiplantae > Streptophyta > Magnoliopsida > Asparagales > Amaryllidaceae > Allium > Allium cepa. The sequence goes on from CM060939.1 coordinate 1,053,630,886, forward strand.
TCCTCAAGTGTAGTATCAAGAAATTGTGACAGTCGTTGTTTAGCATCTGAAATAGTATCGGCTGCTGGTTTCAGGGAAGCTTGTTCTTCTTCGACTTCTTTTTTAAAGAGGCATTCTTTACTGCCATATGGGCTTTCTCCTCGTCGAATTCTTTTATGGTTAGTTACAGTGCCATGTTTATCGATATTGCCAACATAAGAAAGCATCGGGGCTTTTTCAAAGGAGTTCATCATGATCTCCTCAAGTGTAGTATCGAGAAACCATGATACTCGTTGTTTAGCATCTAAAATAGCATCGACTATCGGTGTCAGGGAAGCCTTATTCTTCTTCAACTTCACTTTTATAGAGGCATTCTTTACTGCCATTTGGGCTTTCTCCTCATCGGATTCTTTTATGGTTATTTGCATTGCCAAGTTTTCATCAGCGAGGATTTGGCGGGCCTTCCTTTCTTCCAAGATAGTGGATTCCAACTGGGAAAGAGAAGTTCTCAATCGCTCCAATTCAGGGGTAGCTTCATCTTTTTCCACGGATAAGAAAGAGACTTGATTCTTTAAGGCAGAAATTTCCTCCGGAAACATGGAGGATTCGACGGAAGATTTAGATGCATGCTCATGTAAAGTTAACCAACTCTTGGAAATCTGAAAGAAGAAATGAACCACATGTTAGAAATTTAGAGAAGAACGTTAATGATAAAGTTAAGTGAAGAGAAACTTAACAAGAATTATTGTTTTATCAGAGAACGATAATGACCTGCCAAGTCAGAGATGGAGGAAGGCAGGTGGATGGAGGCAAAGGATGTAGAGTTTAAGATAGACCGGGCTATCTCTTCAAAACAGATGGAGGAAGAAGGAGATGTAGGCCTTGGAGGAATGCACTTTTGTACTGGGGTCACCTCCAAAGCTTTTTCCATTTTTTCAAGTGCACTGGGAGAACATGAAACAATGATGCGAGAAAGTGGACAGACTACAGTAGGAGACTTTTTAGTTTGGTCATGAGAAGCATCAATAGTCGAACTCTCCAAAGATTTATCAAGAGTCGGGAATTCCTCTTCCTTAGAACCAAGAACATTAACCACATTAGCTATCTAGAGAGGTAATTCCACCGCAGTTGATTGCCCCAACTTCCACTTGACTGCTATGTTAGTCTTGGCAAGAAATTGAGTGATGGATGGTGTACTAAAGGTCGTTGGAGGAGGAGTTATACCACTAGCAAGCTTTTTAAACTGAGTAGCAGCTGTAGAGAATTCAAACATAGCACATGTCAACAAAATAATTTGAAAAAACAATATAATGTAGATATCAAGAGCAACGTATATAGCTTACTAGAGTGGTCATAGCAAATAAGGGACATATGGGAGAAATTCGCAATATCTCCCAAGTGGAGTCTCTAAAACTGTAGCCAGAGCAGCAATTTCAATAGTTGCTTGCAAAATGCCTATAAAACTCAATTTTTTATCTCAGGATAGGGATATACAACTAAATATAAAAAAGGGATGAAAAAAAAAACCATGGTTTTCTTGTTTTCTTCGTGATGTGTGTTGGATCAAAGGAGGTTGCCCCAAATCCTTTGATATGAGGGGAGGAGAAAATGCTTCTTCATGTTGGTTGGATTCAACAGCCTCGGTCGGTTTTCAATCTTAGTAGAAGCTATGACTAGAGACTTCACCGTTCTCTTATGCACCTCATTAAGTTCTTTGATAGGAGAACCCAACATAAGGAAAAGATTAGATAGTAAAAGCCATTGGATAGAAGGAAAATAATGATGTCCGAACTTACGGGGAGTAGAGAATGTCCCACTGATATTTGGGAAGCATCTAACAAAGAAAACTAGTTCTTCCAGTCTCTAAACTTATAGACTCCTTCTGAAATCAACTTCCTTGAAGGGTTTGCCCTTAAGATTTGGCTATTGATATTGCTAAGTGTTCGAATAGCCAATTCTCTATCGAATTAGAAAATGGCCGATCAAATTTTAAATAAAAGTAACCGCAAGTCAACATCGTACAATTTTAGTATGTGACGTGTATGGGTCATTCGTAGGGAAATGTTTAGATTTAAAATTCTATCCAATCTAACTAAAGTTGAGAGTGTTGTTAAGCTGGAAATGAAAATGTAAATAAACTAACAAAAGAATATGGATAAAATATATGAGAGTAGAAGGCAATTTCCTTCTCATGATCACATATCAACAAAATGAAATTATGATCTTTATTTTGGTCATTAGTGAAATTAGTTGGTATGCTTATCATAAATAGGGAATATTTGTGATATTAATTAGCCCAATATAAACCATCAAACTATAACACAACCACTAAATCACTTTTAACTCTTATGAAAATGTTAATGAACTTGAAAATAAAATACATTCTAAGCTTGATCTACTAACTATTGATTAGAAATATAGACCATTAAATTTTGATTTTAACATTCAATTCATTACCATAATCATATGTAGATGAAGAAGTAATTTGTGTTTGTCTTTGTTTAAGCATAGCCTATTTGGTCTCAACAACATAGGCTATCAAATTCAAAGCTAAAACAACAAATTTTAACCCATTCAAACCATTCAATTAAGCATAAAAAGAGATCAAAAACTGTCAAAATGTTAAAGCTACATGATTAAGAGAGCTTCATTGCCCCTAAATTGAAGGGGTTTAGCCTATCATATTTGTTATTATTTCAACAAATGTAGCATTCAACACGAAATAAAAACAAGAATAAAAATGCAAGCTAAGTAAAAAGAAAGCTAATAAAGTGAAACAAAAGCTAATCTACTTGCATGAGAAATAAACTACACTACTAACGTAAAAGGATTTAAAACATGTAAATAAGAAAGAGCATGAATTAACATTGCATAAAAAAAGAATTACATGAAAGAAAAATGGCTAAGTAGCCATGAAAAAGAAAAGAGTGATTTGATTTATTTTTGAGCCTTAAACTAAACTAACTAAAATGGAGGCTAAGGAGGCTCAAAGGCTAAGGGAAGAGAGCTAATTAAATGAATATATGGGATATTTATACATGTTTTGAAACCCTAATCATATTTTTGGGAACTAACCAAACTGCCCCTTAGGAAATGTGACCACCAAGTTATCATTAGCATGAGATAATCCTCCATTTAATTGTGCATGAAACTTTAATGGCCATAAGCATGTGCATTAGCTCCTAATTTGTACATCATGGTAAGTGAGTAGGTGGGGTCCTCCATGTTTCACGAAATGAATTATTTTCATTTTCATTCCTTTGTATTTTCTTTGCATGCATATTTTCTATGAAGCCACTTGTAATTTGAATTCAAATTCCTACAATAACATTGAAATTTCTAGGTAAATTTTCTCAAATTAATGTATGCACAAAAATAACCATTTTGCTCCTATATGAAGATGAATAAATGATCATTTGAAAATAATTGAAATATTTCTTTAAACATGTTAAAACACCCTATATGCTTGTTTATTTAATTAAATTCGATAAAATATGGAAGTAAAAATATGCACGTTTACATGCTCATCAATATCTATACACTTATTTTCATATTCGTCCTTGAATAAACTAAAACTAAGATAAATTTGTTTTCGTAGGAAACAAGATTGTACTGAGTATATGCAACAAGCCGTTAAACCTCTAGGTGTCCCTAGTAGGACATGTGTTGTCTCGTAAGAGTTTTCAGCGGATACTACCCACAAAATCGAATATAAAGTGAAAATTTTCTAAATGCAAGATTTATTTACAAAGAGATGAATACAAGTTTATGAAAATATTTACAAATGAAGGATTTACTTTCAAATTGACATGAATAAATTAAATATAAGTTTTGGTCATTATCTTGAAAATATCAGTCATTCTACTCATCAAAATATTCGACAAAAATTAAGTTATCTTAGCAAATAGACTCTAGTTTGGCTAGTTGTTTCGGTTGATAACATGGTGTAACTATGAAATAGATCCTTAGTTGATTATCAATGAATTTTAAAGTGGTTTTTTCATTTCTTTCAAATAAAAAATCTAACCATACAAGTCAAAATAGTGCTTGAATTTCAATTGTTTACTCTCTCTTTATTTGAAAATTTTATTGATATTAACAATATTTACATATGCCTAACTTAGAAAACTGAGGCCAGATATAGTACCCATGCACTTCCTTGTGGGCTTATGTGAGGAGAATACAGAGCGTGGTGAGTGAATACAAGTGTGTACACCTATCGACTATATGCGTCATTAATAAAAGAATTTTCATATACATACACCTATCGTAGATAAACTGAGGCCAGATATACCGATCGTGCGCTGCCTTTCGGGCTTACGTGAAAAGGTTACGAAGCATGGCGAGTGTGTACACTTGCATGGGAACACATGACTCTAGGTGTTAATAAAATATACATATAAACAAATATATATATTTCTTTTGTTTTTATTTTTGTTATATATTTTTCGTTTTTTTTGAAGAGAGAGTTTTGCAAAATCATCTTTGCACTATTAAACTTAGAAGATATTAAATGCCATATTCTTTTCTTTAAATCTAGCACTTTTTTAAACAAAGATTTTCAATTAGGATATAGTTCATTATTATCATCCATGAGTGTACCTATATATTAGTTAAACCATCGTTACTTATAATCAAACTTCAATTTTATTTTTGTTAAGACAAATAAATTTTTAAAAATTTCAATTTAATAACCAAAATTCTATACTTATCCTATAGTGTTTGTTAAAGGTAATTCAAAATGTGAAAAGGAAGATTTTGTTTTTGAAAATTTTCTTTTTTGAGTTTTTTAGAAGGAAAATGCAAAAAAATATTAAAAATGCAGATGAGACTCCCCTACACTTGATTTTGACCGTGTCCCCACAGTCAACCCAAGTGAAAGGAGAAAAATTAAATAAAAAAACAAGACCATATTTAGATGAAAATATTATTATTTACAAGGCATCGGAAAATATATCGTCAAAAGTAAAGAAACGGCCTTCCAAAGACCAATTCATTTGTCTTATCAAGTATGTGAGACAAAGCTTAAGCTCGAAAAACCAAATCATGAAATATTTCAAAGTTGAATGTTGATTTGGGAAAACGAATGTCATTTTATTAGAAATCATGTTAGTTGTTTTATTTTCGATGATTTTTTGGGTTGATAAAACAATTGATTGAAATTCAAGTTTATATCCACCAAATTGAAATTCAAACTTATCATTGAAAACTTCTTCAAAATTATTAATTTCAAAATCAAAATGGCGTTTTAAATCTTCCCATTAGAATCTAACAACTTGTCTTCGAAAAGTCTAAAAAATTTGCGTTCACTAAATTCTTCTCCTTTTTTGGATTATTCACAACTTCATTGCATGTATCAATTTCAAAATCCAAAGTTGTTGTATTCAAATTTTCGAAATCGGAAAAAGGAAGATGAATTTTAAATCTAGATTCTCACCCTCAAAATAATTAAAATCCAACTCAATTACCGCATTTTCAATAGCTTCATTAATATTGCCATTTTCAGTTTCAAAAGTTGTTATTTGAAAATCACCAATTTTGGTAAAACAATGGACTATTATTTGACGCTTCACACGTTGGGATTTGATTTCGTTCCACACGTTGTTTCAAATATGTTTCAAACAACAAATTCGTGTGTTCTTTGTGATTTCGTCCATTTGCTTTATAAAATAAAATTTGTAATTATTAACATGAAAATTTTCAATTTGAAATTGTTGAGAAAGAAAATTTTCACCATCGTTGAAACAATGCTCATTCCCAAAATCATTTGAAAAGTGGTTCACATTTTCGTTTTTGTTTTGAATTTCTTTTTGGAGTTCGAAATTGAATGGACATGGGTTATACTCCAAATTATTGGAATTTTGAAGTGAATTCGAATTTTGATTATTTTGAAAAGTTTGGCTTGAATCATTGCTCAAATATGATTTACACAAATCATTTATTCTTTGATTTTGTTGTATAGAGAGTTCAAGTGAAGACGAAATCATTTCAATGTTATTTTCGAGATTTGAGGGTTAGTCATTGTTATGAAAACTTTGTTATTCGAAATTCAAATTGTTTGTAGAATAATTGTCATTAAAATATTCATAAGATTTTGGCGTGAAATTATATGGATTATATTGATTTTCATAACTATTGTACAATTCTTGTGAATATGGAAATTCAGACATTTTCAAAAGGTTTGTTTTGTTTTTTCTTTGGACTTTTTTTATATAGAGAAACTATTTTTTTATAAAAGAATTATTATTTTTTTCAAAAGGGAAATTTGATTTATGTTATGTTTTTTTGGGTTTCCCTTTTTTTTTTGAAAAGGTTTTATAATTTTTTTTTGGATCTTTTTTAAAAAAAAAGCTAACTTTAAAAAAATTGAATATTTGATTAAAAATTTCAAAAGATAACTATGTTAAGAAATATTTACAATTTTTTTAATTTTGGCTTTTGAAATTTTTTTATTTTAAATATGCATGAATTAATGCAACTAAAGGAATGCAAGGACAATTACAAATTTTCTAACCTAAGTGGCTCCTAACCCAAACTTGGACAGTTACACTTTGTCTTAATTCAACAAGATAGTTCTCAACTAGATAGCGGACATGATTTATCGGTGTACTACGAATCACCTTAGCAATGCAACCAAAGGTTTAAGTACTTTCAGAGAACAACCACTATAACATGTGAATCGCCATAATATTCATAAATGGTTATTGTTCTGCCGTAGCATGAACACCAAGAAATTAAATTGTCGAAAGAGCACAACTTGTCAATATACAATTAAGCGTTATCGATGTCCAACCGTTATCGTTAATCAAAATTCTAAGATGAAATGCAAAGAAGAAGATAAACGTGTATTAAAAATGCAACTGCAAATGGATTTTTTTTTGAAACTTTTTTCTAAAATGCAAGCAATCAACAATGCAAAGCAAATAAAATAAGGGATAAGGGACATGATACCAGGGCGTGCAGAATTATTAGCAATTTATTTAAAACGGCAAAAAAAATTTATAATTTTTTTAGCAAGCTAAACGGAGCGGTTATTTTAGCAAGCAGTTTTTTTCTTATCTGCTTTGACAAACTGAAAATTTGAACAACAAAAGAAAATTGAAAACAACAAGAGCAAATTGGATACAAAGAAAAAAAAATTTAAAAAAAATAAATAAATTAGGATGGAACTTAGAACAAATTAAAACAAAAAAATAAATTTAAAATAAATTTTTTTATGATAAAACTAAATTAAACTAAAGAAAACAAATTTATTTTGTATTTTTTAAGAAAAGGAAGATTAAAATAGATGGAAAATCAAAACTAATAAATGAAACAAAACAAAACAAATACTCAAGCCAATTCAAAATCAAGCCAATTCAAATTCTACCAAGGAAATAAACATATTTGTTTCTTTTTATAAAAAATAAAACAACTCAAAAACTCAAAAACTCAAAATAATTAAAAATCAAAAGAAAAAATTTCTTTTTTTTTCATAAAACCATACCCAAACAAAATACACCCGTCCCAAATTTAAAGTATCAGCGACTTCGTTACACGAAACAAAAATAAAAATTTGACTCGCTATTTCATTCACGGTCCACAATTCCAAATTCGAGTTCCTCTGAAAAATCAAATTCGAGTTCTGTGAGAGAAGCACAGGTTCGAGTGTAGTTGCGATGGGTCTGGAGGAAGGTCAGGGCAGTTTGAGGCGATGGTAGGTCACGATTTGGGGATTGACGATTTTGGATGATGCAGAGATTAGGAAGTGGTCGCGGTCTATCGCAGCAGTGAGGTTGATGGCGGAAGTATATAGGGAGATGAGATGGAGTAATTCAAGAACCAATGAATGGTGAATGGATGATGATGTTTGGGTTCGTGTGGTGATAGTTGTGGGTCGGTGAAAGGTTGGGATGTGGTTCAAGGTTGAGGTTGCGAGTGGGGTGCGGTGATCGATTGCTAGCGATGGGAAGCGGTGGTTTTGTGATGGTGGGAGAAGTATGGGAAGTGGCGATGTTAGTCGCTGGAGGATTGCGTTTGAAGTCGCAATGCAGGGAGGTGCAGTTGCTGAGTGGTTTCGATTAAGTCTGTGGGTTTGATGATAGTGTGTACAGGGAAGTGTAAGGTAGATGTATGGTAGATGTTAGGTGCAGGGAAGTGTGTACAGGGAATGAAAGAAAATGCTAGTGTGCACTATTTTGAGAAGTGGTGTTTGATGACAGGCAAGGGATGTTGGAGGGGGTATTGCTGGGTGTCAATTCAGGGGATGGAAAGACGTTTTGGAAGGTACTGCTGTTATATTTTTTTTTATTTTTTATTTTTATTTTTTTTTTATTTTTTATTTTTTGCTCTTTTTTTTCTCTTAAGAATGTTAAGTTTTGTGAATGGCAGGTGATGTGGTAGTGATGGTTCATATGGTGGCTAGTGGTTTGTGTTCGGCCGAGGCAGTAAGGTTGTGAGGAGGTTGGTAGTATGTTGCACAGGGAAAGGAGATGAACTTGTTGCTATGATGTGAACTGTCAGTTAATAGGGGTAACGAAGGGGTGGTTGCTGTAGGAGTTTGGTGTTATGGTTTGATGGTCTGGGGTGAGCAATTTGCTAGTGGGATGTTTTGAGAATTGGTTGTGGTGACAGTCTTGTATGAAGATGATGGAGGAAGTCTTATATGAAGATGATGGAGGAAATGTTAAGAAGGGAAGTGGCTGAGGACAGTAAGTGGTCAGCTGATGTTGTAGACTGGAGTGGCTGTGATTGTTGTTTGAAGTAGTTTAAGTTCGATAGCAAGCAGTGTATACGTGATGAAATGGTAAGCAGAGGTGTGGGTTGGGTCTGTGGTGCAATGAGAAGTTTTAGGCTTGAAGTGTAGGCAGTAGTGCAAGGATTTGTAGTTATTTTAGATGTTTGCAAAGAAATGGTGAAGAGCAGTGAGGTGTGCAAGATGGTTTGGTAAGTGAATGTGCAATGTTGAGTAGAGTTGTGAATGAATGTGTGCAGTGGTGTGATGCAGCAGGGCATATGGAAATTCAAAAGTTAAACCATATTAAGTCGTACACGAGTCTATGGTGTAACTTGATGAGTCGACCACGACTCAAAGGGATGAGTCGTTTCCGACTTAAGGGGTTACAAGGGGGAGATAACATAAGTCGCATAAAGAAGGTATCGGATTTGAGTCGGTCGCGAGTCAATGATGGCATGAGTCGGTTACGAGCTAAGGAAAGATGGCAGCGACCTAAGGAGATGAGTCGTTTCCGAGATAACCAACTATCAGAAGGAGACTGTGCCGAGTCAACGAGTCATGACTTAATTGAGTCGACAGGAGTTAACTCGCTGGAAGAAGATATGCCGAAGGGAGGCTATGAGTCGGTGAAGTCTTGAGTCGTTTTCTCTCTAAGTCGTCATGTGTTAAGTCGGTATGTAATGAGTCGTATGAGCAGATGTAGTTGTTGGCCTTGAGTCGTGTACCTTGTGTGTTTGTTAAGTCGTTTGTACTGCGCTGTGTGAAAGGAGTTGAGTCGCTGTTGTAATGAGTCGGCAACGACTTATGATGAGTCGGAGCCTATGAGTCGGCAACGACTTAAGGTGCTGGGTCAGAAAACTCTATAAATAGCGTGTGTGTTGTAATTTTTGAGGTAGGTTGATTTTGAAATAAAATTTCTTGTTGATTGCTTTGTGCTTTCTTCTCCATTTGGTAGTTGAGTGTAATCTCCTATCTCCACTTACGTCATTCGAGTGCGCTCGAATCCACGTTTGTTGAAGCCGATTCATGGAATCTAGTGCGCTAGATCAACGTGCGAAGAATCGTAGATCTTGGAACACGGTATAGTGCGCTATCAACGTGTTTGAGATAGCTAGAGTTCGGTATCTTTGGATCAACGAACTTGGGCATTTTGGTATCTTCAACTCACCGATTGCTACATTTCATCGATTGAAGTTTTGTTTGATTAATCCGCTGCGTCAGTTTTGGTATCAGAGCCATACTTAGCCAATCATAGCTAAGTTGATTCTTGGAGCCAAGTTTTGAAGTTTTTGAAGTTTGAAGTTGTTCATTGTGTTCATGTTGAAGTTGCAACAAGTGTGAAGTATTTGATCCATTGGTTTTTGGATCTAAGTGTTGAAAGGTGTTTGAAGGGAGTTAGGCCGTGTATACTTGGGAAGTAGCCGAGCCTAGAGAAGTGTTTGAGAGGTAGCCGAGTCAAGTTAAGCCGACCTTATTTGAGTCGTATAAGCATTGTGTTGCCGAGTTAAGTTCAAGGCCGAGCCTTGTGAAATTGTGTGAAAATTTAGAAGTCTTGTGATTGAATTGTTGAAGTTTGTGAAGTTTTTAACCATGCCACCAAGGAGAGCCAATCGTCATCAAAACGTTGAAGCTTTGTATCGTAGAGAAGAAGCCGAGCTTATGGAACAATGTATTAATGAAAAGTTTGACGAAGGCATTGGAAAATTGGAGAGATTGATGAATGATTTGAATCAAAGGAGGAGATCACCAAACTCGAACCATGGAGGAAACCGAGTTTCGCCATCGGTTACGGAAGCGAGGATGGTATCACCACATTCTTGTAGAGATCGAAGAGAAACATCAATTTCATCACGAAGAGATCATCATGACTATGCACATGAAGAGAGAAGAAGTCAACGTGAATTTGACAATGAAGCATATAGAGATGAAGAGAGACATAGTCAAAGAAGCATGCATGAACGAAGGGATGATAATGGTCGAGATCGATGTAGACGTACTTTTGATTTTGTTGAAGAAGGTGATAGAGCTAGTATTCATTATCGAGATCGAGACCAAGTTCGAAATTCTTATCGGGATGTTGAAGATGATCGTCGGTGGGAATCGGGTATGAAAATGGAAATTCCGGAGTTTAAAGGCGGAATGGTAGCAGAAGAATTTCTCGATTGGTTATCTAATGTGGAGGAAATCTTTGATTTCAAGGAGGTCCCGGAGAATAGAAGGGTGAAGTTGGTTGCTACTAGGTTGAGGGGAAGAGCTTTGGCGTGGTGGCAGCAAACTAAACTTACCAGGGAGAGAATGGGGAAGTCAAAGATAGAATCTTGGGAGAAGATGAAGAAATTGATGAGATCTACTTTCTTACCTTACAACTATCAGTCACTTATGTACCAAAGGTTGCAGAATCTGAGGCAAGGGACAAAATCTGTTAGTGAATATGCTGATGAATTTTACCAACTCATCGCCAGGAATGATATTATGGAAACGGAAGAACAGCTAACTGCTAGATTCATTGGGGGATTGAGAATGCAGATCCAGGATATGGTTAATATGTTTGATCCTAGATCAGTTGCGGAGGCACATCAGAAAGCGTTGGCTTGGGAGAAACAAGGAAGGCGTGGAGGTGGTGTGTTTACTAATTCCAATAATCAAGCAAGGGGTGTTGGTGGAAGTTCTAATGTTCCTAAACCTGTTTCAAAGCCAGTGGTGAAGGAGGCTGAGAAGGCGAAGGTTAGCAGTGTTTTCAAGTGTTATAATTGTCAGGAGTTGGGTCACAAAAGCAACGAATGTCCGAAGCCGAAGAAGAGAACCATGGTTGCAGAAGTTGAGGAGGATGATGGTGAGGAGGCAGAATGTTCAAATACACCTTATGATGAGGAGGAAGAAGAATTGTTTGGAGATGAAGGTTGTAATCTTATGATGAGGAGGTCCTGTCTTACACCAAAGCAAGAGGAGGATTGTAGTTGGCTGAGAAGCAATATTTTTCAATCGACATGTACTATTCTGGGGAAAGTTTGCAAGTTCGTTATTGATGCAGGAAGTTGTGATAATATTATTTCTACAGAAGCAGTGAGAAAGTTGAACTTGAAGACCGAGAAGCATCCTAAACCATACAAGCTAGCATGGTTAAGGAAGGGAGGTGAAGTGAAAGTGTGTCGGAGAGCTTGTGTGAATTTTTCGATTGGAAAGAAGTACAAGGATGAAATTTGGTGTGATGTCGTAGATATGGATGTTTGTCACTTATTGTTGGGCAGACCATGGCAGTTTGATAGAGCAGTTCAGCATGACGGTCGTGCCAACAGTTACAGTTTCATGTTCGAGGGTACTAAAATCACTTTGGTTCCTAAGAAGCAACAGCAGAAGGAGAACAAACTGGAGGAGATTGAGGAATTGAAAACTCTGTTGACTTTGAAAGAGTTTGTCAAGGAAGTGGAGGAAGAACCTGAAGTATTTTTGTTGATTGGGCGAGAGAGTAGTGAAGAAGTTGAAATCCCGGAAGAAGCAAAGCCAGTTTTGAAAGAATTTGAGGATGTCTTTCCAGAGGAGTTGCCAAAGGAGTTACCGCCACTTAGAGACATTCAGCATCAAATTGATCTTGTTCCAGGAGCAGTGTTACCACATCGACCACATTACCGAATGAGTCCGAAGGAACATGAGGAGTTACGAAGGCAGGTGGAAGAGTTGTTGGAACAGGGACGTGTTCAGGAAAGCTTGAGTCCTTGTGCAGTGCCAGCATTGTTGGTGCCAAAAAAGGATGGAACATGGAGAATGTGCACAGACAGTAGAGCATTGAATAAGATCACTGTTCGTTACAGATTTCCTATGCCAAGGTTGGATGACTTGCTAGATCAATTGAGTGGGGCAACTATATTTTCAAAGATTGATTTGAAGAGTGGTTATCATCAAATTCGAATCAGACCTGGAGATGAATGGAAGACAGCTTTCAAGACGAGAGAGGGGTTATACGAATGGTTGGTTATGCCATTTGGTTTGTCAAATGCACCTAGTACATTCATGCGGGTGATGAATCAAATCTTTAGACCATTCATTGGGAAGTTCGTCGTGGTTTATTTCGATGATATTCTGATTTACAGCAGAAGTATGGAGGAGCATGTTCTACATTTGAGGGAAGTATTGATTATTCTTCGTGAAGAACAATTTTATGCTGCTACGAGGAAATGTGTGTTTATGACGCACAGTGTTTTATTTCTGGGTTATGTTATTTCAGGAGAAGCTATTCAAGTTGACCAGAGTAAAGTTGAAGCAGTCAGGAATTGGCCTCAGCCAAAGACAATTACGGAAGTGAGAAGTTTTCATGGGCTAGCATCATTCTACCGAAGATTCATTCCACACTTCAGCAGCGTGATGGCTCCAGTTACTGATTGCATGAAAGGGAAACAATTTGTATGGTCAGAAGAAGCGGGGGTTGCTTTTGAAAAGATCAAGGAATTGTTGACGTCTGCACCAATTCTTGTTCTACCTAATTTTCAGTTATTGTTTGAATTGCATACTGATGCTTCGAAGGTTGGTATTGGAGGAGTTCTGAGTCAGAATGGAAAGCCAGTTGCTTATTTCAGCGAAAAGTTGTCAGGGGCAAAGATGAGATACAGTACATATGACGTTGAGTTCTATGCTGTTGTGCAGGCTGTCAAGCATTGGAGGCATTATCTGTTTCAGAAGGAATTTGTTCTTTATACAGATCATGAAGCATTGAAGCATTTACAGGGGCAGGATAAAATCTCAGCAAGACATGCATCATGGATTGCATATTTACAGCAGTTTACTTTTGTCGTTAAGCACAAATCAGGGGTGACAAATCGAGTAGCTGATGCTTTGAGTAGGAGGAGTCATTTATTAACGACAATGAAAGTTGAAGTGACGGGGTTTGAAATGTTGCCAGGAATGATTGAAGAAGACCCTTACTTTATGAAATATGTTGAAAAAGTGAAGGATGGGAGTACCGATGAATTTATGTTGGTTGAGGGTTTTCTGTTTAAGGGAAATCGTTTGTGTATTCCAGACTGTAGCTTGAGGTTGAAAATTGTCAAAGAGTTACACGAGGAAGGGCATGTGGGCCGTGATCGAACTTTGAAATTGATTTCACAGTCTTACTTTTGGCCGTCGATGAGAAAAGAGGTTGAAAGGTTCGTGGAGAGATGTCATATTTGCCAGGTTTCTAAAGGAACAGCAACGAATGCAGGGTTGTATATGCCATTACCAGTACCGTCTAAGCCATGGGTTGATATTAGCATGGATTTCGTTTTGGGTTTGCCTAGAACTCAAAGGGGAAATGATTCGATATTTGTTGTGGTGGACAGGTTTTCGAAGATGGCACATTTTGTTGCTTGCAAAAAGACAGCGGACGCAGTTCGAGTGGCGCAGTTATTTTTCAAGGAGATTTATCGAATTCATGGTTTACCAGAATCTATTGTTTCTGATCGAGATACTCGTTTTCTGAGTCACTTCTGGTTGAGTTTGTGGAAGATGGTGGGAACGAAATTGAAATTTAGTAGTGCTTATCATCCACAAACTGATGGACAGACGGAAGTGGTTAACAGGTCATTGGGAAATTTGTTGCGATGTCTTGTACAGGATAATTTGAGAAGTTGGGACATGAAGCTATGCCAGGCAGAATTTGCTCATAATCATGCAGTGAATCGTAGCACGGGATTCAGTCCATTTCAGATTGTTTATTCAAATTTACCCAGGGGACCGTTGGATTTGGCAGTAGTACCACAGTCGAAGAGAACAGTTAAACGAGCTGCTGATTTTGTTGATGAGCTGACTGAATGTCATAAAATCGTTCAGGAACGATTGGAGAAATCGAATGAGAAGTATAAGAAGTCGGCAGATTTGAAACGTCGAAATGTTGAATTTAAAGAAGGTGATTTGGTTTATGCCGTGTTAACCAAAGATCGTTTTCCAGTGGGTGCTTACAATAAGTTGAAAGCCAGAAAAGTTGGTCCTGTCGAAATTGTGAAGCGAATTAATGACAATGCTTATAAGTTGAAGCTGTCGGAGGATATTTACACTTCTGACGTATTCAATGTTAAGCATCTGGTACCATATTATGGGGATGAACATTTTGATGAGAAAGAATTTGCAAATTCGAGGTCGAATTTTTCTCAACCAGGGGAGGATGATGCAGCAGGGCATATGGAAATTCAAAAGTTAAACCATATTAAGTCGTACACGAGTCTATGGTGTAACTTGATGAGTCGACCACGACTCAAAGGGATGAGTCGTTTCCGACTTAAGGGGTTACAAGGGGGAGATAACATAAGTCGCATAAAGAAGGTATCGGATTTGAGTCGGTCGCGAGTCAATGATGGCATGAGTCGGTTACGAGCTAAGGAAAGATGGCAGCGACCTAAGGAGATGAGTCGTTTCCGAGATAACCAACTATCAGAAGGAGACTGTGCCGAGTCAACGAGTCACGACTTAATTGAGTCGACAGGAGTTAACTCGCTGGAAGAAGATATGCCGAAGGGAGGCTATGAGTCGGTGAAGTCTTAAGTCGTTTTCTCTCTAAGTCGTCATGTGTTAAGTCGGTATGTAATGAGTCGTATGAGCAGATGTAGTTGTTGGCCTTGAGTCGTGTACCTTGTGTGTTTGTTAAGTCGTTTGTACTGCGCTGTGTGAAAGGAGTTGAGTCGCTGTTGTAATGAGTCGGCAACGACTTATGATGAGTCGGAGCCTATGAGTCGGCAACGACTTAAGGTGCTGGGTCAGAAAACTCTATAAATAGCGTGTGTGTTGTAATTTTTGAGGTAGGTTGATTTTGAAATAAAATTTCTTGTTGATTGCTTTGTGCTTTCTTCTCCAATTGGTAGTTGAGTGTAATCTCCTATCTCCACTTACGTCATTCGAGTGCGCTCGAATCCACGTTTGTTGAAGCCGATTCACGGAATCTAGTGCGCTAGATCAACGTGCGAAGAATCGTAGATCTTGGAACACGGTATAGTGCGCTATCAACGTGTTTGAGATAGCTAGAGTTCGGTATCTTTGGATCAACGAACTTGGGCATTTTGGTATCTTCAACTCACCGATTGCTACATTTCATCGATTGAAGTTTTGTTTGATTAATCCGCTGCGTCATGGTGGGATGATATGAGGATGGTAACTGATCTGGTTTTGTGTGTGACTATGAAATGTTGAGCCGTATGAATGACAGTGAAGTTGAGGAGCAAGGAAAATGTGATGTTGGAAGTGGTGGTAAGCAGTGATGGTTTGTGGTGAGAAGAAGCAGTGGGAAGGCAAGTGTTGACAGTGAAGTGTTTTGAGGACTGTTGACAGAAGTGCAGTTTGACAGAGGTGAAATATATGTGGTGTTTGGGTTTTGGCAAGAGGCAAGCAGATGGTGTTGTGAATTGTGATCTGCAGTGAAGTACCAGTTTTGGTTTGTATTTGTAGTGGGATTGGTGGTAAGGCAAAATTTATATGGAATTGACACTGGGAATGAAGTGTTGTTAGATGATGTGATAGTGGCTGCAGTTTGTAAAGTGATGATAGAATGGTTTGCACGATGGAAGTCAAAAGGTAGTGCTGGTGAACTGTGAGGTAGCAACAGTGTAATGGTGGAACAGAGGTTGATGATGGATGGTGAGGTTGTTCAGAGAGGAGGAGCAGCAGCTTGACGGAGTATTTGTGAATGTTGATGGGGTTTACTGTTGTAACAGTGAGGCAGTGAACATGCACGGTGGAGAAGTGGTTTAGCAATGTACAGTAGAATGAATGTTTGTATTGAAAATGAACAGTAATTGTAACATTAAAAAAGAAATTGTAAATGAAAATGAAAATGAAACATAAAATTCTTTTTAATTATCTATGTTATTATTTTAATAGAGTTGCAAATAGAACTAGAAAACAAGCACACAAATAAAAATGCAAGCACAAATCATACAACACTCTATACAATTTTTTTTCCTTTTTTTAAAATGCAACACACACGAAATGAAACACAAAAAAATCAAACAAAAATGATTCGAAAGAAATTAAAATCAAATCAAATTCCCCGACAACACCGCCAAAAACTTGTTCGAACGACCAATTCTCCAGTGGATAAAAAAAATGGTCGATCGAATTTTAAATAAAAATAACCGCAAACACACGGCGTACAATTTTAGTACGTGACAAGTACGGATCGATCCACGGAGAATTGTTTAGATTTAAAATTCTATTCAATCAAATTAGCCAAAGTTGAGAGTGTTGTTAAGCTAGAAATGAAAATGTAAATAAACTAACAAAAGCAAATGGAAAAAAATATAAAAGTGTAAGGTAATTTAAAGGTAATTTCATTCTCATGATCACATAAATAAATTAAATGAAATTATGATTTCTCTTTTGGTCATTAGTGAAATTAGTTGATGTGTTTATCATAAGTATGAAATAATTGTGCTATTAATTAGCCCAATATAAACCATCAAACTATAACACAACCACTAAATCACTTTTAACTCTCATGAAAATGTTAATGAACTTGAAAATAAAATTTATTTTAAGCATGATCTATTAACTACTGATTAGAAATATAGACCATAAAATTTTGATTTTAACATTCACTTCATTACCATAATCATATGTAGATGAAGAGATAATTTGTATTTGTGTTTGTTTAAGCATAGCCAATTTGGTGTCAATAACAAAGGCTATCAAATTCAAAGCTAAAACAACAAATTTCAACTCATTCAAACATTTTCATTAAGCACAAAACGAGATCAAAAATTGTCAGAATGTTGAAGCTACATGATTAAGAAAGCTTCATAACCCTAAAAGTAAATTGAAGTGGTTTAGTCTTTCATATTTTTTATAATTTCAACAAATGTAGCATTCGACATAAAATAAAAACAAGAAGAAAAATACAAGCTAAGTAAAAAGAAAGCTAACTAAAGTGAAATAAAAGCTAGTCTAGTTGCATAAGAAATAAACTACACTACTAATATAAAAGGAAATAAAGCATGTAAATAAGAAAGAGCATGAATTAACATTGCATAAAAAAAATTACACAAAAGAAAAATGGCTAAGTAGCCATGAAAAAGAATGGAGAGTTTTGATTTATTTTTGAGCCTCAAACTAAACTAACCAAAATAGAGGCAAAGGAGGCTCAAGAAGGCTCAAAGGCTAAGGGAAGAGAGCTAATTACATGCACATATGTTGTATTTATATATGTTTGGAAACCCTAATCATATTTTTTGGAACTACCCAAACTATCCACGGGAAGTGTGGCCACCAAGTTATTATTAGCATGAGAATCCTCCATTTAAATGTGCATGGAACTTTAATGGCCATTAGCATGTGCATTAGCTCCTAATTTGTACATCATGGTAAGTACGTAGGTGGGGTCCTCCATGTTTCATAAAATGAATTATTTCCGTCTTCATTCCTTTGTATCTTCTTGTGCATACATATTTTCCATGAAGCCTCTTGTCATTTGAATTTAAATTTCTACAAAATAACATAGAAATTTCCAAGTAAATTTTCACGAATCTGTGTATGCACAAAAATTACCATTTTGTCCCTATATGAAGATGAATAAATGATGATTTGTAAATAATTGAAATATTGGTTTAAACATGTTAAAACGCCACATGTGCTCATTTATTTAATTAAATTCAATAAAGTATAAAAGTAAAAATATGCACATTTACATGCACATCACTGAGTTTGACTAGTCGAAGCAAGTGGTTCAATACTTCAGCATTTAAAGATGGGAGGCCAAACTCTAATGCCATTAACTCCAAAGATGGAAGGTAAGTGTATACATTCGGGGACAGCTGGACTAGAGCGATTTTTAGATAAGAGAGGAACTTGGACAAGAACTTTGAAAATGGGAGAAACTCTCTATGCCATATATGAATGGCAGCATAAGCAATGAACCCTTCGAGAGGGTTGTTGATCATGTCCGTTTCTCTAGGAGGAATGGCTTCCATACCGACAATTCCATAGTCATTGAGAATGTTGTCTACTTCATCTTGTGTAGATATCAAAGAATGCTTTTAAGTAGCTTCGACTTTCTTTGGAGAGCTCATGGTTCTGCCAGGTGAAAACGTTTTAGTTAAAAATTTTGGTTTGTTTCGAACTTAACATTCTTTCAAGAATTGGTAAAAACCTACTATGGCAACTTAAACATAAAACTAAACATGAAACTTCAAATTCTTGGAAGAATGTTAAAGCTAAAATTAGAAGTTAAGAACTTTCGATAGAGTCAATGGAAAGAAAAATTTAACATTTAGCAGACATCTCTCGACAATGTCAAAAGCTTAAATATGAACATCCACCGAGCTTTCGACAAGGTTGAAAGGGAGGGTTGGAGTGTATGTCCAATTGGAACCCTTCAATAATTTCGAAAGCTCAATAAGAACTTTGTTGTTAGAAGAAATGATTGAAACCAACTTCAAAATTAAAACAAAGTATATACACTACTAATATTCAATAAACAAGGTAATAAGACCCTTCGACACTGACGAAACCCATGGCTTAAGCTGTTCTAGGGGAAATATGTGTTGAATATGCGCTTTGCGCTTATATGATTTTTGTTTGATGATAATAAACATATATACATTCGTTTAAATGTATTTGTTAATCTACTATTTTATTTTTCATAGATTAAATAAATATTTGTTGAATAAAATAAATTACACAGAATTTGAATTCAAACAGAAATTTTATTCAAACAAATATTTATTACATTTGTGAATAGTACAAATTCAAGCTCTCACTATACATATACAATTTTGATTCTAATTACATCAAAATTCAGTTTACATAAATTCCTCACTACATATCACTCACACTCGTAGTTTATCTTCGACTTCATTCCGGTTAGAATCCAGCATCTGAGGAATCTGCAAAAATATTCACTAACGCGGTAAAATTGAAAAAGAAATATTTTTGCAATATGAAATAAAATATGGATTTTTGAAAATATTATTTGCCTCAGTTATTTGGATTGTTCATCATCATTCACATTTGAATTCATCACACACGAACAATGTGACATGCATAGTGTATCACTGTACATGCCATAAGGCCGTGCACATTGATATACACTTGATCGATTTACAGGGACAGGTGAGCACAGGTCAAACCCAAATGAAAAGCCGGGTTCAACTCATGTGAAATCACGACACGAGCACAAGGTCAAACCCGAGTTTTGAAACTGGATTCAACACAAGTAAAATTTCAAAAATCAACATGAATGGATGCAAAGACCATAGTAGTACAGTGTGGCAATGCACCAGAACACTAAGTCCCTCTACTCAAATAACACAGTGGCAACCACAAGTCACAAAAGTTCAAGTGAAGAAAGTACAGGTTAAACCAACCAAAGA
The DNA here is from genome assembly GCA_030765085.1 of Allium cepa. Classification (NCBI taxonomy): domain Eukaryota; kingdom Viridiplantae; phylum Streptophyta; class Magnoliopsida; order Asparagales; family Amaryllidaceae; genus Allium; species Allium cepa. Next base: position 1,053,650,905 of record CM060939.1, read on the forward strand.
AATGCCACCAATGTATACAAATGATCAGGTCAAAATGAAGCAAACTAATTAACCAAGTTCATACGTAATGCACCAACCAGAAACTCAAGATCACACAAGCAATAACCAGGTCCAGTTACAACAGAGAATGAAGTCAGTAAATAGTTCAGTGTGACAAGATTAAATGCAACAAGTATGCAGACCAGTGCTAACAATGACCAGACTCAAGTAAAGTACATCAAGTATGATCAAGTCCAAATGCATCAGTGAAGCCAAAGTGATAAAACAATTGTCCAGACAATCAGATAAGTGCATCCAGAAGTACAAGATGACCAAGTGAATCAAGTTCAGGTACATGAGCTAATGAAGACTGCATCATGATGCAAGGCCAGAGACTAAAGTATCAAGTGCAAGTGCAAACTTAAATAAGTATGTACAACTGTGAAAACTTCAGTGATCTAGTGCAATTTGTACAAAATTGTCACCAACATAACAGCACAAATGAATACTGCAACAACCAGAGCCAAAGTTCACAAGTGAAGACAAATATACACAAGTGCAGACCAAATGAAGACCACAAGTATACAACAACAAGCAGGAGTGTGCAAGTGCAGATGAACACATATGGCCGAAGTCAATGAAGCCAAAGCAAACAGAAGGGATGATCAGACACAGGACAACAAGTGCACAGATGTACACAATCCAGGCATTACAGCAACGACCACAAATGGAACACAAGTCAGTGGCAAGCTACAAACAACAAGTACAACTGAAATGCAAAGCAGTTCGAAGAAGACTACAAGATGAACCACGACCGTGCTACAGGAATACTTGCAGTTAAATGTCAACGCAACTGTAATGGCAAGTCATGGAGTCACAGTCACAAAATCAGATGACCAAGGAAAAAAAATCAAGTATGTATAAAAATGGAAATTGCCGAAAATAGGAAAGTCAAGCAAAGTAAAACAGGAAAGTCTTTGCCGTATTATTCAAGAATAAATCGAACGTTTGAAAATCAAAGCCGTGGGTATCAAGTCGAGAAAATATATCAGGAAAGCCGTGCGCATCGGGAAAGCAACAATTTTGGAAAGTATCGAATGAATACGAGCAAATTCAAGTGATTCGAATTCATATAAATATCAAACCCATTTATCATCATAGGCATCGAGTTCAAGCAAGCAATTAAAACCAGCAACGAAAGAGAATACATACCAATCTATCGAACTCGATCAAAGGAGCAGCTGCAAACGATTCACAATCTCGAAGTCAACCAGGCAGCCGATCTCAAGAGAATCGATCATCAAAGAACGAGCGCGAGCAGGAGCAACAGAAGTCAGAGAATCGATCATCAGAGAGCCGCGAACAAATCAGAAAACCCTAATTTCAGAAAGAGGATTGGCCGAAATTTTTCAATAGCAAAAGAAGAAAGAACGGGCTAGAGAATAAAATAATTGGCCCGGCTTTGTTTTATAAAAGGGGGTTGTTAGTTTATAGGGTTTTAAGTTTTTAATTGTTTGTTATTTGTTATTTTTACTTTTCGAATCAAAGAACTGGTAAAATCACCACCTAGGTTGTAGGTAGTGTCAGATTGTCTAGTTAGAATTAGTTCAGTGAGAAGGGTGTGCGAGTTTGCAAAACTCTATAGTCGGGAGCAGGGTTTGCGAGTTTGCAAAACTCTATAGGCGGGAGCAGGGGGTGCGAGTCTATTAGAGTGTTTGTAAGCGGAGCAAGGGTTTGCGAGTCTATTAGAGTGTTTGTAAGCGGGAGACTGTTTAATTCTAATAGAAATCTGGGAATGCAGCAGTAGGTAGGGGTTGCCGAAGCTGGGTAAATTTTGTGTGTGATTTACTTTTCAGCATATTTATTTCTGCAGTTTGTTTCTGTGTTTAAATCGAGAAAATTTGCTATAACCCTATTCACCCCCCCTCTAGGGTTAATCTAGATCCTACAAGTGGTATCAGAGCACGGTATTTTTCTTTAACTCTAGAGTCATGAATCCGTCAAATAATGCTTTTTATGAGGGGCAATCTATTGTTAGGCCACCAATGTTTAATGGGAATGATTATGCTTATTGGAAAGTTAGGATGGGTATTTATCTTAGTTCTGTTGATTATGATGTTTGGGATATTATTGAAACTGGCTATAAATCTCCCACTATAACCATTGGTGACACTGAGATTCCTAAACCTAAGGATATGTGGGATGCTAACGATAAGAGATTAAAAACTACAAATGCTAAAGCCATGAATGCTTTGATCTGTGCTCTTGATAAGAATGAATTTAATAGAATTTCTCATTGTAAAACTGCACAGGAAATTTGGCATACCTTGGAAGTGACACATGAAGGAACTTCTCAAGTCAAGGAGTCTCGTCTAGCCTTATTCAGCAATGAATACGAAAACTTTGTGATGGACAAAGGCGAGAGCATAAAGGACATGTTTGGACGCTTTTCAACTTTGGTGTACAATGCTAGAGCGCTTGGAAAGATATTCACTGAGGTAGAGCTTGTGAGGAAGGTGCTACGAGTCTTACCGATGAACTTTGAGGCAAAAGTCACGGCAATACAAGAATCGAAAGATTTGAGTAAACTAAGCATGGAGGAGTTAATCGGTAACTTGATGACATATGAGCTTGAGCTAAAAGCAAAGGTGGAACGCAACAATTCCGAACCAAAGAAGAAGACGATTGCCTTAAAGAGCAAAGAAGAGAGCGATGAAGAAGATCCAATTGAAGAGCTTGCAATGGCTGTCAATAATCTTAGAAAATGGTCAAGATTCAAGCCACGCAAGAAGAAAACAAATGGTAATAGGTCAAAAGATTCTGACAATTCCGATAATGAATCGACATGCTTTAACTGCAACAAGCCTGGCCACTTCAAACAACAACGCCCACTTCTCAAAAACAACAAAGGAAAGAAAAAGAAGAAGGCATTTGCAGCGACTTGGGATGATGAAGAAGGAGAGGAAGTTTCGAATAGTAGCTCAGAGGAGGCTAACTTGTGTCTTGTGGCAAAATCAGATTCAGAAGCAAGCTCAAAGGAATCTAGTGAGGTAGGTGACTATTCTTATAAAGATCTTGTTTTTATGTGTCTTGATCTTACTAAAGTAGTTGATACTCTTGAATCTAAAATTGAAAAACTGAGATCTGATAGGAGAGAACTTGCTCATGAAAATTTTAGGTTAGAAACTGAACTTGAAAATATTCAAAACCTAGAATGTAAAAAATGTAAAATTTTAGATTCAGATTTACCAAGACTTAAGAATAGCTCTGAGAATCTTGAAAAAGAAAACTTGAGTCTTAAGGAAATCATTGACACTAGGAAAAAGGATTTTATAAATAGATGCACCTCACTTGTCACTGAAAACACAACAATTAAAACCAAAGTCCAAAATCTTGAGAAATCTCTGAATAACTTTTCAAGAGGAGAAAAATCATTCAACATGTTATTGGAAAATCAAATTTTTGCTAACAACAGAAAAGGACTAGGTTTTGGGAAAACACAAGTTGATGGTAATGCAAAAGGTAAGAGTGTCTTTGATAGATGTGAAATAATTGGACATGTGTTGAAAATTGTAGTCATAGGAACAAGAACACAAAATTTATACAAGTTTGGGTTCCTAAGAATTCTACAAACAAATTTCATGTCTATTGGAACAAGAATGAAAGGACTAAACAAGTTTGGGTTCCAAAGGGATTGTTTGTTCACAAATATTTTGCCACTAACAACCATGGACCTATAAAAACAAATAGGTCACAAAAATCTTTCATCGTGTAGGTATGGTGGCAGGCTAACAACAACAGTGTTCTCTGGATTTTGGCTGCTCCAGAAACACAACGGGCAACAAAGCAAAGTTCCTTAGCCTAGTACAAAGGTGACAGAATCACAATAGGCAACCAGGAAAAATTATCGTAAAGGTAAAACAGGTGAAGGTATATTTATCTGATCGATATATTAAATGTGATAATGTGCATCATATTCTGAATGAAATCAGCCAGTGTTGAGATGTTGTAAAGATGATGTTTCTTTTGATTCTGACTTTTTCAACATAGTCGGCCAATTATATTTATGCCAAAAACACTATTCTTTGATTTACTTCATATATATTAGTTTGGATATAGTGTTTTGTTGGATGATAATATTTTTGGTTATAATACGGCTAACTCTATATAATACGACTTCAATTCAAATTCAAAGTATGTCATTTAAATTGTTGTTAAAATTGAGTTTGAAATTTTTGATGCACTCTTCATGGTCTGGTCTATCAAATTTAGTGATATTTTGGAGTGAAAGAGAAATTCAGATGCAGATCATACTGGTAATCTAGTTGATAGAAAAATTACTAGTTGAATGTGATTTATGGTGAGACATTTAGTAACTGCATCGTTTTTCAAAGAAAATATCTGCATACTTTTCATTACAAATAATTTTCAATTAGCAGAAATCTTTTTTCTCATATAACCCCTTCGAGAAAATCATTGTTGACCATATTTTCAAATTAGTCATTTTTATTTGATTTTAAATGACAAATTTTGACTAATCCGACTCCCTACTAATTATCAAAAAGATAAATAGTGATTAAAAAAGGTGATAAGTGTTGATATTTAACATACATTACTCAAGAGAGTATATTTGGAAAATTTCTTTAGGAATTCAAACAAGAGTTATAAAACTTTTTGTTGGGTAAAGATTCTATATCTATCATATTTCTATCGACCATTGTTTATCAAATCTTAAATATAGTTTGTCGATATGTGGTACTATAATCAGGAATCATTTGTTTTTTCATTTAAATAAATATCCAAAGTATTCACTCTCATTTAAAAGTCCTCACGGTTATGCATGGGTGAATTACTTGGATTTTTGATTATGTGCTTCCATGCTCATTTAAAAGTCCTTACGGTTATGCATGCATGGAACACATATCAAAATTAATTGATCAAATAGACAAGTTGATTCTAATCCCATTTAAAAGTCCTCACGGTCATGCGTGGTTAGAAGATACTTGAATTCATTTTTAAAAATTAAATTAGAATACTACTAATCTCATTTAAAAGTCCTAACAGTTATGCATGATTAGTAGATATTCAAATTCCTGATATAAATGTACCACAAGTTGATACAATTGTATGATTTTATATTAGAACATCATTTCCATTCTTTCTAAAAGTGGAATATGCGCCTAACAAGGGTAGTTATGATTTTTGTTTGATTTTTATTGAAGTTTAATATTTATATTCAATTTGAGTTTAATGTTGGATTAATATTGATCACTTTATCTCTATTTTCTCTAACACTATTATTCTTTTGCTGATAACAAAAGGGGGAGGGAAAAGTTAAGATTTTGTCAAATAGAATCAAGCAAAGGTCAAATAATTTTCCATTTGCATCTAGGCTTATTTATATATTTCTATTTGTATGCATATATGTAGGGGGGCATCATGTAGAGAGGAAGCATTTAAATAGGGGGAGCAATTAGAGTATATCATTGATCAAATACATTTAAAGCAGTCAAAATCTTAAATATATGTTTGTTATCATCAAAAGAGGGAGATTGTTGAATATGCGCTTTGCGCTTATATGATTTTTGTTTGATGATAATAAACATATATACATTCGTTTAAATGTATTTGTTAATGTACTATTTTATTTTTCATAGATTAAATAAATATTTGTTGAATAAAATAAATTACACAGAATTTGAGTTCAAACAGAAATTTTATTCAAACAAATATTTATTACATTTATGAATAGTACAAATTCAAGTTTTCACTATACATATACAATTTTGATTCTAATTACATCAAAATTCAGTTTACATAAATTCCTCACTACATATCACTCACACTCGTAGTTTATCTTCGACTTCATTCCGGTTAGAATCCAGCATCTGAGGAATCTGCCAAAATATTCACTAACGCAGTAAAATTGAAAAAGAAATATTTTTGCAATATAAAATAAAATATGGATTTTTGAAAATATTATTTGCCTCAGTTATTTGGGTTGTTCGTCATCATTCACATTTGAATTCATCACACACGAACAATGTGACATGCATAGTGTATCACTGTACATGCCACAAGGCCGTGCACATCGATATACACTTGATCGATTTACAGGGACAGGTGAGCACATGTCAAACCCAAATGAAAAGCTGGGTTCAACTCACGTGAAATCATGACATGAGCACAAGGTCAAACCCGAGTTTTGAAACTGGATTCAACACAAGTAAAATTTCAAAAATCAACATGAAGGGACGCAAAGACCAGAGTAGTACAGTGTGGCAATGCACCAGAACACTAAGTCCAGCTGCTCAAATAACACAGTGGCAACCACAAGTCACAAAAGTTCAAGTGAAGCAAGTACAGGTTAAACCAACCAAAGAAATGCCACCAATGTATACAAATGATCAGGTCAAAATGAAGCAAACTAATGAACCAAGTTCATATGTAATGCACCAACCAAAAACTCAAGGTCACACAAGCAATAACCAGGTCCAGTTACAATAGAGAATCAAGTCAGTAAATAGTTCAGTGTGACAAGATTAAATGCAACAAGTATGAAGACCAGCGCTAACAATGACCAGACTCAAGTAAAGTACATCAAGTATGATCAAGTCCAAATGCATCAGTGAAGCCAAAGTGATAAAACAATTGTCCAGACAATCAGACAAGTGCATCCAGAAGTACAAGATGACCAAGTGAATCAAGTTCAGGTACATGAGCTAATGAAGACTGCATCATGATGCAAGGCCAGAGACTACAATATCAAGTGCAAGTGCAAACTCAAATAAGTTTGTGCAACTGTGAAAACTTCAGTGAGCTAGTGCAATTTGTACAAAATTGTCACCAACATAACAGCACAAATGAATACTGCAACAACCAGAGCCAAAGTTCACAAGTGAAGCCAAATATACACAAGTGCAGACCAAATGAAGACCACAAGTATACAACAACAAGCAGGAGTGTGCAAGTGCAGATGAACACATATGGCCGAAGTCAATGAAGCCAAAGCAAACAGAAGGGATGATCAGACACAGGACAACAAGTGCACAAATGTACACAATCCAGGCAATACAGCAATGACCACAAATGGAGCACAAGTCAGTGGCAAGCTACAAACAACAAGTACAATTGAAATGCAAAGCAGTTCGAAGAAGACTACAAGATGAACCACGACCGTGCTACAGGAATACTTGCAGTTAAATGTCAACGCAATTGTAATGGCAAGTCATGGAGTCACAGTCACAAAATCAGATGACCATGAAAAAATAAATAAAGTATGTATAAAAATGGAAATTGCCGAAAATAGGAAAGTCAAGAAAAGTAAAACAGGAAAGTCTTTGCCGTATTATTCAAGAATAAATCGAACGTTTGAAAATCAAAGACGTGAGTATCAAGTCGAGAAAATATATCAGAAAAGCCGTGCGCATCAGGAAAGCAACAATTTTGGAAAGTATCGAATGAATACGAGCAAATTCAAGTGATTCGAATTCATATAAATATCAAACCCAATTATCATCGTAGGCATCGAGTTCAACCAAGCAATTAAAACCAGCAACGAAAGAGAATACATACCAATCTATCGAACTCGATCAAAGGAGCAGCTGCAAACGATTCACAATCTCGAAGTCAACCAGGCAGCCGATCTCAAGAGAATCGATCATCAGAGAACGAGCGCGAGCAAGAGCAACGCAAGTCAGAGAATCGTTCATCAGAGAGCCATGAACAAATCAAAAAACCCTAATTTCAGAAAGAGGATTGGCCGAAATTTTTCAATAGCAAAAGAAGAAAGAACGGGCTAGAGAATAAAACAATTGGGCCGGCTTTGTTTTATAAAAGGGGGTTTTTAGTTTATTGGGTTTTAAGTTTTTAATTGTTTGTTATTTGTTGTTTTCACTTTTCGAATCAAAGAACTGGTAAAATCACCACCTAGGTTGTAGGTAGTGTCAGATTGTCTAGTTAGAATTAGTTCAGTGAGCAGGGTGTGCGAGTTTGCAAAACTCTATAGGCGGAAGCAGGGTTTGCAAGTTTGCAAAACTCTATAGGCGGGAGCGGGGGTGCGAGTCTATTAGAGTGTTTGTAAGCGGGAGCAAGGGTTTGCGAGTCTGTTAGAGTGTTTGTAAGCGGGAGACTGTTTAATTCTAATAGAAATCTGGGAATGCAGCAGTAGGCAGGGGTTGCCGAAGCTGTGTAAATTTTGTGTGTGATTTACTTTTCAGCATATTTATTTCTGCAGTTTGTTTCTGTGTTTAAATCGAGAAAATTTGTTATAACCCTATTCACCCCCCTCCCCTCTAGGGTTAATCTAGATCCTACAATATGAATGTCGTCGAAACCTTATATACCCGTTAAGTGGAAAAGTCCTAAGTTAAAATCATATGAACTTGGAACGTTTTGACAATGATGGAGAAATGTGATTATAGAGGGTTTCGAATCATTAGTTACAGAAGGTTTCGAAAGGGTTGAAACGACATCATGGTTTCGAAAGCATATTAAAGTTAAAATTTCAGTCAACACAAGAGGTTTTGTTAGGTCGAAACGATTTGCTTTCGAGAGGGATAACTACGTGCTACTTTACAATATAACCTTTCGATAAGGTCGGTCGTATTGGCACCTCGGTACCTTTTGTCCCCATCGAAAGAGGCTAAGAAAGCAAAATGAAAGTTTCCACCTTAAGTTGTGGCACAAATATTTAAACCGTAAAATTAAAAGCTTCTGAATGAAGAAAACAGAGAGTCTTTTCTCTCGAAACTCGATTTCAACCCTGGAATTCGAAAAATGAATAAGCAAATGAATCAAAACCATTAAACTAATATATTTAGACATGAATTAACGATTTCAATTTCAAAATTTTCAAGATAAGGATTCAAACCTTCAGAAAGTAGCAAAAATAAAGAACGCTGAAATTGGGTTCAAAACGAGAGATAAATCTTATCGATTCATGAAGTTGAATCGGAAAATTCTCTCAGATGAATTGAATTTTAAAACTCAAACATTTCCAGGAAGGTCAAATAAAAATTGAAATCCTGACTGTAAGATTTGAAAACGAAATCGACCATAGAATAACAAGACCAAAAGAAGTAAATCGAACCAAACATGCTTTTAGTAAAATTAAAACTCGAGCAGTTTTTAATTCAAAATCCCGATTGAGAGATTCGAGAAAAAGCTGAAATTCATCGTGAAATAAAAAGAGATAAAGATTAGAAGGGCAAAAATGATTTTAATTTACGATTAGATCTGGTTTCGTTTTTAATTGAGGAAAAAGAAATTTGAGAATTTTATAATTCCTTTACTTTCACTCAATTTTTTTGATTACAAAAAAGTGAAAAGGGAAGAAGAAAAAGACATAGTTTATAAGAAAACTCAGCAAAAGCGGCATTCCATTAGATATGATTTAAATAGATGGTCTAGATTCACGCGAGAATGCAAAAAGGCGGGAAGTTTCCAGGTTTCGACATGGTTGACTTGGAAAGTCAGGTGCGTCCCTTCGTAAGGGGGGCAAATGTTACTACCTAAAATTTATTTCGACTTAGTCAAACCATTTTGAGTAGAAGGCAAAGAAGAACAAGAGGGAAAGGATCTGGCTAGACCTTTCGAAAGAGTCGAAGGGGTCCTATAGACAAATCCAAAAGATTCTTTACCTTTCGAAGGGGTCGAAGGATTCGAAAGCACCATTCCATTATTAATCTAAAAATAATCTACCTTTCGGCCAAGTCAAAAGCTCCGTAAATAAAGATCAAGACAGAAAAGTCCAGACAAACCCTTCGAAGGAGTCGAAGAGACGCTGCCATCAAAGTTAGCAATTTCAAGACCTTTTGAAGGTGGCGAAAAATCCCTCCTCACAAAATCCAGGCAATTCATACCTTTCGAAGAAGGTGAAGAACTTGAATAAGTATTACCAACCCTTTCAAAAGCTATAGTAAGCCTTTCGAATCGGTCAAAACTAATGATAGTTGAATGTCTTCGAAACCATTGAAGTCAACCTACCGACCGTGTCAAAGACTGCAAGCTTACTTCACTAATCACAAGGAAGAAAAGACCCATCCAAAAAAACCTTTTAACAGTGTCGAAAGGTGGTTTGAAGAAGGCAATACTCAGAGTCAAAAGAATGATAAGGACATCTTTCGACAACGTCGAAAGGATGCATGGTTTTCGAACAGGTCGAAAGGTTAAGAGAAAATGAAGGAATTGCCAGAATATGACAAGAAGAACAAGGACACGTTTTGACAATGTCAAAAGGAAGCATAGCTATCGACCAGATCAAAAGATTCATAATAGCATATAAAAAGGACACCTTTCGATAACGTCGAAAGGAAGCATAGCTTTCGACCAGATCGAAAGGTTCATAACAGCGTATAAAATAAAACCTTTCGACCCGGTCGAAAGGAGGTTTACCTTTCGAACTAGTCCAAAGGTTCACAATAGAAAACAAAACGAGTATCTTTCGACGTTGTCAAAAGCAAAGGAATGGAAGGAGGCCGCCTGCATCAATAAATAAGACCCAAGATGTCACATTTTGGTGATCCAATTTCTCTCATTCCAAACTTGTATTTTCTTTAACAAAGCATTGTGACCCTAGTTAGGTGATCATTTGGGAATTTAATGAAAAAAAATTAGATGGAAAAAGGGAAGTCTTGTGCATTATTGATCTCTTTACTGATTAGAAAAGATTTTTTGGATTAACTTCAATATTTCAGGTTTAACTCCATCGAAAGGAACCTATCGACAAGTCGACAACTCTTCTGATCTTGACATTTTATGTAACCTTCCGAAGTCATCAACTTTGTGGACTAAAGCTTTTGACAAGGTCGAAACCTGTGACGACCCGACTTTCTAGCCCTAGAAAGTCCGTACCATCTTGAAGAAAGAAAGGGGTGAGAAAATAGAAAAGATAGAGAAAAGAACATCAACATCAGAATCTCACAGCCGAATGGAACAAAATATAATATATCACATAACTATTACATAGTTTTACATATATCAGAGTTATACAGATCTTACAACACATACTAGACAGTTATAGACACCTGTCTAGTTAATACAACTCGATACAACTCAAACAAATAACTCAAAGACACCAACATAGCAGAACTATATATATCTACAATGTTGAAGCCTCCTGCTCCATTGCTCTTCCAGGATTCGTCAAAGCAAACCTGAATCCCTTGGCTACTCGTAAAAATTTGAGTACCCGAGAGTTTAAGAAAAACAGAAATAAACTCCGGGTAAGACATGGGTCTGGTGTGAGTAACAGGTTAAAGTTGCTTAATTTTGAAAATCCTTTGAAAACAAAAGGTATCACGTAAGACTCCCCACACATAAACATGGGTAAGTTTTTACCTTACGCTAACCAAAACATTTGATAGGAAATTCAGTGATATTATAATAAGTCTAGGGTTTTCAAGTAAATAGAAAATAGCCGAAATTGTTACATTCATTAAATTCCAGCTACTAGCCACAAAAGTGGGTAATACAATCAAAACCGTTAGCACTTATTGGATTGTGGATTCCATACAATGGCAGGGCTACTGGGATACCTCCCGTCACAGTACGTGGCCTAGATCAACGTACCGAGGATCACTCCTTACCCCCCTACAACACAAGGCCGGAACCATTCCTTACTGAACAATCTCGAACAAGATAACCCCGACAGTTGTTGCAATGAACCGCCCACACAGCCGAAAAATAAAGGGACATCTAGACAGGGATATATCTCATCCTGCTTGGGCATGACCCACCTAACCTTGCTGCACTTCCCCTATTTTAGCCATTCCCGGTTGATGAGGCTTAAGGCTGCGATTACCTTTAGAGAATACATTTCTTAGAATGCTCATCGCTCAACTGACGATGTTCTGAAAGCATTCAATCCATACAAGTTCGTTCTAAGTTCGAACGAAACCGAAGGCATTATCTCGTTACACTCATTTTGGAATCACCCTCAGAGTTAACGACAATAACCCTTGCACTCTCTTCACTTCAGATTCACGACCCATCGTTAATTTGGATCGATGTGGTTTGCGGATGTCCAAATATGGAAACCCGATCCCGGTCTCATCGAAATCCAAAACGTATCTTTTAGGGCCAATTTGTTTTAAAGTTAAAACAATTTAATTCAATTATCTATATACACACAGATAGATAATTCACAATATCACAATAGATAATCACATCATCATCATAAACAGATAATTCATATTATCATCCCAATCAAATAATAAATATTATCATACTTAAACCAAGCATCCATATCACATAGATATTATTAATCTCATACCTGAGTTTACAATCATCAAATGAAATATCAATATCATTCATCCATGAGCAATGATTTATAATCATACCATTTATAATTAATTTAAAATGAATTAAATTAAGTACTCCTATCTCTAATTAATTTAAAGTCAATTAAATAAATTACTTCATCTATAAATCTTGCTTATACAATCATTAATTAATTATAAATCAAATTAATTAATGATCCATTAAGTGTTCATTTTAATTAAACACCTTTAATTTATCATTTTCTAATTACAATAACTAATTAATCTTTAATTAATTTCATAAATTAATTATCCTACATCATTTATAGTAATTAACATTTAATTACTTCATTTATTAATTAAATATAATTAATTACATTTATCCTTAATTAATTACATAAATTAATCACCACATTATTAATTATTCCTTAATTAAACAATTCTTAATTACATCATTAATTATATTAATTAATGATCTCTAATTTAGATTTAAATTTAATTACTTTATTTAAATTAATTACATTAAGTGATTACTCTTTAATTAAACACAATTATTAATCGCCCTTGAATTAATAACAGACCAGTAACTAACTATCCTTAATTACTTACATTAATAAATTAATTATCCCATAATTAATTATCTTCATTAATTAATCCCTTGATTAATTACAAAAGCAATTACCTAAATTACTTCATTAACACATCATCTTTCACTAATTACATTCAGTAATTAACATTAATTACTTCCCCAAATAATTATGCTCCATTAAATACACTAAGTAATTACACTTATCAATTTATCAAATGATTTCATAAATTAATTAAACTAAATTAATTAACTTAATTTAATCGTATCATCAAAATTTATTACAATAATTAATTTATCTCTTAATTACTTTTATCGAGTAATCACATTTAACAATTTACAATAGATTATCTAATTAATCTAATTAATTATCAAAATTAATCACATATATTAATTAATTAATAATACTTAGTTAATTATCTTCATTAACTAATAACATTTCTTAATTTACTTCTTAATTAACTTCTAGTTATAAATTAATCTAAATTATTAATTTATAAATTAAATACATAAGTCATTCCTTAATTAACTTATCCATTAAATCATTTTAATATCTAAATTATTTCTAAGATAATTTATTCCCTTATAAATGATTTCATTATCATTAAAGAGTAAAACATTACTCTTTTGAATTTAAATTTAAATTACATTTTGAATTTAAGATTTAAAATGATTATTCTTTTCAACATTAATCCAATGTAAAGTTCAATTTAAAATCCTTAAAAATAAATGAAATTAACATTTATTACTTATATAAGAGAAAGCTTTTAAAACTAATCTACTTAATTTTTATTTAAAAATTTAGCTTTCAAAATACATTAATATTTTAACTTGCAAATTCAAGTTAAAAACAATTTATTTAACCTTTATTCAAAAATCCCTTTAAAAAGAACTATGTCAAAATCAATTCAAATATTTATTTGAAACAAATTACCTTAAAAAACTATTGATTTAAACTTGTTTTATATATTTAGATTTAAAAAATGATTTGAACTTCAGATTTGAATCCAAGAAAAACTTAAATTCATTAGTTTAACTTTGAATTTAAAACTTTGGTTTAACTTGCTTTTACAAACTTGGTTTTTAATTCTTGATTTAAATCCAAATTCATTTTTTCTATAAAAAACTTAAAATCAAAAGTTCATTTGAATCTATACTTTGAACTTCTAATTTCAAAACACAGTTTAAATTTTTGTTTCAGATTTTAAATTAAATTTTAATATCTGAAACTGTCAGGTTTTTAAACCTGAAAGAAAACCCACATTTAATTGTTTTAAAAATTTATTTTTATTTCAGATTTGAATTCAAGAATAAATTTGAATTCGTACTTCAACCGGATTTAAACTTTTTTAAATTTATTATTTATTTTTAGGTTTTATTTGAATTTGTTTTAAAAAAACAAATTTTGCTTCCAGGTTTTTACAAAAGCCTGAACAAACACTGACTCGATGCGAACCAAAAATGCTTCGAGTCTTCCCTCCTTCTGCTTCGAGTTTGACATGAAGTTTCCCCGAGTCAAACCCTTAAAGACTCGAGTAACTCCTACAGACACAACACAGTACACCGTGCATATACACGGCCGCTGTGGGTGACTCTGATCATCGATGATGATCATTTCACTTCGACAAGCATCCCCTAACACCAATACGATCACCAGATCGACCTTCAATTTTTCGAAAATCGAATTCGAGATTCAACAGAACCTGGAACAAAGCACAGGACAACCACCAAAACCTGGAAAACGTCACGCATACCCAATGCCGATGACCAGAAAATCAGCGACTCCGGCCAACCCCTCGCCTACGACTAAGCTTCCACCCCTCAAAAACTTAAAGCACTCGATCAACTGTAGAGGGCGAGCTGATCGAATTTCCGAGCCTTGTTAAAACTAGGGCTCCAAATAAAAATCCTTAGCTGCTACCTCCTTAATGAAATGCATCCCCATCAGGCATTTTACCTGTCCACACTGATCACTCCTCCATCATCAAGTAGAGCCCCGACCCCTCCAGTCCCAAAGATCAACAGTGAATCCCAAATTTTAATATTTTGTTCAACCCAAGACTGCTCTTCTAATTCCAAACTAAAAATTATGATGTTTAGTTCAAAAATCATATATAGTTGTTGTTTCTAATTTATAATACTGAATCTATAAATTACAAAGTTTGAGATTTTACTTTGTTTATCATACACTGTTGTTTTTATATTCTTGAGACACTCAGACTTGAAATTTTAACTTAATCAAGCTTCTAAACATTAATCCATAATAAATCAAACAGTTTTTGTTTTGTAGCTAAGTCCTAATAACAATTAACTGAAGAGAATATGAATTTAAATCTAAAACAGGAAACTAGAAACTAAACAGAGAATGTTCATATGGAAATAAACATGCACAAGCATATTTCATTTTCATCTATACATACTACAATATTTATCACAAAAAGCATGTAACCATATTCATTCTTAGATTTAAAAAATAATAGTGATGTTACTCACCTTTTAAACAAAAGACAGAGCATCCAGATTTTGAAAAACAGTTTGAAACTGAAACCCTTTAGCCCTTTTTTAAAAACCTTTCACTTGAATGCTTTTTGTTTAAACTTGAGTTGCTTTGTTGTTTAGATTAGCATGCAGGTTGTTTGCTTTAAAACTTGGGTTGAAGAAGAATGCATTAGGTTGTGCTTTGAATTTGCTTGCAGGCTTTGAAAAATGCAGGCAGTTTTGATTGTTGATAAGATTTGTAAAAATGCAAATGTTAACCTCTTCTTGCTTTCTAGTTTGTTAAGTTCTGAACGAAATGGAACAAAGAGCATTGCATATAAATATAGAGGAGACAGGTCAAGTACAGGAAGGTGTTATCTGGTTATAACCTTATCTATTGCCTAGAGATTTCTCTTTTTTTGTTTTTATCAGGCAAGATTTTGTTTGGGGCTGCAACGAGTTTTATATATTTTGGCTGAAAAGATCTTCCAAACAATTTGAATTGACTAAATTTGTGCTGAGTTGATGTTACTACTGTCTTGGTTCCTTATCTTGTTTACAGGCTTGCTATTATTTGATTTTTTTTATCTTATTTCTGTACATACTTTGTTCTTGCAGATTATTTCAGGTTACTTACAAGATTACTTTGCCAGTTTATGATTTATTTTCTTTTGTCTTATTTCAATGCTTATCTTCTTTTATACGTTGATGTTCCCTTTTGCTTGCCTGGTTTGTGTCTTTTCTTACTTTGTTCTTGCCTATCATCTATTTCACATACATTTTTTTCTTATCTGGTAGTTTTCATACTTTAAGTACATATTATTATATATGTTTATACTTATGTTAATATCATAGTTCTTATGTTTATGACCATATATTTGATTTATATTTATGCTTAATATTTATAAAAATTTATTTTACCTTAAATATATCTAAAAGATTTTATTTAAATTTACATATCATAGCTTTCTTTCAAAATACTCATATATATAAAAAAATAGACTTGAAATAACAATTTCTATTTATATTAAAAATCCATTTGTAAAAACATTATATCTTTAATATTGTTTAAATATAAATCATTATTAAATTAAAATAATTCATAAAAGAATTTGTCTCTTATTTAATAAATTGCCTATTTTATCAAGCTATATTTAAAAAGGACAAAACAACTCTTTTTGTTTAAATTTAAATTTATGCTAGAATTATTTTTAAAAAAATTAACTTTTATCCTAAGTATCTTAAAATCATATGGTTATTTAATAGCTTAATATTAATTTAATTCAAATTTCAAAATTACCAAAAATACTAGAATTATAAGACATGACTTTATTTATTAAATTAAAAACAAAGTTTATCTATTTACAATATATACAAATATGTATACATTACAAATAGAATTTTTTTTATTATCCTTTAAAGATAAATTATCAGTTTAAATATTTATTTAAAAGAAGATTATTAAATCAATTCAAATTATTTACAAATATTACCAAATCAATTTAATTTTAACACAGATTATTAAATTTATATGGCCAAAATTTCTGGATATCACATTCCTCCCCCCTTAAAAGAATTTCGTCCCCGAAATTTAAAGTAAAGGTAATTTAACAATCTAGTTAAAGATTTAAATTTTAAACACAAGCATATATCAATCATATGCTAACAACCACAGCAACCAATTTATCCAGTCAAACACATCTAACTATCTAGACAAAATTCTGGATAGAATTTTCTCGAGTTTCCCAAATATAAATACCGGGTTACTCGCTCTACAGAATCCAAACAATCAATACTACTAAGCTACAGAGCTTTCACTCATCTAGATCTACAAAACAAGACAGGATATCAGACTACAGACAAGTTTGAATCAACACCCAAAACTCCCTGAACTGCTATTCTACAACCAGAGATAGATCTTACACGTAGTCCCTCAGAGATACGTGAAACACAACGAATCTCAGTTATCCAAACTGGCAATTCAATCCTGAAGACCAAACACTTATCCAAAATCGAATCTCCGACTTTGGAATCCAAATTCTTCCGTCTCTTATCCACAGAACTCTACGGACCATCATGTGCTGCCCACATCTTTCCTGATCAGCTCAACCCTTGCTGATGCCCTTAGAAACAAACTGATCCAAAAATAACCTAACAAAATGATCCTTCTAAGTTTGTCCAAAAACTAAGAACACAAACTCTATTCCAAAATCAGAGGACGGATCTCACTTCCCACATCCGGAAGAGATAAAACAGGTGCACTCCAAACTGGCCTTAAGATCTTGAAAATTTTCCTATAGAACTCTCCAATCCAAACATTGCAACATCCAATTGCTTCCAAACTAAAACAGCTGCCACCATGCTTCCACTGCGCAACTCTGACTGAGCAGATGAAAATGCTGATGATGAACTCAAGCATAGACTGGACAACACATTCCAAAAATAGGGTTCAACATATCCAAAAATAAAACTCAGAAGTTTCTCCAAAACCCGAGCTACTTCACCAAACTCAATAACCATCCTATTACTAAGCCGATCCATCGGTACCACTTCTGAAATCCAGTCGATACTAAACTCAATCCTCAGATGTTAGCACAACTCTGACTTCCTGAAGACATCCAGAAAAATTCTGAAACACAAGAGAACACTCAAACTATCGCAAGTCACTTTTGCAATCGATCCAGCCTAATTCCAAAGACACTACTCTCTCTTTACCAAACAGAACAGCTTACGCTTATGTGGCTGATCCATCGAAGAAAACGAAACTACTCTGCTGCTTCTGAAGTTACCCCAATAAAAACTGCTAAGCCAGAAGACGTCCTATTCCAAAGCTTTTCGAGAAACTCGAACCTCAACCCAAATAGAACCACCTTGCTGAACACAGCCACAACACCGAGTAGACACACTTCCTTAACTTGTTCCAAAGAAACATCTTCGGAGACATCCATAGTCACTGTGTCTCATCACACAGTTACTACACCTTGATGTATCAAGATATCATGCCTGGCTTCTGTCCAACCGACAGATCCAAACTACATTTCAAAAATGAACTCCGAACCTTAACAGGTTTCCTTCAGAGATCGATGAAATCCTTACACCACTCAAAGCTCACTCGAGACGGTATTAGGTCTACAGTCTCGACAAATACACTTTCAACCTCAATCATTTAAACTCCAACCATTGGTAGTCGTGTTACACACACCACTACCCTATCTACCTTTATAACTTATATTGGAAAACCAGAACAGGTAACCCAACAAATAGGCAGAAATATATATATATATATATATATATATATATATATATATATATATCAAAATTAAAAAAACGCTCTCTCAGGAAAGAAATCACTCAAGAGCCAAGGTATTCACTCAACCTAGCGCTCTGATACCAACAGTGATGACCCGACTTTCTAGCCCCAGAAAGTCCGTATCATCTTGAAGAAAGAAATGGGTGAGAAAATAGAAAAGATAGAGAAGAAAGAACATCAACATTAGAATCTCACAGCGGAATGGAACAAAATATAATAGATCACATTACTATTACATAGTTTTACATATATCAGAGTTATGCAGATCTTACAACACATACTAGACAGTTATAGACACCTGTCTAGTTAATACAACTCAATACAACTCAAACAAATAACTCAAAGACACCAACACAGCGGAACTATATATATCTACAATGCTGAAGCCTCCTACTCCATTGCTCTTCCAGGATTCGTCAAAGCAAACCTGAATCCCTTGGCTACTCGTAAAAATTTGAGTACCCGAGAGTTTAGGGAAAACAGAAATAAACTCCGGCTCAGACATGGGTCTGGTGTGAGTAACATGTTAAAGTTGCTTAATTTTGAAAATCCTTTGAAAACAAAAGTTATCACGTAAGACTCTCCACACATAAACATGGGTAAGTTTTTACCTTACGCTAACCAAAACATTTGATAGGAAATTCAGTGATATTATAATAGGTCTAGGGTTTCCAAGTAAATAGAAAATAGCCGAAATTGTTACATTCATTAAATTCCAGCTACTAACCACAAAAGTGGGTAATACAATCAAAACCGTTGGCACTTATTGGATTGTAGATTCCATACAATGGCAGGGCTACTGGGGTACCGCCCGTCACAGTATGTGGCCTAGATCAACGTATCGAGGATCATTCCTGACCCCCTACAACACAAGACCGGAACCATTCCTTACTGAACAGTCTCGAACAAGATAACCCCGGCAGTTGTTGCAATCAACCGCCCACACAGTCGAAAAATAAAGGGACATCTAGACAGGGGTATATCTCATCCTGCTTGGGCATGACCCACTTAACCTTACTGCACCTCCCCTGTTTTAGCCATTCTCTGTTGATGAGGCTTAAGGCTGCGATTACCTTTAGAGAATACATTTCTTAGAATACTCATCGCCCACCTGACGATGTTCTGAAAGCATTCAATCCATACAAGTTCGTTCCGGGTTTGAACGAAACCGAAGGCAATATCTCGTTACACTCATTTTGGAATCACCCTCAGAGTTAACGACAATAACCCTTGCACTCTGAAACTTCATCTTCATTTCAGATTCACGACCTATCGTTAATTTGGATCGATGTGGTTTGCGGATGTCCAAATATAGAAACCCGATCCCGGTCTCATCGAAATCCAAAACGTATCTTTTAGGGCCAAGTTGTTTTAAAGTTAAAATAATTCAATTCAATTATCTATATACACACAGATAGATAATTCACAATATCACAATAGATAATCATATCATCATCATAAACAGATAATCCATATTATCATCCCAATCAAATAATAAATATTATCATACTGAAACCAAACATCCATATCACATAGATATTATTCATCTCATATCTGAGTTTACAATCATCAAATGAAATATCAATATCATTCATCCATGAGCAATGATTTATAATCATACCATTTATAATTAATTTAAAATGAATTAAATTAACTACTCCTATCTCTAATTAATTTAAAGTGAATTAAATTAATTACTTCATCTATAAATCTTGCTTATACAATCATTAATTAATTATAAATCAAATTAATTAATGATCCATTATGTATTCATCTTAATTAAACACCTTTGATTAATCATTTTCTAATTACAATAACCAATTAGTCTTTAATTAATTTCATAAATTAATTATCCTAAATCATTTATAGTAATTAACATTTAATTACTTCATTTATTAATTAAATATAATTAATTACATTTATCCTCAATTAATTACATAAATGAATCACCACATTATTAATTATTCCTTAGTTAAACAATTCTTAATTACATCATTAATTATATTAATTAATGATCTCTAATTTAGATTTAAATTTAATTACTTTATTTAAATTAATTACATTAAGTGATTACTCTTTAGTTAAACACAATTATTAATCGCCCTTGAATTAATAACAGACCAGTAATTAACTATCCTTAATTACTTACATTAATAAATTAATTATCCCATAATTAATTATCTCCATTAATTAATCACTTGATTAATTACAAAAGTAATTACCCAAATTACTTCATTAACACATCATCTTTCACTCATTACATTCAGTAATTAACATTAATTACTTCCCTAAATAATTATGCTCCATAAATACACTACGTAATTACACTTATCAATATATCAAATGATTTCTTAAATTAATTAAACTAAATTAATTAACTTAATTTAATCATATCATCTAAATTTATTACAATAAGTAATTTATCTCTTAATTACATTTATCGAGTAATCACATTTAATAATTTACAATAGATTATCTAATTAATCTAATTAATTATCAAAATTAATCACATATATTAATTAATTAATAATCCTTAGTTAATTATCTTCATTAACTAATAACATTTCTTAATTTACTTCTTAGTTAACTTCTAGTTATAAACTAATCTAAATTATTAATTTATAAATTAAATACATAAGTCATTCCTTAATTAACTTATCCATTAAATCATTTTAATATCGAAATTATTTCTAAGATAATTTATTCCGTTATAAATGATTTCATTATCATTAAAGAGTAAAACATTACTCCTTTGAATTTAAATTTAAATTACATATTGAATTTAAGATTTAAAATGATTATTCTTTTCAACATTAATCCAATGTAAAGTTCAATTTAAAATCGTTAAAAATAAATGAAATTAACATTTATTACTTATATAAGAGAAAGCTTTTAAAACTAATCTACTTAATTTTTATTTAAAAATTTAGCTTTCAAAATACATTAATATTTTAACTTGCAAATTCAATTTAAAAACAATTTATTTAACCTTTATTCAAAAATCCCTTTAAAAAGAACTATGTCAAAATCAATTCAAATGTTTATTTGAAACAAATTACCTTAAAAAACTATTGATTTAAACTTGTTTTATATATTTAGGTTTAAAAACTGATTTAAATTTCAGATTTGAATCCAAGAAAAACTTAAATTCATTAGTTTAACTTTGAATTTAAAACTTTGGTTTAACTTGCTTTTACAAACTTGGTTTTTATTTCTTGATTTAAATCCTAATTAATTTTAGAAAAAAACTTAAATTCAAAAGTTCATTTGAATCTATACTTTGAACCTTTAACTTTAAAACACAGTTTAAATTTTGTTTCAGATTTTAAATTAAATTTTAAAATCTGAAACTGTCAGGTTTTTAAACCTGAAAGAAAACCCATATTTAATTGTTTTAAAACTTTATTTTTATTTCAGATTTGAATTCAAGAATAAATTTGAATTCATACTTCAACTGGATTTAAACTTGTTTAAATTTATTATTTATTTTTAGGTTTCATTTGAATTTGTTTTAATAAAAACAAATTTTGCTTCCAGGTTTTTACAAAAACCTGAACAAGCACTGACTCGACGTGAACCAAAAATGCTTCGAGTCTTCCCTCCTTCTGCTTCGAGTTCGACATGAAGTTTCCCCGAGTAAAACCCTTAAAGAATCGAGTAACTCCTCCAGACACAACACAGTACACCGTGCACATACACGGCGGCTGTGGGTGACTCTGATCATCGATGATGATCATTTCACTTCGACAAGCATCCCCTAACACCAATACGATCACCAGATCGACCTTCAATTTTTCAAAAATCGAATTTGAGATTCAACAGAACCTGGAACAAAGCACAGGACAACCACCGAAACCTGGAAAACGTCACGCATACCCAACGCCGATCACCAGAAAATCAGCGACTCCGGCCAACCCCTCGCCTACGACTAAGCTTCCACCCCTCCAAAACTTAAAGCACTCGATCAACTGTAGAGGGCGAGCTGATCGAATTTCCTAGCCTTGTTAAAACTAGGGCTCCAAACAAAAATCACAGCTGCTACCTCCTCAATGAAAGGCATCCTCATTAGGCATTTTACCTGTCCACACTGATCATTTCTCCATCATCAAGTAGAGCCCCGACCCCTCCTGTCCCAAAGATCAACAGTGAATCCCAAATTTTAATATTTTTTTCAACCCAAGACTGCTCTTCTAATTCCAAACTAAAAATTATGATGTTTAGTTCAAAAATCATATTATAGTTGTTGTTTCCAATTTATAATACTGAATCTATAAATTACAAAGTTTGAGATTTTACTTTGTTTATCATACAATGTTGTTTTTATATTCCTGAGACACTCAGACTTGAAATTTTAACTTAATCAAGCTTCTAAACATTAATCCATAATAAATCAAACAGTTTTTGTTTTGTAGCTGAGTCCTAATAACAATTAACTGAAGAGAATATGAAGTTAAATCTAAAACAGGAAACTGGAAACTAAACAGAGAATGTTCATATGGAAATAAACATGCACAAGAAGATTTCATTTTCATATATACATACTATAATATTTATCACAAAAAGCATGTAACCATATTAATTCTTAGATTTTAAAAAAAAATGATGTTACTCACCTTTTAAATAGAAGACAAAGCATCCAGATTTTGAAAAACAGTTTGAAACTGAAATCCTTTAGCCCTTTTTTAAAAACCTTTCACTTGAATGCTTTTTGTTTAAACTTGAGTTGCTTTGTTGTTTAGATTTGAATTCAGGTTGTTTGCTTTAAAACTTGGGTTGAAGAAGAATGCATCAGGTTGTGCTTTGAATTTGCTTGCGGGCTTTGAAAAATGCAGGCAGTTTTGATTGTTGATAAAATTTGTAAAAATGCAAAGTTAACCTTTTCTTGCTTTCTAGTTTGCTAAGTTCTGAATGAAATGGAACAAAGAGCATTGCATATAAATATAGAGGAGACAGGCCAAGTACAGGAAGGTGTTATCTGGTTATAACCTTATCTGTTGCCTAGAGATTTTTCTTTTTTTTTTGTTTTTATCAGGCAAGATTTTGTTTGGGGCTGCAATGAGTTTTATATATTTCGGATGAAAAGATCTTCCAAACAATTTGAATTGACTAAGTTTGTGCTGAGATGATGTTATTACTGTCTTGGTTCCTTATCTTGTTTACAGGCTTGCTATTATTTGATTTTTTATATCTTATTTCTATACATACTTTGTTCTTGCAGATTATTTCAGGTTACATACAAGATTACTTTGCCAGTTTATGATTTATTTTCTTTTCTTTTGTCTTATTTCAATGCTTATCTTCTTTTATATGTTGATGTTTCCTTTTGCTTACCTGGTTTGTATCTTTTCTTACTTTGTTCTTGCCTATCATCTATTTCACATACATTTTTTTCTTATCTGGTAGCTTTCATACTTTAAGTACATATTATTATATATGTTTATACTTATGTTAATATCATAGTTCTTATGTTTATGACCATATATTTGATTTATATTTATGCTTAATATTTATAAAAATTTATTTTATCTTAAATATATCTAAAGATTTTATTTAAATTTACAAATCATAGCTTTCTTTCAAAATACTCATATATATAAATAAATAGACTTGAAATAACAATTTCTATTTATATTAAAAATCCATTCGTAAAAGCATTATATCTTTCATATTGTTTAAATATAAATCATTATTAAATTAAAATAATTCATAAAAGAATTTGTCTCTTATTTAATAAGTTACCTATTTTATCAAGCTATATTTAAAAAGGACAAAACAACTCTTTTTGTTTAAATTTAAATTTAGGCTAGAATTATTTTTAAACAAATTAACTTTTAACCTAAGTATCTTAAAATCATATGGTTATTTAATAGCTTAATATTAATTTAACTCAAATTTCAAAATTACCAAAAATACTAGAATTAGAAGACATGACTTTATTCATTAAATTAAAAACAAAGTTTATTCATTTACAATATATACAAATATGTACACATTACAAATAGAAAACAATTTATTAGCCTTTAAAGATAAATTATCAGTTTAAATATTTATTTAAAAGAAGATTATTAAATCAATTCAAATTATTTACAAATATTACCTAATCAATTTAATTTTAACACAGATTATTAAATTTATATTGCCAAAATTTCCGGGATATCACAAAACTTGTTCTCAAAATACCAAAACTTGGGTTAACATATCAATCCAAAGGAAGTCATTCCTATAGATTTCGACAAGGTCGAAGCCCATTCCAAATCCACTAGAGAATAAGTCTTCTTGCCTAAACCTAAAGGAAACTAACACCCAAGCTTTTGACAAGGTCGATTCCTACCTTAAAAGACTTAACTCAAGGAATTTTAATCTGATCGAAAGGAAGGCTTTCGAAGGAGTATTCACACTAGCTCATCAATATCAATAGGTCAAGTCAATACCTTTCGATGATTTCGAAAGTCTAACTTGAGAATTATCAATAAGTAAAGCCAAATCGAGAGGCAATTCCTAAGGGCATCATGCTAATTGTTCATACAAAGGATTATTCATCTTTCTTAGCATCGCTTTATGGTGTTGATAAGAAAACTTGTTAACATTTTTGTCGCTAGAAGGAAGGCTTGTACCTTCGGCTTGGATAAATCCCCGACACCATCATTCTCAAACCCTGCTTAGTTCAATTCTACTTTAAGTTTATCCACTTTGGTTTGATCATGGCCAGAAGATTTAAATGATTTGAACAAGGGTCTTCCGAACTACATTTGACAAGGTTCTCCCAAGTAATCATAAAAAATTCCAATCAAGATGTAGAGCAAGACAAAGGCTCGAAAACCTAAGAATTATAAACAAAAAGAAAGTAGAAACTTATGATCCTGAGAAATGGAGTCTAAATCCCTTTCATGTTGGTCCTACCCTATCTTTGCACTTGGAAAAAGAACAAATGGAAGTGACAATGTCTTTTATCAAATGAGAAGAACCATTTAACATTATTCAAAGGCACAATCTTTAAGAGAGAAATAATGGCCGATTACAATGCCTTTGCAAATAAATGGCAACAACCAATTGTAAAGAGAACACTTCCTACACAAGATGTACAAAGAGTGCTTAAAAGAAAAGCAATTGAAAAGCATGAAACAATAAGGACAAGGAACAGAAAGTCAAGAAGCCATCCACAAAAATCAAGCTTCAAGTCAAGACTTCCAAAGAAGTGCAACTTAACATCTTCAATTGAGGATGTTTACTTTCTTACAAAGGATGAGCTTAACTATTGGTCATCACAGAAGAAGAAGCCAAAACATGAAAGAAGCCTGGGAGGATCCTATTGCCACTGGTGAATGGCCATGAGACTAACCATTGCAGAGCCCTAGAGGGGATGTTCATAAACTTCTTTCGGCAAAGAAAGATACAAGAATTTGTAAAGAGAATTTGAGGTGGAATTAATAAAGAGCTATTTTCTGTAAAGAGAAAATTTGGGAGTGAAATGCTCATTATATTTGGATACTACCTAAGACGATAGTCTACCTAAGATGGTAGAAAAGCCTCTGTCCGCATCGAGATGCCTAGGGCAGAGCACCTTTTGGAGGAAGGGCGGGTAAGCCTTTAACCACACGAAATGATGGCCAGGTTAAAGTACTGGACAAGCCCTTGGTCAGGTCAAGGCACCTCCTAGAGGAAGGACGGAGTAAGCCTTTAGCGCGGCTTGAGATGGCCAAGTTAAAGCACCGAACAAGCCCTTATCCATGCCACACTATGGCTAGGTTAAGGCACCTCCTAGAGGAAGGATGGAGTAAGCGCCTTTCCACCCGATAAGATGGACAGGATAAAGCACCGAACAAGCCTATGTACGTGCCGCAAAAAGGTCAGGCTAGGGCACCTCCTGGAGGGAGGTCAGGTAAGTCCATGGTTCCAGCCTCTAAGATGAGCTAACCATGAGCACTGGACAACAATGGGCTAAGACGTCCAGGCCCAAGAAAGGGCCCATCAAATAATAGACTAAGATGTCCTAGCTCAAGAGGCAACAATTATCTAGCTTATTATTACCTGGATCTGGGTTACGTGACTCCCATTTCTAACCATCGGCTATTAATATCCGAATGAGGGTTTCGGGTCTTTCATATA
Organism: Allium cepa; assembly: GCA_030765085.1. Taxonomy (NCBI): domain Eukaryota; kingdom Viridiplantae; phylum Streptophyta; class Magnoliopsida; order Asparagales; family Amaryllidaceae; genus Allium; species Allium cepa. Next base: position 1,053,677,624 of record CM060939.1, read on the forward strand.
TGAATTCCATCATCTAACGCCCGAATCTGGGCTTTGGGTCTTTATCAATCACTGACTTATTACACCTGAATCTGGGCATCAAGACTGCTGCTTATGTAAACCATAATCTAGGTGCAAGATCATTAGATTTTTATTCATCCCAAATGCCCAAATCTAGGACAAAGAATATCATCATAAAGATTGCAGTTAAGAGTTTTCGAATGGGAGCTTTGGTTTTCTAACTTTTTAAATACCATTAATGTTAAGGAATGGGTCGAAGAGTTACTACTTCAAAATTTCAAACACTAATTTTTGAATCGGGTTCTTTATCAAAAAAGATTACATTCTAATATTTATACCGCTATATTCAAGTGGAATTTTCTATCAGCAAATTTCAAAATTTTCTAGCCAAGTGGAAGGAGTTACATTCTTGATCATCTCTCATCGTGGTTAAAGATGAGATTTTAACATTTATTATAAACTATTTGCTATACAATAAACATGATGGTTTGTTAATCAAAGAAAATGACATACGGATAAACATGTCGATTTCAAGCTAATAATTGAAAATATTGCTTGCTACATGCTTTTCAGGAAAAGAGAGCAACAAAGAATAGCTAAAGATTCAGCAAGTCCAAAAGTCAATGAAGGAGCAATTTAAAGACATTTCAAAGTAACATTGCAGAAAAGGATTACAAATCGGGTGAAATTTAAAAAGTTTATGTGGTTTACATAAGTTATGAAATTGTTAATCAGACTACAAAATTATTTACATATATACAAGATAAATTTATGTAATTCAAACATGTAAATGAATTATAAACCTTGAACGGCTTTATCAAGAGATTCCGCAAATGAAGGATCTACAATGTTACAAAATGTGGCACAGAGAACTTTCATAAGTTTCTTTTCCTTTCTTCTTATGTTGTTCTCGTCGTCAATCGCATCAATGTTGGTCTTTAGGGCGCGGTTAAAAGCTCCTTTTGTAGCCCTAAGGGTCTTGTTACCCCTTTTTAATTTCGCAACACGCTTTTGGAGAAAATAAATATCGTGCTCGAACATCTAATTCTTAGAGGCGTAAAATTTAATAATCTGAGAGAATTTGGTTTTCTATTGCTTATCGAAATATTTGGCTATCTCAAACTTGAATCTTCGGCACCAGATCCTCATCACATTATCATCTAAGCCTCGGGGAGGGTTAAGCATAGTTGGAAACTTCTAGGTTGTGGGAAGCTTTGACCTTGTAGGCTTAACAGCTAAAGGAGTTGCTGGAGAGACTGGAAAATTGATATTTAAAGTCTTGTCTCCCAAGATGAACTCCAAAGAGGCACACTGCGCCTGAATATTTTTAGTTTAGCCTCCAAGTCATTTATTCGCTGAATAAGTTCAAACATCTTTTGTTCAAAATCGATTGTGGGATTTATCTTCACTTGTCATTTAAGCTTGGTGATCATATCATCCCTTTTCTTAATGTCAGCCTCGAGTTAGGAGATATGATCTTGGTGACCACTATCAATGGTATTTTGGAGAAAGTGTCTCTTGTGCCATTTCACGGCTTTAGCATTGCCGCCAAAGCATTCTATTAAGACTTCATCATTGACTGTGATCCCTTCGCTCGCTATCAACGGTCTCTCTTTGATAGTATCAATGCATGACAATAAGTTATGAGAAAGAGGTGTTATAGATAACTGTAGCTCTTATTTAAACAAAAGAAATAAAAATCAAGATAGAGGTAAAAGATATCTTTATTATTATAGCAATGAATTACAACTAAAACAGTAACAAAGTTAAAAGATACAACATGCAATTGGATTACATTTAAAGCTAGAAAACTACTTTTCTAACTTTATTTAAAGAGTTACCCGAAAGCATAACTGTCCATCAAAAGGCATAGTAACTCCTTCTGTGGTTATGACCAGCGGGCATTCGCTATAGTCCTACTTTCCAGCCAGGGGACTATCACGACCATAAAAGATTTTATCTTTTCTAACTCTGTCTGTAACTCACTAGAGGCTCGGGAAAAAAGAGAAGATGGATACGAACGTGTGGATTCCTTAGAAATATTGTGGATAAATAAAATTCATGGTCTATTTCCTAAGTTTAGAGTGGAATGTTCCGATCTCTTTAAGGAAAGTTTCCTTCTTATTGCCGAGGAAGTCAAAACGTAAGGGAGGGTATTCCAAGTAAAAATTTTGTAAATCTCAAAGAAAGCAATATCTTGCTAATTTCGAAGTCCTTAAAGTTGATGCATTTTCATAGTAAAACCTTCTTAATTAAACATATTAGCTTAAGTGGTCTCTAGGGACGAGTCGACCTAGAGAACAGTCATTCTATAAAGGTATAATAAAGAGAAGCTAAGCATAGAAAATCAAAGCTAAAACATATATTCATATATAAACTAGTGGTTACATATTCAATCATTCATCTTAGTCGTAAGAAATAGACTTAGAGAAAAACTCAGAAACAAATTTATCGTTATAGTACTTAAGCTCTTCAGGAGGGAGATCTTGAGGAATCGATTTGAGCCACGGTAAGTCACAGCAAGCTTTAGGATGTGGGTCAAATCCAAATTCATCTAAGTATTTTTTGGAAACGTCAGAGTAAACCCCCGCTGAATTCACCTAAGTACGAAAAGTCTACAATAGAATGTCTACAATAAGCCTTATACAAAAAATTGGATACAAATCACTTTCTTCAATAATCATCCAAAATAAAATAAGCAACTCCCGATTCTCCTTTAAGAGAGCGTCATATCGGAGACGTTCTCTCTTTAATAATGGGGCAGCCCTCTGATTTTTAAAAGATGCTAGGACAAAAGCACACCAGGCAACTGTGATACTTTTCAGAGACGATGTTATGCTCCTTTGTCTATCTGTCTAATTCCCTATATAACTTGTAAATTTCTGCTTATTTCCTTTCAAGTTTTTTATAAGGAACTATGACTTTCTCCTTATCTAAAATGAATGATTTTACACTAATTATTATCTAGAAAGATATTTAAACAGGGAATTCCATGCCAAGGAAATTGGAACAGAAGCCTAGGAGGCCTGCTCTTTCTCTTTTTGATCCTTAGTTTGGGTAGGAGCAGGCTCACATCCTGGAATAGTATAAGGCCCGGGGGATGGAGGAGGAATGTCCTTTTGAGGGGATGGCTCTTTCTCGGGAAATTCAACTTGATCATCACTGTCCTTTTTGAAGCTCCCATAGGACCTCTTTTGTCTGCGCCAAGGCGCCTCTAGTAGGGTCATCATCATTGTCATCGTTGTCTTTATCATTGTCACTGCCGCTACCACCATCATCATCCGTTTTCTCATTAGCATCATCTATGTCACTCTCCTCCTCAGAGTCAAATTTGATTTCGAAGGAGGGGACATCGAAATAAAGGACTTTAGCTGCATTAACTTCCTCCTCGCCCTTAGGTTCAATACCCTGCTTCATCTGGTTGATTTTTCCCATCACTTTTTCAGCTAAGGCAGGGTTAAGTGAAGGAAAGCCAAAGTTAAGGCAATCCTTGTAGTTATCAGCATATGTGAGCATAAGGGCATATTCACAATTCTTTAACATCATTTTCCCAAGGGTGACGTCAACAAATTGAGATACTTGCCACTTGACGTCAGAGAGGGTACGAACAGAAAATTTGAGCGAAGTTCTGGTCTTTTTGAATTTATCTTTCAAAGAAGTGTTCTTAATAACCAAGCGAGCCTTTTCATCTACAATATCTTTCAGAGTGAGCTATATTGCAAATTTTCCATCAGTAGTGAGTTGGTGATTCTTCTTCTCTACTTCTAAATTAGCATCAACCCTAGCAACAGAAGCTGTTACTCGCTCCAACTCTGCGGAAGTGTTGTTTTTGGCAATAGTCAAGGAAGATACTTGAGTTTTATGCTCAGAATTTCCCTCATGCAGCTTAGAGGATCCGGTTGAAGACTTTGAAGCATTCCCATTCAAAGCTAAGCAGCTCTTGAGATCCGACAGAAAAGTATAACATAAGTTAATGATTTAAGAAATAAAAACAATGATGATAAATGTAGTTAAAGAGGAGCTTACAACAAGTTGCTACTCCATAAGAGAGCGATAATTACTCGCTAAGTTTGAAGTGAAAGAAGGTGAGGAACTAGAAGTGAAGGATTCAGAATGCAAGATGAGCTCAACTAGTTCTTCAAAATTTGTAGATGGAGGAGTAGAAGGTGAAGGCTCTAGAGTAATTTCCACGGAAGGGGTTGTTAATAAAGCCAGCCGCATCTGCTCAATTGCAGCTAGGAAATCAGAGACAGAAATGCATGAAAAAGGGTCAGGAGTAGGTGGAGTTTTCTTCGGTTGATCTTTGGGGACTTCAACAACAAGGCTCTTTGAAACTTGTCCAAAAGTTAAGTGTTCCTCCTCTTCCTCCACTTCTATAATTTTAGCAATTTTCTTTGAAGGCCCATCTGAGGAAGATTCCATCAACTTACTTTTAAAAGTTTGCTTCGACATTGCAAAGGAGGCAATGGTTGATGTCACTCCAGAAGTTGATGGAGGATGGGCAGCACAGCTAAAGGACACTATAAGTTGAGAATAAGCTGGAACAAATTCAAGCAGATGCAAAGTTAGTCAAAATAATTCGAAGAATGCCAGGGACATAAGAAAATTTTTAACTAATAATATACCAGAAGGTTTAGCATAGATAGGTGACATTGGGGAGAAATATTCAGCATCTCCCAGGGAGAGAAAGCATTTACCATGTGAAGTGTATAGGACAGAGGGAGGAGTTCCTAAGATTCTCTGTCTCACTGGTAGAAGAGAGTGCTTTCTTAAGTTTGAGGGAGTTAGAAGCGTCAATTTGCTCCCAATTTGTCTTGAAGCCACAAATAGAGAATCAACTACGCTCTTGTTGACATCATTAAACTTCTTGGAAGACACTTGATAAAGTAAGAGATTAGTTAGGGAAAAACATAAAGTAGGGGAAATACAACACAAGACCGGACTTACGGGGAGAGGCAAAAGTCTCACGAATATTATCAAAACAATTGACAAAGACGAACTGGTTCTCCCAATCCTTGAATTTATTGACCCCGTCTGATATTAATTTCATGTAGGGGTTGACTCTGTATATTTGGTTATTATGGTTGCTCTGCCTTGCCAACTTGGTCAAGAATTTTAACACTTTAGCATTAAGATAAGGGAGCCCATATTTGAGTGCCATCACCACTAGAGACAGGAAATGAATGTAGACGTTTGGAGACAGCTAGATTGGGGCGTTTCCAACATTAGATAGATACGAAGATAAGAATTCCAAGAAAGGTAAGAATCCGCCATGCCATATGTGAATGGCAATATAAGAAAAATACCCTTCAGGAGGGTTGTCTATGGTGTCATTTTCCTGAGGAGGGATAGCTTTAATTCCAATGATATCGAAATCCCTAAGGATGGCAATGACTTCGTCTTAGGATGCAATGGCAGAATGCTTAGAAATGGCTTCACCTTTCTTAGGAGAACTTATGATTCTATCAGGTGAATTTTTTTTAGTTAAATTCCCTGATTGTTTATGAATTTGAAATACAATAGAGAACTAAATAAAGAAATCTACTTAGATAATTTAAACATGAAAACAGAAATAGAACTTTAAGATTGTGCAAACAGTTTAAGTCAAGAAACCAAATAGCTTAACTTTAGTTTTCGATAATGTCGAAAGGGAAATAGCTTGAGCTTTCGACAATGTCAAAAGGACAACAGCATCAACTTTAAACCAGTATACCTCAACATCGTCGAAAGTCTAAAAAAAATTTATGTTCCTTAAGCTATCTACCAAGCTGAAAGGACAAGATGTAACATTAATCCATTCATCACTTCTTGACAACGTCAAAAGCTCTATTGGAACTTGAATGCACTACAAGCGTAACATAAATTTAAGTGACAAGTCCTTTCGACATCGTCGAAACCAATAACTTAAAGTTCCTAAGTAAAAAATATTAATATTGTCGACGTTGTCGAAAGGTCTGGTCAATGTTGGTAAAACCTATCCTACTCATTGAAGTCGAAAGGTTTAAAGTTAAACTTATATATGCTTTAGACGTTTCGACAAAGATATGCAAAAATAACTCTAGGGTTTAACGAACTCGAAATGTTTGACTATTGAAGGGGAAGATCCAATCCACTTAGCAACGTATCCTTTCAACGACATCGATCAAACCGGCACCACCACACCTTTCGACCCCATGGAAAGGTGCTAAGAAAGCAAAACCAATATTGCCACTTCAACTACTTTCGAAGGGGTAGAAAGGTCATTTTGTGTCGCAAAATTTTCATCTGCACGTTCAAAACTTTCGGGTGCAGAAAACAAGATCCGCTATCTTACCCAAATCCGATTACGAACCTAGGATTTCAAAATCTCTTAAAGTAAGCAAATGAAACTCATTAGGAAAATGGATTTTAACAGAAATTAATCTCAATAACCCGAACCCGATAAATCCAAAATGGATAATCCACTACTAAAGAACAAAATAATAAATTTTGAAGTAATGATTCAAACAAGGAGATTTTCCAAAACAACCACTGTCAATCCTGAAAACTAAAATGAGAAATGAACCATATCAATTAAAGAAACTGAACCAAGAGGAAGTTTCTCGATAAATCAAATCCATTCTTCTCTCAAAAGAGCGAGATTAAGATGGTTTAAAATTGAATTTCAATTTTGAAATTTGGAAAAAGCAAAGCTCATGTAAAGCATGAACGAAGTTCAAATAAAAACTAGAGAAACAAAGACTAATTTAAAGTTGTGATTTGGATTTAGAAATTATCTTGATTTCTGGAAGTGAAGTTTATGAAATTTTGGAGAATACTTTTACTTTTTCTTGATAATTTTGATTGTAGGTAAAAGAAGAAGAAGGAGAAGAGGCTTACTTTATAAGAAAAGTCGCATAAAATTTCTAACCACTAGATAAGATTTGATTAGACAGCTCAGATTTACGAGGGAAGACAAAGAGCCAAGAAGTTTTTGGGTTTCGATAAAGATGACTTGGAAAGTCAAGAGCATCCCTTTGCAAAGAGGGGGCAAATGTTACTCCAAAAAAAATCTACCTTTCGACTAAGTTGAAAGGTCCTCAAACGAAGACCAAGAGAGAAAAGTCCAGACCAAACCTTTCGAAGGAGTCGAAGGGATGCTGACATCAAAATTAGCGGCTTCAAGACCTTTCAAAGGTGCCAGAAAGTCCCTCCTCAAAGCATCCAGGAAGTTCATACCTTTCGAAGAAGGTGAAGAAGTTAAAGCAAGTTTTACCAACCTTTTCGAAAGCTATAGTAAGCCTTTCGAATTGGTGAAAACAAATGATAGTTGAATCTCTTCAAAACCAAATGTAGTGAACCTGCCGACCGTGTCGAACGCTCCAAGCTTACTTCACTAATCACAAAGAAGCAAAGACCCATCCAGGACACATTTTGACAATGTCGAAAAGTGCTATGAAGAAGGCAATACTCAGAGTCAAAAGAATGATAAGGGCACCTTTCCACAACGTCAAAAGGATGCATGGTTTTCAATCAGGTAGAAAGGTTAAGAGAGAATGAAGGAATTGCCAGAATATGACAAGAAAAACAAGGACACCTTTCGACAACGTCAAATGGAAGCATAGCTTTCAACCAGATCAAAAGGTTCATAAGAGCATATAAAAGGACACTTTCAACAACGTTGAAAGGACGCATAGCTTACGAACAGATCGAAAGGTTCATAACAGCATATAAAGGTTCACCTTTCGACAACATCGAAAGAAGGTATCCCTTTCGACCTGGTCAAAAGGTTCACAACAGAATATAAATCGAGGAGCTTTCGATGTTGTCGAAAGTAAAGGCACGGAATAGGGTCGCCTGCATCTATAAGTAAGACCAAAGGGGCCACTTTTAGGGATTCGATTTCTCTCGTTCCAAACTTGTATTTTTTTAACAAAGCATTGTGACCCATATTGGGTGATAGTTTGGGAATTTAATGAAATAGAATTTCTTTAGACGGAAAAAGGGAAGTCTTGTGCATTATTGATCTCTTTACTGATTAGGAAAGCTTTTGTTGGATTAACTTTTATATTTTAGGTTTAACTCCATCGAAAGGAACCTATTTACAAGGTCGATAACTCTTTTGATCCTGACATTTTATGTAACCTTCCGAAGCCATCAACTTTGTGGACTTAAGCTTTCGACAAGGTCGAAACCTGTTCTCTAAATATCAAAACTTGGGCTAACAGATTCAATCCAAAGGAAGTCATTCCCATAGCTATCGGCAAGGTCGAAGCCCATTTCAAATCCACTAGAGAATAAGACTTCTTGCCAAAACCTAAAGGAAACTAACACCCAAATTTTCAACAAGGTCAAAACCTACCTTAAAAAGACTTAACTCGGGGAATTTCAATTTGATCGAAAGGAAGGCTTTCGAAGGAGTATTCACACTAGCTCATCATTATCGAAAGGTCACTTAACCCAGAGTCCATGCCTACTTTCGATGACATTGAAAGGTTTGTTTCGAGAAATATCAATAAATAAAGTCGAATTAAGAGGCAATTCTTAAGGGAATCGTGCTCACTGTTCATACAAAGGATTATTCATCTTTCTTAGCATCACTTTAGGGTGTTAAAAAGAAAACTTGTTAACATATGCCTTCAGTGACCACCTTTCGAAGAAGGTGATTCCATAAGCATGAAGACCTTTTGAATGAGTCGAACAGCACCTTTGTAGACAATAAAGGACAACTCTTTAAAGACGCGCCTTACCTTTCGAAACCAAAGGTTCCGCCTTCACTCAAACCACTCAAAAGCATGTATTGGCCAGAGCAGCCTTTTCGGAAGATAAACTAAGCCTTTCGAATCGGTCAAAGCCATTATTAGCCCGATTCGTCTGTCTATTACGAATTTTCTTTGCTTATAACTTCTTTAATTCGAATTATACTTGGAATTAGTCATGTATTAACATGAAATTCGAGTGTCTTTATGGGTAAAAACAAAACCTGCTTCTGGCATTCAAACAAACTCTTGAAGCATAACATATTTCCAACTATCTAAGAAGAAGAAACTACTCAAACGTCTGGAAAGTGTTATCCTTAAAGTCTACTCAAGAGCAGAAGTATGAAAGAAGGTTAATAAGAGAGAGGTCTCAATGAAGAAATAGGCAATAAGTTCGCAAAGGTCGTAAGAAGTCATTTTGAGGGCTTTAGTAGGGTTTCGAAGAAGTCGAAGACACCAGTCGTACAGTGCGAAGGCTTTCGACTCAGTAGGAAACAGTCATACCCTTCTAATACTTTCGACCTTTCGACGAGAATAAACAAGCAAGGTTAGCTTCAAAACCTCCTTCCGAAGGTAATAGATTATAATCTCTCACTTACATGTCGAACCTTTCGAAACTAAAGGTTTCTCCCTTACCTTAACCCTTTCGAAAGCATATACAAGCCTTTCGAACCAGTCAAGGCCAATAATATTGAGAGAAGGTTCCACCTAAGCTCTAAGGCATGCATTTGAAGTCTACTCAACATTATCAAAACCATTGGTACATAAATATCTTCGAAACCAATATAAACACCTATCGGTAGAGTTAAAGGCTTCAATCTTACTTCCAGTGACAACAACGCAACATGAAGGAGAGGCGCTTTGGAAACCTTTCAACAGTTTCAAAAGGTGTTGTGGAGAAAGCGGTACTCAAAGATCAATAGAGGCAAAAGGATGATAAAGGACCCTTTCGACTCAATCGAAAGGTCTGGGAAAGGATAAAGGAGGCACAAGAGTAAAATAAGGAGAACAAAAGGATGCCTATTGGCAACATCGAAAGGAGGTCATGGCCTTTCGACCAAGTCGAAAGACGTAAGGCAGCATATAAAGAGGGGTCCTTTCGACCAAGTCAAAAGCACAGGCATGAAAGGGAAACGATTTACATATATAAATAAGACACAAGGGGATAGGTTTGGGGGATCGAATTCTGAAATCCTAAATTCATTTCTTCTGCTCTATTCTCTTAAGTGCAACTAAATCTGATAAATCCCTAAATCAAATTGAGGGAAAAAGATATATTTCGTGTAACTCATTTTGGTTTATAAATAAAGAAAGGATGGCTTATTTAACAAGGAGTCTGATGATGAGGAAGATCATTTGGATTGTTAGCTGTTCTAATGATCAATTTCACAGATTCTAACCTTCTCTCTTAATCTCTTTTTTGTCTATACAATGCATAGGATCGACTTGGGAATCGCTGGTCGAACCCCGTCATCATCAAAACCTACATCTGGCACCAAAAATAAGAAATATGATGGGGTTTCCATCGTGTTGAATTTTGAGACTAAGAACACCCAGATCGATCTTATACAAGGAAATCGGAGTAAATCTTAGACAATTATAAGCTAGAACCGTTTCTAAAGGGTGGAACCCCTTTCGACATAGTCAAAAGGGGTGCTTCGAAGGGGATTCCTGTTTATGATTAACTAACAACTGTTGGGAAAGGAACACATTTGAAAGGGTCAATCCATAGATACAATAGCAACCCTTTCGAAAGGGTTCCAAATCAACAATGGCGAAGCCACAAAGTCAAAATCAACTATGATTTATTAATGAAATATTCTTCTCTTTCGACATGATCAGAAGGTCCAAAATGGTACCTTTTGTCATGATAGAAAGGAATAAAAATTTAAAAGAATAAATTGCTTTCGATCCACTCAAACAAAAGAATTCAAACAGATAATGTCTCTCTAGACTAATTCGTTGAAACCTTTTGACTAAGTCAACCCAGTCAAAAGTCATCTCCTTGGATCCTTTCGATCAAGTCAACTGGGTCAAAAGGATGTACAATTTTCTTAGAACCTTCGGTTATGATAATCTAGTCGAAAAGTATACTTCAAAAGAAGGGATCCTCCCATCAACATGGATTTGTTTTGAGTTTAACTACCTTTCACATTGCATCGGAAATGTTGACAAGTTTTCTTGTCAACAATTTTTAGCACTAGAAGAAGGGCCAAACCGCAGACCTTGTCATTGAATTATAGACTAATTGTGACTCATTTGTCTTGCATAAGAAAATGAGATCAAAACGACTAAGTGGAATTAAAGAGGAAGTTTTTCACAACGCAAATTTGGAAGAGAATATAGTTCCGTCTTTTAATCTTGATTGGGCTATTCCTGGGCAAACTTCATCACCAGTGCCACAAGACAAGAACACAGCTAAAATCAAGCACTTGGAATAACAGCTGCAGGTGATGTAGGAGCTACTGAAAATGGCTTTGTCTCAAAAAATCTTCCATGACTCCAAAGCTAATGCAAGGGGAAGATGTGGTCTCCCCAAGAAGGGATATAAAATTGAATTCCAATAAGAATAAAGGCAAAGTGGATCTAACATCCTCGAAGAAGAAAGAACTCCCCCGGTCGAAAGCTAACCATCAAGGAAGAATTCTCTACAAATCCCTTGAACAATCCAAGAGTTCAATATCAAAACAATATTGCCTAGATCAGAAAGATTATTGCAATTATGAAGCTTACCTAAAGGATGCCATTGAGAAGGCGATAAAAGATTCTATGAACTCAAAAGGGAAAAGAACCATGAACGAGAATGTTAATGACAATGAAAGAGTACCTCCTTTCACCAATGAGATAGTGGCCACATCTCCCACCAAATATCAAGATCCCATCAATGAAATATCACGGGGCTACAGACAAGGATGATCACTTGATGGCATTTGACAACCAAATGGACTTGTATAAGGCATCTGGGGCTGTTAGATGCCGACTGTTCCCAGTCACTCCCCATGGAGTAGCAGCAAAATGGTACATGAAGTATTGTGAATAAATTATATAATCATGGAAGCCGTTTTCTTATGAGTTTTCTGCCTAATTTTGTATCTGTAACGATCCCATGATTGGCTATACAATTTTGGCAAATATAAAACAAAGACAAGGAGAGTCCTTGGGAGATTATTTAAGGAGGTTCAATTCTGAATCTTTAAAGGCCAAGGATGTGAACCATTGAGATAAGCTTATAGTTTTTCATTCTGGCTTAATTGAAAACACTCCTTCTAGAAGTGGTTAATGGCTGCAAAGACTTGCAAGACTTCCATTTACAAGCTGACAAGTTCAACCAGATGGATGAGCTTTACTATGCCAAGAAGAAAACTGTTCTAAAGAAAGAAAAAGGCAGATTTGGCCAAGCTCGTGGCCACAAGTGAACGAAATGGAAAGGACCAATAGGTAACGCAGTTGCCTTAAACAAGCTGCTATCATACGTGTATGCTATAGCCAAGGAGAGAGTTAACTTTCTGACCTCCTTTGAAGCCAAGACTAACCCTGAGCAGAAAAAAGGAGGAGACTATTGCGCTTATCATAAAGCCAATGGCCAAAAAACTGATGAATATAGGGTTTTGGTTGGAATTATTCATAAGCTGATTCGGGAAGTTCATTTAAAGAAGTTTGTTCAAGGTCGGTAGAAAACCCAGCAAGCAGAAAATGTTCCACAAAAGCATCCAAACAATGTGGTGAATGTGTTGGAAGATGAGGACCCCTTAAGCTTAAGTCCACCAATCAATTGGATTGATGTGATCCACTATTGGTTGCCTCCACAGGAAACAGCAAGGGGGCTCGAAGCAGGTACATTAAAGAAGCCAAGGAAGGGATCTACTCTGTCCAAGAGGAACCCCAATGAAAAACCCATGCCTTAACATTCAGGTGCCTAATCTTATTGCCACTTCGTTAGAGCTATGAAAGGGGGTTCATCATCCTCATAACAATCCTCTGATGATTACTGTACAAACTGGGTTATCTATTGTCTCTAGAATTCTGGTTAGCACGAGCAGCGTAGTCAATGTAATCTTCAAACATGCCTTCAATCAGATGAACATTCCATAACTCAACCTGGAACCAAGCACAGAGCCAATATTTGGATTCAATAATAAAGGATCACCTGCAATGAGATAGATAAAGTTATTTGTATAAATACGAGTGCCGCTAACATTCAAAACTATTTTTGTGATAATCGATCAATCCTCCTACTACAACGGCTTCCTTGGCAGGCCGGCTCTCGAGAGCTTGATGCTTTTGTCTTCCCGAAATACCTCATGGTAAAATTCCAGACAAAGCAAGGCTGGGGAACTGTCCGAGGGGAGCAATTTCGCTTTCGAGAAATGTATTTTACCACTCTTGATCAGTAAAAAAAGGAGTATTCAGCATACTTTGATATTTCTACAATTTTATAGCCATCAGATGATGGATTTTCACATCCAAAATTCGAAGCAAAGATTAAAACTAATAAATATAACAAACATATGTATCAAAGGTACATTCCCTTTGGAGGTAAGAGAAAAAGAATGGATGTAAACTTAGCGGTAGAATGTCCAATAGTCATAGAATTTGATTTCTGAGGAGCAACGAGTGGATAAAACCCATAGAGGATCAGGAGCAAGCGTGCATTGACGCGGATGATGCTACCAAAGTGGTTAAGATGGGAATGGATCTTGATGATGACTTAAAAAAGGATTTGATACAGTTTCTCAAAGTCAAAAAAGATGTTTTTTCTTGGTCACATTCTAATACAGTGGGAATTGATCCATTGGTTATGTCATTCCCTTAACGTTAATCTAGGAGAAACTCCCGTAAGGCAGAGAAAGAGACAAATGGACAAAGTTTGGTCAGAAGCTATGAAAGAAGAGGTTAATAGACTTCTCGAAAATGGATTTATTCAAGAAATATACTACCTAAAATAGTTTGCCAATTCATTACTGGTAAAGAAATCAGAGAGAAATAGAGATTTTGTATCGACTACATGGATTTGAACAAAGCAAGCCCAAAAGATTTATTCCCACTACCACAAATGGATCAATTAGTAGATGGCCACAAGTGAGCACACGTTGTTATCTATTATGGATGCCTATTCAGGGTATAACCAAGTCCCAATGTTCATACTCGATGAGGAGCACACTAGCTTCGTAACTATGTGGGGAATTTATTGTTACAAGGATGCCTTTTGGATCAAAAAATGCAGGTGCAACATATCAGAGGTTGATCAACCAAATGTTCAAAGAGAAAATCGGCCAAAACATGGATGTTTATGTGGACGATATGTTGGTAAAGTCTGGTGAGTCTGAAAATCATCTTAAAGATTTGGAAGATATGTTCAAGGTATTGTGGAAATATCAAATGAAGCTAAACCCAAAAAAGTGTTCATTTGGAGTTCATTTTGGAAATTTCCTAGGATACCAAGGAATCGAAGCCAATCCAGATCAAATTCGAGCCATTAAGGACATGGCCAATCCAAAAATCAGCAAGGAAGTGATGAGTTTGAATGGAAGGGTAGCCGCCCTAAGCAGATTTAACTCTAAGGCTAACGATAAATGTAAGAAGAAGAAGAACTTTTAGTGGGGAGAAGTTTGTAGAAAAGCCTTTAAGGAACTAAAGAGCCATTTGGAAAAACCTCCAATACTTTCAAGTCCAAAGGATGGGGAAATCTTGTACCTATATACGACAGTTTCAGAGCATGTCGTTAGTTCAGTGCTGATTAAAGAAGGGAATAGGGCACAACTGGCAATATATTATATGAGTAGGCAGTTAAAAGATGCATAGATTCGCTACCCAATTATAGAAAATTTAGCCTATTGCTTAATTCTCACAGCTCGAAAGCTTAGAGTGTACTTTCAGGCATATCCAATATGGGTACTAACCAATTTACCCTTAAAGAAAGTGTTTGCACCAAAATTGGTCACAACACTCTTCGGGAGTCGTTGAAGAGATAATAGTCAAGAGTACGAACTGAATATGAATATTATCTAACAAAAACTCCAGTCAACAGTAAAGAAAATACGTAGACAAGCAATTTATAGTGGTTCGGCGTGTTGCCTACGTCCACTGTGAAGTTTTTCGATGTTTTATTGATTCTCTATCAACGATTACAAGTTGGTACAGCGATCCACAACAAGTTACAACTGGAAATTCGAAATCAACAATAGAATTACGATGTAGGATGATGGAGATCTTGATCCGGCAGAGTCTCGGCGTCTCAGAGTCCGAAGATCCCTTTTCCGTTGGCCCTGGGGCTCTATTTATAGGTGTAGGCTGCTGGTATCTCGCTGAAAACTCGGGAGACCATTTCTGGCACGTGAGGGGGCCCACACGTACGGTCTCGGGAAGTTTGGGCCCACTTTGGCATCGGTTCGAACTCCATTCGAACCGATCAAGAATTCATCCAATCGAGGTGAAATTTGGCGTGGACATTCTTCAACATGTATGCGAGCATCTGTGAAAGTTTCATTGCATTTGGATCAGTAGGTTAGGAGATATGTTGGGTTCGAAATGGACTTCACGGCAAGGCTGTTTTGTTCGAACCCCTGTTACTCGAAACGATGGTTTCGAAACCAGTGTGGCACGCGACCTCGTGGTGACGTGGAGCGCAAGTTTCGAATCGATCCGGACTTCTCTCCGTGTTGACCGCTTCGACTCCGTGTATCTTGGTGATTTCGAACCGATGGAAGACACGTGGATTGACCCAGTGGGTTCGAATAAGGCAACACAGGATGGGTTCGAACAAGGCTCTGTGATGGGTTCGAACATGGCTCTGTGATGGTTTCGAAGATAGCTCTGTGATGGGTTCGAAAAGGGCTTCTGTGATGGGTTCGAACCAACGTCCCTTGGATGCATATGAGCTCTGCAACCCCTTCATGGATACGAGGCACATGGATTCGAAAACAATGGAGTCGAAGGTGATGGAGTCGAACCCATGGGGGTTCGAAGGGTTCGAAGTCGATGGGTTCGAAAGTCGTCCCTTCTTATCGGTTCGAACGTGGTGGGTTCGAACTAGTTGGGTTCGAAGTGGTGTCGAACCGATGGATGCGAACTCATTGATTCGAACTTTGGCATATGTGCATGGGTTCGAGGCGCTGCCTCACTCCTTGGGTTCGAACCAGATGGGTTCGAACATAGGTGGGGTCATGGTTTCGAACAGAGCAACGTCCATTTTTCTCAACTTGAATCCATCATAACTTGAGCATACGACCTTGGATTGACCTGAAATTTGAAATGCTGACACTTGTAGCCTTTCTTGCCGTGTCCTATCAATTGTGGCTCATTCTGGACTCGGATGAAATTCAGTGATATCCATGGCTAAAGGAAGTACGATCAACCCTTGAGGCGAACTGTCCTTCGTTTTCGATCAATCTTTTGGTATCGCGGCTTTGCCAAAAGGTGGGATAACATTTTGCCCCCCAAAGTACGTCTTGTGGGAACATGACGTGCTTTGAATAGCTGCCATTTCTCTCTGAACAATCATTGTTCTCTTTTTTGTCGAAACTCGTATGCTGTACTGCTGTAACCTTGCGTTGATATGATTGACTGCTGTATAATATTGCTCAGCCGTTGGCTGTCGCATTTGTAACAGGATGAGTGTTTGATCCCTGTGAATACTCAAAATCGAATGTTAGTCCGACATGTATGCACATATGTTAATTTGGACCTTGTTAACGTCGTGCGTCCACGAGTCGTCGTCAGTTAGGTTTGCTGCAGAATTTCGTATCGATTCTCTCCTGAACCGATTTTGAAATTTGAATTGAGACAACGCTTGATGGTTGTTTTGAAAAGTTCCTTCGTATCGATCCTCTCCTGAACCGATATTGAAGGTTGAAGAATTTGAATTTGTATTGCGCAAGTGTAATGTTTCGAACCGATGCACTTGAGCATTGATGGGTTCGAAATTCAAATTTGTATGGATGCAATATGCCCGTGCAATGATGGGTTGTGTGAATATGAGATTTCGAGTCGATGCGTTGGAGCATGGACGGATTCGAAATTGACATTCGACCCAACGGAGTATACTCGTGTCATGATGGTTTCGAAGTTGACTTTCGAACCGATGTTAGAAGATGGAGTATTCTTTGTGCTGTGATGGGTTCGAAACTAGCATTCGAACCGATGTGAGAGGATGGTTTCGAACTAGTAGTTCGTTTCGGTGGGTTCGAAACTGATCTTCGAAACGATGACTCGGATGGGTACGAAACTATCGTTCGCGGCAGTGGTCTGTGTGCTTCACACAATGGAGCTTCAAGCATTTGGTTTCGAAGATAGGTTTCGAAACCATTCTGCCCTCTGACCTGTTGTACTCGGTCAATTTCACCGGAACTCGAACCGTCCCGGTCATCACCAACCCTCCATATAAATAGCAATGGACCTGCCCCATTTTCACTTTTTACTTTTTCACTGCGCTCTTCATCGCTTCGAAGCTTCTAAGGAGAAAATACTGCGTCGTGTTTTCGAATCCATCAAGATTTAAGACTTAAATCTTTCGAATCCATTGTTTAAACTAGGTAATTAGCTTCGGATTCAAGCGACGAAGTTATTTTGAACCCATTTCTCTTCATCGATTGCATGGCTTCGAGATCGGCAAAACCAGATCTGGTTTGAGAGGGTTTCGAAACGATGTGTGGATTCGAGTTCGAACCGATCACGGTGGTGTGTTTTCACTGGATTTCGAGTCGATCCTTGGAATGTCCTTGTTGGGATGCGCAGTTCGCACCGATTGGGGGATTCGAGGGATCCATTCGAATCGATGGATTCGAACCCATAGGTTATCGGTTCGACGTCGACAACTTCGTATCGATACGAAGTGGATCGGTTCGAACGCGGCCGATGTCAAGTTTAAGGAATTCGGTATCGGTTCGAACTCGTCATTTGGCTATCGGTTCGAAGCGCGTCTAACTGTATGGTTTCGAAGTGATGTCAGGATGGGTTCGAACGCATGGGTTCGAAGCAATGACATGATGGTTTCGAACGCGTGGGTTCGAAAGAAGTTTGGATGGGTTCGAAGGAAGAGCTGTTCGGTTGGGTTCGAACGAAACATCTGTGATGGTTTCGAACCCTATATGATGGACTCCAAAATTTGAAATTTTTTCAAACATAACTCCGACGAGCTTCATTCCTGCATATCTGGACTTGAATATTGAACTGCATATTTGATTGCCTTTTGAAGCTCGTCGATGGAACTATAAAAACTTCTATTTGAACTGACTTCCATCATATAAACGATTTAGTGATGACGGTCAGCGATGACGGTCATTATAGCTGAACTTCGTAGCTTTGTCGTTTGAATGTTCACTTTAACTCTGCAACATTTATTCAAGCAATGCATGGCACGGTACCACACACATTCATACACTTTACACTGGGGAACACACGGGTTCTTTGTCGTCTAACGATGGTTTCTCATGAGTTAGTTAGTTATGGAATCTTCAAGTTCACAGCAGCAGGAGATTCAAGGTACAGCCCCTCCGAGGCTAGAAGTTCCGGATATAGATCCTGAGATCATCGGTCCGGCTCCGGACGAACTTCCTGATGCGTCGTTCATTGCCAATCCATCGGATTCCGTTCCATCGAATATCTCTGAAGACATGTTGGGAAGAATATGTTTGAGGCACGGCTTGTCACTGGACGATGTATTACTGCCGGGGCCGAATGATAGACCACATAATCCGCCAGAAGGGTATACAGCATTTAATCGCCACGCGTGTGCGGCCGGGACACTTCCCCCGTTCAACGAGTATATAAGAGAAGTATTGTCGTTTTTGAGGATCGCCCCATCTCAGCTGCATCCGAACGGATATGCGTCGATCAATAGCTTGTTCATTGCATTTATGGAATGTCTCCATCGACCGCCACTCCCAATCGAAATCAGATACTTGTTCAACTTCAAAACTCGTGGTGATTATCCTTCTTTCACATTTCTGGAGGCGGTGAGAAATTGTCAAGTGGTCACCGGATCCTGGACAAGGCTGAGTTACTATAGGACAGAATGGTTTTATGTCAGGTGCCCTCCAGGCTTTGCTCGACGATGGTTATTCAGACGTGAGTATAACCAAGTTCTTAAATAGTTACTACGACAATTGCTGCTGAAGTGGAACTTATATTAATTTTTTCTTTTTACAGCAACGATCTCGCGACCCGAAGGTGAAGAGTTTAAGGAGATGGTGCGAGTACTTCGAGAAGTCCCGAGCGAAAATAGGGACATCGAGTTGCTTTTGACCGATAGGAATCTCCGGACTTATGGGCTGATTGAACGAAGGCAGAGTATAAGATTTGAGGTGGCACAAAGGATCGTTCCTAAGAAACGAGTCAAACATAAGGAGCCCGAAGTTGTCATAGCCGAGGAGGTTGATTCTGAAAGAACTCACACTGACGATGAGCCGCTGACTGAGCCTACGGATGTGGCTTCGGATGTCGCGGAGCAGAAAAAAGGCAAGGCTGCCATGGTTAAGCCAACTAAGCGGGGGAGACGGAAATCGGTTGTCATTGCCCGGCCCTCTTCCGGAGTTAGGATCTCTGAGATGTCTCCTCCGCGTACGGAGAGTCTCTACGAAGGGCTTGCCGACCTTCCAATCCCGGAAGATGTGTCTTTTCAACATGATGCCGGGTTGGAGGAGTTCCATCGTAGTCTAGAATTAAGCGAGCCTCTTATTACTAGCGAGGTCGACATTTCTGGTTGGTCGGGGGGAATGCATATTCACACACACTTCACGACACTGCATAACCTTTGATTGTAAACTACCTGATTCGAAGAGTGACTAATTCGATTTTATTTTGCTTTGCAGATATTATGTCTAAACGAGGTTCAATGCTTGGGAGTCTTCGACATGCCCGCAAGTCTTCTTATTATGATTCGCGCAGGCGAGAGGGGGATAGAGACTATGACCAAGGACGCTCCGGGTATCATGACCAGGGACGTTCCGGATATTCTAGTCATGAGAGATATGACTTGGACAAGGGCCATAGGCGTCGATCGCGATCGCGCACCCCTCCTCCTTCCAGAGATCCCGTACAACCTCCCGTTCGCGTACCTCGTGATTCTTCTCGACATGTGTCGGTTTCTCAAGCTTCTAGATCTGAGGTGTCGGCGCCGACAGTTGCGGAGGAACCTCCTACTGAAATTACGGGAGAAGGAGCGATTAGGCTTGCGCAGCTGAAGAGAGAATTCCCGAATATCTGCTTCGACAATTATGTCTTTCCCCCGAACTTGAAAAGAATTCCACCGGAGGCCGAGCGGTGGGCGCTTGATTATGTGCACGACTTCTACGCACAGTATAAGGTGTGGTATAAGGCAGCTGAGAAAGCATCGGCGCTGGCCTTCGAACGGGCAGCCACCATTGAAAAATTGCAAACCGAGTTAGCACAAAAAGATCGCATCATTCAAGTGCTGAATACTGAGGCTGAATCATCCCGTAAATCTGAAATAGAGGCCACTAAAAAAGCCGATGAAGCCCAGGCAATCATGGATAGGATGAAACGCGAACACTACGCCACGGTTGAGGACATGGGTCATCGAAACACATTGGTTACCGCAGAGAGGGACGCAGCCCTGAAGGAGTTGAACGAGCTTAAGTCAAAATTTGCTGAAATCGCCAAGGAAAGGGATGACGCGAATAGCGCAGCTCAGGAGGCGTGTGAACAAGCTGTGATTCTTCGCACCGAAAGGGATGCTGCGGTGGCGAAAGTTCAAGCGGTCGAGATAGAGGTGGAAGAGAAAGTTCAACAAGCAGAGGCCAGGCTAGAGGCCGATATCGAAGATTTGCTTATAACTTATAACGCCAACGTGTTAAAACATCGAAATTTAGCCTGGCTTCAAGATTATCCCGTTCACCTTCGCAGCGCTTGGGAGCGATTGGTCGAGGAAGAGGGGGAAGCGCATCCGGGCGAATCGGTTGACCGATTCGAGCTTGAGAACCGGTTATTAACTGAGGATGAAAAGAAGGTCCTTCACGATGCTATCATTGCTCATGAGAAGGAGATGATGGGTGGTCATTCTCAGTGAAAGCACCAAAATGTTTGCGCCAAACTTGGTCATAAACACCCAATACCATGAAAGCACCAGTGTATGAATATAAATTAATGATATTCAAACACAAACAACAAATCTCAACATATAATAGACAGCAATCCAAAAGTAAAGAACAGAGACACAATTTTTATAGTGGTTCGGCTATCTCCGGCCTACGTCCACTCCAATTTTTTTTCTTTTTTATTGATTATCCTTGAAGATTACAAGTGATTACAACAATTGTAGTGACCAAATCTGAAGAAAATAGAAGTAATGATGCTATGGAATGATTTTAGCAGCGTCT
This sequence comes from Allium cepa, assembly GCA_030765085.1. Lineage (NCBI taxonomy): Eukaryota > Viridiplantae > Streptophyta > Magnoliopsida > Asparagales > Amaryllidaceae > Allium > Allium cepa. Next base: position 1,053,698,676 of record CM060939.1, read on the forward strand.
GGGATTTGAAGAGTTTGAGGAATTTGGATTTGGAAGACAATGGCTAGACAGGATAGCAGAAGGCTAAGGGCTGAGAGAAGCCAACAAGGAGGAAGTCAGCAAGCATCCTCCGGAGGTGAGGAAGGACGGGCTTCAGTCTACATAACTCGGGATGAAATGGAAGCTATGGCCAATTCTTTGCAGGAGAGATTGTTGAAAAGTCAACAGGAAATGATGCAAACTTTCTTGGAACAAATGAGAGCTACAGGAATGCAGAGCTTAGGAACAGCTACAGCAGCTGCGGATGCAGGACAAGGAGCTAGGATTGTGGAACCCAATGAAGGACAGGATACGGAGCCAGAAGGCAATCAACAAGGGCTTGGGGGCAGGCCCACAGGATTCAATGCAGAAGTACCTTTGGAAGGAATTCAGCAAGCTAGAACTAACGTTGCTGCTAGTGAGCCACACGAGGAATATGTACCAGAGTTCCCTCGGGGGCATGGGGGGCAACCCCTACCAGACAATACAGGGTTAGTAGAGATGATTAGGAAGACTGTGCGAGGTGGGTTGACAAACGGAGATTTGGAAGGAGTGAATAGAAGTCCATTCGTTCGGGAGATAAGGATGGCTCGGAATCCACCTAAGTTCAAGCTACCTAGCGTGGAGGTATATGATGGTAAGACGGATCCAACAGATCACTTAATGAGGTACACCAGACACATGGAGGTGCTGGGGGCATCGGAGGAAGTGATGGCCCGATGTTTCCCTTTGTATTTGAAGGACTTGGCTGCAATGTGGTTTAGGCAACTGGGAGAAGGATCTATCAGGACTTGGAAGGAATTAGTGGAAAAGTTTCTAGGACAGTTTCGGGTTCACGTTAAGAGGCCAAAGAACGTGATGACTTTAACATCGGTAAAGCAAAGAATGGACGAATCACTTAGAACTTTTCTAACTCGATTCAGCGCGGCAGTCGCTTCGGTGGATCGGCCTGATCCATCAATGGTTTTAATGGCAGCAGTATCAGGAGTCAAGGAGAATTCGGATTTCAAGGTATCTCTGATACGAGATCCCCCGCGAAATCTCGACGAATTCTTTCATGAGGCAGAAAGGTTCCTTCGACAAGAAGATGCAAGTACGGATTTAAAGTCAAAAAAGGTTAGCACAATCGAGGTTGGAGCGGTATCCAAAAACGGTTCGGATAGGGATAAAGGAAAAAGGAAGTTAGATGACGACTCTGGAAACGCTAGAAAACGATGGAAGGACCCAAAGTTTTCCACATACACTGGATTGAACGAGACGCTGGAACGGATATACTTGGAAACTCGGAATCGCCTTCCCTACCGAAGGCCGGCTAGGAGGGAACCAACAGAGCGGGAAAGGACATCAGGAAGGCACTGTCTCTTCCATGATCTGGATGGACACGATACCAACAGCTGCAGGCACCTAAAGGATATAATCGAGGAGCATGTAAGGAATGGACAGTTGCAGCAATATGTTGGAACTCGGGATGCAACGGTGGAGCAGGAGCAACCGCCGACCACCTCACGCCGTGATGATGGGAGGCCCAGGGATGATCGTCGATTGATCATCCATTGACCAAGGTAATATGGAATAAGTAGCAAGCTGTTAGCAAACGGTAAAGTCATTTACACATGTACGGGGACGGAGATAGCCCCTAGGCACGCTCTGAATGATGATAACCCGGGACGCTATGGTTTGTGAAATTTATTTCTTGCTTTCAGACTGGACATTGCTTTTCTTTTTGGATTTGGTTTTGGAGCTTGGATTGAGCTCCTGGTTTTTCTTGCTTTTTTATTTGGATTTTCCTTTGGACAATTGTTTTTGGTTTTGGATTCTGGTTTGGATTTCTGGTTTTCTGGTTTTGGATTTGAATTTTTGGGTTTGGATTTGGATTTTGGATTTGGATTTCGGATTTGAATTTTTGGATTTGGATTTTTGGGCTTTGGAATAGATTTTTGGTTGGACTTTTATCTGGTTTTTGATAAATGGTCGTCGGGTATGGATTATGCCTGGCAAGGGGTGAGTCACTTTACCCAAACAAGGTGAGTTGACTCATTCAGGTCGTCGAGTATGTACTATGCTCGGCAAGGGTCCGGAGTGACCAAGATTCGGCCTAGGACTTAGGCCCTCTATTATCATATATTATTTTCAGGTCGTCGAGTATGGACTATGCTTGGCAGGAACCCGGAGAGGTTATGGATTTGGCTATTGACCCGGAGAGGTCCTGGCTTCAGTTATTGGATATTGGATAAGGATGGATTGGAACTCGGTTGTCGACTTCGAATGGATACGGAATTGGCTAAGGCTTTGGTTATTGGATATGGAACTGGACATCGACTCGAAGCAGTCAAGAATGATATACTCTGGCAATATGGCTTTGGACTTCGAATATTGGATTCGGAACTATTCAAAACACGTATTGTTATCACAAGGCATGTTTTGGGGGGCAGACTGTTACCCCATTTTATGGTCAAAACGGGAATAACAACAAATTGGCAAGGAATTATGGATAGCAGGACTGGGAATAAAGGCTACGATGGATATCGTCAAAATTCTGTTGAACTCCGATCGAGACGAAATTGATTGAAAATGGCGATAAGGACTATGAAAGGCTATGTTTCAAATATCAAGTTAATCGGAGTTCGTATGGAGGAAATATGATGGATTCAAGGTGGGAGAGGAATGTTGTTCGAACCCATCAGGTTCGATCCCATCAGGTTCGAAACCATCAGGTTCGAACCCATCAGGTTCGAACCCATCAGTTTCGAACCCATCAGGATCGAACCCATCAGGTTCGAACCCATCAGGTTCGAACCCATCAGGTTCGAACCCATCAGGTTCGAACCCATCAGGTTCGAATCAACGGGAACTAGATTGGGTTCGAAAGGAATGACTTCAGTGCAATGGACATGGATTCGAATGATGGATATGGACTCAAAGATAGTGGATTCGAACGATGGACATGGACTAGAAGATAGTGGGTTCGAATGACGGACGCGGACTCGAAGATAGTGGATTCGAATGATGAAGCTCGAAGAAGGAAATGGATACGAAGTTTTAATGGATTCGTAGGAAATGATGAATTCGAAGTTCTGATGGATTCGTGGAAAATGATGGATTCGAAGTTCTGATGGATTCGTGGAAAATGATGGATTCGAAGTTCTGATGGATTCGTGGAAAATGATGGATTCGAAGTTTTGATGGATTCGTAGAAAGTGAATAGACACGAAGTTTTGATGGATTCGTAGAAAGTAAATGGATTCGAAGTTTCGATGGATTCGTAGGAGGAGAATGGATTCGAAGTTTGCATGGATTCGAGAGTTATGTTTGCGCCAAACTTGGTCACAAACACCCAATACCATGAAAGCACCAGTGTATGAATATAAATTAATGATATTCAAACACAAACAACAAATCTCAACATATAATAGACAGCAATCCAAAAGTAAAGAACAGAGACACAATTTTTATAGTGGTTCGGCTATCTCCGGCCTACGTCCACTCCAATTTTATTTCTTTTTTATTGATTATCCTTGAAGATTACAAGTGATTACAACAATTGTAGTGACCAAATCTGAAGAAAATAGAAGTAATGATGCTATGGAATGATTTTAGCAGCGTCTGGGCTTGCTTTTCCTCTCCAAATTTTCCGACCCCTTTTCTGAATGACCAGGGGCTCTATTTATAGGCGCGGAAGGTTGAAACCCCGCCTAAAACCTGGGGAGGTTGCTTGGCACGTGAGGGGGGGCCCACAGGCCCGTGTTCTCGGAATTCGTGCCCAGTTTGGGATCGATTCGAAATGACTTTCGAATCGATCAAGAATCCATCCAATTGAGCTGAAATTTGGCGTGAACATTCTTCAACATGTATGTGAGCTCCTGTAAAAATTTCATTGCATTTGGATCAACGGTTTGGAAGATATGATCGATTCAAGTTCTAGAATCCGTGCGTCCTGATTGGTTCGAACCCATGCATTGTCTATTTCGAACCCATGTATTCCGAACCCATTCCTTCGAAACCACTCTATTCGAATCCATCTCCCTCGGCTCCATCACCAACTTCGAATCCAATGCCAACTTCGAATCCAATAGCAACTTCGAATCCATAGCAACTTCGAATCCATCGCCTTCTACGAATCCACAGCAACTTCGAATCCATCATTTCCTACGAATCCATCACAAACTTCGAATCCATTTTCTTCCTACGAATCCATCATGAACTTCGTATCCATCATTTCCCACGAATCCATCATAATCTTCGCATCCATCATTTCCTACGAATCCATCATAAGCTTCGTATCCATTTCCTTCCTACGAATCCATCATGAACTTCGTATCCATCATTTCCCACGAATCCATCATAAACTTCGTATCCATCATTTCCTGCGAATCCATCATAAGCTTCGTATCCATCATTTCCTACGAATCCAACTTCATCATTCGAATCCACTATCTTCGAGTCCATGTCCATCATTCGAATCCATGTCCATTGCACTGAAGTTATTCCTTTCGAACCCATCTAGTTCCCATGGGTTCGAACTTGATGGGTTCGAACCTGATGGGTTCGAACCTGATGGGTTCGAATCTGATGGGTTCGAACCTGATGGGTTCGAACCTGATGGGTTCGAACAACATTCCTCTCGAATATTGAATCCATCATATTTCCTCCATACGAACTCCGATTAACCTGATATTTGAAACATAGCCTTTCATAGTCCTTATCATCATTTCCAATCAATTTCGTCCCGATCGGAGTTCAACAGAATTTTGACGATATCCATCGTAGCCTTATCCCCAGTCCTGCTACCCGTAATTCCTTGCCAATTTGTTGTTATTCCCATTTTGACCATAAAATGGGGTAACAGTTTGCCCCCCAAAACATGCCTTGTGATAACAAGACGTGTTTTGAATAGTTCTGAATCCAATATTCGAAATCCAAAGCCATATTGCCAGAGTATATCATTCTTGACTGCCTCGAGTCGATGTCCAATTTCATATCCAATAATCAAATCCTTAGCCAATTCCGTATCCATTCGAAGTCGACAACCGAGCTCCAATCCATCCTTATCCAATAGCCAATAACCGAAGCCAGGACCTCTCCGGGTCGATAGCCAAATCCATAGCCTCCCCGGATTCCTGCCAAGCGTGATCCACATCCGACGACCGTGGTCCAGTGTCCCTGGACGTTGAGTTAACCTCTCCGGCTTCTTTCCAAGCGCAATCCACATTTGATGTCCTTGGTCCAGTGTCCCTGGGCGCTGTAAAATGCCATGGCTTAAGTCCTAAGCCGAATCCTGATCTCTCCGGACCCTTGCCGAGCATAGTCCATACTCGACGACCTTGGCCCAGTGTCCCTGGGCGCTGTAAAATGCCATGGCTTAAGTCCTAAGCCGAATCCTGATCTCTCCGGACCCTTGCCGAGCATAGTCCATATTCGACGACCTGAATGAGTCAATTCACCTTGTTTGGGTAAAGTGACTCACCCCTTACCAGGCATAATCCATACCCGACGACCATTTATCAAAAACCAACCAAAATCTATTCCAAAATCCAAAATCCAAATCCGAAATTCAAATCCGAAATCCAAAATCCAAATCCAAATCCAAAATTCAAATCCAAAACCAGAAAACCAGAAATCCAAACCAGAATCCAAAACCAAAAACAGTCATCCAAAGGAAAATCCAAATAAAAAAGCAAGAAAAACCAGGAGCTCAATCCAAGCTCCAAAACCAAATCCAAAAAGAAAAGCAATGTCCAATCTAAAAGCAAGAAATAAATTTCACAAACCATAGCGTCCCGGGTTATCATCATTCAGAGCATGCCTAGGGGCTATCTCCGTCCCCGTACATGTGTAAATGACTTTACCGTTCGTTAATAGCTTGCTACTTATTCCATATTACCTTGGTCAATGGATGATTAATCGACGATCATCCCTGGGCCTCCCATCATCACGACGTGAGGTGGTCGGTGGTTGCTCCTGCTCCACCGTTGCATCCCGAGTTCCAACGTATTGCTGTAACTGTCCATTCCTTACATGCTCCTCGATTATATCCTTTAGGTGCCTGCAGCTGTTGGTATCGTGTCCATCCAGATCATGGAAGAGGCAGTGCCTTCCTGATGTCCTTTCCCGCTCTGTTGGTTCCCTCCTAGCCGGCCTTCGGTAGGGAAGGCGATTCCGAGTCTCCAAGTATATTCGTTCCAGCGTCTCGTTCAATCCAGTGTATGTGGAAAACTTTGGATCCTTCCATCGTTTTCTAGCGTTTCTAGAGTCGTCATCTAACTTCCTTTTTCCATTATCCCTATTCGAACCGTTTTTGGATACCGCTCCAAGCTCGATTGTACTAACCTTTTTTGACTTTAAATCCGTACTTGCATCTTCTTGTCGAAGGAACCTTTCTGCCTCGTGAAAGAATTCGTCGAGATTTCGCGGGGGATCTCGTATCAGAGATACCTTGAAATCCGAATTCTCCTTGACTCCTGATACTGCTGCCATTAAAACCATTGATGGATCAGGCCGATCCACCGAAGCGACTGCCGCACTGAATCGAGTTAGAAAAGTTCTAAGTGATTCATCCATCCTTTGCTTCACCGATGTTAAAGTCATCACGTTCTTTGGCCTCTTAACGTGAACCCGAAACTGTCCCAGAAACTTTTCCACTAATTCCTTCCAAGTCCTGATAGATCCTTCTCCCAGCTGTCTAAACCACATTGCAGCTAAATCCTTCAAATACAAAGGGAAACATCGGGCCATCACTTCCTCCGATGCCCCCAGCACCTCCATGTGTCTGGTGTACCTCATTAAGTGATCTGTTGGATCCGTCTTACCATCATATACCTCCACGCTAGGTAGCTTGAACTTAGGTGGATTCCGAGCCATCCTTATTTCCCGAACGAATGGACTTCTATTCACTCCTTCCAAATCTCCGTTTGTCAACCCACCTCGCACAGTCTTCCTAATCATCTCTACTAACCCTGTATTGTCTGGTAGGGGTTGCCCCCCATGCCCCCGAGGGAATTCTGGTACATATTCCTCGTGTGGCTCACTAGCAGCAACGTTAGTTCTAGCTTGCTGAATTCCTTCCAAAGGTACTTCTGCATTGAATCCTGTGGGCCTGCCCCCAAGCCCTTGTTGATTGCCTTCTGGCTCCGTATCCTGTCCTTCATTGGGTTCCACAATCCTAGCTCCTTGTCCTGCATCCGCAGCTGCTGTAGCTGTTCCTAAGCTCTGCATTCCTGTAGCTCTCATTTGTTCCAAGAAAGTTTGCATCATTTCCTGTTGACTTTTCAACAATCTCTCCTGCAAAGAATTGGCCATAGCTTCCATTTCATCCCGAGTTATGTAGACTGAAGCCCGTCCTTCTTCACCTCCGGAGGATGCTTGCTGACTTCCTCCTTGTTGGCTTCTCTCAGCCCTTAGCCTTCTGCTATCCTGTCTAGCCATTGTCTTCCAAATCCAAATTCCTCAAACTCTTCAAATCCGATGTAGCGGGTGCTAGTTGTTCTCAGTGAAAGCACCAAAATGTTTGCGCCAAACTTGGTCACAAACACCCAATACCATGAAAGCACCAGTGTATGAATATAAATTAATGATATTCAAACACAAACAACAAATCTCAACATATAATAGACAGCAATCCAAAAGTAAAGAACAGAGACACAATTTTTATAGTGGTTCGGCTATCTCCGGCCTACGTCCACTCCAATTTTTTTTCTTTTTTATTGATTATCCTTGAAGATTACAAGTGATTACAACAATTGTAGTGACCAAATCTGAAGAAAATAGAAGTAATGATGCTATGGAATGATTTTAGCAGCGTCTGGGCTTGCTTTTCCTCTCCAAATTTTCTGACCCCTTTTCTGAATGACCAGGGGCTCTATTTATAGGCGCGGAAGGTTGAAACCCCGCCTAAAACCTGGGGAGGTTGCTTGGCACGTGAGGGGGGGCCCACAGGCCCGTGTTCTCGGAATCCGTGCCCAGTTTGGGATCGATTCGAAATGACTTTCGAATCGATCAAGAATCCATCCAATTGAGCTGAAATTTGGCGTGAACATTCTTCAACATGTATGTGAGCTCCTGTAAAAATTTCATTGCATTTGGATCAACGGTTTGGAAGATATGATCGATTCAAGTTCTAGAATCCGTGCGTCCTGATTGGTTCGAACCCATGCATTGTCTATTTCGAACCCATGTATTCCGAACCCATTCCTTCGAAACCACTCTATTCGAATCCATCTCCCTCGGCTCCATCACCAACTTCGAATCCAATGCCAACTTCGAATCCAATAGCAACTTCGAATCCATAGCAACTTCGAATCCATCGCCTTCTACGAATCCACAGCAACTTCGAATCCATCATTTCCTACGAATCCATCACAAACTTCGAATCCATTTTCTTCCTACGAATCCATCATGAACTTCGTATCCATCATTTCCCACGAATCCATCATAATCTTCGCATCCATCATTTCCTACGAATCCATCATAAGCTTCGTATCCATTTCCTTCCTACGAATCCATCATGAACTTCGTATCCATCATTTCCCACGAATCCATCATAAACTTCGTATCCATCATTTCCTGCGAATCCATCATAAGCTTCGTATCCATCATTTCCTACGAATCCAACTTCATCATTCGAATCCACTATCTTCGAGTCCATGTCCATCATTCGAATCCATGTCCATTGCACTGAAGTTATTCCTTTCGAACCCATCTAGTTCCCATGGGTTCGAACTTGATGGGTTCGAACCTGATGGGTTCGAACCTGATGGGTTCGAATCTGATGGGTTCGAACCTGATGGGTTCGAACCTGATGGGTTCGAACAACATTCCTCTCGAATATTGAATCCATCATATTTCCTCCATACGAACTCCGATTAACCTGATATTTGAAACATAGCCTTTCATAGTCCTTATCATCATTTCCAATCAATTTCGTCCCGATCGGAGTTCAACAGAATTTTGACGATATCCATCGTAGCCTTATCCCCAGTCCTGCTACCCGTAATTCCTTGCCAATTTGTTGTTATTCCCATTTTGACCATAAAATGGGGTAACAGATGATGGGTGGTCATTCCCTGGAAGTTGGAGAGGGATCGGGTGTTGAGCACCATGCGGATGTCATTGAAGTCACCACATCGCCTTTGTCAGTGCCTGTGTCCGCGGTCAGCTTGCCACCTGTTCCTGCTTACGACCCGGAGCGGCCGCACTTATCTCCCATCCACGAGCACACTCCCGAGGTCGTTCAGCCGTCTGCGAGTCAAACTGGAGAAGGTATTTCGAAATTATCTCAAGTGTTCTCTAAATAAAGAGTTTGTTTTGAAGAGGTTACTAATAACTTATTGTTTTTGCTTAGTGACGGAGGTTGTGCCGACAGTCGCGGCTCAAGAATCAAGCCAAAGGGATAAGGCCATCGCTACCGAGGCTATTGCTGTAACTGCGGTGTCGATCGAGGCGGCACAGGGGAGTGGGTTATCTCTCGAGGAACAGATGGTGAGCGAGCTGCTCGGTGAACAGGGCGGTTTCTCTACGGACTTACAGTTTATCATCCTTAGTGATCCCCTGCCGACCTCAAGTTCTTCGATGCAAGCTGCGGATGCCCCCAGCCAAGCCCAAGCGACTCGAGAAGAGGAAATTTTGGCTGAAATCAGCGCTGAAATAGAAGCTGCGGGGCACAGTGGTAGCGCCGGTGGCAGCGCGACGGCGCATAGCTCAACACCTGCTAGGATAGCACCAGCGGGTGGCACTATCTCAATTTCCGTCACAGATCCAGTCCCCCCTACTCCTCCGGCGGGAAGCCTCCTTGTAGATTCGAGCTCTGAGGAGGACATCGATATCATGCCCCCAGCCGAAGAGTCACCGCCGAAGAGGAGGCACTCAAAAAGAATTTCGGTCGCCAGTGATTCTGATGAAGAACCACTGATAAGGAAGACGAAAAAGAGGAAGAAGTAGATCGGCTTTACAAGTAGATGTTTTGGTGGATAAGTACTTGTTTTTGTTTTTTATTAGTAGGCCGTGTATAGATGCAGGTTCGGCTCCTGCTAGTAGGGATTGTTTTTGGGAAAACTTTTTCATATGTAAGCCCTCATTTTTGGTTAGTTGAAATAAACTTTAGTTTCTTTGTTTCAACTCTTGTTTTATTTGTGCTTAAGTACTTGCAATGCCTTGTTTTCGGTCCGGTGTACTTGTGGTGTTTTCACCGTTTAAGTAGAGCTCGTTTCATTTGCCACGCCTGAGAACCTTGGTCACAAGTTGTGATTGATGAATGAGTTGAACTTCGGACGTTGTATCACTTCGGTGAGTGATTGACACTTAGATTTCGTGCCCCCCGGTCTTGGGGAACAACACTTATGTTTTTGGCAGTCGATTGCACTTGTTGCAAATCTTAAGTACACGTCCGCCTTCCGGGGACTTAGAGTAATTTGAGATCGATAACCTGGTTTGCATTCCAGGAGTTCAAGTGTTATTGGTGCTTGTAACATGGTTCGCGCTCCGGGAACTTGGGAATGGTGTTCACATTCCAACTTGCACTCTATTAACTCGGAGTTAGTATTAACGCTTTAGTTCGCACTACGGGAACTTTGACTTGGCGTTGGTGCTCCACTTCACACGCCGGGAGCTTGGATAAAACATGTAAGTTTGGGTTCGTATTTCAGGAACCCGGAATTGACATTTATACTCCAACTCGCATTTCGGGAATATGGAGTTTGCACGGATGCTTCGGTTCACGCTCCGGGAACCCGCAACTTATGTTTATACTCCAATTCACACTCTGGGAATTTGGAGTCCGCATTGATGGGTTGGTTCGCGCAGTGGGAACGAATTATTAAATGTTTATACTCCAATTCACGCTGTGGGGAGTTGGAGTCCGTTCGCACTCCGGGAACGAATTATTAAGTGTTTATACTCCAATTCACGCTGTGGGGAGTTGGAGTCCGTTCGCACTCCGGGAACGAATTATTAAATGTTTATACTCCAATTCACGCTGTGGGGAGTTGGAGTCCGTTCGCACTCCGGGAACGAATTATTAAATGTTTATACTCCAATTCACGCTGTGGGAAGTTGGAGTCCGTTCGCACTCCGGGAACGAATTGTCAAATGTTTATGCTCCGATTCACGCTGTGGGAAGTTGGAGTCGGCTCTCACTTTGGGAGCAGTGAATTTGTACTTCGGTTCGCGCTCCGGGAACCGAGAGTTGAAGTTTATACTCCAATTCTCACTCTGGGAAGTCGGAGTTGGAGGAGGGATTGTCGTGTATCAATCCCTGTGAATGTTAATGTATTGTTCTATCCCCGAGCTCGGGTTTCACTTAGCGAGTGACCGGTCTTATCATAGTCACTCCCTATTTGAATAAATCCCACCGCGCGATGGAACTTAGCTCTCCGTGCGTTGTGATGTTGTATGTCATATTCAGTAAATCACAGCTTTTGCTTGAAGAGACGGCATTTTATTGCTGAAACGAGAAAATATGGCAAAATCAGTTGCCTTATCACAAATCTAAATCTCGAAATGCTAGGATAAAATGCAAAGAAATAAATTGACAGAGAATAAACGAGTAAAGTTTTCATGTGTAGTAGCGACGAAGACTTTCGCTATTCCAAGCTCTCGGCAAGACAAAGCCGTCAACCGTTGATAATTTGAACGTGCCACCTCCGAGCTTTTGTGAGATAACATACGGCCCTTCCCAATTTGGCTTCATATGCGAAGGGACCGGATAAACCCTTTTGAGTACAAGGTCGCCAAGTTCAAAGGTTCGCGGACGGACCTTAGCATTATACAGCCGGGCGACTCGACTCCGATATGCGGCTGCCCTCAAATCTGCCTCTTCACGCCTCTCATCCAGTAAATCCAGAGATTGAGCGAGCAATATAGCATTGGTCTTCGGATCATAATATGTCGCACGATGAGAGCGCACTTCCAATTCGACTGGGATAACGGCCTCTGAGCCATATGACAGAGAAAACGGAGTGTGACCAGTTGCAGTTTTGTGAGTTGTTCTATAGGCCCATAACGCCATAGGGAGTTCGTCGACCCACTTGCCTCCGGCCTTTTCCAGTCGTTTCTTCAGTATTGACTTTATAACTTTATTAACAGCTTCGACCTGACCGTTTGCTTGAGGGTGTGCCACTGCGGAAAACTTCTTATTTATGTGAAATCGTTTCCAGAAATTTTTGAACTCGGTACTGTCGAATTGAGCTCCATTATCCGTGATGATAGTATGAGGTAGACCGAATCGGCAGATGATGTTGCGCACCACGAAGTTGATCACTTTCTTCGTCGTGATCGTTGCAAGAGGCTCCGCTTCGGCCCATTTAGTGAAGTAATCAACCGCGACGATGGCGTATTTCGCGCCACCTTTGGCTAGAGGCAACGCTCCAATTATGTCGATCCCCCATACCGCGAATGGCCAGGGGCTAACCATTTGGGTTATCTCAGTAGGTGGGGCTCTAGGGATCCGAGCATATTTCTGGCATTTGTCGCACTTTTTGGCGTAGTCTGATGCGTCTCGATTAACGGTAGGCCAGTAATATCCGTATCGGAGTACCTTCTTGGCGAGTGTCTGCCCCCCGATGTGATCGCCACATTCTCCCTCGTGGACATCGTGTAACACTCGTTTGATTTCGTCGTGCGCGATACATCGGAGTAGAGGGACAGAGTATCCCCTTCTGTACATAACCCCATTTTGGATGATAAACCGTGAGGCCTTTCGAAGGACCTGCCTCTTCTCACTTCTGCACTCAGGCAGCGTCCCATGTTCAATATAGTCTCGATAGGGGGTCATCCACGACTCCCTATCGGTGGTAGCTTCGAATGCATGATTGACCTCATTCTGATCGATGCTCGGGGAAGATAGGGTTTCCACAGGAACAAGCCCCAACTGTTGGGCTTCGCCCGTACTTGCCAACTTCGCCAACGAATCGGCCTTCTGATTGTGCTCCCGAGGAATATAGAAAATGGCATAGTAATCGAAATGATCAAGAATTTTCCTGGCTTTAGATAAATAAGCCGCTAGTCTCCGATCCTTAGCTTGATATTCACCTCGGACTTGGCATACGATCAATTGGGAGTCACAATACACCTCCACAGCGGCAATTCTCAGGTCGTGGGCCAACTTCAGCCCAGTGAGTAAAGCTTCGTATTCAGCCTCGTTATTAGTTGCGCGGAACTCGAACTTCAGGGCGTAGCATATAGATCGGCCTTCAGGAGTTTGGAGCACTACCCCTGCTCCCGAACACCGTTCATTGGAGGCGCCGTCAGTATATAACTTCCATATGTGCGTAGGGGGTTCGCTACTCTCAGGTAATTCCTCGGATAAAGTGAATTTAGCAACGAAGTCTGCCAGAACTTGACCATGTATGGCCCTTCTTGGAGTATAAGCAATGTCAAACTGGCTCAATTCAATATTCCATTTCAATAACCTACCAGACGTCTCAGGCCGCGTGAGGACCTGTCGTAACGGCTGGTCGGTGTACACGGTGATAGGATGAGCTTGGAAATATGGACGGAGCTTTCTCGAGGCAACAACTAGACAATATGCCAGCTTTTCCAGCTTTGGATAATTCCTCTCGGCTCCGGTCAACCGCTTACTCACGTAATACACCGGTTTTTGCACTCGATCTTCCTCCCGGATTAATGCCGCACTGATTGCGCTTTCAGATACCGCCAAGTAGAGATATAATTGCTCATGATCAATAGGCTTCGAAAGAATCGGCGGTGTAGAAAGATGTTGAACCAATGACTGAAACGCACCTTCGCATTCTGCGGTCCATTCGAAGTTTCGTTTCCCTTTTCGGATCAGATCGAAGAAGGGGATGCATTTGTCAGTCGACTTCGAGATGAACCTACTCAATGCAGCGACTTTCCCATTAAGGCTCTGAACTTGCTTTATTGTCCTTGGAGTTTGAAGATTTCTGATGGCCCAAATCTTCTCGGGGTTAGCCTCTATCCCTCGGGCGTTGACGATGAACCCAAGGAATTTTCCGGACGCAACTCCAAAATGGCATTTCAGCGGATTGAGCTTCATCCCATATCTCCGGAGGATATCAAACATTGATCCTAAGTCCTTTACGTGATCAATAGAATGTCGTGACTTTACTAACATGTCATCTACGTAAACTTCCATGGTCTTCCCAATCTGATCAGAAAACATCCGGTTAACCAAACGTTGGTAGGTTGCGCCGGCATTTTTTAACCCAAAAGGCATGACTTTGTAGCAATATAGTCCCAGATCAGTCACAAAGCTTGTATGTTCTTGGTCGGGCACATGCATGGGTATTTGATTGTAGCCCGAGTAAGCATCCATAAAGGATAACAGTTCGTGTCCGGCGGTTGAATCAACGAGCTGATCGATTCGGGGAAGTGGAAAACTGTCCTTCGGACAGGCCTTGTTCAAATCGGAATAATCGATACACGTTCTCCATTTCCCATTTGGTTTCCGGACAAGTACCGGGTTTGACACCCATTCCGGATACAAAGCATCTCTAATGAACCCGTTCGTTTTCAACTTATCCACCTCCTCCTTAAGGGCGGCAGATCTCTCTGGATCCATACCACGCCTTTTCTGTTTGACAGGGATATACCGCGGGTCAATGTTCAAAGTGTGGCTCGCGATCTCCGGCGAGATCACACACATGTCGAAATGCGTCCAGGCGAACACATCAAGATTCGCCCGGAGGAATTCAACCAATTCCTGTTGTGCCCCCTGGCTCAATTGAGACCCAACTTTTAACATTCTCGAATCATCGCCATCATCTTCGATCGGGACATTGATAGTTAGCTCAGCCGGAGAAGCCTGACTTTCTGTAGATTTTTCAGTGCTGTCGTCGTCCCTTGGGTCAAGGTCTTTATGGAATTGGTTGGGGTGCCCGGGCCGAGGTCCGAGCACCAATTGTCAATCATCGGCAGAACGGACGCAAAGAGATTCCTCTGCGCCCTTACCTTTCTCCCTTCGCTGCGCCTCTCGCAGCTCCGCAACATAACAGGCTCTTCCAGCAGCCTGATCCCCATGAATCACACCGATACCACGATCAGTTGGAAATTTCAAAGTCAAACACCACGGGGCGATCGCTGCCCGAAATTCAGCAAGGGCTGGTCGGCCCAGGAATGCGTTATACGGTGAATGTATGTCCAAAACAACAAATGGCACGATGCGTACTCTTCTGCACTCACCGATCCCCAACTCCACGGGTAACTCCACAACCCCTGTGGGTATATTAGCACTTCCATCGAAGCCGTGAATCCTGGACTGACAGGGCTTCAGGTCTTTGGCTTCCATTTTCATCTGATCGTAAGCTCTCTTGAACAAAATATTGACTGAACTCCCACTATCCACCAGTATCCTCTTCATCCAAGCAGGACCGACCTGGGCGGATATAACAAGTGGGTCGATGGTCGGGGCTTCGACCTTGTCTGCGTCGCGGTTCCGGAACACGATGTCATCTGCCATCATCTTTTGTTGTTTTGCCGGAGCCCCTTCGTCGTAACTACTGCAACATTCGAAATTCATATGCCTAACCGAGCTAGCATATGACTCCATCTCTTTCCAACTCGTACCTGCCGGATGAGGACCACCACTAACGGTGTTTATCACTAGCCTTCCGCCTGTTCGGGTGGGTTCTTCTTGCCTTGGCTGGTTTTGCCGATTGTTCTGGTTCGACGGACCCGCACTTCCAGACTGCGGCGCCCGTACAAACTGATCCAATTTTCTTTCCCTGATCAACTTCTCAATTAAATCCTGTAAGTGTCTGCACTCGTTGGTGTTGTGGCCGTAACTGTCATGAAATCTACAAAACTTGCCTGTTTGAATCTGTCTCTCCGACGACGGCTTCGGAGTAGGCTTCTTGTATTGCATGGCGTTGCAAGTTTGTAGATACACATTCTCCAGCGATGTATTCAACGGAGTATAATTGTCGAACATAGGGGCCCTGCGCCTCGGCCTACGGTTCTGATCCCGCTTTCTGTTCTGATTCCCGTTATTCTTGGGTTGTGATTGTTTGTTCTGGATATTTAGCTGCACTTTCCCAGAACTCTCTCCTGATTGTTTAACAGCCACATTACTTTGAATCCCCTCTCCACTATGTCCTGCATCGTCCTGTTTCCTAGACTGCTTCGCGTCCTCGCGCCTCAAGAACTGAGCGGCTTTGGAGTAGAAGCGGTCCAACGACGCAGGGGGTTTTCCTGCTAACCAATTTCCAAAATCCGAGTCAGGGTCAATCCCTTTCATCAACGCCATCAGAATCGAGTTATCATTGGGGTTAGTGATTTCCATACAAGCCTTATGGAATCTTTCCAAATAGTGTCTAAGAGTCTCTCCTGGAGCTTGGGTAACGCTAGATAAAGTGTTGACGTCCTTAGGCCTTGCAACGTGCATGCGAAACTGTTCTACGAATTTCCTGGCCAACTGATTGAACGAAGAGATAGAACGGGGTGGCAATCGCGTGAACCACATCGTAGCAATACCTCCCAAAGAGATAGGAAAACTCCTACACTTGACCGCATCGTCTGCTCTAGCGGCGCTCATGGACCATTCATACTTCAATATGTGTTGATTGGGGTCTGAGTTCCCTTCGTACATCGGTAACGCGGGCATTCTAAATCGCCGAGGGGGTTCGGCATACAGGATCTCGTCTGTGAATGGGGTGTGACTCCGGGAGATTCCCCAGTCGTCGTTAGTAAATCCCTGACTTTCACGGATCATCTGCCTGATCATTTCTGGAATATCTGTTACAGCTGCGTTCCGGGCGTGTTGAACCAAGGTGTGGTCGGGTTCCACAATGCAGGATTGGACCGGATGCTGTCGACGGTCCGGATCTCGCCTCCTTGGTTCGGCATTCTCTGGTACATACGGCTCAGGAGTTTGCCGTCGTCGGTGATGGTTCTGATCTGACAAAGTATGGACGTCCGCCCCAGGCTCCGTAGCGATGGTTGTAGGACGGTTGTCGATAGTGTGTTGAGGAGCAGCGCCTCCCCGGGAGGAAGGCCCTGTGTGGAAGCTAGCAGATGGGCCGACTCGTATTTGCCCAACCGTCAATGCAGGAATGTCTCTAGTAGCCTGTGCATAATTCCCGTCCATTCGGGGTCGCGAAGGTCTACGATGATAATCAGTGGAAGCCGAACTCTCCGTGGAGGACTGGGATGCGTAATCCCTCCTCGACCGCCTGCGCTTATGACTGTGTAGCTGGCGGGTTAATTCAGCGTTAGCGCGTAATTGTTCCGTCAACTGCTGCCGACTCTGGGTCAGCTCCTGGAGCAACGTTTGAAGCTCTTGCCTTGTCACCGGTCCAGATGATTCCGAGGGCCCGGCGACGTCCTGGGTAGATGGTAGCTGCTCGGGATTTGGTCTATCCCGGTCTTCCTGGTTACCAAGGTTAGAAGTGGTTCTGGTGCTCACCATTATGAACAGTAAGATTCCTTTCCCTAGACTTCTACAAATCTGAATAGAATGGAAGGAATTTGAATTCAAAGATCTGGATCTCTCTCTTAGATTTGCTCAATCCGGTATCGATGACAGATCCAACGAGCAGGAGAAAAGCTGGGTTTTCTCAGTGAAAGCACCAAAGTGTTTGCACCAAAATTGGTCACAACACTCTTCGGGAGTCGTTGAAGAGATAATAGTCAAGAGTACGAACTGAATATGAATATTATCTAACAAAAACTCCAGTCAACAGTAAAGAAAATACGTAGACAAGCAATTTATAGTGGTTCGGCGTGTTGCCTACGTCCACTGTGAAGTTTTTCGATGTTTTATTGATTCTCTATCAACGATTACAAGTTGGTACAGCGATCCACAGCAAGTTACAACTGGAAATTCGAAATCAACAATAGAATTACGATGTAGGATGATGGAGATCTTGATCCGGCAGAGTCTCGGCGTCTCAGAGTCCGAAGATCCCTTTTCCGTTGGCCCTGGGGCTCTATTTATAGGTGTAGGCTGCTGGTATCTCGCTGAAAACTCGGGAGACCATTTCTGGCACGTGAGGGGGCCTACACGTACGGTCTCGGGAAGTTTGGGCCCACTTTGGCATCGGTTCGAACTCCATTCGAACCGATCAAGAATTCATCCAATCGAGGTGAAATTTGGCGTGGACAATCTTCAACATGTATGCGAGCATCTGTGAAAGTTTCATTGCATTTGGATCAGTAGGTTAGGAGATATGTTGGGTTCGAAATGGACTTCACGGCAAGGCTGTTTGGTTCGAACCCCTGTTACTCGAAACGATGGTTTCGAAACCAGTGTGGCACGCGACCTCGTGGTGACGTGGAGCGCAAGTTTCGAATCGATCCGGACTTCTCTCCGTGTTGACCGCTTCGACTCCGTGTATCTTGGTGATTTCGAACCGATGGAAGACACGTGGATTGACCCAGTGGGTTCGAATAAGGCAACACAGGATGGGTTCGAACAAGGCTCTGTGATGGGTTCGAACATGGCTCTGTGATGGTTTCGAAGATAGCTCTGTGATGGGTTCGAAAAGGGCTTCTGTGATGGGTTCGAACCAACGTCCCTTGGATGCATATGAGCTCTGCAACCCCTTCATGGATACGAGGCACATGGATTCGAAAACAATGGAGTCGAAGGTGATGGAGTCGAACCCATGGGGGTTCGAAGTCGATGGGTTCGAAAGTCGTCCCTTCTTATCGGTTCGAACGTGGTGGGTTCGAACTAGTTGGGTTCGAAGTGGTGTCGAACCGATGGATGCGAACTCATTGATTCGAACTTTGGCATATGTGCATGGGTTCGAGGCGCTGCCTCACTCCTTGGGTTCGAACCAGATGGGTTCGAACATAGGTGGGGTCATGGTTTCGAACAGAGCAACGTCCATCTTTCTCAACTTGAATCCATCATAACTTGAGCATACGACCTCGGATTGACTTGAAATTTGAAATGCTGACACTTGTAGCCTTTCTTGCCGTGTCCTATCAATTGTGGCTCATTCTGGACTCGGATGAAATTCAGTGATATCCATGGCTAAAGGAAGTACGATCAACCCTTGAGGCGAACTGTCCTTCGTTTTCGATCAATCTTTTGGTATCGCGGCTTTGCCAAAAGGTGGGATAACAGAAAGTGTTTAGCAAACCAGAAATTCAGGAAGATTGGAAAAATGGAGGATCGAAATTAGTCAATATGACACAGAGTTTCAGCCACGAGCTGCAATTAAGGGATAAGCATTAGCGGACTTTGTTAATGAGTGCACTAGCTTCATTATGGAGCAATCAGCGAAGGAGAAAGATCAGAAGCCCATGTGGCAATCATTTGTTGATGGTGCATCAAATGAACAAAGCGCTGCAGTAGGATATGTAATCATAACACCAGATGGACACCATTTTCATTATGCCATGAAATTGGGATACTACGCAACCAATAATGTGGCAGAATATGAATCAATGATAGCATTAATTAACTTTGGCACTAGAATTCAAAATTCCATGAATACAGATCTTTAGTGATTCTCGGATGATTGTGAACCAAGTAAAAAAGATATATCAAACAAAGGATCCCAAGCTATCCTTATGTGTGCTACAAATTCTTTCTTTGTTTGAAGATTTCTCAATACACCAAGTTCCAAGGGAAGAAAATTCACTAGCAGACCCCTAGCAAAATTAGCTAGCTCAAGAGGATCCCCGGAGACACGTATTGTCCCAGTCAGATATTAGGAAACTTCAATTGGAATGGAAACATCTGAACAAGGGAAGGAATTGTTATTTGTGACAAGATCTCAAGCTAAGTCTCAAGGAGGAGAGAGAAGAGAAAATGGAAAAGAAATACCAAATGAAGGGACTGACCATCCGAAATCAAGTAACATATATGATGATACCTGCATGACGCCTATTGTCAAATACCTTGTTAAAGGAATACTCCCATTTAATAAAGGGGAAGCAAGAAAGATCAGTAGACAAGCTCCATCCTTCATAATGATGGATGGAATCCTCTATAAAAAGGGAAATGCTCTTCCCTATCTAAGATGTGTGAGCATGAATGATGGAATAAAATTAATAGCTAAAGCACATGAAGGGTTCTATAGGGATCATTCAAATGGGACAAAGTTGCCAAAGAAAATAACGAGGCAGGGATTTTGCTAGCCGCATATGATAAGCCAAGCCATCGAATATGAGAAAAGATGTGAAATGTTTTAGAAATATTCAAAGATTCTCAGACTGCCCCCAAGTCCGTTGACTCCAATTGCAAGTTCATGGCCCTTCGATGTATGGGGAATAAACCAAATCGACCATTTCCAATCTTAAAAGGAGGGGAAATATATGTCGTTGTTTCTATCGATTATTTTACAAATGGGTGGAAGCAGAGCCACTTTCGAAGGTTACTTCTGGGAAAGTACTCATATTCTTTGTCAAGAACATTATAACCAGATTTAGAATTCCCCAAAAGATAATTTCCAATAATGGAACACAATTCGAGGGTGAAGAATTCTCCTTCTTTTGCCATAAGAATGAAATTATTAGATGTTTTTCATCTTTCGCACATCAAAAGGAAAATGGAACAGTTGAGGCTGCAAATAAAACCATAAAGAAAATTCTGAAAAAACGGGTAAACAAGGCAAAAGGAAATTGGGTAAAAGAGCTGCCACTTGTGCTATGGGCTTACCAAACGTCAGCTAAGACAGCAACAAGACATACCCTTTACTCTTTAACATATGATTGTGAGGCGATGTTACTAGTCAAGATTAAGATACCTTCACACCGAAGGATTGCCTATGCACTCGATAAAAATAAAGAGCTGAAAAGAGAATCATTGGACTTGATACATGAATTTAGAGATGAAGCAACGATGAGAACCACCGAGTCAGAGAAGAATATCAAGATATTATAGTTCAAGAGTAAGAAATTGATCATTTCACGAGGAGGATTTGGTACTCCATAGAGTAATGGCCAATACTAAAAATCCTACAGATGGACCCCTGGGACCAACTGGGAGGCATCATTAATCGTTTGCAAAGTAATCCCCCCTAAAGCTTATAATTATGTCGAGCAGGAGGCAATATGGTTCCTAGAACATGGAATGCTGAACATTTAAAGCCATATTTTCTGAAAATAAGTGAATAAAGCATCTCTTTCTTCAAGAAGAAAATATATATGGTTAGGAATGGAATACTCCTTATATTTGGATACTACCTAAGAAGCTAGTCTACCTAAGATGATAGAAAAGCCTTTACCCGCGCCGAGTTGGCCAGGGCAGAGCACCTTATGGAGGGGGGACGGAGTAAGCCTTTAGCGGTGCCATAAGATGGCCAGGTTAAAGCACCAAACAAGCCCTTATCCGCGCCAGAAAATGGCTAGGTTAAGGCACCTCTTAGAGGGAGGATGGAGTAAGCCTTTACCCATGCCATAAGATGGTCGGGTTAAAGCACCGAACAAGCCCTTATCCACGCCGCAAAAAAGGTCAGGGTAAGGCATCTCCTGGAGGGAGGATGAAATAAGCCTTTATCTGTAACATAAGATGGCCAGGGTAGAGCATCGAACATGTCTGTGCCGCAAAAGGGCTAGGGCAAGGCGCCTCGTGGAGGGAGGTCGGGTAAGTCTTTGGTTCCAGTCTCTATGATGAGCTAACCAAGAGCATATGATAACAATGAACTAAGACATCCAGGCCCAAGAAGAGGCTCATTAAAACAATGGAATAAGATGTTCAAGCCCATTAAGAGGCCCACTTAGCAATGGAAAGATGTCTAAGCCCAAGAAAAGGCTCATCAAATCATGAACTAAGATGTTCAAACCTGTGGAAAAGTGATTACCAATTGTGGACTATAACATCCAAGCTCAAGAGGTAACTAGAAAAAGTACTTCTATACAAGACCTAAGGGGTTCACACATCAAAGGAGTAGAACAGATCTACACTTATGAAAACCCGAGTCTGGGTTTCGGGACTTTCATTTCAAAAATATCATCTATTAATACTGAATCCGAGTCTAGATCTCTCATACTGTAATCTCATCTATTAATACCCGAATCTAGGTTTCGAGTCTTTCATATCTAAATGTCATAAATTAATACTGGAATTTAGAGTTCATGATATTCATCTTAGAACTTCATTTATTAATAACCGAATCTAGATTTTAGGTCTCCATCAATCACAGATTGTCTTAATATAACTAAATCTGGGTATCGAGACAATTACTTATTTGATCCCTAATTTGGGTATGAAATTTCAATAATGGATTTTTATTTATCTATCACAAATACCCGAATCTGGGTATTGCGACATTATTATTTACTTACAGTTTTTAGAATCGGATCTAGATTTCGAGACTATTATTCAAATTTGCCTTAATTCCGTAATCAGGGCTTGTGGCTCCTATTATAAGGATAATTCCTATGGGTATTCCATTCCCTGTGCACTTGTACTATTTTGAGAGTTGTAAACCCTAATTTCTAAATCAAATTGGGGATTTCACTTCATTGTACACTTAAGCCTTTGTATTCATAAAAGCTATCAATAAAATGAATACATAGCATTCTCAAATACACGGATTCGAATTTACTGCTTTCATATTACTATGTTTATGGAGTTTTTACATTTATGTCTTATGAAGGAGTTAGTTTCGAAGCCATAGGATCTATTCAACAAATTAATATCTTTTGACACCATTGGATCGCAACCGTAGGCTATATTACCAGTTTAAAAGGGATTTCGAAGGGGTATATCGACGACTTCGATACTCTCCTTTTTATGCATTTAAAAAGTTTTCATTGCTTACAACAACTTTTCTAGGCTTCACCAAGGCTTCTTCTTAGCATTTGCTTAAAACCATCTCCTCTCACCTTACTTCGGGATGTTTATAAGATTTCGTGTTAACATTTTTAGCGCTAGCATGAGGGCTTGAACCTCTGATTCCCTATATCCCTCTTTGTAGATTAATTGCATAAGGTTCTTCATTCAAAAGCAGAAAATGGTAAGAGCGAGGAGTAATAACAACATTCCAAATGAAGAAGCTGCATCAAAAATCAAATATGGAAGATAATATAGTACCGAAATTTCACTTAGAGAATATGGAAATGACGCAGTGGATTAATCGAAACAAACTTAATCGGTGAAAGTAGCGATCGATGGAATGAAGATACCGAAGTGCCCAAATTCGTTGATCCGAAGATACCGAATTCTAGCTATCTCAAACACGTTGATAGCGCACTATACCGTGTTCAAAGATCTACGATTCTTCGTACGTTGATCTAGCGCACTAGATTCCGTGAATCGGCTTCAACAAACGTGGATTCGAGCGCACTCGAATGACGTAAGTGGAGATAGGAGATTACACTCAACTACCAATTGGAGAAGAAAGCACAAAGCAATCAACAAGAAATTTTATTTCAAAATCAACAACCAAAAATGTACAACACACGCCCTATTTATAGCTTGTTACAACCGGCCCCCTTAAGTCGTATACGACTTACGACTCATCCTGGGTCGGCAACGACCTATGACTCACGACTCAAAAACACACAGCTTAAAACCCAGCGACTTAACAAACTGCACGACTCATCAGCTACCATGACTCACGACTTATCATAACAAACGACTCAAAACATGTACTGACTCAATTATAGGTCGTGAACGACCTAACATCATTCAACAGCGACTTAAAGAACATACCAACAGTACACGACTCATCGGTACAAGCGACACAACACTTAGGTCGTATACGACCTAATGACTTACGACATAAGACACAAACGACTTAAACTCTTAGGTCGTAACTCGTAACTCGTTAACATCTTTCTCTGATCTCCAGTTAGGTCGTGGACGACCTAGGCCTTCAATAACTTCTGCTCTGTTAAGTCCTGAACGACTTAAACCTGTGTTGTTAACTCGTATGTGATTCATCAAACATGAACGACTTATGCTTCCATTAACTCGCAGCTTCTTTTCTCGTGGATCTTTAGGTCGTAGACGACCTAACATCTTCTCCTTAGGTTGTATACGACCTAGGCCTTCTCCTTCCTTAAGACGAGAACGACTCATGCTAGGTTGTGAACGACTCATGCCATGGAAACTGTTAGTTTGCAATTCTTCAATCCGGGTCTGAGCTGCATCATCCTTCCCGGGTTGAGAAAAATTCGTCCTCGAATTTGTAAATTCTTTCTCAACAATCTCACCTCCATGATATGGAATTAAATGTTTGACGTTAAAAACATCAGAAGTATAAACATCATCTGGTAGCTTTAATCGATAAGCATTCTCATTGATTTTCTTCAAAACTTCAACTGGACCAATTTTTCTGGCTTTCAGCTTATTATAAGCGCCCACTGGAAAACGATCCTTTGTCAACACAGCATACACCAAATCGCCTTTGTTAAATTCAACATTTCGTCGTTTCAAATCTGCAGACTTCTTATACTTCTCATTCGCTTTTTCCAATCGTTCTTGAACGATTTTATGACATTCAGTCAACTCATCAACAAAATCAACAGCCCGTTTAACTGTTCCCTTCGACTGTGGTACTACTGCCAAATCTAACGGTCCCCTGGGTAAATTCTAATAAACAATCTGAAATGGACTGAATCCCGTGCTACGATTCACTGCATGATTATGTGCAAACTCGGCTTGGCATAACTTCATGTCCCAGTTTTTCAAATTATCCTGTACAAGACATCGCAACAAATTTCCCAATGACCTGTTTACAACTTCTGTTTGTCCATCAGTTTGCGGATGATAAGCACTACTAAATTTCAGCTTCGTTCCCACCATCTTCCACAAACTTAACCAAAAGTGACTCAGAAAACGAGTATCCCTATCTGACACAATAGACTCTGGCAATCCATGAAGTCTATAGATTTCCTTGAAAAATAGTTGAGCAACACGAACAGCATCCGTCGTCTTCTTGCAAGCAATAAAATGTGCCATTTTAGAAAATCTGTCAACTACAACAAATATCGAATCATTACCACGCTGTGTTCTCGGCAATCCCAATACAAAGTCCATACTCATATCAACCCATAGTCTAGCCGGTACAGGCAATGGCATATACAAACCAGCATTGGTCGCGGTTCCTTTCGAAACTTGGCAAATATGACATCGTTCCACAAACCTTCCCACTTCTTTCCTCATCGACGGCCAAAAGTAAGATTGAGAAACCAACTGCAAAGTACGATCACGGCCCACATGCCCTTCTTCATGCAACTCTTTTACAATCTTCATTCTCAAACTACAGTCTGGAATGCATAATTGATTTCCTTTGAACAAGAATCCATCAACCATCACAAATTCATCAGTACTCCCATCCTTTACTTTCTCAACATATTTCACAAAGTAAGGATCTTCTTCAATCATCTCTGGCAGTAATTCAAACCCCGTCACTTCAACCTTCAATGTTGTTAACAAATGACTCCTTCTACTCAAAGCATCAGCTGCACGATTCGTCACCCCAGATTTGTGCTTAACAACAAAGGTAAACTGCTGTAAATACGCGATCCATGACGCATGTCTCGCTGAAATCTTATCCTGCCCCTGTAAATGCTTCAAAGCTTCATGATCAGTATAAAGAACAAACTCTTTATGAAATAGATAATGCCTCCAATGCTTAACAGCTTGCACTACAGCATAAAACTCAACATCGTATGTACTATATCTCATCTTTGCCCCTGATAACTTTTCACTGAAATATGCAATAGGTCTCCCCTGCTGACTCAACACTCCTCCAATCCCAACCTTTGAGGCATCAGTGTGTAGCTCAAACAACAACTGAAAATTAGGTAAAACAAGAATCGGTGCTGTCGTTAATAACTCCTTGATCTTCTCAAAAGCAACTCCCGCTTCCTCTGACCATACAAACTGTTTCCCTTTCATGCAATCAGTAACTGGAGCCATCACGCTACTGAAGTGTGGAATAAACCTTCGGTAGAATGATGCCAATCGATGAAAACTTCTAACTTCAGTGATAGTTCTCGGCTGTGGCCAATTTCTAATAGCTTCAACTTTACTCTGGTCCACTTGGATTCCCTTCTCAGATACAACATATCCCAAAAATAATACACTTCTCGTCATGAACACGCATTTCTTCGTAGCTGCATAAAATTGTTCCTCATGAAGAATAATTAACACCTTTCTCAAATGCTCTACATGCTCCTCTGTGCTTGCACTATAAATCAGAATATCATCAAAGTAAACTACCACGAATTTTCCAATGAATGGTCTAAAGATTTGATTCATCACCCGCATGAATGTACTAGGTGCATTTGATAAACCAAATGGCATAACCAACCATTCGTATAACCCTTCTCTCGTCTTGAAAGCTGTCTTCCATTCGTCTCCTGGTCTAATTCGAATCTGGTGATAACCACTCTTCAAATCAATCTTCGAAAATATAGTTGCCCCACTCAACTGGTCTAACAAATCATCCAACCTCGGCATAGGAAATCTGTAACGAACAGTAATCTTGTTCAAAGCTCTACTATCGGTACACATTCTCCATGTTCCATCCTTCTTCGGCACCAACAAAGCTGGTACTGCACAAGGACTCAAGCTTTCCTGAACACGTCCCTGCTCAAGTAACTCTTCCACCTGCCTTCGTAACTCCTCATGTTCCTTTGGACTCATTCGATAATGTGGTCGATGTGGTAACACTGTTCCCGGAACAAGATCAATTTGATGTTGAATGTCTCTCAATGGCGGTAACTCCTTAGGCAACTCTTCTGGAAATACATCTTCAAATTCTTTCAAAACTGGCTTTGCTTCTTCAGGAATTTCAACCTCTTCACTGCTCTCTCGCCCAATCAAAAAATAGACTTCAGGCTCCTCTTCAACCTCCTTAACAAACTCCTTCAAAGTCAACAGAGTTTTCAATTCCTCAATCTCCTCAAGCTTGTTTTCTTTCTGTTGTTGTTTCTTGGGAACTAAAGTGATTTTAGTACCTTCGAACATGAAACTGTAGCTATTGGCACGACCATCATGTTGAACTGATCTATCGAACTGCCACGGTCTGCCCAACAACAGATGACATACGTCCATATCTACAACGTCACACCAAATTTCATCTTTGTACTTCTTCCCAATGGAAAAATTCACACAAGCCCTTCGACACACTTTCACTTCACCACCCTTCCTTAACCATGCTAGCTTGTACGGTTTAGGATGTTTCTCAGTTTTCAAGTTCAACTTCTTCACAGCCTCTGTAGAAATAATATTATCACAACTCCCGGCATCTATGACAAACTTGCAAACTTTCCCCAGAATAGTACATGTTGACTGAAATATGTTACTCCTCAACCAACTGCAGTCCTCCTCTTGCTTTGGTGTAAGACAAGACCTCCTCATCATAAGATTACAACCTTCATCTCCAGATAATTCTTCTTCCTCCTCAACATAAGGTGCATTTGAACATTCTGCCTCCTCACCATCATCCTCCTCAACTTCTGCAACCATGGTTCTCTTCTTCGGCTTCGGACATTCGTTGCTTTTGTGACCCAACTCCTGACAATTATAACATTTGAAAACACTGTTAACCTTCGCCTTCTCAGCCTCTTTCACCACTGGCTTATTGACAGGTTTAGGAACATTAGAACTTCCACTAACACCCTTCGCTTGATTATTGGAATTAGTAAACACACCACCTCCACGCCTTCCTTGCTTCTCCCAAGCTAACGCTTTCTGATGTGCCTCTGCCACTGATCTAGGATCGAACATATTAACCATATCCTGGATCTGCATTCTCAATCCCCCAATGAATCTAGCAGTTAGCTGTTCTTCTGTTTCCATAATATCATTCCTGGCAATGAGTTGGTAAAATTCATCAGCATAATCACTAACAGACTTCGTCCCTTGCCTCAGATTCTGCAACCTTTGGTACATAAGTGATTGGTAATTATAAGGTAAGAAAGTAGATCTCATCAACTTCTTCATCTTATCCCACGATTCTATCCTTGACTTCCCCATTCTCTCCCTGGTAAGTTTAGTTTGCTGCCACCACGCCAAAGCTCTCCCCCTCAACCTAGTAGCAACCAACTTCACCCTTCTATGCTCAGGAACCTCCTTGAAATCAAAGATCTCTTCCACATTAGATAACCAATCAAGAAATTCTTCAGCTACCATCCCTCCTTTAAATTCTGGAATTTCCATCTTCATACCCGATTCCCATCGACGATCCTCTTCAACTTCCCGAAATGAATTTCGAACTTGGTCTCGATCTCGATAATGAATACTAGCTCTATCACCCTCTTCAACAAAGTCAAACGTACGCCTACATCGATCTCGACCATTATCATCCCTTCGTTCATGCATGCTTCTTTGACTATGTCTCTCTTCCTGTGCATAGTCATGATGATCTCTTCGTGATGAAATTGATGTTTCTCTTCTATCTCTACAAGAATGTGGTGATACCCTCCTCGCTTCCGTAACCGATGGCGAAACTCGGTTTCCTCCATGGTTCGAGTTTGGTGATCTCC
Organism: Allium cepa; assembly: GCA_030765085.1. Classification (NCBI taxonomy): domain Eukaryota; kingdom Viridiplantae; phylum Streptophyta; class Magnoliopsida; order Asparagales; family Amaryllidaceae; genus Allium; species Allium cepa. Next base: position 1,053,727,059 of record CM060939.1, read on the forward strand.
TCCTTTGATTCAAATCATTCATCAATTTCTCCAATTTTCCAATGCCTTCATCAAACTTCTCATTAATACGTTGTTCCATAAGCTCGGCTTCTTCTCTTCGATACAAAGCTTCAACGTTTTGATGACGATTAGCTCTCCTTGGTGGCATGATTGAAACTCCTCACAAAACTTCAACAATTTGAACACAAGACTTCAAAGCTTTAACAAAACAACAAGTCACAGCTTCCCTTGACTCGGCTTGCTCTAGCTCGGCAATAAGGAACGACTCAAGTAAGGTCGGCTCCTACTCAAGCACAAGGTACGGCTCAAACCCTTTACAAGGCTCGGCTACTTCCCACAAGTATACACGGCCTTCAATTTCAAACACCTTCAACACTTTGATCCGTAATGGAATGGATCGAAAGTTCTCCCTCTTGTTGCAACTTCAATATGAACACGATGAACACAACTTCAAAAATTGGCTCCAAGAATCAACTTAGCTATGATTGGCTAAGTATGGCTCTGATACCAAAAAATGGCGCAGCGGATTAATCGAAACAAACTTAATCGGTGAAAGTAGCGATCGATGGAATGAAGATACCGAAGTGCCCAAATTCGTTGATCCGAAGATACCGAATTCTAGCTATCTCAAACACGTTGATAGCGCACTATACCGTGTTCAAAGATCTACGATTCTTCGTACATTGATCTAGCGCACTAAATTCCGTGAATCGGCTTCAACAAACGTGGATTCGAGCGCACTCGAATGACGTAAGTGGAGATAGGAGATTACACTCAACTACCAATTGGAGAAGAAAGCACAAAGCAATCAACAAGAAATTTTATTTCAAAATCAACAACCAAAAATGTACAACACACGCCCTATTTATAGCTTGTTACAACTGGCCCCCTTAAGTCGTATACGACTTACGACTCATCCTGGGTCGGCAACGACCTATGACTCACGACTCAAAAACACACAGCTTAAAACCCAGCGACTTAACAAACTGCACGACTCATCAGCTACCATGACTCACGACTTATCATAACAAACGACTCAAAACATGTACTGACTCAATTATAGGTCGTGAACGACCTAACATCATTCAACAGCGACTTAAAGAACATACCAACAGTACACGACTCATCGGTACAAGCGACACAACACTTAGGTCGTATACGACCTAATGACTTACGACATAAGACACAAACGACTTAAACTCTTAGGTCGTAACTCGTAACTCGTTAACATCTTTCTCTGATCTCCAGTTAGGTCGTGGACGACCTAGGCCTTCAATAACTTCTGCTCTGTTAAGTCCTGAACGACTTAAACCTGTGTTGTTAACTCGTATGTGATTCATCAAACATGAACGACTTATGCTTCCATTAACTCGCAGCTTCTTTTCTCGTGGATCTTTAGGTCGTAGACGACCTAACATCTTCTCCTTAGGTTGTATATGACCTAGGCCTTCTCCTTCCTTAAGACGAGAACGACTCATGCTAGGTTGTGAACGACTCATGCCATGGAAACTGTTAGTTTGCAATTCTTCAATCCGGGTCTGAGCTGCATCAGAAATTGGGCAAACTTCAACCCTAATAAGATTTGAAAACATTGAGATTAAAGTCCAAATCTTCTGCAACAAGTTCAAGCAATGCGAGAACTTCTTGAAGTGGCTCCATCTCAAGAATCATTAAAGGTCGTGGAAGAAGAAGATGAGCGCAATCTCCATATAAGTACCAATATGTAAACAAAGAAAGTCAAGCTATGTGATCCCTTGAGAAATCAAATAGTTCAATCCAAAGAAACTAAAAAGTTGCCATGAAAACGAAGCCGACCAAGAAGACATCCTACACCAAATGAAAATGGATGTGCTTAAAGAAAAAGGAATTCTTGACCTATAGAAATATGTTATCCCACAAAAGACTCCTTTTTCAGATGAAATAATGTCAGTTAGCATTCCTTTCACATTCAAATTCCTCGCTAAAGTATGATGGGACAACCGATAAAAATGATCACCTTATAGCTTTTAATATTCAAATGGATTTTATGCCTCTGGGGCAAGTCTTTGCAGACTTTTCCCCGTAATTTTTCAAGGAGTGGCTATCAAATGCTATAAGAATTATTAAGGAGAAACTGTATGTACTTGGGAACAATTCTCTCATGAATTCAAAACACAATTTTTTGTATTCAATGACCTAACTACGGACTTTAGTCTCTTAGCCACTATCAGGCAAAAACTAGGAGAACCACGAAACAAGTACTTAAAAAGATTTAGTATAGAAGCATTAAAAGCAGAAAACACGATTGATAAAGGCAAGCAGATTGTGATTCGATCAGGGTGAATTGAACGACATCTTTTTGGAAGGAGCTTCATATAAATGAATGCAAGGATCCGCAATACTTCTATTACCAAGTAGAGAAATTTATTCATATAGATGAAATGTATCATACCAAGAAAAAGTCTCCGCAAAATATAGAAAAAGAAAAGTTTAGAGTTGAATGACCAGCAAAAAGCCTCGATGGAAGGAAAGAAAAAGTGATGGCCAAATGGCTACATTTAAACCTAGTCCCGTAGGGTTGAACAAACCTCTCTCTTATATCTTTACCAATAAAAATGGTGATGACAATTTCCACATTTCCTATAAGACAGGGACTCCCACTAAACACAAAAAAGAAAGGAATTACCGTGCTTATCATAAAGTGAATGAACATGAAACCAACAATTGCAATGTTTTAGCAAAAATAGTTCAGGTGCTGACCAAGTCTGGATTCTTAATAGAATTTGTCGATGAGGATTAAAAGATTTTCTACCTTGAAAGGAACAACTCAATCACTTAAAGTCCTAAAGAGAATCAGTTTTACAACTTCATCTTCAAACTCTTATCAGGCTATGAAGTTTTGCAGCATCTTTCTATTATGAATTTTCTTTTCTTATAACTTCTTTAATTCGAATTGTACTTTGAATTAGTCATGTATTAACATGAAATTCGAGTGTCTTTATAGGCAAAAAAACCAGTCTATGGAATTCAATAGAGTCATCAAGCACAACAAATTTCAACTATCTAAAAAGAAGTGACTACTCAAATGTCTGGAACGAAATGAGACATCCTTATCTTAAAGCTTGAATTGATTTGGTGTGAAGAACTATTTCAATGGAATTTCAGATTATGTTGAATCGATTTGGTGTTAATAGAATTTTTAATCATCATCAACCTTCGATCGTGAATTTGCTCTTGATGAAAGGTACATATCCAAAACTCTCTCAAAAAGAGGGGATTCTTTGGAAAAAGCATGCTTGTACCCGTAAAAGCCTATTAGTCTATGAATCATGGCCTTTTAAGCTTACAAACAGAACATTTGTTTTTACTAAGAGGCATAACTATAGATGCTATACATGTATTGTTTATAATTAGTTGTTCAATTATTTAAAGAATATTTTCCCTAATATGTTTTTAAAGGAATTACTTTCGAGAATCAAAAAGGTCTATTCCTAGTTACCCTTTAGATAAGGGATTTTAAGCATTCGTTTGTTTTAAGAATAAACTTGGATAGATTTTAAAGAATGTTATTTGGTATTAGTAAATGCCTAACAGTGATTTGATTGAATATGATTTGATAGAACTATCTTCAAAGTCTTTTGAAACTATAAGCGACAAAGGCCTGTGAACTTTATCCATGAAAAATCTTTTATAATGTTAACAAGAAAACTTGTCAACATCACAAAGAAGATTTCAAATTGTAAGTGTTCCTTTCGAAACAACCTTTCGAATGGATTTAGATCGACCTTTCAAAATAGTTAAGAAACCTGGATATCCTTTGATGCTACCTTTCGAACTTGTTGTGATGATTTAAATCGCCTTGGAAACACCCTTTTGAAGTGGTTAAAAAAACTTAAGGTTGGGACCTATTGGATCTAAGGTTTCTAATTTAATTACTAGGTTTCTACTCCTTTGAAAGCATTCCATAACATGAACCACAGAGAAGCCATGGATCAATCAATATATTCAAAAAATATTATACACTTCCTTTGATAATAATTTTCTTGAATACCAAAAACTTAAGTATTACAAGGAAATTAAACCACCAACTTAATTTTGGAATTAGAGTTTACAAATTTAAGAAAGAATGAGTAATGAATGAATGAAATCGGATCCCCAAAACGGTATCCCTAGGGTCTTATTTATAGGCGTGGGTTGGAACCTTTCGAACTAGTCCTCTCGGCTTAGTTAAAAAGGTGCCTTGATGACCTTTTGTTGCTGCTAAATTAAGGGCACCCTTCCAGCTTCACTTTTGAATGGAAATTGAGTGTTTTCGATTTCATTGAAAGGTATAAATCTGCCCTCCACTTTTTCGTTAAATTTAGAGTTATTTTCAATTGTCGTACACGAATTCAGGCTCGAATTCTATTGCGCTCATTTTTAATTAGTTTGAGAGGACTTTTTTTAACTATTTTGTTGATTAATCTATAGAGCCAATTATGGTCCGAGCTTGAATTTTCTAAAGTTAGGGTTTTTGTTGTTAAATGCAAATTCAAACTCAAATCGTTATACTTATCAATATCTGAGAAGTGTTGGATTGATAATGAATCAGGATGGAGTTCCTTTCTGGAAAGTTTGAAAAGAAGACTGAGTTATGTATATCAATAAACTAATATCACAAGTTAATTTTACAGCCTTTCGAATGGGGTTAATGCATCTAACTCTAATTCATTTTCTAATCCCCTTCAAATGGGTCGAAAGAAAGTCGAGTATCCACTTTATATGGATCCTTTCAAAGGGGTCAACGTTGTTGTTATGAGATGGACTTCTTTGAAAGCTAACATATGTTCCAATGTATTTTGACACCTTTTGAAAAAGTCATTTTGAAGGGTTCAATTTAATGACTACATAATGTATCACTTCGAAAGTCCAATTCTCTTCGAAAGGATTCAAAACTTAATGTAGATAAAACGTGAACTTGATTTGCTATTGAACTTTAGTTTAGTAGACCATATCCAATTTTAATTTACTCCATAAGATGTTAAAATTTATAAATTCATATCTCCTACTATCAATTGGATTGAGAATAATACATTTTTGTTACAGTCGAAAACTTTATCTATCCTTTCGACTTAATTGAAACTCCTAAAATTATGACAAGCCTAGTCATTTGTGTGTTTTCGAAACTCCACCTTGACTTTTGACTTGCTTGAAACCCGTTATAGTCAACAAAAATATAACTATAGTTTTCTCAACATGAACATTGTCAAAAGGTCCTAAGGTCTTTTATGTGTATTAGAATCACTTTGCTCCAAGTCTTTTGACTTAGAGAATACAGAGTTCTGGCAATATTCATAATTTTATCTAAAATAAAATCTATTAGTTTCGACATTGTCAAAAGGTTCATTTGACTTGATTACAGAATGTTGTTAATGGTTACAATAATGAATATATTCAAATTAGCATTGTAGGGATAGTTGCACTTATTAATTTTTCAAAAAAAAAATGGGCTTTCGACATTGTCGAAGGGTGTGTTTAGGTATCGGTATTCGATCTCCCTTTTCGTCACTGTCAAAAGCTCGATGAATCTTATGATTCTTATTAGCTTTAACACCCTTTCGAAGGTATTGAACTGTATGCTTTGGTGGATATCTGAACCATTGCAATAGGCTTTCGACATCTTCGAAAGGTGTTAATAATGGAAAACGTTATAATTTTAATCCAATGATTTAACCTAGTAGTATCATGGGTTCGAAAAGGACTTCTAAGAAACCTAAAAAGGATGTAGCTTCAGAATTAGAGTCTTCTCTAAAGAAGGCGGAAGCAGTCTAGAGGCATTCTCTTATATCCACTCAAGAAGAAGTTGATGTGATCCTTAATGACTTCAGAACCATTCCATCTAGTGATAATGACAATATCTAGAGCCCTCCTGAAGGTTATTTTGCTTTCATTGCCATCCATATTTGGCATGGTGGTTTTATTCCATTCCTCGATTTCATATTAAGATTCTTGAGTCACCTTGATGTAGCACCAATTCAATTTCTCCAAGTGTATACACATATCTTGTCTCCTTAGAGCTCACGGTCTTATAGTCAGGCCTTACTTTGCTAAATGCTGAAGTTCTAAATTATTTGGTGCATCTTATTAAGCACATAAAATTAAATAGCCATATTTTCATAGCCAAACTACAAAAGAAGTTAATTTCTGAGGGAGCAAAGAAGTTTAGAGATTAGGAGAAACAATTCTTCTATGTGAAATGTTTTCCAAATATTAGTGGATCTTTCTCTTCTCCATGTAAGTTTGTCATTATATTCATTTTTCATTAATTTATTCTCTTTTTCTGAATTACGGTTTTTTCTTAGGCCCTGCTCCTAAAGATCTTGATGATGAGGGGATGGGAATTGTGAAGTCATTAATTGCTGCTTTTGGTAATATTGGGAATAGACTTACACTGCTGATCCAAGCAACCTTCAAAAACAATCTCTCCCCCCCATTAGGCCAAAGAATTCTCGAGCAACCTCCCCTTGTCCAACACACTTCCAAGGGTAAGCATTTCCTATCTTTGGGCAACCCTACAAATTTTTCACTATTGTCTCCGATTCGTCCTGACCAACCTAGTAAACTTATATTTATTATTTATAACTTGTCGTCATGTTATTACATAGATTGTTATGCTAACCTATGATTTTTGGATTTTAGCGGTTGTTATGCTAACCTATGATTTTTGGATTTTAGCGGCTACTTCCCCTGTTGAATTAATCATAAAGTATCCAGTCCTTCCACCTTCAAAATCTAACGCTTCATCTCTGACCCAGGCCATCGCTAGGTCGAGGATGAGTGCCAAAAGAAAATTAAGCGAAATGACTACTGCAGGACCTTCTCTCCAGAAAACTAAAATTGTCGATGTCCAGTCTTCTCTTTCCCCAAAAGCGAGTGAGTCTATTGATGTAGGCAAGACTTTGGAGGGTGTTAATGCCTGAGAAGATGGTTTTGATGATAACAACCTTAGAATAAGGTTATAAAATATAAATACTAATATTATAGTTTAGATATATATGTATATGCAGGATTTGACCATGCAGGCATCAAGAATGAAGACTGTATGGTATAGAGATTCAAGATATCAAGATTGAAGACTCATGAGTATCAAAATTATCAAGAGTTCAAGATTTCAATAATAAGTAATTTAATTAGGAATTTTGTTAAAACTCCTAGAAAAGCACAGGCATCTTAAAATCCAACTTATTCGTGGAATGTAATCCACTTCGAGCCCGTTAAAGGATGGAACCCTAAGTAGGATGGAACCTACGAAAAATCTAGTGGAACATTGTTTTGTATCCACTAACTTTTATTCAAATGTTTTTACAAAATTATATCTTATTTTCAAAATGATTTCAAAACCTTCTTTTTAAAAGAATCAAAAACATCTATCCTGGTTTTAAAATACTTTTAGCCTCAATGTGACCTTTATCTTCAAAATGAAATTATCCTTGGTTTTAAACTATCTTTTAATAATAATATATTTAATTTTCAATATTTATACTTAGATTTAAATTATAGTAAAATTTTATATATATCAAAATATTATTCTCTATACTTATTTAGCATTTTAATTATAGTTATGTATATTTATAAAGTTTAAAAATAATTTTAATACAAGATAGAAGTTATTTTCGAAGAAAAACAAATCACCAAAAATACCATAGGCTTATCGACAACCCCTAGGACCCCTTATCGACAAGGTGGCAGTTGTTTCAAAAGTTTGAATTTCAAAAGAAGTGTCTATTCGTGATATCCTTTCTCGAATGGACATGGCTGTTGTTCTACTATATATAGGGGCAGTTTTAAACGAATTTATATTCATATTTTCTCTGATTTCACTCCTCTTCTTCTTCCATATTTCTTTATATATATTTTTACCATTGCTCTGCCGAAATCACCATTGAATCCAACTAGATCATCTCTGGTTTGATTCTCTATCACTATCTTAACAAGATCTTAGTGCTATTCAGAGTTATAGGCTTCTTTGTAATAAATTAAATGAGAAAAGGTGTGATTGTATCCTATGAAATCAATCAAGTGAGAAAAGGTGTGATTTTAGCCTGTGAAATCAATTGGGTGAACTTGTTGCCCGTAAAATCAAGTATCTCTACCCAGAGGATCGTGAATCTGGAGTGGTGTACCTCGTGGCCTTGAAATCGAGGGTGTAATTGTAACAATTACTTCTGAAAGGAAATCCATACTTGTGTACGGGACTGGATGTAGGGTAACTCCAAACCAGTATAAAATTTAATGTGTTCTTTCCTTTATTGCTTTTACTTTATTTCTATATTTATGTTTGATTCTGTGATCATATCTATGTCCGAATATTGCATACATTTGTGTTCAAATTAACATAAATTCAAAAAGATTTAGTAATTCCTTAAAACACTATTCATCCCCCTTCTAGTGTTAATTCTAGCCTTAAGATCCATAATCTGCATTTCTCACATTTGGTATCAGAGCGAGGTTTTCAAAGTTTCATAATATGTTTTTTGAAAAAGCTTTTAGAATGGGTATGTTTAAAAAACTTGTTAATACTAGTTTCGGAAATTTCAGATCATCATTGTCTCTTGAGTCTACATATAATCAATATTCAAATTCAAGTTGTCTACCAAAATTATATGATATGAAGGAAACATGCTTTATGGGTATTGAGGAATCATTTCACAATGGACAAATTGTGCAGATCAAAAAGAAGAAATGGATACTCGATAGTGGATGCTTAGACACATGATTGATAATCCAGATATGCTGAATGATATAATATACAAAGATGGTGGACTGTTTAACTTTGGAGACAACTCAAAAGGATATATGATTGGCATCGGCAAAGTCGGTAACTCTAAAACTCCTATAATTACTAATGTTTTGCTATTTAAGATTCTGAAACATAATCTGTTAAGTATTAGTCAACTTTGCGATAAAGGATATAAAAATAAATTTGAAAAAGATAATGTCACATTGAAGATAATAATTCAACCATAATATTTGAGGGAATTAGGAAAACGAATATTTATATTCTTAATATGAAAATTTCAAATGATAACCTATGTCTTTTGGCAAATACAAGTGACCCTTGGATTTGGCATAAGAGATTTGAGCATTTAAATTTCAAACTCTTATCTAGACTATTAAAACATGATCTAGTAAAAGGTCTTCCTAAAATGAATTTTAAAGTAGATAGTTTGTGTGATGCATGTCAATTAGGAAAACTTAGAAAAAGTTCCTTTAAATTAAAAGATATGATTTCAACCTCAAAACCTCTTGAATTACTTCATCTTGATTTATTTGGTCCATCTCAAATTCTGTCAATAAATCATAGGAAATATGTTTTTGTAATTGTAGATGATTATTCTAGATTTACGTGGATAATATTTGAAACATAAAAGTGATACTTTTGAATGTTTTAAGAACTTTACAAAAAGGATTCAAAATCAAATTTCTCTAAAAATTATAATCATCCGTAGTGATCACGGTGGTGAATTTGAAAATGAAAAGTTTGAGGAATTCTGCAATAAAAAGGGAATAACTCACAATTTTTCATTTCCAAGAACTTCACAACAAAACGGAGTAGTAGAATGTAAAAATAGGACAATTTAAAAGTACGCGAGAATTGTGCTTTCAGATAGTAAATTACCAAAATATTTTTGGATAGAAGCAATTGCTACCGCCTGTTGTATTTTAAATAGAATTTTAATTATACCTTTAACTTATAAAACCTCTTATGAACTTATTCACTCAAAGAAACCTAAGGTATCTTATTTTAGAATTTTTGGAAGTAAATATTTTATTTTAAATACAAAAGATAACTTAGGCAAATTTGATCCTAAATCCGACAAAGATATCCTTATTGGATATTCTAATAGAAGTAAACCATACAGAGTGTTTAATTTAAGAACTAATCAAAGAAACAATGCATGTTTCATTCGATGAAAATCCCAAAAAATTTGAAGATACAAACGATGAAGAGGATTTAATCACTCAAAATCAAGAGTCAACTGAAACTAATAATGAAATTAATTATCCTAATAAAAAGATTAAACTTTTAAAAGATCATCCTATGGAAAATATACTAGAAGATATGTAATCCGTTGTTACAACTAGAAATCAACTAAGTAAAATGAGCAATGTAGCCTTTATATCAACTATTGAACCCAAAAATCCAAAAGAAGCATCAACTGATGATTCATGTATTTTGGCTATGCAAGAAGAACTAAATAAATTCACTAGAAATGATGTTTGGGAACTTGTTCCTAGACCTGAAAATAAAAATATAATTGGAACTAAACAGGTTTATAAAAATAAATTGAATGAACAAGGAGAGCTTGTTAGAAATAAAGCTCGATTATTCGCTCAAGGTTATTGTCAAGAAGAAGGAATAGGTTTTGATGAAACCTTTACCCTCGTAGCAAGATTAGAAGCCATTAGGATTCTACTTGCTTTCACAAATCATAATAATTTCAAATTATCAAATGGATGTTAAAAGTGCCTTTTTAAATGGATTTGTAAAAGAGGAAGTATATGTTGAACAAAAACCACTTTTTGAAAATGAAAAATTACCAAATCATGTTTACAAACTTAAGAAAGCTCTATATGGTCTAAAACAAGCTCTCAGAGCTTGGCATGATAGACTAAGATCTTACTTATTACAATCAAACTTTGAAATTAGCAAAGTAAATAATGCTCTTTTTATTAAAAGAAATAAAAATGATATTTAACTAGTACAAGTTTACGTAGATGATATCATTTTCGGATCAACTAATTTTGTAATGAATAAAGAATTTTCTGAAATAATGACAAAAGAGTTTGAGTTGATTCATATGGGTGAATTAAACTTCTTTCTAGGATTACAAATAAAACAAAGATAATGGTATCTTTATTAGTCAAGAAAAATATGCTAAAGACCTAGTTAGTAAATTTGGTTTGACTGCTGCAAGTGGAAAACCCACTCCCATGGCAACCAATGAGTACCTAAGTAAAGAAGATCTCTCGAAAGATGTACATCAAAAATTATATAGAGGAATAATTAGATCACTACTCTATATCACTGCTAGTAGACCTGATATCATGCATAGTGTTTGTCCTTGTGTAAGATATCAATCCCAACCTAAAGAGACCCACTTAAAAGCTGTAAAACATGTTATAAGATATGTTAGACACATCTTTGATTATCGCTTATTTTATCCTAAAAATGATTCTTTTGAATTAATATTTTACTGTGATGCTGAATATGCTGGTTGGAAATCAGACCGAAAAAGTACAAGTGGAACTTGTCACTTTTTGGGGCATTCTCTGATTTTCAAGTTTAGTAAAAAGCAAAACACAGTTTTTTAATCAACAACATAAGCAGAGTATATTTCTGCTGCTTTGGCTTGTTCTCAAGTAATATATATGCAATAAACTTTAAAAGATTTTGGTTTAAATATCTCAAAATCACCAATTTATTGTGATAATACTAGTGCAATAAATTTATCCAAAAATACTACTCATCATGCTCGAACTAAACATATTGATATCAGACATCACTTTCTCAGAGATAATATAAGTAAGGAAGTAATTACTCTCGATTATATCAATTCCGAGAACCAAATTGCTGATATCTTAACAAAACCCTTAAATGAATCTATATTTACTAAATTAAGAAGAGAATTAGGTATTTGTTTAATAACTGAAATATAGAATATAAATAACAAAGTATAATTAAAAATTAAATTAAAATAAATCAAATAGCAAAAATATCAAGTACCATGTCGACAACCCCCTCTTACCCCTGTCGACATGTGACATTTTTTATTTTTGAAATTTTCCCACCAAAATTCAAATAAGTGGTTATATATTCTTCTTATTTCGAAAATTTGTCCGTTTTTTGTCCTTTCTCTTTTCTAACTTCTAAAAACAATAAAACAATGGCCTCCTCTTCCAAATCAAATAAAAATGAAACCTTTTCGTTCCCTTCTCCTTCTACTGGACCATTTCAACGAACTACGCTCGCACGAGTAATGAAAATGGAGGATTAATTCCTTAAAGGCTGCACTATAAATAATGATAGAAATTCAAGTAGTGCAACTTAGAATGGCCAAAAAACAAGAACTGCAAGACAAAATCCTTAGAAATTTGCAAAAGTTTCTAATGGACAATCACGCTAATCCGATCTTGATTGATGAAAAATCTTCAGGAGGTCAAGTGCAAGAGGACAGCGAGGAGGAAGAAGAAGAAGCCTTCATGGAAGAAGAGCATGCAGAAGATGACGACAAATTCGTTTGCATTGGCGAAGTGTGCTTTGACAAGGATGGAAATCTCGTCCAACAACGTGGAAATTTCTGTTTCCACTACCCAAATTGTTCGGTTTATAGATCTCCCATTTTCAAAGACACACATTAGTTTCTTTTCTCTCTTTCCTTTTGTTGTATGATCTTACTATAGTCCTCTACGAAAATGTAAATAATACAATATATAATTAATAAATAATTTGTGTTCTTATATTTGATTTCTCACATTATCACTATTATATGTATTATCATATATGGATTCTTAGTTACGATAGTTAGTAATTAAGGACTAAGTTTTAATTTTAGAATTAAGTGATGATTATTTATGATAACACTATCAATATAATCACATGTCATATAGTATTAGTTTTAGGGGGAGTTATAACGGGGAGAAGTATAAAATAGGATAGTTAGGCATAGATTAAGGGGGAGTTATTAGGATAGAATTAATATTTCATAAACAAAGGTTGTCATCATCAAAAAGAAGGAGATTGTTAGTCCCTAAGAAGATGGTTTTGATGACAACAACCTTATAATAAGATTACAAAATATAAATACTAACATTATAGTTTAGATATATATGTATATGCAGGATTTAACCATGCAGGTATCAAGAATGAAGACTGTACAGTATAGAGATTCAAGATATCAAGATTGAAGACTCATGGGTATCAAGAGTTCAAGATTTCAATAATAAGTAATTTAATTAGGAATTTTGTTAAAACTCCTAGAAAAGCACTGGCATCTTAAAATCCAATTTAATCGTGGAATGGAATCAACTTCGAGCTAATTAAAGGGATGGAACCCTAAGTAGGATGGAACCGACGAAAAATCTAGTGGAACGTTGTTTTGTATCCACTAACTTTTATTCAAATGATTTTACAAAATTATATCTTGTTTTCAAAATGATTTCAAAACCTTCTTTTTAAAAGAATCAAAAACATCTATCCTGGTTTTAAAATACTTTTAGCCTCAAAATTATCTTTGTCTTCAAAATCAAATTATCCTTGGTTTTAAACTATTTTTTAATAATAATATATTTAATTTTCAATATTTATACTTAGATTTAAATTATAGTAAAATTTTATATATCTCAAAATATCATTCTCTATATTTATTCATGTATTTTAACTATAGTTAAGTATATTTATAAAGTTTAAAAATAGTTTTAATACAAGATAGAAGTTATTTTCAAAGAAAAACAAATCACCAAAAATACCATATACTTGTCGAAAACCCCTAGGACCCCTTGCCGACAAGGTGGCAATTGATTTCAAAATTTTGAATTTCAAAAGAAGAGTCTATTCATCATATCCTTTCTCGAATGGACATGGCTGTTGTTCTACTATAAATTGGGGCAGTTTTAAACGAATTTATATTCATATTTTCTCTGATTTCACTCCTCTTCTTCTTCCACATTTCTTTATATATATTTTTAGCATTACTCTACCGAAATCACCATTGAATCTAACTAGATCATCTCTGGTTTGATTCTCTATCACTATCTCAACAACATCTCAGTGCTATTCAGAGTTATAGGCTTCTTTGTAATAAATTGGGTGAGAAAAGATGTGATTGTAGCCTATGAAATCAATCAAGCAAGAAAAGGTGTGATTGTAGCCTGTGAAATCAATTGGGTGAACTTGTTGCCCGCAAAATCAAGTATCTCTACCCAGAGGATTGTGAATCTGGAGTGGTGTATCTATTTTTGATTCTATGATCGTATCTGTGTCTGAATATTGCGTACATTTGTGTTCAAATTAACACAAACTCAAAAAGATTTAGTAATTCCTTAAAACACTATTCACCCCCCCCCCCCCGCTAGTGTAAATACTGCCTTAAGATCCGTAATCCACATTTCTCACAGAGGGTTCTTCACTTGATGTTGAACTGACCCACCTGGAATGATTCCTACAAAGGATGATTTCATGGTTCATATAGTTGTGTCTAATTCTCCTAGCATCATTGAGTAGATGAAAAGGGATTTTGGCACTTCAACTCCTCGCCAGGAGTTGAATCCTTCTAGATCAACATCACCGGTGCCTTCCAATGATTTTGAGGAGATTGTACAATCAATCATGAATTCTTCATTATTCATTTCCATTCATCCACCTTCCTTCGTTCCGCACCCGATAATACATTGTCGATCTCTAATTAAGCAACAACTTTTGGTATGTCTCATACTACTTGACTTTCTTATTACTATTTCTTACTGAATTTCGACTCATATCATACTTTTCCTTTCAGATTTCTAAAAGCTAGTACTCCCTCCAGGAAAGCACTTCAATGTCTTCCGCTGAGACTTTTAAACTTCAAGAAGAAGTCTCAACTCTGAATGACCAGATTACTTCCCTCTCAACGACTGAAGATAAATCAGTGGGGGAACAATAAAGGTTGGGTACTTCTCTTGCTCAAGCAGCATCCACCATTTCCGATGAGAGGAAGGAAAAAAATCTTTATTGATGAGAATTTTGCTTTAAAAATGACTCTAAAAGAGTTGGAAAAAGAGAAGGCCCAAATGATTGCTAAATAATCTTCTCTCAAAAAGAAATGCTCTTCTTTTAAGAAGAAGTTGTGGAAGAAGAGAAATTCTTTAATTATGGCCATCAACACTATTTTCAAGGCCAAACAAAAGGTGTTGCAATTTTTGATCATTTATCTTAATGACATCATTGTGAATTATTACGAGGACGCTCTCATGCTGGCTAATTCCGATAATAATGAAAAGTGTCCAGACTTAAGCTTTCCCTCATTTGATCCTTTGTCATCCAAAAGGTTCATAGATAAATTCAATAAAATGGAGCAAGGGATCGAAGTTCCTAAGAGAGAAGAAACTGATGCCGCAAAACTCTTCTCTTTCGAAGTTCCTTCTATAGAAGGGGATTGTGACACTGACGAGGAAGAAGATGATGAAATTGTCATTGAGGATGGCGGCAACGATGATGACAATGACGATGATAACCCTGATAATGAGGATAGAGGTTAGGATTCTAGCGCCGGTGGAGGTGACCATGATGTCTCTCATGGAAGGGAAAGATGGTATTCCCAGGGCTTCAAAGAAAGTCATCCCTGATCCTAGTGCCCATGAAACAAGTCAAAGTAAACTTCTTGAGCCTTCTGATCTCCATGAAAAAGATGCCAACATTAATGTTGGAGAACTGGAAAGGAAAAAAGCATGCCCACAAACTTCATTCCTATTTCTTAGGCATGGAATTCTTTGTCCAAATGGCTTGCACTTCCAAAATAACAGTGGCAGATATCTTTCAAATTTAGATAAAGAAGAAATCCATTCAACTTTACAAAACAAAGCTTGAAAGAAAACAAGTGGAAATAAATAGCTTGTATAAGGAGTTAGATAAACAACTACAAGAACACAATGCGCTCTCTAATCAGTTTTATAAGCTTTATAAAAGCACCGTAGTGTTAGCATCATCCAAAGATCAGGAACTTGCACTCCAACTGAAAAAGGGTGTGCCTTCGATAGGACAAGCTCTTCGAAGAGAACAGGGAATTAATAGCCCTCTTTTGGATGTTAACTTAAGACAGGGATATCCTATTAGAATTCTTATACAAAGCTTATTGTAGACACCCAACCGTAGATTTTTCATACTTGGGTGATTTTAGCGGGGATTTGCTTAGACGTCTACATAGCAGCTATTTAGATAAATTTGGATACGATCCACATCCAGGGGCTTGCTAGAATTTATCGCAAGTCCAATCAATCCCTCATGAATTGCCTCCGGGAAAACTCAAATATTATAAGGATGAATTAATTTTTGAGTTATTCAAAAAAGTAGTTTTGTATGAACCAGAAGAACATTTGTAATTATGTAATACTATGGATGTGTGAATTTTTTGTATTAGCTTCCTTTTAAACTTAGTCGTATATTATTACGTTCTTACGGAATAAATATCTCTCAAGCGGCCTTGTTTCAAGAGACTATTTAAGCAAATATGTCAAATTAAGAAGATATTATTTAGAAAAGCATCACTCTTGAAATCCTCAAAATTGGCTAGAAATTGCTTTCTTAGAAACTTATAAAGGCTTTGTGTATAACAGCCTCGCCGATATTCTTGGAGAGAAAAGGAAAGGCTTCTTAAGAAAATCAGAACGTATCATACCAAATTAATATGTGATCGTGAAAGTCCTCCTACCGAAGAACGAGATTATAGCAAATATCCTCTACTTATTACCTCAGAAGGATTTAATGCCCCTTTTGATTCTACAATTACTCTTCATCTAATTCTTTGAACAAAGCTAAAATGTTGTTTTCCAGCTTTAAGTGTAATAAAACAAGTATTTGATTATTATGTTGACATTGTACTTTTTGTTTTATTATTTTCTCAATTTGTAACCTCTATTATTATAATAAAAGGAATTGGTAATATGAATATAAACTTTATTTTTTTGTTCGTTTAAATAGGAGATATAGTTATCTACCACGCCGCTCTCATTAGATTTATTATCTCATTTCACTAGCATCAGTAGTTTGGTAGCGGATGTTGAAAAGAGAAGCCTCTTTAAAGATGCCATATTTTCTCATCGTCAAGGAAACAATGAAGTGTTGGAATGGCGTAGGAAGTTTTTTCTTTAGAAGACGATTATTACGTACCTTAACGTTCAGATCACTAATCTCGAAGCGGACATTAAGAGTAAAGATGAAACAATTTCTCAATTAAAACATCAAATTGAATCAAACCCTTCGACCAATTTGACCAAGAAATGTCTAAGCTTTCTAACAGATAAGCTTTTTGGAGGTAATATTAAAAGATAGTCAAGCCTAGTGCTTGGAATTTGTCATGGGGGTGACATTCAAAATATAAACTTACCAACTTCTCCAATTGCCTCGTCTGTTGTGAAATCGACAAGTTATTCATCTTAAGCTCTTCAAAAATTTCTGGCCACGTCTAACCATCCCCCAGAATTAGATGAGAAGGCGGTAGGTGAATGGTGTAGGAAGGTCAAGTTTGAAATATTGAGATTGTTATCCATATAATATTCTCAAGGATAAAAGTATGAAAGAAGAAGTAAGAAGATTGATGAAGATTGGGTGGATTAAGATGGTATGTCTCAACATTAGGCAATGCCATCAACGAGATGATGAAGGTTCCAGCAATACCTTTCAAAGAGGTTGGAAGGATATTTCAACATAGTCCTGGACAAGCATAGAGATTTCGACAAGGTCAAAAGCCACCTTTCAAAGGCACTAAATGGCAAACTTTCTACTTCTCGCACCAAATCTTTCGAAATGATTTGGTTTCGCCTTCACTCACCTCCATCGAAGGTATGTCCTACCAAATCAACCCTTTCGAAAGCATACATAGCCTTTCGAAATGGTGAGGGTCATACTTACCTACGAAGAAGAACTGCACATCTACTACCATAAAAGCATAAGGTTCTGAATTGGCCAGGGCAGAAGCTTTCAAGGGAGACCACTTACAACAAAGCCTTGAAGATGTTTCAACTCATTCAAAGCCAAAAGAAGGGAAGGTTTTGACAATGTCAAAGGCCAGTGCCAAAGTCAACTTATTTGGAACATCAACATTCAAGTCAAAAACACACCAATAGACCTTTCGACCAGGTGGGAGGCTATTATGCAACACCTTTCGACGAAGTCAAAAGTAAACAAGGCAAGTGAGAGAAGCCTAACCTCTAGGGCAGTGGAAGATTGTTTAAAACCTTATCGACCAGGTCGAATGGTATAACTCAGTGGATACATACGAAAGCTGATAGGTGACCTATCGACCAAATCGAAAACCTGGGGTCAAAAGGTCCTAACCCGCACTTATAAATATGACCCCAGGGTTAGTTGTAGGGGATTTGATTTCTTCCACTCTCACTTGTATTCAAAAAGAGTCTTTAACCCTAATTTCAAAATCAAATTAGGGATTTATCAGTTTATACATTATAGTCAAATAAAGTGATGATTTTATTTTGTACGATGCAATGGTTAGAAATTATCATTATTTACAGTTTTGATCCTCTGAAATTGATCTAAATAGAAAGGTACCCTCTGACAGGATTGATGCCCCTAGCAAACACATTTCCCTAGAGTTTTAACTCTAATTACAAGATCATAGGTGCCTACCCTTCCAATTAATTCGTAACCCAAACAAAGATCAACTATTTCAAGAAGCTATTAAGTCCCCAACTTAGAACACCAAGTTAACATCGAAAGGTGGTTTCTACAAGGTCAACAACCAACCAGTCCAAAAGAATCTTTCAAAGGCAAAGTTAACCTTTTGAGTGCATCGAAAGGTACAAAAGAAGTGTTTTCAACCATCTTTACTAGCTTAAGAGTGCTTGTCTCATTTACCCATTCGAAAGGTGGTTTCAAAGGCATCACTCAAACTCCAAACTTTAATTCGAGGTATTGAAAAGTTTTCTTGTCAAAAAACATATGTTGATGACCAATAGAAAGTGAGATATTCATATCGCATTAATGAGTATGCAGCTAGAATTCAAAAACTTGAACATGAGAAATATCTTCTTCGAAAGCATATTGCCGATTTAGAAAGGAAAAACAAGACCCTTAAAGGTGCCAACAAAGCTTCTAACCATTCTTTAAAGACTCATATTGAATCCATTGACGATGTTGATGAAATTAAGAAGAAGGAAAAGAAGCTTGAAGAAATTCTTTGTATAGCGATTTTCCATATTGTCGATCCTTTAATTGCTGAGAATCTAAATAAGATTGTCCAAGATTTATGATATATACACCTGTACTATTTACTTATAAATATTCTTATAAATTGTATAAATTATGTAAATATCACCTAGTTTATAGCCTTTGCTTGTTTTTACAATGTTGTTTTTGGATCTGCTTTCTGATAACTTTAACTATGGTTTTGTATTTATCGACCCATTCAGTCTTCCATATTGATCTTGTTTTCCTGAAAAGTACAAGGTAGAAAACATTCTTTATCATTAATTTGAAATCTATAAAAGAATATATTTGGTGGATTATACTATTGGCAATAGTATGAGGAATGCTGCTAATTCCAAAAACGTAAGTAATGGTGGTTAATAGATCATTATGTGAAAATAACAGGTGATGCGAAATTCCACAGTTAGAAATGAATAGGAGTATTGAGATCCAACTTTGGTAATGATAAGAGAAGACAAGAAATCTGACTCTAGTTATCTTAATAAAAGACCCAAAATCTGATTATGGAACTAATAATTAAAGGCTAGAAATCCAAACCTAGCAATGATAACAAAAGTTTAGAAATCCTCTTCTAAAAATAGCTAATGGAAGACCAAAAATAATCATTCGCTAATAAAAGTCCAGAGATCATTATCTATAGATAAGTCATAGGAGACTAGGAATCTACTTTTCAGAACAAATAATTTGAGTCCATAAATCAATATCTGGAAATGATAAAAGATCCGATACCCAAATTCGGGTATTAATAAGATAGACCCTAGAATTAATAGAAGACCAAAAGTCCATAATACAGGGCTTGAAGCCCAGATTCAGCCATTAACGAGTGAAGTTCAAAAATCAATGGCAAGTGACTAGAAATCCAGATTCAGGCATTAATAAACTAAGTCTAGAAATATTCTTTTGGAAATTATTCGAAGGTTATAGTTACTTATTTGAGCATTTTGTTTTGCAACATCCTTCGAGTTTTGATTCTTTCGACATGTGCTATCTTTTAGGCTCTGTATGTTGTCATTGTTTGGTGTGCCTCTTCTCTGGCTTCGACATCTTAATCCGTTGTTGTCTGATGCACTTGTTTATCCATTCCACAAGCAGGCGCCAAGGACTTACCCAATCTCCCTCCAGAAGGCGCTCTAGTTAGGCATTGTAGTTGGGGTTGAAGGCTTGTTTGGTGCCTTGGCCAGGCCATAGCGTAGTGGGACCAAGGGCTTACTTCGTCCTCCTTCTAGGAGGTGCTTCAGTTAGGCCATCACTGTTGAATATGCGCTTTGCGCTATATAATTTTTGTTTGATGATAATAAACATATATACATTCATATAAATGAATTTGGTAATGTACTATTTTGTTTTTCATAGTTTAAATAAATATTTGTTGAATAAAATTAAATTACACAGAATTCGAATTTGAATTCAAACAGAACAAGTTAAACAGATTTTGAATTCAAACAGAATTTTTTTTATTCAAACAAATATTTATTACAAATTGTAAATAGTACAATTTCATGCTCTCACTCTACATGTACATTTTTGATTACAATCACATCACATTTACATCACGACCTTACTACATATCGCTCACACTCATATTTTTGTCTTCAACTATAATCCGGTTTGAATCCAGCATCTGAGTAATCTGCAAAAATATTTTCAAACGCAGTAAAATTGAAAGAGAAATATTTTTGAAATTTGAAAGAAACAATGATTTTGAAAACATTGTTTGCCTCAGTTATTTGGGTTGTTCGTCATCATTTTTGACTGTGCAATATCTGTGCATATCGATATTTTTTATCAGGGACAGGTAATTACAAGTGGCTGCAGTACACACGTGTACATTCGTATACGTGTGCACTGCCTCGCCAACTGGTGTGCAAAAATCAAACAAAAGCACAGAAATCAAAAACAAGGTCAAACCCAAGATAGGTTCAACTCAAAGCACCACTGACCAGACATTGCAAACACAGTCTCAAGCATGAAACAAGGTGCACCAGACCAGGTTGCAAAAATGATCAAATATACACAAATGCAGCTCAATAGACCAAAGTACAACATCAAAGACAGCACTGCAACTCAAATATACAGGCCAGTGAACATAAAAGAGAATGACTTGAAGCAGTTGTGAACAAATGTGCAAATACTAAAGATCATCAACTACATCAAAAGCAAGTGCAACACAGTTGCAAACAACAGGAATGAATATCAAGTGATACAACTGCAAGTATCAAGACCAGAAACTCAAGCTTCAAAAAGCTACAGCAACAATGCACCAATAAAGTCGAGACAAAGCAACTGTTCTTAACAGCAAGTTCAAACCAAAGCACAAAAGTGCACAGCAACACAAAACTGCAGTGGACAGCAAAGACCACATGCCACAATATCAAAAAAAAACAACAGCAAGAATATGAGTGCAAGCCAGAGTGAATGCAGACAAGCACATGAATACATAAAGCTACAAGTGATGCAGCATCAATCAAAAAGTGATATGGTGAAGCACTAACTCAAGATTACAGGGCAGTGGACAGTACAAGACTGACCAGAATACAAATGAATCAAGTCAGGCATGAAGACAATGCCAACAACAAAAACAGCAAGTCAGTGGCAAGACCTCAGTGACACAGTGAAAGTTGCACAAGATATAGAGCCACAACAAGTCCAGCAACAAGTCCAGTTGCAACATGGTGAACAAGACACAGTGCTGAGCACATGCAAACTGCAATGAATAATGCAACATGACCAAATATACAAACTGAAGACTGCACGAAATGTATGCAAACATAATGCAAGTTTATATGTGCAGAAAGTTACAAGTATCAACGAATTGGATGAACAAAACTCGAGAGCAACAGTGAAAGTGCAAATCATGTCAACAAGACAAATGTATGGATCAGTGCCAAAGTCGAAAAATAACAATGCAGACGTACAAATGTAACGCAGTGATAAAAATTCACGTACGAATACAGTATTGACGAAGTTCAACATTGCAGAGATGATCGAAGTAAAATACTAATCAAGTCAGAACTCAGTGAAGTCAGTGAAGTCGAAAGCAACAGGGATGAACACTGTAAACATTGAAGCCGTGGATATGATTCAAGAAATCAAAACAGTGCAGTGATGATCAGGGCACAAAACCAAGTAAGAAATTCAAGTGTGTAAATTTGACAAAGTCAAATATCTCAAATCACGAAATCAATTCAAGCCGTGTGAAACAAGTTACTACAAATACGAAATTGACAAAGTCAGATTAATCCTCAGCATCAAAGCGTAATCGAACGGCAAAACAAGAATTTTTGCAGCAATCAGTCGAACGCAAAAATAGGAAATCAAATCCTATTAAAACCCTAATCATCATCGGCATTTCAATTCGATCGAGTTCAAGTATCAAATTAGAAAAGCAAAAGGAGACAGCACATACCGAATTCACAAGCATCAAAACTCGATCGAGCAACTGCAAGCAAGCTAGGGCAACCAATCACAGATCAATTGAAGAAACCAGA
This sequence comes from Allium cepa, assembly GCA_030765085.1. Taxonomy (NCBI): domain Eukaryota; kingdom Viridiplantae; phylum Streptophyta; class Magnoliopsida; order Asparagales; family Amaryllidaceae; genus Allium; species Allium cepa. The sequence continues at coordinate 1,053,749,484 of CM060939.1, forward strand.
GCCCTAATTGCAACGAAGAACCGAAGCCCTAATTGCAACAAAGAGCCGAAGCCCTAACTGGATCAAAAGGGAACGAAGCCCTAACTGGAACGAAGCCGCCATTATTTCTCACGAACGAAGATAAAAAGAGGATCGGGTGAAATAAGGAAGTGGGCCGGTGTTCAGAAACAAAAGGGGGTTTTTGTTCTTAATTAATATTGTTAATAAACTTATATTAATAATGTTAATTAGTTTAGGGCTATTTTGTTCTTAATTATTGTTTTTTTTTTATTCTACGAATCAAAGAGTTTAGGTAAATCACCACCTAGGTTTTAGGTTGTGTCTGATTGTCTATTTAGAGTTAGTTCAGTAAGCAGGGGTTGCGAGTTTGCAAAACTCTATAGGCGGTAGCAGGGTTTGCAAGTCTGTTAGAGTGTTTGTAAGCGTGATACTGTTTAATTCTAATAGAAATCTGGGAATGCAGCAGTAGGCAGGGGTTGCCGAAGCTGGGTAAATCTTGTGTGTGATTTACTTTTCAGTATATTTATTTCTGCAGTTTATTTTTGTGTTTAAATCAAGAAAATTTGCTATAACCCTATTCACCCCCCCCCCCTCTAGGGTTAATTTAGATCCTACAAGTGGTATCAGAGCCTGGTATTTTTTTTTTAACTCTAGAGTCATGAGTCTACAAAATAATGCTTTTTCTGAGGGGCAATCTATTGCTAGGCCACCCATGTTTAACGGGAACGATTATGCTTATTGGAAAGTTAGGATGGGTATCTATCTCAGTTCTGTTGATTATGAAGTTTGGGATATTATTGAAACTGGCTATAAACCCCCCACTATAATCGTTGGTGATACTGAGATTCCTAAACCTAAGGATAGGTGGGATGCTAACGATAAGAAATTGAAAACAACAAATGCTAAAGCCATGAATTCTTTGATATGTGCTCTTGATAAAAATGAATTTAATAGAATTTCTCATTGTATAACAGCACAGGAAATATGGCATACTTTGGAGGTGACACACGAAGGAACTTCTCAAGTCAAGGAGTCTCGGCTAGCCCTGTTCAGCAATGAATACGAAAACTTTGTGATGGACAAAGGCGAGAGCATAAAGGATATGTTTGGACGTTTTTCAACCTTGGTATACAATGCTAGAGCGCTTGGGAAGGTATTCACTGAGGTAGAGCTTGTGCGAAAGATACTACGAGTTTTACCAATGAACTTTGAGGCAAAAGTCACGGCAATCCAAGAATCGAAAGATCTGAGCAAACTAAGCATGGAGGAGTTGATTGGAAACTTGATGACATATGAGCTTGAGCTAAAAGCAAAGGAAGAACGCAATAACTCCGAACCAAAGAAGAAGACGATTGCCTTAAAGAGCAAAGAAGAAAGCGATGAAGAAGAAGAAGATCCAATTGAAGAGCTTGCAATGGCTGTCAATAATCTTAAAAAATGGTCAAGATTCAAGTCACGAAAGAAGAAAATAAGTGGTAATAAGTCAAAGAATTCTGACGATTCCGATAATGAATTGACATGCTATAACTGCAAGAAGCCTGGCCACTTCAAACAAAAATGTCCACTTCTCAAAAACAACAAAGGAAAGAAAAAGAAAAAGAAGGCCTTTGCAGCAACTTGGGATGATGAAGAAGGAGAGGAAGTTTCAAATAATAGCTCAGAGGAGGCTAACTTGTGTCTTATGTCAAAATCGGATTCAGAAGCAAGCTTAGAGGAATCTAGTGAGGTCTGTTGGCGGGCTAAGGAACAACAAGAATGGTTTCTAGATTCAGGTTGTTCTAGACATATTACAGGTGACAAATCGAAGTTCCTTAGCTTAGAGAATTTTGAAGGTGGAAATGTGATCATGGGAGACAATAGCAAGTGTAAGATTATTGGCAAAGGTGAAGTTGGTAACGGTATTTTTTCTTTGACTAATGTTTTATACGTTGAAAATCTGCATCACAATCTCATTTCTATTAGCCAACTATGTGACAAAGGTATGAACGTGATTTTTGACAGTGATACTTGCAAAATTATTGATAAATCCTCTAGTAACATTGTTTTTATGGGCAAAAGAAAAGGGAATTTTTACTCACTTTCATTTGATAATCTAAAACTTTCTAGATGTTTGGTAGCCACTGACGAAGTGGCATATTTATGGCATAGGAGACTTGGACATGCTAGCATGAGTCTCTTAGAAAAACTCGAATCAAAAGAATTAGTCAGAGGGTTACCACATCAGAAATTTAAAAATAATAAAGTGTGTAAAGCATGTTCCTTGAGCAAGCTTAGTCGATCATCATTTCGTCCTAAAAACATTGTTAGCACATCAAGGGTCCTTGAACTAGTTCACATGGATTTATTTGGACCAGATGAAATTTCAAGCTTGAATGGAAAACGTTATTGTTATGTATTGGTTGATGATTATTCTAGATTTACATGGGTTTACTTTTTAGCCAAAAAGTCTGAATCTTTCGAATATTTTTCAAAATTTGCAAAACTTGTTCAAAATGAAAAAGGAGTTACAATTAAAACCTTGAGAAGTGATCATGGAGGCGAATTTGAAAATTTTGAATTTGCAAATTTTTGTGAAGAAAATGGTTTAAAACATGAATTTTCTGCTCCATGAACACCTCAACAAAATGGGGTGGTTGAAAGGAAAAATCGTACATTACAGGAATTGGCTAGATCCATGTTAAGTGAGTATAAGCTACCTCTAATCTTTTGGGCAGAGGCAGTGAATACTTCGTGCTATGTAATGAATAGAGCAATGATTAGACCAATACTTGGCAAAACGTCTTATGAACTGTGGCATGAAAGGAAACCTAACATTTCTTATTTTCGTATATTTGGGTGTCCTTGTTTCATTCTTAACACAGGTGATCAACTTGGAAAATTTGAATCAAAGGCTGATGATGGAATTTTCATGGGCTATTCAACAAGGAGTAAGGCTTACAGGATATATAACAAACGAACAAAGACAATTGTTGAGTCAATCAATGTGAAATTTGATGAATCTGATCTGGAAAAAACGACTGAAAGGATGGTTGACGATGGAGTAGATCCTGAAGGCACTGAAGAAGGGACATTTAGTGAGAAAACTGAAAGGAGGACAGTTGATGCTGATAAATTAAGGTTCAAACCTAATCATCCTCCTGAATTAATTATTGGTGATCCTACGGAAGGTATACGTACCCGTTCCTCATTTGATGAAAATTTGTGTGCGTTTTGTTGTCATAGTGGTTTTATTTCTGAAATTGAACCTGATTCTATTGAAATGGCTCTTAATGATGAAAATTGGTTTTTAGCAATGCAAAATGAACTTAATCAATTTGAGAGAAACAAAGTCTGGAATTTAGTTCCTAGGCCTAATGACTATCCAATTGTAGGGACTAAATGGGTGTTTAAAAATAAATTTGATGAATCAGGAAATGTAATTAGAAACAAGGCTAGGTTGGTTGCAAAAGGTTATAACCAAATAGAAGGCATAGACTTTGATGAAACATTTGCTCCAGTTGCTAGGTTAGAAGCCATTAGAATCTTACTAAGTTTTGCATGCTACAAGGGTTTCAAACTTAAACAAATGGATGTAAAAAGTGCCTTTTTGAATGGTGATTTAAAAGAAGAAGTTTTTGTTGAACAACCACCCGGTTTTGAAAATCATGAATTTCCAAATCATGTGTATAAGCTAGAAAAAGCATTATATGGTCTTAAGCAAGCGCCAAGAGCTTGGTATGACTGCCTCTGTACATATCTTTTGGAAAATGGTTTTAAAAAGGGAAGTGCTGACACGACTCTGTTTCTATTACATAAAGAACATGATTTTTTGATTGTTCAGATTTATGTGGATGATATTATTTATGGTGCTACTAATGAGCTTTTGTGTGAGAATTTTGAACAAGTCATGCAGGCTAAATTTGAGATGAGTTTGGTTGGTGAATTGAAATACTTTCTTGGATTTCAAATTAAGCAAAGCAGTGATGGTATCTTCATTTCACAATCCAAATATGTGTTGGAGCTATTGAAGAAATTTGGAGTCGAAAATTCCAAACCATTGAGAACTCCTATGAGCCCATCAACAAAGTTGGACAAAGATGAGAAAGGAATTGCAATTGATCAAAAGAAATATCGAGGGATAATCGGTTCACTTCTCTATCTTACTGCTTCTAGACCTGATATTATGTTTTCTGTGTGCTTGTGTGCACGTTTTCAAGCAAATCCCAAAGAATCTCATTTAAAAGCTACTAAACGAATTTTGAGATATCTTTCACACACACACAAATTTGGACTATGGTACCTCTCTTGTGAAAATTTTGATTTAGTAGGTTATTCCGATGCTGATTATGCTGGTTCATTAGTTGACAGAAAAAGCACTAGTGGGATATGTTTCATGCTAGGACATTCATTAGTCTCATGGTCAAGTCGGAAACAGAATTGTGTTGCATTATCCACCACTGAAGCAGAATATATTGCTTTGGGAAGTTGTTGTGCTCAAATTCTATGGATGATGCAAACTCTTTCTGATTTTGGCTTAGTCTATAAACAAGTTCCATTAAAATGTGATAGTAAGAGTGCTATAGATTTGTCAAATAATCCTGTCCATCATTCTCGCACAAAACACATTGATGTGAGACACCACTTTCTTCGAGATCACATTGCTAAAGAAGACATTTGCATTGAATATATTTCAACAGAAACTCAACTTGCTGATATTTTCACAAAACCTCTCCCCGAAGACAGATTTTCCAAATTACGTTTAGATTTGGGAATTATAGAGGTTGACTAATCATTTTTAAAAAAAAAATTTGATTTTTGAATTTGATTCTAAATGACAATTTTTTAACTAATCTAACTCCCTAATAATTATCGAAAAGATGAATAGTGATTGAAAAAGTGATGAGTGTTGATATTTATCATATATTAAAACTCGAGAAAATATAATTAGGAAATTTCTTTAGAATTTCATAACAAGAGTTATAAAAACTTTTTGTTGGGTAATAATTCCATGACCATTTCTATTTCTATCATCTTTCTATCAAACATTACTCATCAAGATCATATTTAGTATGTAAATTTGTGGTAGTTTACAAAGGAAATCATTTGTTCTTCAATATCTTTAAATCAGTGAAGGAAATTATTTGTGCTTCAATTTATTATATTCAGCAATTAAAAATAAATATCCAAAGTATTCACTCTCATTTAAAAGTCCTCACGGTCATGCATGGGTGAATTACTTGGATTTTTGATTATGTGCTTCCATGCTCATTTAAAAGTCCTCACGGTTATGCATGTATGGAACGCATATTAAAAATAATTGATTTAATAGACAAGTTGATTCTAATCCCATTTAAAAGTCCTCACGGTCATGCGTGGTTAGAAGATACTTGATTTCATTTTTTAAAATTAAATTGGAATACTACTAATCTTATTTAAAAGTCCTAACGGTTATGCGTGGTTAGTAGATATTCAAATTTCCAGAAATAAATATACCACAAATAGACATATCTATATGAATTTTTGATGATTCTATCTTCATCACTTCTGAAAGTGGAATATGCGCTTGACAAGGGTAATTATGATTTTTGTTTGAGTTTTATTGAAATTTGATATTTATATTTAATTGAGTTAAATGTTTGATTCATGTCTATCACTTCATCCCTATTTTATAACACTGTTATTCTTTTGCTGATAACAAAAGGGGGAGGAAAAAAAAAAGTTAAGATTTTGTCAAATAGAATCAAGCAAAGGTCAAATAACTTTCAACAATTTTTGCATATAGGCTCATTTACATATTTTTATTTGTATGCATATATATAGGGGGAGCCATATATGTAGGGGGAGCATTGTGTAGAGAGGGAGCATTCAAATAGGGGGAGCAAATGAAATTATCAAATACATTTAATATATTCAAAATCTTAAATATATGTTTGTTATCATCAAAAGGGGGAGATTGTTGAATATGCGCTTTGCGCTATATGATTTTTGTTTGATGATAATAAACATATATACATTCATATAAATGAATTTGGTAATGTACTATTTTGTTTTTCATAGTTTAAATAAATATTTGTTGAATAAAATTAAATTACACAGAATTCGAATTTGAATTCAAACGGAACAAGTTAAACAGATTTTGAATTCAAACAGAATTTTTTTTATTCAAACAAATATTTATTACAAATTGTAAATAGTACAATTTCATGCTCTCACTATACATGTACATTTTTGATTACAATCACATCACATTTACATCACGACCTTACTACATATCGCTCACACTCATATTTTTGTCTTCAACTATAATCCGGTTTGAATCCAGCATCTGAGTAATCTGCAAAAATATTTTCAAACGCAGTAAAATTGAAAGAGAAATATTTTTGAAATTTGAAAGAAACAATGATTTTGAAAACATTGTTTGCCTCAGTTATTTGGGTTGTTCGTCATCATTTTTGACTGTGCAATATCTGTGCATATCGATATTTTTTATCAGGGACAGGTAATTACAAGTGGCTGCAGTACACACGTGTACATTCGTATACGTGTGCACTGCCTCGCCAACTGGTGTGCAAAAATCAAACAAAAGCACAGAAATCAAAAACAAGGTCAAACCCAAGATAGGTTCAACTCAAAGCACCACTGACCAGACATTGCAAACACAGTCTCAAGCATGAAACAAGGTGCACCAGACCAGGTTGCAAAAATGATCAAATATACACAAATGCAGCTCAATAGACCAAAGTACAACATCAAAGACAGCACTGCAACTCAAATATACAGGCCAGTGAACATAAAAGAGAATGACTTGAAGCAGTTGTGAACAAATGTGCAAATACTAAAGATCATCAACTACATCAAAAGCAAGTGCAACACAGTTGCAAACAACAGGAATGAATATCAAGTGATACAACTGCAAGTATCAAGACCAGAAACTCAAGCTTCAAAAAGCTACAGCAACAATGCACCAATAAAGTCGAGACAAAGCAACTGTTCTTAACAGCAAGTTCAAACCAAAGCACAAAAGTGCACAGCAACACAAAACTGCAGTGGACAGCAAAGACCACATGCCACAATATCAAAAAAAAACAACAGCAAGAATATGAGTGCAAGCCAGAGTGAATGCAGACAAGCACATGAATACATAAAGCTACAAGTGATGCAGCATCAATCAAAAAGTGATATGGTGAAGCACTAACTCAAGATTACAGGGCAGTGGACAGTACAAGACTGACCAGAATACAAATGAATCAAGTCAGGCATGAAGACAATGCCAACAACAAAAACAGCAAGTCAGTGGCAAGACCTCAGTGACACAGTGAAAGTTGCACAAGATATAGAGCCACAACAAGTCCAGCAACAAGTCCAGTTGCAACATGGTGAACAAGACACAGTGCTGAGCACATGCAAACTGCAATGAATAATGCAACATGACCAAATATACAAACTGAAGACTGCACGAAATGTATGCAAACATAATGCAAGTTTATATGTGCAGAAAGTTACAAGTATCAACGAATTGGATGAACAAAACTCGAGAGCAACAGTGAAAGTGCAAATCATGTCAACAAGACAAATGTATGGATCAGTGCCAAAGTCGAAAAATAACAATGCAGACGTACAAATGTAACGCAGTGATAAAAATTCACGTACGAATACAGTATTGACGAAGTTCAACATTGCAGAGATGATCGAAGTAAAATACTAATCAAGTCAGAACTCAGTGAAGTCAGTGAAGTCGAAAGCAACAGGGATGAACACTGTAAACATTGAAGCCGTGGATATGATTCAAGAAATCAAAACAGTGCAGTGATGATCAGGGCACAAAACCAAGTAAGAAATTCAAGTGTGTAAATTTGACAAAGTCAAATATCTCAAATCACGAAATCAATTCAAGCCGCGTGAAACAAGTTACTACAAATACGAAATTGACAAAGTCAGATTAATCCTCAGCATCAAAGCGTAATCGAACGGCAAAACAAGAATTTTTGCAGCAATCAGTCGAACGCAAAAATAGGAAATCAAATCCTATTAAAACCCTAATCATCATCGGCATTTCAATTCGATCGAGTTCAAGTATCAAATTAGAAAAGCAAAAGGAGACAGCACATACCGAATTCACAAGCATCAAAACTCGATCGAGCAAGTGCAAGCAAGCTAGGGCAACCAATCATAGATCAATTGAAGAAACCAGAGCCCTAATTGCAACGAAGAACCGAAGCCCTAATTGCAACAAAGAGCCGAAGCCCTAACTGGATCAAAAGGGAACGAAGCCCTAACTGGAACGAAGCCGCCATTATTTCTCACGAACGAAGATAAAAAGAGGATCGGGTGAAATAAGGAAGTGGGCCGGTGTTCAAAAACAAAAGGGGGTTTTTGTTCTTAATTAATATTGTTAATAAACTTATATTAATAATGTTAATTAGTTTAGGGCTATTTTGTTCTTAATTATTGTTTTTTTTTATTCTACGAATCAAAGAGTTTAGGTAAATCACCACCTAGGTTTTAGGTTGTGTCTGATTGTCTATTTAGAGTTAGTTCAGTAAGCAGGGGTTGCGAGTTTGCAAAACTCTATAGGCGGTAGCAGGGTTTGCAAGTCTGTTAGAGTGTTTGTAAGCGTGATACTGTTTAATTCTAACAGAAATCTGGGAATGCAGCAGTAGGCAGGGGTTGCCGAAGCTGGGTAAATCTTGTGTGTGATTTACTTTTCAGTATATTTATTTCTGCAGTTTATTTTTGTGTTTAAATCAAGAAAATTTGCTATAACCCTATTCACCCCCCCCTCTAGGGTTAATTTAGATCCTACAATCACATGGTGGGACTGAATGCTTGTTTGGTTCCTTGACCAGGCCATAGCGTGGTAGGACCAAGGGCTTACTCCATCCCTCTCCAAGGGGGCGCCTTGATCTGGCCATAGCATGGCACAATCAAGGGCATGTAGATACTTCATCATGGCCATAGCATGGTGCGGATATTGTTTACTCTAACCTCCCTCCAGGAGATGTTTTGACCTGGCCAACTCGGCATGGACAAAGGCTTATGATTATTTAAGGTAATTTCTAAGATTAAGGAGAATTTTTCTCCCGACCATGTAGATTCTCGTGGTGCTTTATTGAATTTGATTAAGATCGCTTTACAAATTCATTGATTTTTCCTTGCATGAAAATTTTGATCACCATTCCTTCAAGTACTTTACATTGATTTGTTTCATAGCCATTCATCATGTGATAGTGACAATAGGACCCTTTTCGATTCCTTTCGCATTTAGGCCTTTTCTTTTTGGATGGTAAATTGTTGGGTTCCTCCCTGATAAGTAAATAAACTTTCACAAACAATGTAGTCAGATTACATTCCTTAGGAAGTCTCGACTTAAAGCTTTTCTTTTAGGGATGATTTTTGGATTTATTATTGCTTGGTTCAGAAGGTTCACCCTTAACGACCAATTTCATTTTCAAAACCTTTTGAAGTTCATATGTTGGTAATGTTCCGCTTGTCGCTTGATGCCATTTTTGTGCAAAGGTATAATGATCAGCCATCATCCCTTCTTCAAAGATAGTGCCTCTGGTGTATAATTGAACTGCCTTCTTCGTTTTATCAAACAAGTTATCACTCTTATCTTTTGTTCCCCCTAAAAAAATATGGGTGTGGGCCAATGTGATAGGTTTAAGCTCCATTTATCTGGATCATAAGATTCAGCCTTCTTTTTCTTGATGATTCTCAAAGTCTCTAATCTTAACATTTGCTTTTTATATAGTTTAGAATCTTTAATAGTTCCAACGGAGAATCCAATTAAGTGTGGCTCTGAGGATCCTTGTTCGAACTTTTTAGTTTTTCTAAGCATTGCGGTGTAAGGTCTAAGGTAAGCTTGGAATAGAATAGGTTAGAGGAAAATAAAGTTGGGAATTCAACAAGGATGGAGATTCAAGCCATCCTTCAAGCGCTAAAAATATCAACAAGAAAAATTGTCACCCCAAAGCAAAGTTCAAAGTGTAAGTGTTCCTTTTGAAACCACCTTTCAAACAGATTAAGACCAACCTTTCAAAACGGTTGAGAAACTTGGATATCCTTTGATACTACCTTTCGAATTAGTTGTGATGATTTAAATCCCCTTTGAAACCCTCTTTTGAGGTGGTTGAGGTGACTTAATGTTGGGACCCTATTGAATCTAAGGTTTCTAATTGAATCACAAAATTTCTACTCCTTAGAAAGGTAACCTTTCGATTGACATTGATACAAGAATTCCATAACAGGAACTATAGAGAAGCCACAAATCAATCAATGTATTCAAAAATTTCATACACTTCCTTGGATAATAATTTTCTTAAATCCCAGAAACTTAAGTACTACAAGGAAGTAAAACCATCAACTTAATTTTAGAAGGGTTTACAAATTTAAGAAATAACAAGCATTGAATGGATGAAATTGGATTCCTAAAACAGTACCCCTAGGGTCTTATTTATTAGCGTGGGTTGGACCCTTTCGGGTCAGTCCTTTCGACTTAGTCAAAAGAATGCCTTAATGACCTTTCATTGCTGCTAAATTCACGGCACCCTTCCAACTTCACTTATGAATGGAAATTGTGTGCTTTTGATTTCGTCGAAAGGTATAGATGCACCCTCCACTTTGTTGTTGATGCGCTTTTGCAAGCATGAAAGGATGCGGGCTTTTAATATTGTCGAAAGGATTATCTTTGGGGCTTCGTATTAGTTGGAGTATATTAGAAGGCTTAAATGTGGAAGGTGGATTTAGAATGCATTCATTTTTATTGATGTGGAATCCCTATCCTCGTATGTTTGATGAGTCCATATTGAACTCATGTAAGCTTCCCTTTTGTAATAGTGCATGAATTAACCAATTCAAAAGGCTAGTCTATGCTTTCTAAGGGGTAGCTTTAGCCCAATATTCTTTAGTGGAAGGTAAATGTTGGCGAAACTCATTGTTTCTAAAGGTTTAGCGCACGTATAGAAGCTTGTGATCTATTGCCTTCGAAATGTGCCTTTAACACATTTGAAGCACCTTTATGCATGAGAAGCAACCATTTTGAAAAGGGTCAGCTGAAGTGAATGGTTGTCCCTGTTCCCTTTCAACCTCTTTGAAAGAGCAATTCTCATCCAACTTTTGTAGAAGCGTCCCTTCGACTCTTTCGAAAGTTCTTACTTTTACTGTCATTCTTCATGGATCCTCCTTTTGTATTCTTTAAGGCTTCAATCAAGTTGGAGTGGACTTTGATGGTGACATAGAACAATCAAGAGCTCAAAATTAGAAGTTCCTACTCTCAGTTAAACGACTATTGGTTCATGAGTCATGACTACTTAGCTCTTATTTGAGATTGGCATCTCAATTGTGAAGTGATTTGATAATCCTTCTTGGAAACAATATTAAGAAAATTTTCTTTTATCAAAAGGTTAAAACACTAAAGCTTAGTTTTGAAAAATAATCCCTCAATATATTAAAAGGGACTTTACAAAAATTCATATTCTAAAAAAGGAATTTCATGGAAAAATAGTTGATATTCAAAAAGATTTTACGAACATTTCAGTTGGCCGAAAAAATAATTTTACAGCCCAAGGACAATCCATAGCACCTCATAGAGGGAGGACGGTCCTATACCTGTCAACCAGCCTACGACCAATCCGTAGCGCCTCATAAAAGGAGGAGGGTTTTGTACCCACTAAAAGCCTACGGCCAATTAGTAGCACCTCTTAGAGAGATGGATAAAACCTCTAATGTCCAGTTCACCTCTTAGAGAGAGGTTTAGGTCTAGCACCCGCCAGAAAACTTTTAGAGGAAAGCCAATCTAACATACATCGTAGCCATTAGAATTAGGGGATGCCCAGAGGGGGCACCAAATAGACAAATAAAGATAAAGATGTCAGTAACTCAAAACAAAAGTCAAGACCAAAGGGAATAATGGTACAAAAGGAATAAAGTCATTCACCATCTAAAACAATGATGAATCCCAAAAAGGGGTTACAAACAAAAGAAAAAGGATGAAGATGTCCTACACTATAAACAGGAATGGATAAGGCATCTAAGACCATAATCAAAAAGGACAAATTATCAGCTAACATCTTCAGTACATCCGATGCTTGAAAAGTGGCTCCCTCTGCAAAGAATTAAGAAATCTGCATCCTAAAAGGAAACACAAGACAATTAAATGGATAAAGAGATCCATAATTTGAAACGGAAAACAAAGATTTGCACAAAAACTAAAGGAATGGAACAGATAACAAATTTTTACTATAAGGATAAAAGTAACTTCATTCGAAGAATAGATTAAGTAAACCGCTTCTAAATCCTTAGAAATATGGTGATCCTTCAGGATAAGAGTTCTATATATTATATATATTAATAAGTTATTTGGACCATTCCACTGTAGAATGGCCAAGCTGTAGGACAAAAGTTGCACAGCTGAGCGATCGACTAGTCAAAGGGAGCTTGCACTATTGAACGGCCAGCCAACATAATGGAACTACATGCTGAACGGTTGAAAAGTTGAATTACTGAATGGAACTATCTGCTGAACAGTTGACTTGTCATGCAATACTACTACTACAAATGGTTGATTGATATTACGAAACTACTATTATGAGTGATTGCATGGCCTTATGGAACATCCGGCTCCAATATAACAATAGTATTATTAACTTATTAGCACCTTAGGAATTACTTATTTGCTAGTAGTATACATTCCTTTGAATAACGGGCATCCCTATTGCATGAGTTTTATATAAATCTCTGTCATAGCATTTTAGATAGAACTTTAGAATTAGGGCAAGATAGGATTAAGGTTCATTTGCTTAAGTCTTCTCAGGTTACTATTACTACAATATTTTCTGATCTTGTACTTATAATAAATTTTGAAGTACACTATAGGTCAAATGAGATCTTGAAAATTTTCCGTTTAAATCCTCTATTTTGTGAATTTTCAATTATTAACAAGAAATCTTGTCAACGCCCCAAAGTAGAGTTTATAGGACAAGGTCAATTCCCTGTGGTTTCTTTTAGAAGGGTTGAGAACGATGGAATGTGCATATTTATTTTGGAATCCTTTTGAAATAGGTTGTTGTGGTGAAAACTTTCTTAAGATGACCTTTTTACTTAGTCGAAGTGATTGTTTTCTTTCCTTATTAACCATTTGATTTTGTTGAGATAACTGGGTTTTCCCTTCGAAAGCTCTCCTTTCGAAGTGGAAGTAGAATCCAAATAGATGTCTTTGGAATCATTGGATGAAAGTTGACTCAGATAGTTCCGACACTGTCAAGAGCTTAAGTTGTAGAGCAGCTTGGGCTTTAGTCAAATTTCCAAGGTAGAAGTTTTGACCTTGTCGGAAGCTGTGGATTTAATGTTTTGGATTTGGATTGGTAATCTTTGGTTAACGTAATTTTGAGAAAGGTTTTAACCTCGTCGGAAGCAGGATCCTTAGGTTTCTTGTGTTAATCCAAGGTTTAAGTGGACTATGGTTAGGTTTCGATCTTGTCAAAAGCAGCATCCACGGGGAACATAACTTGAAGCATCACATCTGAAGTTATTTGAATATACACTACAAGAAAAATATCATTTTACAACATCGTATAAATGTAGTTAAAGTATTATAACAACATTTATGGTTATGTTGTTACATCCACAGTTGTGAAAAATGGGATATCTTTTACAACATTTATTTAAATGTTGCGTAAAATGTTGTACAAAAGTTAGCTATAACAACACATAAATGTTGTGAAAACACAAAAAAGTAATTAAAATATCTTTTTACTATGTTTTCTTATTGTTTTAAAATAGTCAACTACCATATAATTCATATGTTATAACAATTTTTTTCGACAATATGTACATGTTGTCTGCATACATTTTCAATGATTTCCATATGTTGTATTTTATTTCGAAAACTTTATTCACTTATTGTAGAAACATTATCCATGTCATCTAATTAAAGTTGTGTATTGGTTTTATACAACTATTTCCAAATGTGGCATTTTATGTTTCAATCATATTTAATAAACGTTGCACATACAAGTTAGACAACATTGTTTAAATGTTGCTCTAATTTCATTTGCATCACTATCAGGGTCGGCTAGCAGGAAACAATAGACAAACCAACAGTTTGATCAACATCTGGATCAGCTCAATACTTGTGGATAATTCTAGGTTTTTCACTAAACATTGCTACTTTATTTACACTATGAAATCGCGCAATCTCCAAATTCAACAAAGGAGTTAAGTCGGTCCAGACCTTTAGGTCGTTCACGACCTAAGGAAGGCGAGTTACGACCTATAGATGATGCAGGGCTAGCTGATGAAGGTGCCACGCGACCTAATAATGCAACGCAATCTAAAGTACTACTAGGTCGGAAGCGACTTAACGGGTCACGGGATAGGAAGTTGCGACCTAACGAGTTGGGGAGTAGCACATTCAAACGACCTAGTTTGAAGACAAGTCGGCAACGACCTAGTAGAGATGTGTCATCCAAGCAATCAAGCGAGTTAACGACCTATGAGTTAGGTCGCGGAAAGATAAGTCGCTCAATCTTAAGTCATAAGTCATCCGAGATTCTTAAGTCGTTGTAATTCTGTGTTGTATAAATTCTTAAGTCGTTACTGTTTAGGTCGTGGCTTGCCTAAGTCGTATGTCGCTATGTTCTTAAGTCGTTCGTGTTTTAGGTCGTTTGTTTTAAGTGCCGCTGTTTTGAGTCGTGTGTGTTGTATATATGTGCTGGTATGTAGTGTGTGTTTGTTAAGTCGTGTAATCAGTTGAGTCGTATATGGGTAGGTCGCTAGCGATCTAAGTTGAGTCGTGTGAAGTGATAGGTCGCGAACGACCTAGTGAGGCGTGAGTTGTAAGCCTATAAATAGGCATGGTGTTGGTCATTTGTAACTTGGTTCCTTTTGAATAAAATTCTTCTTGTGTTAGCTGTGTGGTTTCATTTAAATTGGTAGTTGAGTGTAATCTCCTATCTCCACTTACGTTATTCGAGTGCGCTCGAATCAACGTTCGTTGAAGCCAATTCTCGAAATCAAGTGCGCTTGATCAACGCTCGAAGAATTGTAGATCTCTTCCACGGTATCGCGCGCGATCAACGTGTCAGAGATAGCTAGAATTCGGTATCTTCGGATCAACGAATTTGGGCATTTCAATATTCATCAATCCACCGATTACTACTTTCACCGTTTCATCTATTTTTTCGTATATCCGCTGCGTCAGTTTGGTATCAGAGCTAGACTTAGCCAATCATAGCTAACCCGAGACTTGGAGCCGAGTTTGAAGTTTGAAATTGAAGTGTTTGAGCCGTGCTTTGTTTGAGTCGAGCCGACCTAAGCCTTAGGTCGTTGCATTTTGTTCGAGCTAGTGGTAGCCGTGACTTGTTGTTCAAGTTTGAGTTGAAGATTTGTGAAGTTTTGAAGTGTTGGTGTTGATTCAATCATGCCGCCAAGGAGAGCTAATCGACATCAAAATGTTGAAGCGTTGTATAGAAGGGAAGAAACCGAGCAGATGGAGCAACGCATTAATGAGACTTGAATCAAAGTCAAAGGAGAAGGTCGCCAGTCTCGAACCATGGAGGAAACAGAGTTTCGCCATCGGTTACAGAAGCGAGGAGGGTGTCCCAACAATCTTTTAGAGAAAGAAGAGAAATGTCAATTTCATCGAGAAGAGATCACCATGAATATAGACATGAAGAGAGAAGAACTCCACGTGAGTTTGAAGATGAGCCATATCGTGATGAAGAGAGACATAGTAGAAGAGACATGCGTGATCGAAGGGATGTTGATGGCCGAGATCGATATAGACATACATTTGATTATGATGAAGATGGTGATAGAGCTAGCATTCATTATCGAGATCGAGACCAAGTTCGAAATTCATATCGGGATGTAGAAGAGGATCGACGATGGGAGTCAGGAATGAAGACAGAAATTTCGGAATTCAAAGGAGGAATGGTTGCAGAGGAGTTTCTGGACTGGTTATCTAATGTTGAAGAAATTTTTGATTTCAAACAAGTTCCTGAGAATCGAAGAGTTAAGTTGGTTGCTACTCGTTTGAGAGGTAGAGCTTTGGCATGGTGGCAACAAACTAAACTTACAAGGGAGAGAATGGGAAAATCAAAGGTTGAGTCTTGGGATAAGATGAAGAAGTTGATGAGAGCTACATTTTTACCTTACAACTATCAATCACTTATGTACCAGAGATTGCAGAATCTGAGGCAAGGGACGAAGACTGTTAATGATTATGCTGATGAATTTTATCAACTGATTGCCAGGAATGACATAATGGAGACAGACGAACAATTGACTGCTAGATTTATTGGGGGGTTGAGGATCCAGATCCAGGATATGGTGACTATGTTTAATCCTAGATCTGTTGCTGAAGCGCACCAGAAAGCGTTGGCTTGGGAGAAGCAGGGAAGACGAGGAGGTGGTGTGTTTACGAGTTCCAATATTCAGAATAAAGGTGCTAGTGGGAGTTCCAATGTTTCTAAAACTGTCAGTAAACCAGTTGTGAATGAAGTTGCGAAGACGAAGGACAACAACAGTTTCAAGTGTTACAATTGCCAGGAAGTGGGTCACAAGAGTAATGAATGTCCGAAGTCGAAGAAACGAACTATGATTGCTGAAGTTGAAGGTGAGGATGTTGGGGAAGGTTATTCTAGTCCAGTTGAGGAGGATGAACAGGATGTTGCGTCAGGAGATGAAGGATGTAATCTAATGATGAGGAGGTCTTGTTTAATACCGAATCAGGAAGAAGAAGCTAGTTGGTTGAGGAGTAACATCTTTCAATCAACATGCACTATTCTGGGAAAGCTTTGTAAATTTGTGATTGACACTGGAAGTTGTGACAATATTATTTCTACCGAAGCTGTGAGAAAGTTGAAGCTGAAAACGGAGAAGCATCCAAATCCTTACAAGTTAGCGTGGTTGAGAAAAGGAGGAGAGGTGAAGGTGGACAGGCGAGTTCGAGTTCCATTTTCTATTGGGAAGAAATATAAAGACGAGATCTGGTGTGATGTGGTGGAGATGGATGTTTGTCACTTACTTTTGGGAAGACTGTGGTAGTATGATCGAGCAGTGCAGCATGACGGTCGAACCAATAACTACAGTTTTATGTTTGAAGGTGTTAAGATTATTTTAGTTCCAAAGAAGAGACAACAGGAAGAGAGCAAATCTGAGGAGACTGAGGAGCTGAAAACTTTATTGACGTTAAAGGAATTTGTTGAAGAAGTAGAGGAGAGTCCTGAAGTGTTTTTGTTGATTGGACGTGAAGCTACCGAATCAGTTGAAGTTCCAGAGGAAGTGAAGCCAGTATTGGAAGAATTCAGTGATGTGTTTCCGGAGGAGTTGCCAAAGGAATTACCGCCGTTGAGGGATATTCAACATCAAATTGATCTTGTGCCAGGATCAGTGTTACCTCACAGGCCACATTACCGGATGAGTCCGAAGGAGCATGAAGAATTGAGAAGGCAGGTGGAGGAGTTGCTAGAACAAGGGCGTGTCCAGGAGAGTTTGAGTCCATGTGCCGTGCCAGCCTTATTAGTACCGAAGAAGGATGGAACGTGGAGAATGTGTACGGACAGTCGGGCACTAAACAAGATCACTGTGAGATACAAATTTCCTATGCCGAGGTTTGATGATTTGATTGATCAGTTGAGTGGGGCTGTTGTGTTTTCCAAGATTGACCTGAAGAGTGGATACCATCAAATTCGTATTAGACCGGGTGATGAGTGGAAGACTGCTTTTAAAACAAGGGAGGGCTTATGAATGGTTGGTTATGCCATTTGGGTTGTCAAATGCTCCTAGTACTTTCATGAGAGTGATGAACCAGATTTTCAGACCATTTGTTGGAAAGTTTGTAGTTGTTTACTCTGATGATATTTTGATTTATAGTGGGAGTATGGAAGAGCACATCCAGCATTTGCGTGAAGTATTGTTGATTCTACGACAAGAGCAGTTTTATGCAGCAACAAAGAAGTGTGTGTTTATGACGGAAAGTGTTTTATTTCTGGGGTATGTTCTATCAAAGGAAGGTATTCGAGTGGATGAAAATAAAGTGGAAGCTGTCAAGAGTTGGCCACAGCCAAAGACAATTACTGAAGTGAGGAGTTTTCATGTATTGGTGTCTTTTTATCGAAGATTCATTCCACACTTTAGCAGTGTAATGGCACCTGTAACTGATTGCATGAAAGGAAAGAAGTTTGCATGGTCAGAGGAAGCAGGGGTTGCCTTTGAGAAGATCAAGACACTCTTGACGACAGCACCAATTTTGGTACTGCCGAATTTTCAGTTGTTGTTTGAATTGCATACTGATGCTTCGAAAGTGGGAATTGGTGGAGTATTGAGCCAGAATGGAAGACCAGTTGCTTATTTCAGTGAGAAGTTGTCTGGAGCCAAGTTGAGGTATAGCACTTATGATGTAGAGTTTTACGCGATTGTTCAAGCAGTGAAACACTGGCGACATTACTTGTTTCAGAAGGAGTTTGTTCTTTACACTGATCATGAGGCATTAAAACATCTACAAGGGCAGGACAAGATTTCAGCGAGACATGCTTCGTGGATAGCATATCTACAACAATTTACTTTCGTGGTAAAACACAAATCAGAGGTAACAAATCGTGTAGAGGATGCTTTGAGAAGGAGAAGTCACTTGTTGACAACGTTGAAGGTTGGAGTGACAGGATTTGAATTATTACCAGAGCTGATTGAAGAAGATCCTTACTTTACGAAATTTGTTGAAAAGGTCAAGGAGGGGAGTGCTGATGAATTTGTGTTGGTAGATGGTTATCTGTTTAAAGGAAATCGATTATGTATACCAGATAGCAGCTTGAGAATGAAGATTATCAAGGAGTTGCATGAGGAAGGACATGTAGGACGGGATCGCACGTTGCACTTGATTTCTCAATCTTACTTTTGGCCGTCAATGAGGAAAGAGGTTGAACGGTTTGTGGAGAGATGTCATATCTGTCAGGTTTCGAAGGGAACAGCGACTAATGCAGGATTGTATATGTCGTTACCTGTACCGACTAAACCTTGGGTTGATGTGAGCATGGATTTTGTTTTGGGTTTGCCTAGAACTCAAAGGGGTAACGATTCCATTTATGTGGTGGTTGACCGATTTTAGAAAATGGCACATTTTATTGCTTGTAAGAAGATGGCGTATGCTGTTCATGTTGCTCAGTTATTTTTCAAAGAGATATATCGACTTCATGGGTTTCCAGAGTCTATTGTTTCGGATAGAGATACTCGCTTTTTGAGTCATTTTTGGCGAAGTTTGTGGAAGATGGTCGGAACGAAGCTGAATTTTAGTAGCGCTTACCATTCGCAAACTGATGGACAAACGGAGGTGGTTAACAGATCGTTGGGAAACTTATTAAGATGTCTTGTAAAGGACAATTTGAAGAGCTGGGATTCGAAATTGTGTCAAGCGGAGTTTGCTCACAACCATGCGGTTAATCGAAGCACAGGTTTCAGTCCATTTCAGGTTGTTTATTCGACAATTCCAAAGGGGCCGTTGGATTTAACGACAATACCACAACCGAAGGGAATAGTTAAACGAGCTGCTGACTTTGTTGATGGTTTGACGGAATGTCATAAAATCGTTCAGGAACGATTGGAAAAGTCAAATGAAAAGTATAAACGACTGGCGGATAAGAAGCGAAGAAGTGTGAATTTCGTAGAGGGTGATTTGGTTTATGCAGTATTGACAAAAGATCGTTTTTTGGTGGGAACGTACAATAAATTGAAAGCGCGGAAAATTGGTCCAGTTGAAATCTTGAAGAAAATCAATGAGAATGCGTATCAATTGAAGTTACCAGATGATGTTTATACTTCTGATGTTTTCAACCTCAAATATTTAATTCCGTATCATGGAAATGAATTTGTTGTGGAAGGAGATAGTGAAAATTCGAGGTCGAATTTCTGTCAACCGGGGAGGATGATGCAGCGCAATCTCCAAATTCAACAAAGGAGTTAAGTCGGTCCAGACCTTTAGGTCGTTCACGACCTAAGGAAGGCGAGTTACGACCTATAGATGATGTAGGGCTAGCTGATGAAGGTGCCACGCGACCTAATAATGCAACGCAATCTAAAGTACTACTAGGTCGGAAGTGACTTAGCGGGTCACGGGATAGGAAGTTGCGACCTAACGAGTTGGGGAGTAGCACATTCAAACGACCTAGTTTGAAGACAGGTCGGAAACGACCTAGTGGAGATGTGTCGTCCAAGCAATCAAGCGAGTTAACGACCTATGAGTTAGGTCGCGGAAAGATAAGTCGCTCAATCTTAAGTCGTAAGTCGTCTGAGACTCTTAAGTCGTTGTAATTCTGTGTTGTATAAATTCTTAAGTCGTTACTGTTTAGGTCGTGGCTTGCCTAAGTCGTATGTCGCTATGTTCTTAAGTCGTTCGGTGCCGCTGTTTTGAGTCGTGTGTTGTATATATGTGCTGGTATGTCGTGTGTGTTTGTTAAGTCGTGTAATCAGTTGAGCTGTATATGGGTAGGTCGCTAGCGATCTAAGTTGAGTCGTGTGAAGTGATAGGTCGCGAACGACCTAGTGAGGCGTGAGTTGTAAGCCTATAAATAGGCATGGTGTTGGTAATTTGTAACTTGGTTCCTTTTGAATAAAATTCTTCTTGTGTTAGCTGTGTGCTTTCATCTAAATTGGTAGTTGAGTGTAATCTCCTATCTCCACTTACGGTATTCGAGTGCGCTCGAATCAACGTTCGTTGAAGCCAATTCGCGGAATCAAGTGCGCTTGATCAACGCTCGAAGAATTGTAGATCTCTTCCACGGTATCGTGCGCGATCAACGTGTCAGAGATAGCTAGAATTCGGTATCTTCGGATCAACGAATTTGGGCATTTCAGTATTCATCAATCCACCGATTGCTACTTTCACCGTTTCATCTATTTTTTCGTATATCCGCTGCGTCACATTCCCAGTATAATGAGACGAAAAGTTGATTTTTATTGAGATATCGAATAGTAGACATGAATTCATGTACTTTTCCATGCATTACTGTCGTAGGAACCTTTAGATTATCACAAGCTCCTTGTGTATTTTACTTTCTACCATCAAAATCGAATGATGTATTCTTTTACTTTTAAGACTAGTTAATTCATTGTTGTTTGTATGGTGTTTGATGATGCTCAACTTGGATTAGTTATTGAAATGTCTGATTCAAGTTTATCAAAGTTAGACATTAAGTTTTTCAACTATAATAGGTAAATGAAAAGTTGCAATTTCACATAAATATATGAGCGAATTGTTAGAGTATAGTTTAACGTAATGCTCATGCTATAATACATTCAACTAAACTCAAATATAGTTTAATGTAACGTCCTTCAACTTCTGAGTAATGGTACCTTGATATGGATTGAAGGGGTTAGAACTAGCCTACTTAAATTGTAATATTCGTTATGTCCTAGTTGAAAATTTGAGAGTTAAACAGTTTTAAGCAGGAAAATGCATAATGAACTATACAAACCAGTAATAAAACATCCTTAGTAAAATATTTTACAATATCAGTTAACTTCATTTAATGTGATGTACTTTACGATATCAAACAAACATCATAAATGCAAAACTTTTTTAAATTTTACGAAAACTTTTATCTTTGGAACATGAAATTACAACGTCATGTTGAAGTTATTACATGTTTTTTTAAACATAACTTTCACAGTTTGTTGTCTTTATTTAGACCTTTAACAACGCCATATAAAAGTTATAAAGCATGCTTATGACAATGTTACCAGAATATTGATGAGAGAATTAATAACATCAATCATATGTTGTTAAATATAATGTCAGTAACAATGAAAAATAAACATTGCCCTAAATATGAATTGTGACAACATTGTGCAGATGTTGTAAAACAAAAAATAAATGCAGTTTACAACTATTTTGTTGTTGTTGTTTTTCTTCGAGTTTACAACATTTGATAAATATTGCTTAATTCTATAAACTTACAATGTTTGAAAAACATTTTTTTATTCGATGTTTCAATAATGTTACATATATGTTATGAAAATTAATCATACTACAATGTAAGAAAGTCATTGTTAAAAGTATGATAGTTTAAACAAACGTTGTAGATAGTTTTTGTTTTACAACATTTGTACATAAAACGTTGTTTAGAAAAATCTATTACAACGTTTTCCTTAATAGATGTTGTGAAAAGTCTACCTTTTTAACAACACTTTGGTGAACCATTGCAGAATCAGTGTTGTAAATAGTATCTTTGTTGTAGTGATACATGGTTTTGACCGTGTCAGAAGGGTCCTTTCGATATAGGCAACACCTGCTACACAATGTTAAACCTGATAAAAGATTTAAGAATAGTAAAGTAATCTATAAAATTGACAGCTTCCCTTTTGCAAGCTAAAGATGATTTTATTACTCTAAATTCCCAAATCAATTTGGAAACTAGGGTTTACAGCTCTTTTAATCAAGAAAATACAAGTTTAGAATGGAAAATTTTGGATCCCTCAAAACTAGACCCTTGGTTTTATTTATGGATGCAGGTCGGCCACCTTCCACGCATGTGCCTTTGACACAGTCAAAAGGTCCTCTTTTTATATGTTGCCTCATGCCTTTCGAGTTGGTCGAATGGCCTTCCCTGTCTTCGATGCTATCGAAAGGCATTTTTCTGGAGTCCTTTGATTTTCCCTTAAGCTTTCTTTAGCTTTCTCTAGACCTTTCACTAAGTTTAAAGGGTCTTTTACCAACCTTCCTCCCTTGCTAAGTTCAGAGTATCCCTGTTAGCAGCTTTCTCCAGAATACATTTCGATGTTGTCCAAAAGTATCCAAATGCGCTTTTTCCTTCATGTTTCCATGCGGTCATCGGAAGTCAGTTATGTTGTCTATAGGGGCTTTGGAGGTGTTGATGTGCCGATGGTTTCGATGATGTTGAGGTGCCATTGGTCTCGTCAATGAAGGTTGCTTTTACACTCTTACTTGTGACTTGATGTGCAACCCACCTGGATCACAATGGCTTCGACCGGTTCGAAAGGGTTATTATAGCTTTCGAAGGGGTTGTTTAGGACAACACTTGCTTTTGAGTGGTTTGAATGAAAGAAAAGCCCTTGGTTTCGAAAGGTTTGGCGCATATACAAAGAGTTGTTCTTCATTGCCTTCGAAAGGTGCTGCTTTGACTCATTCAAAAAGTCAAAACCTACTGGATATTGATTGTACCGTCCTTTCGACACCTTCAAAAGGTTCTGAAGTTTTGGAATTTGGCTATGGCATCCCTTCTACTCTTTCGAAAGGACTGGCTGGAGCTCTTTCCTTTTGTTCTCCTTTGTTCTTTTCTCGAACAGGTTTCGCCTTAGTCGAAAGGTGCTTTGGTAGTAATATTTGCCCCACTTGTGAGGGTATGCACTTGACTATCCCAGTCAACTTTGTCGAAACCTAGAAATTTCTTGCCTCTTGGTTTTCCCATGTAAATCTAGATCGTCTATTTAAATCTGATCTAGCGACTGGTAGTTCTTGATGACTTTTTTTTATAAAGTACGCTCTTCTTCCCCTTTCACTTTTCCTGCAAACAAAAATTCCAAGTACAAGTAAAAGAGTTCTAAAAATCCTCAAACCTTCTTTTTCCTGAATCAAGATTAACAGATCTAACTGTAAGTTGGGATTATTTCCGCTTTTAAAATCTTTATCTCCTTTTCTTTGTTGCACTTTCTACATCTTATGGAGAATTTTAGTCTTTCGAATCACATAATCGAGATTCCGATTTAAAAACAGTTTGAATTTTAATTCTGTTAAAAAGCATGTTTGATTTTATTTTCTGGAATTATTTGAGTTTCAAACATTCGATTTGTCAAAAAAGCTTTGCGATTCAGTTTCATGAACCGATAATATTTGTTTCCCAATTTGAATTTTAATTCAATGTTTTTGATTACATTTACTTTTATGCAAATTTAATTTCTTATTTATAAATTTTGAAATTGAAAATAGTTAGTTCATGTTGAAGTATGTTTCCTTAACGGGTTTGGTTTATTTATTTAATAAGTTTTTAAAATTCTGGGTTTGCAAACGGGTTAGGAAAGAAAAGGCCTTTTGTTTTCTTTCCCCAGAAGCTGATGATTGTACGGATGAAAAATCGACGCTACAAATTGATCTTTCTACCCCTTCAAAAGGGATAAAGGAGCAACATTGATTTTTTTCTTGGCCCCTTTCGTTGGGGTTGAAAGATATTATAGCGTGAATTGGATCAATCTTGTCGAAAGGCTATGTAGTTAAGTAGAATGTACTCACCCCTCTCAAATGCAAAACGTTTAGACTTAGTCAAACCCTTTTGAAGCGATTGCAATCCCTTCTCTTTATTATGATTTCGAAACCATAATGCTCCTTTGTCCCTTTTGAAACCTTTTGTATCCAATGAGTCGAAACCCTCTAACATCGTCTTCCTCCAACATTGTCGAAACATTCTAAGTACTCATAATTTTAAGTTAGGACGTTTCAATTAAATGAGTATACAAGGCTTCGACTACATTCATATACCCCTCAGAAAAATTCAAGTCTTAAGTTCCATCAGTGTCGAAGGGTCTTATTATATTGTTTTTAGAGCACTAGTTGTGTGTACTTTGTTTAGATTTTCAAGTTGGTTTTAACTATTCTCTTTTAACAACTTGGTTCATATTGGGCTTTCGGCAATGTTGAAAAGTGCCACTTGGACATATATTTCCATCTTTCCTCTTGACCCTATAGAAAACTCAATGAATGTTCATATTTAGGCATTCGACACTGTCGAGAGTTGTATGCTAAGGGCTAATCTTCTTTCCTTTTCGAATCTATCGAAAGCTCCATATCTTTGATTTTCAACATTAACATTTCCTAGAATTTGAAGTTTCGTGTTTTGTTTTATGTTTAAGTTATTTCAATAGGTTTTTACTATTTCATGAAAGAATAATAAGTTCATAATAAATTGAAAATTTTAACTGAAACATTTTCACATAACAGAACCATGAGCTCCAAAGTTGACGCCGCTTCAAAGCACTCCCTGATATCTTCACAAGATGAGATACATGTCATCCTCAAAGACTTTGGAATTTCTAGTATGGAAGCTATCCCACCTCAAGAATCTAATAACATTAACAACCCCCCAAAGGGCTCTTTGCCTATACTACCATTCGTGTATGGCACGGAGGATTTCTGCCTTTTTCGAAGAACCTGTCTAGATTTCTATCTTATCTAAAGATTGCTCCAATCTAACTGTCCCTAAATGTCTACACCTACCTCCTGTCTCTGGAGCTAATGGCATTGGAGTCTGGTCTTCCCTCTCTAAACGTGAAGTCTTGAATTATTTGGTTAGACTAGTAAAGCTTAGCAATCTCAATCATCAAATCTTCAGAGCAACCCCCCCCCCCAAAGAAGCTGATATTGGATGGGGTTAACAAGTTCAAAGATAGGGAAAACAAGTTTTTCTTTGTTAGATGTTTCTCTAATATTAGTGGGACCTTTTCTACTCCTCGTAAGTTTAGATTTTCACCGTTTTCCTTCTATTCAATGGTTTTCCTATCTAATCTTTGCCTTATATCAGGTGCTCCTGCCAAAGAACATAGCATGGATGACAAAAGGATGCTGGACTTTTTAATCGTAGCTTTTGATACGATAGGGAACTGACTGAAGCAACTAATTCCTTCTAACTTGAGGAATCATTCTCTTCTCTCCCCTGGTCAAAGGGATTTGGGGCTACCCCTTTTGATCCAACATACTTAAAAGAGTAAAGGTTTCCTCTCCTTGGGAGATCCTGGACATTTCTCTCCTATGTCACCTATTTGCTCAGGCCATTCTGGTAAGTTATAGGCATGGCATTTGTTTTCTATTCCTATTGCTTTCTGAATTGTTTTGTTGACATTTAATCTATATGAATTTTTTACAACTACTTCTTAGTCTACTAAAATTGCTAGTGGTACTGCTCCCCCTCCAGCTGCTTCCCTATGCCATCCATAGTCCAACCTCTTGCTAAAACTAGGAAAGCCATCAAAAGGAAATTGGCATTATCAACTGAAGCAGAACCTCCCGATCGTTGAATCTCCGCAAGATAAACCTGAGCAGACTCCTACTGTTGCTGATCTCCTCTCTCGAATTACTATTTCCAACTATTCGGCAGCACTTGAACAAATGCAACAAGCTTTGGAAGTGACCACTGAAGGGTATTCCTATGAAGCCGTCATCTTCTTCTCCTTCCATCAACTTTGAAGAGATAGCCTAGTCTATCTTACATTTTGAATCCTTCACTTCTATCCACCCTCCATTCTCCATTCATAATTTGGTTGGGCATTACCACTCTCTGATAGAGCAACAATTCTTGGTAATTTTCACTTCAATTTACCAAGGCCTCATTGAAAGAAAAGTTTAAGAAAACAAAGCCTCCTTGAAGCTTGTTTTCGATACCATCTCCAATACCAAACAGCGAGTGTCGCAATTCCACGACACTAACCATAGGGATGATGCTGAGTACTTTTGAAGACGCCTTGATGCTGGCCTATGTAGATAATATTGACAAATTCCCATATCTCAGCTTTCCTACACTCGATTCTGCCCTCGTAGATAGAGTCATGGGCAAGA
The DNA here is from genome assembly GCA_030765085.1 of Allium cepa. Classification (NCBI taxonomy): domain Eukaryota; kingdom Viridiplantae; phylum Streptophyta; class Magnoliopsida; order Asparagales; family Amaryllidaceae; genus Allium; species Allium cepa. Next base: position 1,053,776,017 of record CM060939.1, read on the forward strand.
TAAACTAGATAAAGCAGGGAGCTGACACTATTGACGAGGAAGATATTGATGCCTCCCAAATTCTCTCTTTCGAAGTCACCACTTTCGTAATCGAATTTGACTCAGAGGATAAGTGTGACAAAAATGATGCCGCCGAGGAAGAGGACAACGACGATGGTGATGATAATGATGAACATGATGAAGACGATGATAATAATAACGGCGGTCAAGGCTTAGGTGGTGATGGAGGAGGTCACATTAAACGCTCTGATAAAGACAGAGATGATAACACAAAAGCTTCTGGAAAAGATCCATCTCCTCATGAAGCTACGTCGCTTGAATCTACTACTCCCTCTACTCCTCGAAAGGATCCTGCTTTCATTAATGTCGAAGAACCAAGGGAAAAGAAATAAGTTTCTCAAACTATTATCCCGGTATCTCAGGTATGGGACTCTTTGTTTAAACAACTTTTACTCCAAAAGCAATAATGGTGTAATTCTTTTATTTAGATAAGGAAGAAATCTGTCCTCCCCTATAAAACCAAATTCGAAAGGAAACAAGCAAAATAAACATATTATATAAGGAGTCAGGCAAGCAAATAAGGGTGCATAATGTACTTTCAGATAAATGTCATAGGTTTGACAGAAGTGTGTTAGTGCTGGCATCTTTTAAGCATCAAAAATCTTCCCCTCTACTAAAGAGAGTGCTCTTTCGTTATGACACTCTCTTACAAGAAAACCAAGAGTTAATCACTTTATTTTGGATACTGATTGAAGAAAGAGATATTTTAATCAACTTCTTATATAAGGCTTACCGTAGACACTCGATTATTGATTTTTCATATTTAGGTGAATAAACTAAGGGTCTACTTAGGCGTTTTCATAAAAGATACTTGGATGAATTCAGATCTGACCCGCACACTAAAGCTTGTTGCAACTTACCATGGGTCTGATCGATTCCCCAAGATCTTCTCGAAAAAGCTTATGTACTATAAGGACAAATTTGTCTTCAAATTATTTTCTAAGTCTATGTTGTATGAACCAGATGAATAATTGTAAACATGCAACAATGTATTGATTTATAAATATAAGTTTTGGTCTTGCTTTTTATACCTAGCTTCATTTATTATTTTATCACGGAATGTTTTTTCATTTAGCCAACTTGTTTATGGAGACCATTTAAGTCAGTACGTCAAATTGAGATGATTTTTTCTTAAAAAGGCATCAATTTTAAAATCTTTGAAACTAGCAAGATAATGCTTCCATAGAGATTAAAAAAACTTTACTCGGAATATCCATGGCTTCGCTTTGATTTTCTTGGTGATAAAACGGTGAAACTTCTTAAGGAATTCAGGACATTCCGTTCTAAGTTAATTTATGGTCGTGAGAGTCCGCCCGATGGGAAGTGGGACTATAGCAGATGTCCACAAGTTATCACTCCTGAAGGGGTTAATCTTCCTTTTGACTCAACAGTTACCCTTTCCGCTAATTCAATGGATAAAGTTAAAAATACAGTTTCTCAACTTTGGATGCAATCAATTGTTTATTGTATCTTTTAATTTCATTTGTCATTTGAGTTGTAATCGGTTATTATAATAATAATAAAGAGAATTTTCATCTTGATTTTGACTTTATTTTGTTTCTTTTTGCTTAAATAGGAGCTACAATTATCTACACCTCATCTCCCCCTTAATCACGCATCATTAATCTTAGGAATAAATTGTTAAAAGAATATGGAAGGAGTGAACCTCTTAATGATATCTTACTAACAAGCTTCCATGGTAATGCTGAAGCCTTGAAATGGCGTAAATGTTATTTACTTCAGAAAGCCATTGTCAGTAACTTGAAAGATCAAATTGCCTATATGGAGGCTAGTGTCAAAACCAAAGATGAGATGACCTCTTCACTTAAGCGATAGGTGAAGTCAAACCCTTCAATCGACTTCGATCATAAGATGTCAGAGCTTATTCAACAAATTAGTGATTTGGAGTTAAGGACGGTCAACCATAGTGCGAGTCATTGGAATACATTATGGGAGACAAGATTTTGAATACTGATTTACCAGCCCCTCACACTACTCCCTCTATTTCCAGACCTACGAGGTCTACTTCCCTTGCTGCCCAGAAATTCCCCAATATGCTCACCCCTCATCTTGGCTTAAACGAGAACGTTGTGGGTGAGTGGTGTAAGAAAGTTAAGTTTGAAATAGCTAGGTATTTTGATGAGTAGAAAAAAAATGAAATATTCGCAAAGTATCAATGAGTATGCCGCCAAGATTCAGAAGCTTAAATGCGATAATTACTTCCTTCAAAAGCGTGTTGCGGAATTAGAAAGGGAAAACAAGACCCTTAGAGGCGCAAAAAAGCTTTCAACTGCACTTTGAAGACTAATATTGATGCAATCGATGGCATAGACTGGGTAAGGAAGAAGGAAGAAGGAAAAGAAACTTAAAGAAGGTCTATGCGCTACAATTTGTCACATGGTTGATCCTTCGATTACTAAGAATCATAGCAAGGCTACTCAAGACTTATGACATATTTCATTGAAATGTATAGACTTGTCTTGTATATACGTGAATAACTTCATAAGTTTCGTAAATAACTTCATGAGTTATGTAAATCATATAAACTTTGTAAATATCACCCGATTTGGAATTCTTTTCTGTAATGTCACTTCTGAAATGCTTTTTGATTGCATAAAGAAGATACAAAAGAATGAATATGTAAATAATTCAAAGTGAAGAATATGGAGGACCCCATCTACCCACCACCTTAATGTACAAACTAGAGGCTAATGCACATGCTTATGGAATTAATGGCTTCATGTACACTTAAATGGGAATTATGACATGCTAATGATTACTTGGTGGCCACACTACCTCATGGGCATTTTGGGCATTCCCCAAAAATATGAATTAGGGTTTCACACATGTATAAATACCCATATGTTTCATGTAATCCCTCTCTTACTTAGTCTCTCTTTAGTTTAGCTTAGAAATAAAAAGACAAGCTCTCTTTCCATTTTCATGGCTACTTAGCCATTTTTTATTTCATGTAATCTTTTTTTTATGCAATGTTAATTTGTGTTTATTTTACTTACATGCTCTCTTTCTTTCATGCTAATAGTGTAGATTTTATTTTATGCAATTAGAATAGTGTTTTTTCTTCTTTACTTTGCTTTCATTTTCCTTTCTTTTTGCTTTTATGTTGCTAGCTACATTTGTTAATCAAATGACAAATATGAGAGGCTAAACCCCTTCAATTTAGGGGTAATGAAGCTCTCTAATTATGTAGCTTCAACTATTTATTAATTCATGCTCTCTTTTTGTGCTTAATGATGATCAATGAAGTGGTTTAATTGTTGTTTTTTCTTTGAATTTGATAGCCTATATTGTTGACACCATGCTTAAACAAACACTAACACTAATTGCCTCTTCATCAAAATATGATTATAGCAAAAGAAAGTGATTTGAAATTAAAATTTGATGGACTATGTTTCTAATCAATAATTAGTAGGCCATACTTAAAATAGATTTCATTTTCATTTTCATTGTCATTTTTCATGAGAGTTAAAAGTTGTTTAAGGGGTGTTATATAGTTTGATGGCTTATGTTGAGCTAATTAATAGCACAAATAGGTTAAAAGAGAGATCATGATTTCATATATGTTGAACTACATGATCTGGAGAGTGGATTTATTCTCTAAATTGTCATTTAACTCATATATTTGCATCTCTTTTCTTTTAGTTAGTTAGCTAATTTTCTAATTTTCTAGCTTAACATTCTCTTCAACTTTGGTTTAATTTGATTGAATAAAATATTAAAATCATCAATTCCCTACGGATCGACCCGTATTCGCTACGTGCTACACTCGTACACCGTGCGCTTGCGGTTATTTTTAATTTATATTCGTTCGACGGTTTTCTAAACCGATAGAATTTCATCGACGAACAAGTTTTTGGCGCCGTTGCCGGGGAATTGTTTTGATTTTCATTTTCTATTCTTCAGATTATTTTTGTGTGATTTTATTTGTGTTTTATTTTGTGTGTTTATTTTTCTTAAAAAAAAGAAATTTGTGTGAGTGTATTTTAATTTTTGTTTCCATTTGTGTGTGTTTTCTTTTGTTCTTCTTGTTGCTTTGCATTTCAATTCAAAAAAAAAAGAATCACAATTTCAAAACAAATTTTTCTTTATTATTTTCCATTTTCAACTACATTTGCATTCAAATTTCTACATTTACAATTCGTTGTTGTTGCATTGTATACATTGTATTCTCTGCAACACAGTGCCACCATCACAGCAACCCAGCTATGTTTCCCTTCCCTACCTGTCATCCACTCAACAACTTGAAATAAACTCACCTGAACACACTGCCTCCCTGCTCCCTCATCCGCAATCTGCCATCTACACTACCTTCCAAACAACACTGCTGCACATTCATCCCTGCACCATCATCTTCCACTATTACTGCTCACTGACTTGCTTCACACCATACAATTCTCACTTAATCATAGCATCCCTGTCTTTCCCTCCACCAACATCACAACCAGTTCACCAAGCATTGACCATCGCCCCTGTTCTCTGCCTCCAATCACAACGAACAACTTGCTGTTAACTTCCAAACATAACCAATTCTTTCATCCACCCAATTCTGTCGATCCTACTGCCATTTCACAAACCAAACTGCTGCACCTACATCACCACCTCTGTCTGATCATAACCAACCATCGCTGCTTTCAACACACTACAGACTGCATACCACTTCATCCTCACAACCAACATCACTTTACCCCAAAATTGACATTGCAACATCCCCTGACATCCACCACTTCAAACACCAAACAATCCTCCTCTTCCACACAGCAAGTTACTTCACAACCATACAACCCGCTGCCTGGTACACAACTTCACAACCAACATAACCCATTGCCTGTAGTTCAAAATCCCCACACATCATCATGTATACACACACATCAAAATCCCTCTGCTTCTTCTGTAAAAAAAACAATCCTTACCAAAGTTCTATGCCTCCATTCCTCCTCAAATCACCCATGCACCCGAAGTCGCAACAGCTCTTGCAAACGCGAATTCATCCTACAACGCCAATCGCCGCTACAACATCACCCAAAAACACTGGTAAGAAGACCACAACCTTCTACATGTTCAATTAATACTCCTCCCAATCAAACACTGTCGCGCATCTCCAACTCTACGCAAATCCCCAAATCGACGAACAGCTCCAAATCCAATCGAACAACCCCACAACCGCGAACGCTTCCTCCCCTCCTCAATCGCAATCGCCTGCAACTCATCCTCAATCGCTGAATTTTGGAATCAACGGAATTAAAACTTTCGTTTTTTTTCCTTTTTGGGTTCGAAATACGTTTTTTTTATCAGGGAGAAGTTTGAAGAACGAGTGTTGTTTTAAATTGGGTAATTTTCTTTTGGGTGACGGGCAGCATTGGGCCGGGTGGCAATAAATTGGTTTCAATTCTTTTTCTCGGTTTCTTTTTTCTTTTTTCTCTTTTTTTAAATAAAAGTTGTTTTTGTTTTGTTTGTTTCATTTCTTAATTATTATCTTTTTTAATATGTTTTAGCTTTTTTTTCCTTGATAGAAAAAACTTTGCAGTTTTGTTAACGAGAAAAAAAACAATTTGCTTTGGTTTAGTTTGTTCTAGTTTTTCATTTTGTTTTACTCTTTCTTTAGTATTTGTATACGAAAAAAAACTGTATATATCTTGTTCAATTTCCATGTTTCAGGAAACAAAAAGAAGAATAGCTTCTTGAAACTTCTGCTCTGCTTGCCAAATAAATTGCTGGCTTATAAAAAAAATTGCTGCTCTCATTTTAATTTTATTTTAGCTGCATTGTTGATTGCTTGCATTTGCATTTATATATTCCAAAAAAAAAATTCAAAAACCAAAAACAAAACAAAAAATCCATTTGTAGTTGCATTGTTAATACATGTTTAATTTCAGTTTTGCATTTCATATTAGAATTTGGTAATAATAATGGTTAGAAATCAATAACACTTAATTGTATATTGAAAATTTGTCTTCTTTGAACAATTTAATTTCTTGGTGTCTAGGCTACGGCAGAGCAATAACCATTTATAAATATTACGATGATTCATAAATATTATAGTGGTTGTTCCTCTGAAGGTACTTAAACCTTCGGCTGCATTGCTGCGGTGAATCGTGGTGCACCGATAAATCCTGTCCGTCACCTGGCTGAGAACTATCTTGTTTATCTAAGACAATTTGTGATTATAAAATTTTGGGTTAACTTAGGATAAATCATTTGAAATTAGGCCCTTGCATTCATTTAGTTGCATTAGTTCATGCATATTTAAAAAAAAACAAAAAAAATTCAAAATCCAAAACTGAAAAAATTGTAAATATTTCTTAACTTAGTTTTTTTCCTTTTCCTTTGAAAATTTTCAAATCAAATTTCCAAAAATCCAAAAAAAAAAATTAAATCAAAAGTCCAAAAGAAAAATCTTTTCAAAAAAAATTGATATCCAAAAACAAAACAAAAAAAATCAATTTTCCATTTTGAAAAATAAATTCTACTTGTAAATATTTTTCTTTAAAAAGAAACCAAAAAAAATTCTTGAAAATGTCCGACATTTCCTTTTCCTTGCTCACTTGAATTTTACAATATTTGTGAAAATCAATATAATCCATATGATTTCGCTCCAAATTCATATGGATATTTTAACAACAACTATTGTGCAAATAATTCGAATTTCGAACAACAAAGTTTTCAAAACATTGAATAACCCTCGAATCTTGAAAAAAGCATTTCATCTTTACTTGAACTCTCTGCATAACAAAATCAAAGTATAAATGAATTGTGTAATTCATATTTGTGTAATAACTCGAATTAAGGATTTCAAAATTTGAATTCAATTCAAAATTTAAATGTGTATGATTATAACCCATGCCAATTCAATTTCGAACTCCAAAATGAATTTCAAACTCAACATTAAAATGGGAACAACTTTTCAAATGAATTTGGCAATGGGAATAATCTTGGCTATGATACGAGTGAAATTTTTTGTTCTCAACAAATCCAAATCGAAAATTCTCATGTTAATAGCTATAAATTTGATTTTGTTGAGCAAATGAACGAAATTTACGATGATCACATGAATTTGTTGTTTGAAACATATATGAAACAACCTGATAAACAAAATCAAATTCCAACATGTGATGAGTCAAGTGATAATCCATCTTTTACCACAATTGACGATTTTCAAACAACAACTTTTGAAACTGAAAATAAAAATCTTAATGAAGTTGTTGAAAACACGGTAATTGAGTTGGATTTCAATTCTTTTGAGGGTGAGAAACTCGATTTAAATTTCGATCTTCCTTTTTCTGAAAATTTGAATATAACCACTTTGGATTTTGAAATGGATATATGCGATGAAGTTGTTGATAATTCAACAAAGGAAGGTGAATTTAACAAACATGAGTTTTATGGAATTTATGAAAATGAGTTATTAAATTTTGATGGGGAAGAGTTCGATCACCATTTTGACTTTGAAATCGATAATTTGGAAGAAGTTTTCATGATAAACGTGAATTTCAATTTGGTGAAAATAAATGTGAATTTCAATCAATTTTTTTATCAATCCCAAAAATCATTGGAAACAAAACAACTCATTCAATTTTCAATAAAACAACATTCGTTTTTCCAAATCAACATTCAACTTCGAAATCTTTTACGGTTTGGTTTTCTGCGCTTGAGCTGTGTCTTACATACTTGGTGAGACAAATGAATCGGTTCTTGAAAGACCGGTTCATTTACTCTTTAACAGCATACTTTCTAATGACTTGTAAATAATCATCTTTTCATTTTTATTTAAATAAAGGTTATGTATTTATATTTTCTCCTTCCACTTGGGTTGACTGTGGCGACACAGTCAAAATCAAGTGTGGGGGAGACTCATCTTCATTTTTTATTTTCGTTCATGGTTTATTTTTGCTTTTTCTTTCAAAAAAAAACTCAAAAAAAATAAAAAATCCCAAAGACATATTTTCTTTTGATTTATTTTTAAAGAAATATTATAGGATAAATATATGGTTTTGGTTTATTAAATTGAAATCATTAAAAATTTATTTGTCTTAACAAAAATGAAAATGAAGTTTGATTACAAATAACAATGGTTTAACAAGTATATAGAAAGATTCATAAGTGTTAATTATGAAGCATATCCTAATTGAAAATCTTTGTTTAAAAAGTGGTTGATTTAAAGTAAAGGATATAACATTTTTTTTGTCTTCTAAGTTAAATGGTGCTAAGATGATTTTGCAAAACTCTCTCTCCTAAAAAAAATATAAAAAGTAATAGCATCCAAGTATTTTCTCTCATTTAAAAGTCCTCACGGTTATGCATGGAGGAATTACTTGGAATCTTTGATTATGTGCTTTCATACTCATTTAAAAGTCCTCACGGTTATGCATGTATGGAACACATGTAAAAAGACAAACATAATAAATACCACCTACGGTCGATACGGGTATGCAAGAAAGTGTGTGCACTCACCATGCTCTGTACTCCCCTCACATAAGCCCGAAAGGCAGTGCATGAGTGGTATATCTGGCCTCAGTATACATGAGTTAGGTGTGTAATTTTTCTTGCAAATAATGAGAGAGCAAGCAATTGAAATCCTAGCACTATTTTTACTTAGTTGATTTGATTTGTTGTTGAAAAGAATGAAAATACCACTTTGATAAACTTTTATAATCAAATAAGAATCCTTTTCAAAATTACACTTTGTTATCAACCGAAATAACGAGTTAAACTATAGTATATTTATGATAACTTCGTCTTTATTGGAAATTTTGACGAGTGAATGACTTAAATTTTAAGATAATGACCGAAACCTATATTTAACTTATTTGTGTTGATTTAAAAGTAAGTACTTCATTTGTAAATTTTTTAAAAACTTGCATTCATCTCTTTGTAAATAAATCTTGCATTTTGTAAATATTTTCATCCTGCACTTGGATTTTGTGGGTAGTATCCGCTGAAAACCCTCACGAGACAACACTCGTCCTACTGGGGACACCCAGAGGTTTAACGGCTTGTTGCATACGCTCAATGCAATCGTGCTCCCTACGAAAATGGATTTATCTTATTTTTTCTTTATTCGAGGACGAATAAAAAGATAAGTGTGGGGGTATTTGATGTGCATGTAAATGTGTATATTTTTACAACCATATTGAATCTATTTAAATTAAATAAATAATCATATTGGGTATTTTAACTTGTTTTAACCAAAATCCATATTAATTCCAAATTATCACATATACATCTTCATATAGGGGTAAAACGGTCTTTGCGTACATATATTTCTTTGAGAAAAATTAATTGAAAATATATATATATTTTTGTAGGAATTTAATCTCAAATAGGAGTGGTTTCATGAAGTAATATGCATGCATGAAGAAGATACAAAAGAATGAAGATGTAAATAATTCAAAGTGAAGAACATGGAGGAGCCCACCTACCCACCACCTTAATGTACAAACTAGAGGCTAATGCACATGCTTATGGAATTAATGGCTTCATGTACACTTAAATGGGAATTATGACATGCTAATGATTACTTGGTGGCCACACTACCTCATGGGCATTTTGGACATTCCCCAAAAATATGAATTAGGGTTTCATACATGTATAAATACCCATATGTTTCATGCAATCTCTCTCTTACTTAGTCTCTCTTTAGTTTAGCTCTCTTTCCCTTTTCATGGCTACTTAGCCATTTTTTATTTCATGTAATCTTTTTTTTTATGCAATGTTAATTTGTGTTTATTTTACTTACATGCTCTCTTTCTTTCATGCTAATAGTGTAGATTTTATTTTATGCAATTAGAATAGTGTTTTTCTTCTTTACTTTGCTTTCATTTTCCTTTCTTTTTGCTTTTATGTTGCTAGCTACATTTGTTAATCAAATGACAAATATGAGAGGCTAAACCCCTTCAATTTAGGGGTAATAAAGCTCTCTAATTATGTAGCTTCAACTATATATTAATTCATGCTCTCTTTTTGTGTTTAATGATGATCAATAAAGTGGTTTAATTGTTGTTTTTGCTTTGAATTTGATATCCTATATTATTGACACCAAATAGGCTATGCTTAAACAATCACTAATACTAATTGCCTCTTCATCAAAATATGATTATGGCAAAAGAAAGTGATTTGAAATTAAAATTTGATGGACTATGTTTCTAATCAATAGTTAATAGGCCATACTTAAAATAGATTTCATTTTCATTGTCATTTTTCATGAGAGTTAAAAGTTGTTTAAGGGGTGTGTTATAGTTTGATGGCTTATGTTGAGTTAATTAATAGCACAAATAGGTCATACTTATGATAAACACATCAATTAAACTAACTAATGGCCATAAAAGAGATATCATGATTTCACATATGTTGAACTACATGATCTAGAGAGTGGATTTATTCTCTAAATTGTCATTTAACTCTTATATTTGCATCTCTTTTCTTTTAGTTAGTTAGCTAATTTTCTAATTTTCTAGCTTAACATTCTCTTCATCTTTGGTTTAATTTGATTGAATAGAATTTTAAAATCATCAATTCCCTGCGGATCGACCCGTATTCGCTACGTGCTACACTCGTACACCGTGCGCTTGCGGTTTTTTTTAATTTATATTCGTTCGACGGTTTTCTAAACCGATAGAATTTCGTCGACGAACAACTTTTTGAATCTTTCATTTTTCTTTGCTGTGATGATTTCCCTGAAAAGTGCGAGGCAAACAACATTTCTAATTGTTAGCTTGAAATTGACATACCAGTCTATGTATATCATTTGCTTAGATTAACAAATCATCTTGTTAATTGAATGAAAAGTAGTTTATATTGAATGCCTAAATCTTATCTTTAAACATGATGAGATATAATTAAGAATTCAGCTCCAACCTTTTGGCTGGAAAGTCTGAAGTCTATTGATAAGAAATCCCACCCTAATACAAGGATATAAATGTTGGAGAATAATTTCCAATAGATATTTAATAAGGAGCTAAACGCAAATCATTCTTTGAATATTTATAGCAGGAACCCACTGACCCATTCTTGGTTATTAATGAAATTTGAAAAATTAGAAATCCGGGACCCAGATTCAGGTAGTAATGGAAATTTGTAATAATAATCTCCTTGAGAGTATTCTTTGATCAAGATTCGGGCATTTTTGATGGAAATCCACAATAGAAATTCATAATAGAAATTCTAAGCTCAGATTAGGGCATTGATAAGTAGTAGCCTCGCAACATAGATTTGAGCAAGATAAAGATGATTAGTGATTGATAAAGACCCGAAACCCAAATTCAGGTATTATTGGGATTATAAGTGATTGGAATCGACCCGAAACCCATATTTGAAATAAGAAACCCGTAACCCAGATTCGGGTATTTAATAGATGAAATCCCGAAATTAAGAACTCGAAATGCAGGTTCGGGTATTTAATGGATGGAGTTTGGCTTTGCTCTTTTGATCCCATCTTCCTTGGCATGTATGAATCCTTCGGGTCTTGTATGTAGTTGTAGTTTGATCGATTGCCACTTAGGCATGGGCGTCTTAATCCATTAGAGATATACTGCTTTTCGGGTTTGGACATCTTAGTCCATGATTAGAAGACCCTCTTCTCGGGCTTGGACGTTTTAGTCTATTGTTGGATGAGCCTCCTCTTGGGCTTGGACATCTTAGTCCAATATTTGATGAGCCTCTTCTTAAGCTTGGACATCTTAGTCCATTGTTTGACGAGCCTCTTCTTGAGCTTAGACATCTTATTCCATTGTTATTCAGTGTTATGGTTAGCTCTTATTAGAGGCTGGACCAAGTACTTAACTGACCACCCTCTTGGAGGTTCCTTGCTTTAGCCATAGCGTGGCGTAGATAAAGGCTTACTCTATCCTCCTCCAGGAGGTGCCTTACCCTGGCCATAGTGTGGTGCAAATAAGAGCTTGCTCGGTGCTTTACCTGACCATCTTATGGCATGGATAAAGGCTTACTCCTCCCTCCCTCCAGGAGGTGCCTTTTCTTGACTAGAGGCGCGATCATGGGCTTATCTGGTGCTTTAACTTGGTCATCTTATGGCGCAGCTAAAGGCTTACTTCACCCTCCCTCCAAGAGGTGCTACGCCCTGGCCATCTCGATGCAGACAGAGGCTTTCTACTAACCTAGATAGACTACATCTTAGGTAGTATCCAAATATAAGGAGCATTTCACACCCAAATAAGTAGATTATCCTTTAAAAAGATAGCTTTTTATTGATCTCATTCGGTATTTCTATACAAACTCATTGATTTTGCCTTGACGGTAAAAGTTGATTATCATTTCTTCCTAGGCTCTATAGTGAATCAATTTTATGACCATTCATCATGTAGTAATGGCAATAGGATCTTCTCATATTCCTTCCATATTTTGGCTTCTTCTTTTGTGATGGTCAATATTTGAGCTCATCCTTTGTTGGAAAGTAGACATTCTTCATGGATGTCGTCAAGTTGCATTCTTTGAAAATTCTAGACTTGAAGCTTGATTCTTGAGGATGATTCTTTGATTTTTTTGTTCCTGGGCCTTATAGTTTTATACTCTTCGATTGCTTTTCTTTTTGCAACTCTTTGTAGTCCTTGTGTAGGAAGTGTTCTTGTTGTAATTGGTTGTTGCCACTTATTTGAGAAGGCATTGTAATCAGCCATTATCTTTTTTTTGAAGATTGTACCTTTAGAGTAGTATTGAATGGTTCTTCTCATTGGATTGAATACATTGTCACTTCCATTTGTTCTCTTTCCCAATGCAAAAATAGGGGTGGGGCCGACATGAAAGGTGTTTAAGCTCCATTTCTCAGGATCGTATGATTCTTCTTTTTTCTTATTTATAATTCTCAGAGCTTCTAGCCTAAACTTTGCTCTTCATCTTGGTTGGAATCCTTCATGAATTTTGAGAGGAATCTTTATCTCATATGGTTCAGAGGATCCTTGTTTAGATCTTACGATTCTTCTACCCATGATTAGACTAAAGTAGATGAACTTGAGATTGAGTTAAGTGGGGTTAGAGACAAGTGGTGTTCGGTGTTTAACCAAATCGAAGGTTTGAGCCCTTCTTCAAGCGCCAAAAATGCTAACAAGAAATTTTGTCAACACACCAAAGTAAAGTTTTTAGGACAAGGTCAATTCCATGTGGCTTCTTTTAGAAGAGTTGAGAAAGATGGAATGAGTGTATTTACTTTGGAATCCTTTTGAAACAGGTTGTTGTAGTGAAAATTGGTTAAGCCGACCTTTCGACTTAGTCAAAATGATTATTTCCTTTCTTATTAAACTTTGGATTTTTTTGAGATAAATGGATTTTCCCTTCAAAATCTCTCCTTTCGAAGTGGAAGCAGAATCTAAATAGATATCTTTGGGATCACTGGATGAAATTTGACTTAGAGGGTTCCGACCCTATCGAGAGCTTAAGTTGTAGAGCTGCTTGGGCTTTAGTCAAATATCCAAGGTAGAATTTTTGACCTTGTCGAAAGCTGTGGACTTAATGTCTTGAATTTGGATTGGTAATCTCTGGCTAAGGCAATTTTGATAAAGGTTTCAACCTCGTCGAAAGTAGGATCCTTTAGTTTCTTGTGTTAATCCAAGGTTTAAGTGGACTATGGTTAGGTTCCGACCTTGTCAAAAGCATTAGCCTAGGGAAAGATAGCTTGAAGCATTAGATTTGAAAGTGTTTGAGTATAAAGGTTTCGAATGTGTTGGAAGGGTCCTTTTGATATAGGTGACACCTGCAACACAATGTCAAACTTGATAAAAGCTTTAAGAACAGTAAAGTAATCTGTAAAATTGACAACTTCCCTTCTGCAAGCTAAAGATGATTATATTACTCTAAATCCCCAAATTAATTTGGAAATTAAGGTATACAGCTCTTTTAATTAGGAAAATATAAGTTTAGAATGGTAAAACTCGGATCCTCTAAAACTGGACCCCTTGGGTCTTATTTATAGATGTTGGTCGGCCCCCTTCCACTCATGTGCCTTCGACACTATTAAAAGGTCCCCTTTTTATATGTCGCCTCACGCCTTTCAACTTGGTGGAATGGCCTTGCCTGTCCTCGTTGCTGTCAAAAGGCATTTCTTGGAGTCCTTTGATTTTCACTTAAGCATTAATTATCTTTCTCTAGACCTTTTGACTAAGTCAAAAGGGTCTTTTACCAACCTTCCTCCTTGTTGAGTACCGAGTATCCCTGTTAGCTGATTTCTCTAGAACACCTTTATGTGTTGTCGAAAGGTCTCCAAATGCGCTTTTTTCTTGATGTTGCCTTATGGTCATCGGAAGTCAGATAAGTTGTTTATAGGGACTTCGATGGCATTGATATGCCGATGGTTTTGATGATGTTGAGGTTCCGCTGGTTTCGTCACTGACGGTTGCTTCTGCACTCTTGTTTGTGACTTGATGGAACCCACCTAGATCATAATGGCTTCAACCGGTTCGAAAGGCTTATTATAGCTTTCGAAGGGTTTATTCAGGATAATACTTGCTTTAGCGTAGTTTGAATGAAAGCGAAACCCTTGGTTTCAAAAGGTTTGGCGCCTATACAAAGAGCTGTTCTTTATTGTCTTGGAAAGGTGTTGCTTTGACTCATTCAAAAGGTCAAAACCTACTGGATATTGATTGTAGAATCCTTTCGAGACCTTCGAAATGTTCTTGTTAACAAGAAAACTTATCAGTACCATAAATCTTAAGTTGAAGTAGGAATAATGCTTTCGAATCCTCCTTTCAAATGGGCAGGGTTAGCTTGAGCTCTTCAGATGATTAAAATGATTAAAAACTCATCCCTGAGACCTTTCGACACAGTCGAAAGGGAAGACTCTCTTATGATAAATACTTTTGAATGAGCTTATTGAAGACTTTGTCGGAACCACTTTCAACATAGACTAAGGAGTTTCGGTTAAGATCCTAATGGCTTTTGGGAATAGTGGAGTTGGAATGGTTTAGACAGTGTCAAAAGGGGTAACACTTGTAGTCTATTGGATTTGAGCTAAGGCATCTTAAGAAATATAAGAAATAAAGGTTTCGACACAGTCGAAGGGGTCCTTTAAATCAGTATAACTGCAGATAGATATATTCATGGAAAGTAAAGAAATCTGAGCTACTAAGTGAACACTATTATCATAATTTTCTTTTATTGAACTTGATTAAACAAATTGGCCAAATCCCCAATTTGATTTGAGAATTAGGGTTTACAAGTTTAAGAATGTATAAGGTAGAAGTGAATAAAAAATCGAATCCCCTCCAACCGACCACTGGGGTCAGATTTATAGGCATGGGTTGGGACCTTCCGACTCTAAGCTTTCAGCACGATCGAAAGGTCAACCTCTGCTTTCGTGAAGGTCTATTGAACCGTTTTTCAACCTAGGCAGAAGGTCTATGTGGTCACCCTTCTGATGCTGCTAAAGACTAGGCTTCCTTCTTCCTGACTTTGTTCCTTTCGACTCCGTTGGAAGGCTTATTGCTTTACTGCTTCTGACTTCATCAAAAGGTTTTGTCTGATTTTTTTTAATTCCGTCAAAAGGTGTATAATTGCGCCTTTCCTTTAACTGCTATTGAAGACTGGCTTCTCTTTGTTGCCTTGTTTCCTTTCGACTTTGTCGAATGGAGTCGACCTTTCGACCTTGTCGAAAGGTTTACTTTTGCGCTTTTGACCTGAATGATGATGTGTCGAATGAATTAAATTAATCGCTAACCTTTGACACTGTCGAAATATGCCTCTTTTTTGGCTTCGAGTGAGTCGAGACTCCTCAAGTATTTTATTTTGCATGGACTCTATCGAAAGTCTCCTCCACAACTGATTCGGAACCTCATGCTTTTATGGAAATGAATGTGTAGCTCTTCTTCCTTAGGTAAGAGTAGCCTTAACCATTTCTAAAGTCTATAAATGCTTTCAAAAGGGTTGAATTGGTTAAATACTTCTCTGGCGAAAGTGAATGAAGGTGAAACCAAGACATATCGAATGGTTTGGCGCAAAATAGAGTACTTGCTATCTATTGCCTTCAAGAGGTGTCTTTTTGAGTACTTAGGATGATGCAATCACATTTTCTATTGCTTTTGAACGATAGCCTCCGACCTTGTCAATAGCTCTACATTGACACGATCGAGACATCCTTTTGTCCTATTCGAAAGATGCTGCTGGCACCACCACCTCCTTGTCGGAAGCTAGGTTTAACTAGACCAACTTGGTGCTTTATGATTCTATCAAAGCTCTCGCCCCTTCTTTCATACTTTTTCCTCTTGTAAATATTTTATGGATAACCTTTAGCTCTCCCCCCCAAAGTACGAAAAAAGCTTTTGTTCTTTGGGACAAAAACTCCAATAGCACTTTTTCTTTACTTCCTACAATACTGTTAATAATTTTAGTAAAAGTCATACCTTATTGCGAGACCTTAATGGATTATTTCTAAACTTAAGGAGTTAATGTTCCAAGTGTCACATAGTAGCATTGCTGAACGATCTGAATATCATGCGATTAAAACATTTTTCCGATTATGAAAATAGAAGAATATCACTTGATTAGCGCACACTAGCTCAAATAAATGAACCTTCGAATAAGGTTTACATGTACTCTAGATATTCTTTCTTTGAGTTGAGCCTCCTTTAACCTATAGATATCAATTTTGTGCTTTTGGTGACCTTAACTCGTCCCTTTCAAATAACTTTATTTTCATCCTTATAATATTGGTTAGTAATCCCATTTAATGTAAAAGTAGTAAGTGGTTCAATAGTGATGCCATTTGGTGATATGAAGATTTTACAATGAACCAAAATTTTAATTCAATGAAAAATTCACAAATCATCGTACAATTTAGAATCCAATACGAGACCCATAGTAAATAAAAATATATGAAATCCATAAATTGCACTCAAAACCTGCAAGGAAGTTTAAAATCCATCAAACCGAAAAACTAACAAGAGATCATCCAAAATCCAAAAAGGAAATCAAGCATGCGAAATCATCATGGAAACCCATAAGGAAATTGTAGAATTTACTAAGCCAGAAATTCAGTAAGTGATCGTCAAAAATTTCAATGCGAAAATCAGGAACATGAAATTCATGAATAATCATGAAAATGAATAAGAAAATCCAGGATTCACCAAGTGAGACATCCAACATGGAATCATCGAAAATTTATTAAGGTAATTAGGAACTCGAAATACATAAATCGTCATCAGAATCCATAAGGAAGAGTAGAATTCACTAAACCCACAAACTAATAAGATCATCAAAAATTCAATAAGGAAACTAGGAACAGAAAATTCATAAATCATTATGAGAATCAACAAAGGAATCCAGAATCCAAAAAGAAATTGGAAATCAGAAGTTCAATAAGGAAACTAGAATTGGGAAATCTTCGAATCGTCGTAAAAACCCAACAGGGAAATTAAGAATTCATTAAACCAAGCAACCAATAAGAAATCTTCATGAAAATTTAATGGGAAAATAAACTCAATATCTGGTATTCAATATCTATCATAAGGGACTAATAAGGACGTATAAAATTCATGAAACTAGGAATTCAATAACAAGTTATTTAAAAAATCCAACAAGGACAACATAAATATGAAATCTAAAAATCACCAAAAAAGCAAAATGGAAATTAAGAATTCTTGAAATCCAAAATGAAATCTACATCAGTAGAAATTGGAAACTTAAAATTCATGAAATCAAGAACTTATCCAAAGTCTCGTCAAGATCTCAGTTGACGAAGTAACTATTCAAAACTCCATTTAATATAAGTATGAAGCCATAGAAATGTCTAATAATAGCGTACTAAGTATACTTAAGATAAAAGATAGCTAAGTTTATCTAACCTTAATTATAAGGTTATTCATAGGAAAGTTTCCTGTTAATAAATGTGCTCCTCCTAATGTGTCTCTAAGTTAGTTGTGTGTGTATATGTATATGTATATGTATATGTATATGTATATGTATATGTATATGTATATGTATATGTATATGTATATGTATATGTATATGTATAATAGACTCTTCTATCCAATTGGTCACTTTATCTCAAATGATCCAGGAGTGGATTCCTTAACCCTATCTTGGAGTGAAGTACTTTATCTTTGTAGCTAAAAATTTATTATCTATTCCATTCCTTTGGTTTTCCTACTGATCTTTACTCTTTGTTTCCATGTTATGGATTCCTTCTTTCATTATCTAGTCCCGTGTTTTTACGGTATGAAAGTTTCTTAATCCTTTGATATAAAAATCATTTTTCTAGGGTTGGAAGTTCTGTAATTCTTTAGCACCTATTTATCCTTTTCTGGATACGATCTAGACTCTTTGTTTATTTTTGATTATAACGCCAGATGTTTTCATCCTTTTTCCTCTATGTGTATCCTATTCTAGGATTGTAGCTTTGTCTCAAATGACAAATAGGTTTCTTTCTTTAACTCTTTATTCACTTGGGTACTGGCTTTTGTTTTGAGTTGTGGACATCTTTGTCTTTCATCTTTTATTTGGTGCCTCTTCCAGGCTTCCCTTGGCTTTGAGGGATGTGTTGTACGTTAAGTTGGCCTTCCTCTAGAAGGTTGCTGATGGATGCTTTACCTCACCCCCCCAGAGGTGATATAGACATTATGGGTTTTATTACTCTCCTAGGAGGTGGCTCAATATTGGACGATGAAGGCACATTATCAAAAACATTTTTGTACTATGGATTGGACATCGGAGGTTGATTCTCAAAAAACATTTTTTGTACTTCGGATTGGACGTTGGAGGTTGATTTTAAAAAATATTTCTTGTATTTCGAATTGGATGTTGGAGGTTGATTTTTAAAAACATTTTTTGTTTATATATATATATATATATATATATATATATATATATATGTACGTATGTATATGTATACATATACATTATTTTCGGAGTTTTTCGCTACTCTTTTTAAGAGACGTTTCCAAGGAAAGGTTGAACAGCATTGGTTCTACTTTCTTTGTACTGCATTGACTTAAATATTGATAGCTGCTTTGTACCAAGCATTTGAGCCATCTTTCTCAAGTATTTAGAAATTTGTTGTGCTCCAAAAGGTGTGCTGAATGTCATGGACTGGTTTTGCTTTTACATGTAGTGACACTAGAATTTTATTTACATGATTAATTTTGAAATACAAATCAAATTTGGAATTTTATGAATAATAAAAATTCATAATAAACAAATCCTATTGGACTTGATGGCTTTATAGATTGGCAATATGCCATTCTCCTATAGGAAAAGTGAGTTCTTAAGTATTTGGGAAATTCTCTAATCAGCATAAGAAGCTATTCAAATTTCTTTAATGAACTCTTTCGAGACCCCAACTTAATTGCATTTTGGATCAATCTCGATAGGGCATAAGATTCATGAGTCTTATGTCCATTCACATTGTGGTAGTCGCAATAATCATTCCCTTTGCTTAGCTTAGGGCAGCTTTATATATTGTGTGTAATTGAAAAGCTTTCAGATTCTTTTTCATAGAAAAATATGAGAAAAGTGCTTGTTCAAATTCATATATTTGGATTTAGAAATCTCATTCTGAATTTTCCTCCTACTTTCCTTTTCCCTCCAATCTTTTACTATGGGACTCAAAATTAATTTCTTCTATCCTTTGTCTTCGTTGATATCCCCTTGTCGTGGAATATCTTTTCACCATCTGAATAAATTTCTCGGCTTGAAAATAGAAGTTTTGTAGATCTCTACATCCACAAATATAAAGTTATTCCCATAAGTGGGTATGTCTGATTAGCCCGGACCGAACCCCTATTAACTTGTCTCTATTGGTTTGATTTTTTGCTTTTAATGCTTCAGTATTGAACCTCCTTAAATACTCATTTAGTGGTTCTCCCGGTCTTTGTTTAATTGTAGCTAATAGGCTAAACTCATAGTTTTATCTTTGAACACGTAAAATTTTGTCATAATGTTGTAAGAAAATTGCTCCCATGAATAAATGGACTTCTTTTGATAATTCCTACACCACTTGATAGTTATTCTAGAAAAGTAACCAAGAAAGTGTAACATCCCCTATCAAGAGGAGCTAGAGATGCTGCAGTCATCTATAGTATTAGCTTTCGGTGACTAAGTACGATTATGTTAATGGTATCTTTAATATCAGAAGCACTTGAATATGAAAAAAATCACCGACTTCAAAATAACTTTTTCTTTATTAAATTTCAAAACAAATGTTCCATATTCTTAACACATAATCCTAATAAGTTCCTAGGCACAGATAAAATACACTTATTACAAAATACACCAAGAGCGGTATATGAAGATACCTCCATGGATGATCAGAGCCATTTAGTCATAACTGAGTTA